>OY982968.1:12445000-13645000 GCA_963890685.1 Plagodis pulveraria | reverse complement strand
CTGGATGTTATCACATCCAGTCACCATTCACTATCGTGAAGGTAGCGTGAGTGATGGGAATGATGATAGTTCTGACCCGACCGGTGATTAGCGATAAAGTTAATTGACAAGGTTTTATATGGTATGATACAATAACGGATATATTGATGATGGTGATAATTATAATGCATTTTTGCGGAATGTGAATGTAATAGTTGAAAACGCGATTGTGATTGTGATTATTGAATAATAATAAAATAGTTTAAAATAATAACATTTTTATTCCAGATTCTTTAGATTTAATATGATGGAGCATAGGCTATGAGCGATCAGTGCAGAAAGCGAATGGTGTTGGGCAACCACACCGCACAGATGATCGCAGATCATAGCAGACTATGCAAGAATGAGATTGCGAACTAGATTAAAGATCTGATTATGAGCGACGTTTGTTATGAGTGACCAGTGTATCATTATCACTTTAATTACGAGTATAAAAATATACAATACACAGATGGTCGCAGATCATTAACAAGCGTTGCAGGAATATCGACAAGACTATGTATTATTTAGTTTTAATGTTTAATGTATATATCTTTTCGTCTTTCTTCCATTATGTATTTAGTTGTTGTCATATATTGTTTCTTATGAAATTAACATTTGTGAGAGGACTCACCTTTAGAGGATGGCCGAGTTGTTAGACTAATTCTCTTATAATCTGTGCCATGTTTAATAGTCCTACCATAATGCATCTGTAGTCAACCTCAAATTGCCTTATGTCAGATTCATATGTAAATGTCAAACGGACACGAGACACTTCAACTTGAACGGTAGACTGACATACACGAGTTGTAAAATTATAATGTATTAAATCCTTTAAAATCACACCAATCTTACTTTAATTTCTGAGATAAGGACCTGATCCTTCACATGGGCATTAGTAACTTTTAGAAAAATGTAATGACCCCAAAATCCTTTAGTGTTCATTGGTGTGGGGTCAGCAGAAGTACTCCCGATTCTAAAAGATCTGCCACTACTTTATCGAAGTGTCAATTGCTTGTTTGTCGGATTAGTATATCAAATTTGGAAATTGAGAACCAGTTATGGCCTTACTTCTAAAATCCTTGTACGAGTATACAAAGTTTTGTGGGTCAAGAAATTGCAATTGCTCAACAAGGTCAATAAAAGGTAGATAAGATTTTAGTTCAATACAAAGTTCATCAAAAAACATTGAATTCCGGGAATTACAATTGACGTGTTTAGCAGTTTTCTGCCAGAACAGTAAGAAGAAATCGTTCGTACATTGTTCATTAATTGTAGATTTTTTTATATATTTCTAGCACCACTACCTAAGTGAAACACGGTTAAATTGCCAATCCTTCTTCGTTTTGTAAAATTTCTGTGGATATTTTATAATATTCTGCCAAAATATGCTATATTTTCAGATCTGCGACACTATCTGATAGACCCTAAATTGGAGATCAAATTATGCTAAAGTCGCAGAATTCTGCTGAATCTGGTCACACTGCCGCTGAGAGCAAACAAGCAGAGACTGCGTACGTTCGGAAACGAGTGATTTCTCACCAATGCAAGTGAAATGTAATACTCAGTCCTTTCCAAACGAGAATCGAGTAAGGCCTTGTTACACTATCAAATATGGGTGCTTACCATTTGAAGTTAGATTCGCTAAAAACGATCACACTCCCGAAAAGTTGTTCCACATGGGTCTTGGCGTTATTTTCGCCATAAACGCTGCATCTTATGTCAAAAGTGACAGAAGTGGCTCATTTTAGTGGCATTCTTAGCGTTCTTATCCTAAATGGAACTGGGGATGACAGTTACAAACGATCGCTGTGATCACAACCATAGACGCAAATGTGATCAAAATTATCGAAAATAACGTTCTTAGCGACAAATGGAATATACCCTATATAATTGGATCCCATATTATTTGATACGTACATTTATTTGACTTTCATTATGTTTTTATTATCTTTCATCATAACTTATCTTGCCGTGTCAAAGATTGCCATGGATAATAAACCACTCCAAACTGTGATTTCAATTTTCATTGCACATATTAATTAAACAACTTTAAACGGTATAAATCGTCTAAGTTTATCATTATTTTCATTCCTACGTCACCGCATGCCACTGCCCCAATCACTTCAATTCAATGTGTTTGGAGCACGGACACCATATTATCCATGGTATGAAGCTAAAAATATTTTTTATAGTTGTTCAATTATTATCTATGGTATGAGTATAAGATGCTGCTACTCTTGTTTCTGTGCTTCAAAATGTGTTGAATTATGTTTTATTCCTGCCAGACTAGCATGCGCGCCGCGCGCCACGAGTAAATTTTGTCTACTCCTATATCTCGTGTAAAATAGACATATAGCGCTATGTCAACGAGTGCTCACATATGGCAGGGCAAAGAACTCGTCCATTTCTTTTTTTCGAAATCTTACGCGTACAACGCATTTTCGGGGGGAAGCAACGTTATGAGGGACTCCCCGGGCAGAGTGCCAGGTATACTCACTAAAAACCGAGCGGTGGGTATCTACGTCTTATGTGGGGTGAAGCGGGTTTCCTTGCGCATTCTACCTCAATCAACCGAACGCTAGGCCCCCTGGAGCCTCCTGCCTATGCTTGCCCTTCATTAGTGATGGGTCCCCCGAACCACCAGGAGGGCATTTCCTCTAAGGGGCGGTAGTAGGTCTCCATATCGGTGCCTTCCCCGCCCTGGTCTCCTCCTTCGGGTCGGGTCAGCGAGTTCACTTTCCTCCCTGACCCGCTCCGCGGCCTCCTTTTGTGATATGCTCTTTTCACAAAAGGAGGACATTGCTAACCAGCACCGCTCATTGCCAAGCATGGCATCAACCTGGCTTGACGGCGAAAGGTCAGTTCCAACCTCAGCTGTAAGAGCGTTCGTGGACTCGTGGTGGACCTTTTCGTGGACCATGGAGTGCCTCTGTCTTGGTCAGAGAGACTCTCAAGCCCAGCCGCGTGATTCTGTCTACCATCATTGTGGTTCCGATGGAAGACAGTTGCGCTGCTTCCTCGTAGGTTCGTTCCCGGGCCGTTACGAGGGTATCATCTGCATAGCACAACATCGGAGAACTGGCTCCCGAAAAAGCCATTCGTAGCCCACGTTCCACAGGATCGCCCCCAACACCGAACCATGTGGAACGCCGCAGGCGACGCCTCCCGTCCATTTGCACCCTCCCACACCACCTCTCTTCCTTGGAGGACGATCCCAACAGCCTTTCAAGATAGAGTGGCACCCCATTATATCTCCCTTACCTCCCTTAGTGTCTCGAAAGGAAGGCTATTGAAGGCGTTTGCCACGTCTAGCGAAACCCCCATTAAGAACTCACCTCCTTCCACTGCCTCAGTAGTGAGAGCTTTTAAGGATTTCAGGGCATCGATCGTCGAACGACCAACGACGACTAAAAAGTGAAGAAAAAGACTCTACGTTTGTTAATAATTTAAAAAAAACTATTAATTCGCTCTACTACTATTAGTTATATCTGTTGCTATACCCAAAAAGGGTCATATGTAAAACTTTTTAAAATTGTTTTTAAGACCAGCATGAACACCACACATGATGCAATAAAAAATTGAAAATTGAAAAAACGACCCGCCCTGAAACCAAATTGGGCCTCAGAGAGGTTTGTACCCACTTCCTTTAGGTGCTGGATGAGGCGAGCAGCAAGAATCCTCTCAAAGAGTTTGCCCACCTCGTCCAACAACATAATAAGTCTGTATGCAGAAGGCGAGTCAGAAGGACGAACGACCTTCTACAACAAACACAGCCTCCTAGCTCTTTTTGCAGCTCTTTGGGTACTGCTGCATGCAAATACACAGTTCAAACAATTCACGAAGCTCCTCCTCTAGAAACTCCGACGCAATGCATAAGACCCGTGAAGGGATGGTGGCTGCTGGGGCCACCAAATGAAAGAGGTGTTATATCCTTTAACATTCTATCGTGTAATAAGACTGTATTTAGACCTTCTTAACTTATATTACACATCAATTATATATTACAACAATTGGTACTTATCTTAGTTAGTACGTGCTTGATACATGTAACAGAGGTTATTGGAAGAGACGTGCTTGTCTACATCTAAATCATCGTTTCTCATAGCTATCTACGACCACATAGACTCATGTAGGCACGTATCACATCATGTACCTACTACATCCGACCAGTGATACCGTCTGGTCCTGGCGCTCTCTTTTTGCCTCGGAGCCGGATTAGAGCCGCGGCTAGCTCTGTCCCAGAGACAACGGGAACGTTTGTCATTTCCTCCGTGTTTGTGGAACGTGAGGGGCACATCACAGGAGGAACGTGGACTGGATTATTGGGAAAAAGTTCCCCCACTACCCTCGAGAGGAAATTTGGCTACAAGATTTCAGGTGTGGCCTTCCCCTAAGTGCAGATAACTTCCTCGTGGTACCCCTGGAAACTGCTGGACCCGGTAACCCAGGTGTCCAGCAGGCCAATCTCTACCCGCGAAGCTTTCTGGAGCCGTCGCTGTGCTAAAGTCGAAATGTTTAAGCAACCGAGAGATGCGCAAGGGAAATTTACAAAAGAACACTCAAAAAACCCTTCTCAGGGCCACTCCAAAGACCCTTCTGTGGACAATCCAGAAGTCCTAGTGGAGCATAAGGGTATTGTGTCGGAGGTGGAGTCTAATGGCTCTCATAAAAATATGTCGGAGGCCTCTAGAGGTCGTAAGAGGGACCGGTCAGATAGAATTTTGATATCCTGAGCCCTTGACCTTGATTCCTAGACAGAAACTGGCCAACCAGCCAAAATAAGTACTGCCAAACGTGGCAGGCCGCAAGCTGGGCTTGGTCGTGCAGGCATGGAGCCTTGAGTGCTGGAGTCAGAAATTCGGGAGGACTCTTTCGGTGTATTCCCAATGTCCCTATTGACCATATACCCATCAATGGGGACATTGGGAATTTAATAAAAAAAAACAGAAAAACATTCCCGATGTCCCATCGCCCCAATCCCCATCAATGGGGACACCGGGAATAGACCAAAAAGTTTAAAATTATGCCCACTGTCCCCATAGCCTTTGTATTTATCAACAGGACATCGGGAATTAAACTAAATGTGAAAATTTTTGCACACTGTCCTTGTGTGTAACCTTTGAAGGTTGCAACTTTTTAACTATCAAAATCAGTCGTTACAAGGTTGCATCTTTAACTGACATGACCTTAACATTTTTTGATGAAAGAATTATAGGCACACTTTTGTATTTTGCAGGTAACAGTGGGTAGTATTGCTATTCCAATATCATAAAACGTCTATATATTTTGCTAGTTCCTCGCGGAAAATCGATAATTGAGGTTATAAAACAATTAGGTCGTTCTGAACCTTGGAGTAAGTTAAAACAACCAAACAACTACACTCGAGGCTTGGCACGTGGCCCTGTATTTAATCTAAATATCAGATGCAACTCCAACTCCACTTCAAAACGGAAAACAGTTGTGCCAATGAATGACTGAATGTATTTCTATCCGAAATATGACATAACTTTTCTATGCTCTAGGTACGATTTGCTTTATATTGTTAAGTAGGAACTAGGTAACTAAAGGATTTTATAAATAGCAGACAAGTATTTCGAAATGTGTATTTTTTTAATGTATCTTTTTTTTATACCATTGATATCCAGCCGACTTAGCATTATTAAAATAAGTAAGTAGTTTATATTCTAATATAAGCTACCTACCTACGAGTATATTACAATACACAAAGATCAAAATCGCAAAATTTTGTTGATTTTTTGACAGCACTGCTGAATCCATTTTATTATTATAAATACAAAAATAGTAACGATCCAATATATCTAGTCATTCTACGAATACATATGTAAAGAAGCGTAACTCTCAAACAGTTACCGCTTTGATTTCGGATTCATCTAGTTCACAATTAACAATACACACACAATCTCCCAAATTCAGTAGGATTGGTTAATTGATTTGGTCACCTTGACATGTCGCATCTGATTTGTCGCGTCAAGGAAATGTTGTTGCGCCACACGGTACACTTATTAAACCACACCCGCCGCCGCGCCGTGGCAAGGTTTGCGTTCTACTAGAACTGAGAATACATAATATGACGAAGTATGCAAAAAAACAAGAGACATACACGCATAAATCCGTTACCCTCCTTCTGTAGTAGTGGCGTAAAACAGTACCAACTACTTTTAATATTGTTAGGCTTGCAATAACGCCTGCTATGCGGATTACATTACAAAATCACAAATATACGACAGGAAAAATTTAAGTCATGTGCGGGATCCCGCACATGACTTAAATACAACGTCCGACGCGGTCAGGGGTTGGATGGGTGACCGCTAGTGACATTACTACTGAGCGCTTCCGTGCTTCGGAGGGCACGTTAAGCCGTCGGTCCCGGTTGTTGTCCTACGATAGCAGTCGTTACAGCATGGTGGTAGGTTATTTTGGGAATGCCCGCCTGGCTAGCTACCACCCTCAAGTAGAAAATCTGTCACCAAGCACCTAACTGTGTGTTCCGGTCCTTGAGAGCCAGTAATTCTAGGTTAGTTAGAACAACATCTTCGACCACATCTTCACTTACCATCAGGCGAGATAGTGTTCAAAGGCTAGCCTATAAGCATAATAAAAAAAAAAAAATGTCACAAAATTATTATTATAACTTAGTATAACAATACAGTTTATAATTTCAATTATAATAAAGTTAATAAAATTATATATCACATGTCACAAAATTATTATTATAACTTACTATACCAATACACTTATAATTTCAATTATCATAAAGTAAATAAACACGACATGTAGCTGGACTGAGATAAAATTACGATAAGCTACCTATTATGGTATATTTAATTAATTAGGTAAGAAAAAAAACAGTTAAGTTTACATTTAATTTTAATTCTAAATCAGACATTGTTAAATAAAACAGTCTGGTGAAGTTTCTGCCACAAACGCAGCTTATAACTTAAATTATAATATTTATCCACATTTCCCTAACATTAGGATCTTTAGGAAATCTGTAATTGGAGGAAAGTTATTTTAATAGAGAAAGGAATAAAAAATGCATAGGTATTTCAGTTATTTGTTCTTCAACTAGGATTGGATAGTCTTGCATGGTCACCGTAATTCTTAACTAAAAAATTATGTTTAAAAGTATTACTAGTGAAAAGATAAGATAATAATTGAAGCTCTCGTAGCGAAGTTTACTTAGCTGTTCTCAACCGATCAGCAAAGTTAAGCAACGTCGCACGCGGTCATGAGTTGGATGGGTGACCGCTAGTGACATTACTACTGAGCGTTTCCGTGCTTCGGAGGGCAAGTTAAGCCGTCGGTCCCGGCTGTTGTCTTAGGATGGCAGTCGTTATATTTTAACTAAAATTCTTCAAAAATATCACGAAATCAAAAAACCCTCTGCCATCAACGTCCGAGTCGGCGATTTCATGTGGGGTTGTCAGGTCAGGTGTCCGTATTTCATACAAATAATATAAAACCTATACGCCAATCGCAAAAGTTTTGCTTTAATAAGGCTTTACACGTAGCAACAAATAATATTGCCTTAACATGTCGGTAATAAATTATTATTTATATTTAGAAACATTTTAGAAGCAAATGTTTTTTCTTTATTATATTACATCAATCGCATATTTTTCTACAAACAACGAAAGGTTTGAAATCAACTTAACTCTGGCAACTCTAAGTCCCTGTTAGAACGGGACACAGGGTTCAGTGGTGGCCCTCTCACTCGGCTTCATTTTTACTTTGCGTGCAACAAGACTCTTACAACCTTAGCAAAAGGTTTTATTTTCTTTTTTTTAGCTGCAAGATGCTCAGATAGAGCTAATTCCTGTTGTACATAGTACTTATTAAGTACTTCCAACTTCAACTTCTTTTTTGGGTGGCTAAGTACTTCCATGTAGAACTTAGCACAAAAGTCTATTCTATTTTGATTTTTAACCTATGTAATATCTGTAAGCGTAATCCAATTAACTCCAATTTCGTTATTTTCCATAATTTTGACCATATATTGCGTCTATGGTTCCACATTTTATATGAACCATAGAGACAAATGTAGTCAAAATTATCGAAAATAACGAAAATGGCTTCAATGGAGCACGCCCGATGAATTAGAAAAATCCACAAAATTATTGTTTCTAAACGTTGGCGTCAAGAAGTCGTTGTTTTAATTCAGTACTGACAACCGCAAAACTTATATTCCTATTTCTTTCTTTCCAGCAAGAAGAGCGTATGTTAGAGAAGGTAAGATAATAGTAGAGGGTACGAAATATATCGAACTTCACATTCCATAGTCACAAGACCTCTCAGCTGAGGCTGTCTACTTCTGTTTTTCCAAATAATTGAATTTCTTGGATATTCCTTCATTAAAATAAGTGTAATTATAAATATTTGTAGCCATAATGGCTAACATTAATGCTGAGAATGTTAGTCATCTTGTTACGACGCTGGGCGACGATAAAATCGGTAAGAAAATTGTTTGGCCCATAAACTTGACTCAGGGATACATCTGAACAATTCATAATTTCATCTGTTTTTATACATTTCTAGACATGATTGCCGCGACCAGCGTACTACAGATTCGCGCAAGCGAAATCCGCCAGACACAGATCAACTGGCAGTCTTATCTACAGTGAGTATCGTTGGTTAAGATCAAAGTGACGGGGCGAGTCCAGAAATGTAATTGTCTGTCTATATCAGGTCGCAGATGATCACGCAGCGCGACCACGACTTCATCGTGAACTTAGATCAGCGTGGTCAGTCGGATCTCCCCGACAAGAGCCCTGATCTGTGTGCTGAAGTATTACTCAATCTTCTCACTCATATCAGCAAGGACCACACTATTCAGTACATCCTGGTCCTCATTGACGATGTCCTTTCTGTGAGTATGACACCTGTTTTCATATCATGCAATACCTATCAAAGAACTTATGCCTAATCCAAATATATTATTAAAATCCATTTCAGGAGGACAAGTCTAGAGTGAAGATTTTCCGTGCCTCCAAAAATGTAGGTAATCCATGGCAGCCTTTCCTCAACCTGCTGAATCGCCAAGATGAGTTTGTGCAGCACATGACTGCTCGTATCATTGCTAAGCTAGCCTGCTGGCACCCCGTGCTTATGGCTAAGAGTGACCTGCACTTCTACCTGTCCTGGCTAAAGGATCAGCTCAAGCTGAATGTGAGTAAACCATTACAATGAACACAAACTGTCAGTTGTAAAATATACTTAAAGTTTGCAGGTGACTACGAACTACATTTTATCATTGGTTTATTTTGGATTCACAAACATAACACAACTGATTCATAAATTTTACAACAGACTGTTTCAGAAAACTACATTTTGGTTTTGCATGACATGATTTGCATGATTTAAAATAATTTTTATAAAGTTTGTTTTACATTATTTTTATTGAATTTTAATGATTTTTCATGATAAATTTCGCCTGCTTTGCTAGTAGTTTGCTTGGATTGTAGTTACATTGATTGCTGCTTCAACTCATGTAGGTCTTGGATACTTTGGATGGTAAGTTATTAGTTTGAATTAATGTTTGTAAATAACTATCAACAATAACAAACACTTACAATTAATAATTTTGATGATCTAAAAAAATTTCAACCTTAATTATACAGCCACACATGAACACAAAATAGTATTAATATGTGCACTGAGACTAAAGTCTGTATTATAAGATAGTCTATGACTGAGGTCACTGACACATCATAGTATATTCACATAACAAATGCACACAGACATTTATAATTATGTATGTGGTCAATCAATAAGCACATCACAATATACACATCAGCTATTCAGTTCCAGTAGTTTAATGTTGCAATGCTTAGTTCCGCGCCACTCAAACATAATATAACTGTTACTTGTGTCTAAACCACTGAAATATAACACAATGTTGTGAAGCATCATCCGCAAGTATCACACATCGGGGCTTTGTCGAACCAGCAATGTCACTGAAAGGTTTGTTTTGTGAAGGCGGAGAAAATGTCTGCCGAGTTAGAGCATGCTGAGCAGGTTATGCTGGAGCATGAAAAAGAGAATTTCGTCGTACACATGGATAAGCCAGATAAGCACATCAAACATCCCAAGGAAAAAGACACTGAGGGGGGCCCAGAGAAATACCAGAGCCTTTACACCTCTTTTGATGTCCTGAAACCACTTGAGGACTTGCCCCCAGGCCTCCATAAGGTACTAAATGTAGACAACAAAAAGTGTTAAACCAGTGTACTGTGTAACAAACAGTGACTAACATGTCGTAAGTATTCTACTAATGATTATGGATACTTTTCTCAATAATGTGCATTCAATATTAAAGCATGCTCTGTCTGCTTTCTTTGCTTCCATTCAATTTCATATCCACTTTATTTTGAGTGTATTATGCATGATGCTGTTCTATATGTGTGCTTTTTGAGAAAGTATGTACGACTATTTGTCCTCCACCAATGTATTAATAATTTAATAAGTACTTCATTATTGATGTTTGTATAAAATATTTAGTTTTATATATAATGGTTCCTGATGGTCAATTGAGATAGATTATAAAATACTACTTGCTTTCAAAATCAGTGTATATGTTTACTTTGCTTGTAAACTTTTTTTCTTTACATGGAAATAAAAAAAGATCTTAAAGTTATTACTTGAATGATGAACTGCTAGTGTCATTTACCACTGATTGCTTTATCCATCAGAAGGTATGTTAAGCTGTTGGTCCCGCTTGTTGTCTTAAGATCGCAGAGGGTGGGTTATGTTGAAGGCCTTTGGTGCAGCCTGAAAACTGAAACTTTGCATGATATGGCATGTTGACTGTTGCCAACCACTTAACAGTGAGTTCCAGCAGCTATCCTTGTGAGTCAGTTGCCATTCTAGGTTAAGCCATTTGACAATCTTTGAATGTACGATGATATGTTCCAGGTGAGATTGTAGACAAAGGCTAAGACTATCAGCATTTATAAAGTAAAAAAAAACTTGTTATCTTTATAGATCTTTAAATTATTCTTAAATTAAAGATCTATTAAACTATGAATCATTGCTAAAAGTTCACAAATAAGACAGATCTACAATTTTTTCTCACTAGGTACCTTATTCACTTGTGTCTAGATAGCATTCATTATATTTTTTATTCATTACATTCCTTAGTGACTGAAAGGTATACTTAATGTACATATGACCAGAATTTCTATTTCAGATCCATGCAACATGACACAAAATGGAATATATATAAAAATGGAATAGCTGTAGTGTATACCAATGGAGCGTTTGGATAAACTACTATTAGCAAAAATAACTCCCTTATATGCTTTAAACAATCATATTGGGTGTAAGATTTGGGGACTGCGGGCATTAAAAAAATGTGTTTTATGCGAAAGTCAATTATTTATGATACTTGTTTGTCACCTATAGTATGTTTGAGTATGTCTTAGGAAATTCACATGAAAACGCATTGTTAATAAATAAATAATATGATTTCTTTTGAATAGCAACATATAATTATTTTTTCAATAATGTATATATCTTCTTTCTACACCATAAAGCATCAAATAATATTATTCAAAACAATAAATCAATAGTCTGGGCTTTTAACCAGTAATGGAACTTTATGGTTTTAGTAAGAATTGCACTGAACCTAACAAATTATTATTAAATGCCTTGTAGTGACGGATCACACATGAGTCCCATCTAGTTTTAAGCAGTAACCTCATATAATAGATGCATTTCGTCACAAGTGATGAACTGCACAGTGCCCAATAACACCCTGAGACATACAGTTGTCAAGTCTCATGTGCCTGCAATTTTACTGACTCGTGGACTGCGGCTGGAACCCACCATTAGAGGCTTGGTGACAGACTTTCTACTTGAGTAGTTGCATTAAGTAATTACTAGTCAAAGATGTTTTTCATTTTTTAAATCTGCAACCGCAATGCTACTATCTTTTTGTTAATACTGTAAAGATTCAACAAAATATTTTCAAATGATTTTTTTGCTATGTGATGTGCAAGAAAACAGACTTAGAATGCTTTATTTTAGTAGCCAGTAAAATTCTAGGTTAGCCTGAACAACATCTTCGACCACATCATCACTTACCATCAGGTGAGATAGTAGTCAAAGGCTATCCTTACATGCTTTAAAAAAAACCCAAATAAATTGTGGAACTTTTTTCTTTCACTCATCGGTCTGCGTATTTACAGAACTCTAGAAGAAAGGCGCCTTTAAGGCCCCATAATGGATATTTTTGTAGAATTAAATGGCACATTCTAGACGTAAAAATCGTCTAATTATTAAATGTATGTGCTCAGAACAACGACTACATCCAGTCGGTGGGACGCTGCCTGCAAATGATGCTGCGCGTGGACGAGTACCGCTTTGCGTTCCTGTCCGTCGATGGTATCTCCACTCTGCTGTCGATCCTGGCTTCCAGGGTCAACTTCCAGGTAAAAACTTCTCCCTACTCAAGCATACAATGTTTTTCTCATCATCATATTCTTACCCTTAACTCAAATGTAGGGTAAGGTTAGTACAGAATGTCTTTTGTTTACCATTAAGGCTGCAAAAAAAAGATGTGAGAGGAAAATGCGCAGTGTAATGAAGTAATGAAAAACTCCATTACAGGGATTTCTTTATATTTCTACCCTCATTGAGTGCAACGATCCTACTGGTTGCTATTTTCTTTGCATATCTCTGGTGGATATGTTACCTAACACCTGTCTCAGTGTAACCATAGCTCGGCTTAATCCTGAAATCCCCTTAGCAAATCCCCTGCCTGTGTGTGCAAAACACAAGAACATATAGAGAGCTTTGGTTTTTAACCCTCAATTTTCAATCAGTGAAATGCACTTACATAATACCTTCTATGAGTCTCGGGGACGTGCATATTTAATATGCAAGTTATAAAAACGGTTATGTGGTTAGTTTATATGCTGTAGAAGTTGGAGCAAGGGTATACCAGCGAAATCCCTATATAACCTACTTAAGGGTGAACTGGCCGGTCGCTTCTCCATACAACGCCGTATAGGGTGATCAGTCCCTTATTTGAGGATTTAGGTCCAAAACAAAGCATAATACCGAGTGATCTCGTCATTACCTAGGCTTGTATGATGCCGAAATTTTAATAAGATAATTAATTTGAGAGTTATGAACTTCGAAACATTTTCATACAACATTTTCGAGGCTCATAACTTTAAAATTAATTATCTTTTTAAAATTTCGGCATCATACAAGCCTAGATAATGACGAGATCAATCGGTATTATGCTTAATTCTGGACCTAAAACCTCAAATAAGGGAGTGATCACCCTACGGCGTTGTATGGAGAAGCGACCGGCCAGTTCAACCTTAAAGACCTTGGCCTACCAAGAACAACAGTAACTTTCATCCTAGAACGTGTATCTTAGGCGGCATTAGTAGGATCTTATCAAATTTGGTTAGGTAGGGGAGGAGGCTCGAGTGGTGAAGGAGAGCATTGATATATCATAAAGGGGCCCCTTAATCCTACTCCTGGGTTGCAAGTCCCAGGCCCCTCTAGCCTCTTCCTCTGCAACGCGATGGACCCGGCACCCGCACGGTGAATCCATGGAATGCTAAGTAATTCGTCTCATAGTTTTCTCATTTAATATAATATATTTTTCAATTTATCATTAAAATGTTCTTTATTACTTAGTAAATGTTAAGAAAAATGTAAACAAAACAAAAAAAATACTGAAATCTACTTAAAAACTATAAAAATAATGCTTATCAGTCACAAAAAACAATGATAATTTTATATATTCAAAAGTAACAATATTTAAAAAAAACAATGCTTATTCTTTTAAATTGTCAAAGAAATAAAAAATACTCAAATGTATGTTTCTATATAAAAAAAACACAAAAACGTGCAAGGGTCTATCACTATCAGTATGAAGCGTTGGCATATCATTTTAGAGCAAATTTTGTGCATTTTGTGCATAGATAAGCAGTCTTTATTCTCGTTCAGTAAAGGCATAAATTGCATAAATATCAATACTTTCTCTCATTCGTAGGTAACTTGTGATCGGTTTCAGAATGGCTTAAGCTTCAGACAATTTTTTTTTAATACTTTTTGGGATTCTACAACCAAATCATAGGTGATTTAAAAGTAACACTATAGAATCAACAAATTAAAATTTAAATGATAATAAGTAATCGTAACACAAATAACTAGTATGAGGCCATGGGACTCACTTGGCCTGATTACTCACCAAATACGAGGGGCACGCACAAGTCCATCCATTATGACATAACTCACGTCACTACATGAAGCTACTAAGACGAGGGGAAACTAGCCGCTAAAACAAATTAAATGTGATGCTTTAAAAACGCTTTATAGGTTAGCATTTGACCACTATCTTACCTGATGGTAAATGATGAAATGGTCAAAGATGTTGTATAGGCTACCTAACCTAGAATTACTGGCTCTCAAGGACAGCTGCCGGAACACACCGTTAGGTGCTTGGAAACAGATTTTCTACTTGAGGGTTGTAGCTAGCCAGGCGGACAATCGCAAAATGCCCTACCACCATGCTATGCCGACTGCCATCCTAAGATGACAACCGGGACCGACGGCTTAACGTGCCCTCTGAAGCACGGAAACGCTCAGTAGTAATGTCACTAGCGGTCACCCATCCAACTCATGACCGCGGCGGACGTTGCTTAACTTTGCTGATCGATTAAGAACAGCTAAGCAAACTTCGCTACGAGCGCTTCACAATTTAATATGAATTCCTTGAAGACTCAGGATGTGAATTAAGGGTTAAGGCCGGCCGTCTTCTCGACGCCAATTCTTCTTGGGAATGCTATTCTCGGTTAGTAATATTCCCGCAATATTAAATTATAATAAATTATATAATTAATTTGACAGGTGCAATACCAGCTCGTGTTTTGCCTATGGGTGTTGACCTTCAACCCGCTGCTGGCCGAGAAGATGAACAAGTTCAACTGCATCCCGATACTGGCTGATATCCTCAGCGACTCTGTCAAGGAAAAGGTCACCCGTATCGTGCTTGCTGTGTTTAGAAACCTGATTGAGAAACCAGAAGACCAGCAGGTATGATCTGTTTTGATTTCGTCTGTCTAACTTTCATAGATTATGTTACAAAAAGCTAACGTGGTTTTCACTCATTTTAGTAAGAAGTAGTCAGATAGCTCCGACTATAGTTTCAACCACATCCGGTGGTCTTTTTCAAGGAGAGCTCGGGACGCCCGCGTTGACGTCTCGCTGAGCACTACGGGCGGCAGCTCGTAGCGCGCGTGAAGTCATAGGTTGGTGCGAGGGGTGGGTTGCTGGTGAGGGCTGGTCGTGTCGGCAAGTCCTTTTCATCGCTGGAATCCCGGCTGGCGTGGGACACGTCCAAGCATAGATTACATTATGAATCTTTATATAACTTTCTACGATGTACGATTTCCTTGATGATTGCCGTTCACATCTCTCGTTTGTTCCGCCGTTATGCCGTTCGGTTATTCAACGAAATTCCACATCCACACCACCAATCGGTGAAGGTCAAGCCGATAGGAAATGAATCAAGGACCTGCGACATTACCGCTCGGCTATCACTACTCCGAAACATAAAATATTTCCAGGAGAGGCCTTTGACCACTTCATCACTTACACATAATAATATAGTAGTTGAGACTCAATGCAAGTAATTAAAATAGTTTCGACAAACAAACCGACTAAATACTGATAGATTATCCTTTGACTGCTGATCACCTGATGGTAAGTGATGATGTGGTCGAAGATGTTGTTCAGGCTTACCTAGAATTACAGGCTCTCAAGGACAGCTGCCGGAACACACCGTTAGGTGCTTGGCGACAAATTTTCTACTTGAGGATGGTAGCTAGCCAGGCGGGCATTCGCAAAATACGCTACCAACATGCAAATTATTAGGGATAACTCATATACTACTTTTCATCTTAGTCAAATTTTAATGGGACAACATAACAAGCGCTACCTTCGAATATAAAAATATTATCAAAATCGGTACATCCGGTAAAGAGTTTTGAGGTAACATACACAAAAATACAGACGAACTGAGAACATGTTATTGTGTTGGAACAAGCTCGAGGCCCACCTGATGTTAAGTGGACTAACCTCTGCCTATAACAGTTGCAATTCATCACAAGTCACGAATTGCACTGCGCCCGTCACATTGAGACATAGTTGTTAAGTCTCATTGTGCCTGTAATTTTGTTCATTGGCATCGGATGGACCACTATGGCCAAGTTATGAATGAAATTCTATTGTTATCATTATCGCCAATGGGTTAAAACAGCAATACACTAGTAACACGTTAAAAATAAACTTAATGATTATGGGGGCTCTTCAATGTTATGCACAATAACATATTCTTAGAATAATGTGGTCCTCTAGACTCAGACTCTATCAAAAAAAGCAATCGCATTCGGCATTGCAAGGCATTCGGGGCAATCATCATTAATTTAAAAGTCATAAAAGCAAATAACTAAATATGTCATGGCGGTAAATGTGTATTGGCATAGTTTATATACATATAAATCTTTATCCATCCATACTCAACCATTTTATAAGCTTTTACACAATTGTTGAACAAAAATTAAATCACTCCAATTTGTTTATACAAAAACCAGCCAAGTGCGAGTCGGACTCACGCACCGAGGGTTCCGTACAAACCTTTGGGTATATAAGTAAAAGTTATGGTATTTTTATTGCTTAATGAAATACTAAAATTATGAAAAATATTTTTATTATGCAATGTAACTGAAAATTTTTATTTTTTCGCAATTTTTCCTTTTTCTTTGCTATAATTTGCTCAAAATCTTGAAATTTGGCATGAAGTAACGACTTCATGCCAAATTTCAAGATTTTGAGTTCACAGGACTCTGTAGGTTTCCCTTGCGAGTGTCGAAAATTTGCGGCATAAACGGCTGTATCTTTTGATTGCGTTGAAGTTAATTTTTTCACAGCTCCAAGGGACTGTAGACCTGAGTATTTGATATGAATTTCAGCTTGATACCTCCATGCGTTCCTGAAAAAAAGGGTCTTAATAGACAGACGGACTACAAAGTGATCCTATAAGGGTTCCGTTTTTTCCTTTTGAGGTACGGAACCCTAATAAAATTGTTTTGATACTTATGTTACTACATGCGAATTTGGTCATAACTCATTATAATATTAATAAATACAGAAAGGACATCATAAAATCCACTAAATGTTCAAATTTAGTGTAAATAGTATTTATGTATATATCCTGCCCTCTTATTTGTTAAATAGTATAATAATTAATGCAATAATTTTACATTGCAGACGTTCTGCTTTCAAAACGAGAGTACCTTTTATATTACGACGTTATGCTCCCATGGCGTTTTACTTAGCGGTCAACAAAGTCGTATAGCATTACAGACCATACGATCCGTAATCGTTTTGATCACAAAATTTGACTTTTAGTTAACTTACAGACTTAACACGAAATCTCTAAAAGTTCTTGACGTATGAAACCGAAATTTCCAGGTAGGTTGTTTTGTGGTGAGGGACGTCGCGTCAGCTAAGAACGGATTTTGCGTCAGTCGATTTAGGCGATTCAAATTGGGCCTCAAAGTCTGTGTGAGAGTCAAATGTTTTTGAACTTGGAGCATGAAATTTGGCACGTAGGTAGTTTATAGGTAGGAGACGTCAGCTAAGAATTAATTTCGCACCAGGGCTGTATTAAGGAGTATCAAATTGGAGCTAAAAGTTTGTATGAAATTCACATATACGAGTATATGAAGTTAGTTTATACTTCGGAGACATCAGCTTTGAACGGATATTGCAACGAACATAACTAAATATAAGTAAACTATATCGTACAATGTTGGATTATGTCATCATAGCACAATATTTTTTCACGCTCTTAAAAAAAGATATTTGTTTAAAATAAAATAATCGTATACTTGCATGTGGAAGCCATGTAGAGGTACATTTTTTTATGCCATTGGAGGGCACCCGATCAGGCGGCTCACCTGGTGGTAAGTGATTACTGTCGCCCACGAACATCCGCAACACCAGAGGTCTCGAGGATGCGTTGCCGGCCTTTGAGGAGGGAATATGCTCTCTTCTTGAAGGCCCCTAAGTCGTATCTGTTCGGAAACACTTTACCAGGCAGCTGGTTCCAAATTTTGGCAGTGCGAGGTAGGAAATGCCGTGAAAATCGAAAGGTTGTGGACTTCCAGACATCGACGTGAAATTTATGAAACATCATGCTTTGTCGGGACGTCCGATGGTGAAATTGAGCTGCAGGTAGTAAATCGAACAGTTCCTCGGAACACTCCCCGTGATACATACGGTAAAAGATGCAGAGTGATCCAACATCTCTACGCAGTGCCAAAGGGTCGAGCCGACCGGAGAGAACTTATCGTCGACGATTCGAGTCGCTCTGCGTTGAATGCGGTCGACGTGAAGTACAGTCTCGCCTTTCCGAGCACACCAAGCTTTTTAGAGGCTAATTTAGCCTTATCTTCCAAGGGCCAGCGAAATTTAACGACGCTCGATATGTCGACGCCAAGTACTCCGATGCTAGTGGAGGTGGCAAGGGGAGTGTCTTCAAAACGGAGGGATACGACAAAGGGGGATGATTTAGCGGTAAACTCACTCAACAAATCAAAACTTGTGTCTTCTTGGGGTTAAATTGGACTAAGTTCAGTCGGCCCCATTTCGAAACATTTGACAACATGGTATCGACTTCAGACACAAGTTTGTTCCGACTCTCGACAACGTTTTCCCGAGAAATTTTAGCACGGCCGGTGTAAGAGGCATCTCCGGTACTGTCATCCGCATAACAATGAATATCGCTGATTTTGGACCCACTGTAATATTATATAATTAATATTATATCAATTCAATATGAAATCATGAAAGTTTTTTAGTAATAGCGTCCTGTTTTTTAGTACGGAATCCTAAAATGTAATAATATATAACAAATATAACAACTTAAACTCGTAAATATTATTTAATTATAACGAATTTATATCTTCGTGACATGAACTGTCAAATGAATCATCAACATTGTTATTTCGTGATTAATTATTAATTCTTGAGTACATAAATTGCTAAACATCATCAATCACTATTTTATTCAGACTATATAATCTTAATTTTTAGGATGCCGTGCGAGGAAACGGGCCCCTATTACTAAGTTTCCGCTGTCCTTCCCTCCGACCGACCATTACAGGGCTTATCTTTGGAACAGTATAATAGGTAGCCGGTTAAAACTTTCACAGAATATGTCAATATGGAGGATTGCCTAACAAATAATAATAAAGTTTTGAACTAAAAGGGGGTCCCCCATACAGGAAACGTTTTTTTTATCGATATTTTGTTTTACTCAATCGCAAAAACGTTATACATAAGTGACAAACTTGGTGGGATTATAGTCAGCTACCGTATAACAAGTAACAACAAAGCCTAATAAATTAAAAAAGTAAAAAACCCGACTGCAAATTATTTATTTTCGTTAAACGTTTTAACGTCCCATTGAAATCATAACTGCAAGGTATATATGTATATATATTTATGGAGTCGTTTATTAAAAACCCATCATTTTGATACACCACCCACACCCAGGAAAAAAAAATCACAATATGGGATCTAAATCTCCCTAGTTTGTTTTTAATTTTGTTTATGTACCAAGTGTCACTTGCGCTATGAAAAAGAATCTAACGATATCTCATTCATTAAAAAAATAGGTTAAGCCGTTTAGAAGTTATAGTAGAATAAAGAAATTCACAAACATGCAAACATGAACCCTGAAAACATAATGCTCCTTTTTTGGGCAGTCGTATAAAAACCGGCCAGGTGGAGGCTGGACTCCAACTAATCCTTAGTTTTACCCGATATTTATGAAAAAAACAAACAAATTTTCGATACATTCTGAGGTTGGAAAATCACATTTTTAGTAGAATATGTTGTTGTAAAGAAGAAATACAAACTTATCTTCAAAATGATCACTAAATTTGTAGCACTCGTAGCGAAGTTTGCTTAGCCGTTCTTAACCGATCAGCAAAGTTAAGCAACGTCCGTCCGGTCATGAGTTGGATGGGTGACCGCTAGTAACATTACTACTTAGCTTCCATGCTTCGGAGGGCACGTTAAGCCGTCGGTCCCGGTTGTAGTATTATTTTTTAAATGTTGTATGTTACAAGCTTAATGCCCACCTGATGTTAAGCGGAATAACCTCTGCCTATAACAGATGCATTTCATCACAAGTCACGAATTGCACTGCGCCCGTCACTTTGAGACATAGTATAATGTGGACTTTATATGTTTCTTTGCTTATCTAAAACCTGACACTAGGCTTGGGTCCAAATGTTGATACCAGATTGAATGACGATATAACACGTTAAATTGACTCTTTATAACCTTGTTCTCCAGGTTGCTAAGGAACACTGCATTGCCATGGTGCAGTGCAAGGTCCTGAAACAGCTGTCGATCCTCGAGCAGAAGCGTTCCGATGATGAAGATATCATGAATGATGTAGACTACCTCAACGAACGCCTCCAGGCCTCCGTTCAGGACCTTAGCTCGTTTGACCAGTATGCTACTGAGGTCAAGAGTGGACGGTAAGTTCAATTTATCTATTACAAGTATGGAATGCAATCTTGTTCTCTCGAGATCTCGGCCTTATTTAGCGAGATTGAACTCGGCCGAAAAATGGGCGAGATCTCGCGAGTTTAACAAGATTGCACTTTAGCATTAAGTTAGTGGTTCCAACTAGCATCGAATCCTTCTTAGCGGCTGGTTATCTGACTAGCCAAATAAGAAGCCGTTTAGCAGATGATTCTTTTGATATTTTTGTTTCCTGAGGAGCTACTTTCAAAATTGTTGCTGTGTGTGATGTAAACTGAACAAGGCTTTCATTGGATTGGTATATTTTCTGAATTAATCTCTAATTTCTAATAGAGAGATCTATGAGAAATTAGAAATCTCTAATAGATCTCTGAGTATGTATAGTTTTCTTTAACTGATAATAATATCTCAGTTTAATAGTCAACTCAACTTAGTTAATGAATTTCATTTTAGTTTTTGAGTTCTTGTTGTTTTGTTACAAGGCATTTGTTTGATGGAAGACTGGTTGTTTATTTAATTTTTTAATTGAATAAATACGTCAAAGTGCGCTACTTAAAGTTGATTGAAAAAATATAGATAGATACGTCAAACAATGTTAAATACATAGAAAGTTTATCGAAAAAAATCGTTAAAATAAATGTTTATTTAACAATATCTATAATTCTTATTATATTTTTCTTAATTTATTCAAATATTATGATTATTTGCAAGAACACACACACAAAACTGCCAATCTCGCGAGATCTCGATATTGGCGAGATCTCACGGTCTCTCGTGAGATCTCGCTTGAGCCACAATCTCGCGAGATTGTATTCCCTAATTACAAGGTTAAAAAATAAATTTAACAAGCAAATTTTTATACAGCTAAGATAATATGATCCTGAGTCTACTACCCTGGTCAGACAAGTCTAACTGGATTTCGATGATCTTCTCAGTTGCAATCCAGAGTATGGAACTCTGCCTGGTAGATCGTGATATGCCCATCGCGCCTTTAGGACCCAAAAACATTATTTATCTTGGTTGCCTGTCATATCATAGGTATGCTTAGTCATAAATGTTTGGACCATATCAGTACCCTAACTGGAAAAAGTAATAGTATAGGAATCCAGCTGTGTTTTCAATGCCGCACAATTATTACTGAATTGACTTCAATCCAGTGGGATTCTGCATATGTTATAAGTTTTTATTGATTTAATTTACATTAAATTTTATGTTATAAATAAATAATCAAATATGTGTTAAAACAAAAAAAAACATCAACACCTAACTGCACTTATTTTGACTAATTATTATATAGGTTGGCTAATTGTTTTTTAATAAAATGTCCGAAAAGTAGGAAATATCAATATATGGTATTAATACGTAGGTACACTTTAGTTACCTAGGTAACTAAAAATATTAATTCGAATCTTTGTCTTGCAATTCAGGACTTGGGTCTTGTTTGTTCACAAATATTATCATCGTAAGAAGTAAGTTTAAGTTTACTAATGTCAATTTTTCTTTACCAAATATCAATCAACCAAGATAAAAATTCAATAAAATAATTGACATATCAGTTTTTTATTTGCAGGATAGGGTGTTCTGCTGTGTATATGAGCGTGAATTACATATATTTACATACTCGAATAAATTCGTTGACAGTCAGACATTTTCAGTGGCAGATTACAATGTGTCAAGTGTTCGAACGAGATAGTGGTCAAGGCTAAAGGAAAAGCGGATACACGGAATGAGATACATTATTGTTGTTATTTTAACTGTTTCGTACATCTAACCATTTATATTTATACTTTCTATGTAACATTTTGAATGAAAAGAGAAAAATATAAAAAAGAACAGCGTAACTAAATAAATGAAATATTCGTGTTTGCATATGACTTTTGCTCCTCAGTTAGAAACATCTTGAGTTTCAACCTAGACGGTCGCAGTCCTCAAGTGTCCCCCAGTAACACTAATCAGAAACCAAAAGGTTTCTGATTTATTCTACTAACACCAATCAGAAACCAAAAAGGTTTCTGATTGATTCTACTAACACCAATCAGAAACCAAAAAGGTTTCTGATTGATTCTACTAACACCAATCAGAAACCAAAAAGGTTTCTGATTGATTCTACTAACACCAATCAGAAACCAAAAGGTTTCCGATTTGTGTTAGTAGATTAATCCAGCACATATTTTAAAAGTATTTTAAGAAAACCTTTAATTAATTATTTAATAAAACACTTAAAGAATCTTTATAAAAATGATATATATCTAGTGACAATTCCGCCTAATTTCCTATTAAGCCGACGTGACGTCACAAACGCCACGCAGCCAAACCGGAAGAGTGTTCGACGCGTTTCGCTTCTAAACGAAGCATCCTTAGGAGGTCTTGACAAAAATGTCTTTATAAAAATGATATATATCGCTAGATATATATCGCTATATATCGCTTGATATATATCGCTTGATATATATCGCTAGATATATATCATTTTTATAAAGATTTTTTAAGTGTTTTATTAAATAATTAATTAAAGGTTTTCTTAAAATACTTTTAAAATATTTGTTATTATTAAAAATGGATTTCCGCAAAGTAACGCCTGAATCTATTCATTATTAATCCAGCACTTGGTTGTTGCATACCGGAAACTTATTGTGACGGAACAAGCACGAAGCACGACGGGCGGCCTATCTGGTATCGGTATCTACCTGTAACAGATGCATTTCGTCACAAATTACGAACTGCACAGTGCCTATCATCCCCTGAAATGTACAGTTGTTTAGTCTCATTTATGTGCCTGTATATTTTTCTGGCTCTCAAGGCAGTCTTTGCCGGAAAATACCGTAAGGTGCTTCGCGACCGATTTTCTACTTGAGGGTGGTAGCTAGCCAGGCGAGCATTCGCAAAATGCTCTTCTGCCATGCGGTGAAGCTAAAGCCGGCGCGGGCGGTGGGGATCGAACCATAGATCTTATTAATTATCACCCTGAGACATGAATTTGTTTTTTCTCTTGTGCGTGTAATTCATGTGTAAACCCACTAATGGGAACATTATTTGGCGGTAGAAATAAGTGAGTTAAGTTACATTGTTTATTTTCAGTCTGGAATGGTCTCCCGTGCACAAGTCGGCGAAGTTCTGGCGCGAGAACGCGGCGAGGCTGAACGAACGTGGCCAGGAACTCCTGCGCACATTGGTGCATCTGCTGGAGAAGAGCCACGACCCGGTGGTGCTTGCCGTCGCTTGCTACGACGTCGGAGAGTACGTCAGGCACTATCCTCGCGGCAAACAGTAAGTATACGAGATTCTACTTTGAAAACCTTATTATATACAAGTTAAGACAGAAGCTCAGCCGTTCTAAACCTATCAACTAAGTTAAGAAACAGTGACCGCTAGTGGCAATATTACTGATAGCTTCCTTGCTTCGGAGGGCAGGTTAATAAGTTGGCATCGTCAGGACCACTATGTCCTAGTTATGAATGAAATTCTATTGTTATCATTATCGCCGATGCCAATGGGTCAAGCCGTCGATCACGGTTGTTGTGTTAGGATGTCAGTAGTAAGAGCATGGTGGTAGGGTATTTTGCAAATTCCCGCCTGGTTAGCTGCTCACCGAGTAGAAAATCTGTCGCCAAACACCTGACGGTTTGTTCCGGGAGCTGTCCTTAAGAGCCTGTAATTCTAGGTTAGCCTGAACAATGTTCGACCACATAATCACTTATCATCAAGTGAGACAGTGGTCAAAGGCTAGCCCATCAGTAAGTAAAAGTAACAGAGTGCATTTTTTTTTTCAAACTTTATAGACCTTCCTTTGGCCCCCAACTCGCTCGTTGGTATGCGACGTTGTGGCCGAGGATGGAGCATGTCGGTCTTGAAGAAATGTATTCACTCTAGCCTTGAACATTCCTAGATTTAAGTTCTTAAGAAAAACATAAGGTTGAAGGTGGTCCATATTTGGACTGAACGCTTAGATACCTGGAACGGAATAGTTTCGTTCTAATTTTAGGTTACGTTCCCTCATGATATGGTTAGTAGTGCGTCCTCCTTTTGCTTGTCATGTAGTAGAAGAGGTTGGAGAGGATTATGTCGTGAAGCTCTTGCACATATTCGCCCCAAATGTATCCGAGAGAGGATGGACAGATAAGCTACTACACGGCGCCGGTGGTGCTCGAAGCTTAGATATTTTTGGCGACGAGTTTATTATCTCTAACTGTACTTAATGCCCGCTGCGTTAAAAAGATGGCAGCAGTACTACATCTATGATGTATAATGTTTAATGTATAAATGCAAGTACTAAGTACCCTCCATATTATCTTCTCACATAAGACTAGATATCAGCTATATGTGTGCAGACTGCAGGTCCCAGGTAGTGAAATTACAGGCACATGAGACTTACCAACTACGTCTCAAAGTGAAGGGCCCAGTGCAATTCATGACTTGTGATTAAATGCATCTGTTATATGCAGAGTTAGTCCACTTAGCATCAGGTCGGCCTCGAGCTTGTTCCTTCACAATAACATAAAAAAACTGTAGCGTCTGAACAATCGTGTTTTTAGTAATACATTGTATTTTATATCTGCAGCATCATTGAAACCTTGGGCGGAAAACAGCGGGTGATGTATCTCCTCAGCCACGAAGATCCCAACGTACGATATGAAGCCCTTCTCGCCGTACAGAAACTTATGGTCCACAACTGGTACGTTAACATTAATTACTTCTCTTCGAGCCATTACGCATTCAGATTACTTTATTATTGTATAAAAAAATGACGTTACCAACGTGTGCGTAATCGACACATTTTTGTGGACATTGAACCTTCAGGGTTGGGTTAGTTGTAATTTGCTGAAAAATAGGAATTAACAGGGCTGTGTCCATAGGGGCCCTAGATTTTATTAAACACAAACTCAGACCAGTTTTGCAAGTTTATGAACGATTAAACATTTTTACCGTTCTTGACACTTCATTAGGAATTATAATGGTTTTATCATCAATCAAAATAAAACTGTTCCCGTTGATGTAATTTTCAAACATGATAAAGGTGTAAATTGAATTGGCGTTGTTGCATCAAGTAGGTATTTAATTTTAATATTTTCTGACGATGTTTACCTATTAAGATGGTTGATGATCTCTTTTTGTTGGTGATAAATGCTAAGTAGCGAAAAAGAAGTTTTATTTTTTCACAGTACTTAACTAATTTACAGGGCCCCATTTATTTTTTATTTATTAAACAATATAATAATATTTTAAAGCAATATATTGAGTATGGAACCCTAAAAAGAAGATTCATTAAGATTACTTTAATGTTGGCTGTTGCGAATTTCATGAAAATTTTAATAATTTTATATACCTACTGATTTATTTACATATAACAATTTTTTTGAGTTATACTAGAAACTTAAAATTAATTTACATTAAAAATAGTTGAAAACACTACCTACAGCTTTATTCTAAGATATTGTATTTAAGCTACACACACAGAGTTCGTGAGTTGTGTTCAAATTCAAATTTTGTTATTGCATAGATTTAACATATATTATGGGTCTGCTAACACTGGACTTAAAGTAAATTTGTACTAATTCGTCGATCGCCCCCATTATACTTGAACCGCTTAAATAGACATCCGATTTATCTCGTCCTCAAAAAGTAGGAATAGAAAATTCACGCAAATACTCGCAGATAAATGTAAAAAATCTATTAAACTGAGGCGCGCATATTAGTCTTTTTAGGCAAGTGGCCACAGGTAGCAGAAAATATAGGTAAACATGGACGAGTTCTTTGCTTTGCCATGTTAGATCTCGTAGACATAGCGCGATATGTCTATTTTACACGAGATAAAGGGTAGACAAAATTTATTCGCGGCGCGCATGTTAACCGGGCAGGTCCAGTTACATTCTAGATTCAAAAGATACGAGTATGTTTTGTTAATTATTATTTTTATATATTTGACTTTATCTTTTATTTTTCCAGGGAATACCTCGGCAAGCAACTGGAGAAGGAACAGATCGACAAACAGGCTGGCACTGTCGTCGGAGCTAAGGCCTAATATATAATATAATGAATATATAATTATTTGTTGTTGTTGTTGAAGTACGCTCGTGTCGCTGTTGCAATATAACTCCTATAAAGTTGATCTATAAGGATCACTCTTGGTTTTGTGACCTTGTAAGCCCATGTAACTAGCTTTGCTTCAATTTTAAAATGTTACTTGTAAATATAATATTCAAATATTAATTATGTAATGAAGTGTTATTCTCTCACAATATGCATGTGAAATTCTATTATCTAAATAATATATATTTTATATTTACATTCCTGTTATATATATTATTGTGAAAATATTACACTTGGTCGATTAATTAACAAAATATATGACGGCGTAGTATTAACTTATAGAGAATAGAATTTATATTTATTTGTGATGACCACAGTCTACAGCAGTATTGTGTGAATAAAGTCCATGAATAGTTGAAAAGGTCTTTTTTTAATCTATACCTATAATATCGTAGAATTTTTTTATATAGTAGTCCCGGCAAAAATACACCTAAGTAAGTGCCATGTATGCGATTAGGGGGAGCGAATTCAAAAAACCTACACTAAGGCTTGTTATTTAAAAATAACCGTATATGTACTGTTATTTATTACCAAGAACCGTGGATGTATGGTTATTTATTCATGTGGTACTAATATAGGCATCTCAATGTTGAGATCGATCTTAAGTTGTATTTTTATTGTTCAATTTAATTAATGTATGGAACATCACTCTAAAACTACATCTTAAGACCAATCTCTACTTTGAGATGCATTTAATAACATGAGCCTAAAAACCCGGCATAACGTAGGTACTTTGTGCTACGAATAAATATGTAAAGAAGTTTAACTCTCATACCTACAGTTACCGCTTGTGCTCATCAAGTTCACAATTAATAAAACATGCACATCTTCCAAATTCACTTGGATTGGTTAATTAGTTTGGCACTTTGAAATGATTGCATCCAATTGATGGCATCAAGGTAATGTTGCGCCACACGGTCAGGGCCGGATTTGAGGGAGGGCAATCAGGGCAACTGCCCGGGGCCTCCACAAGAGAGGACCACATCAATTGTATTTACTGAAAAACTTGCACAACTATAGGGTATCTAATATAGTGGAATCTCTATAACTCGAATATCAAGGGAAATGCAAAAAGCGAGTTAACGAGTTTTGGACTTGAGAATTCGAGATACATATGATTTAATTGCTGAAATTTCGAGCGACTAAGGCGCGACTTCTAAGTAAGTATATTTTTTGATTTGTAGAGTCAAATTTGAATAACAATACAACTTAAGTGTTATTATATTTTTACATTTTACAACAAATTACATATAAGTGAAGAAAACTGCACACTAAAAATCTTATTTCGATTTAAACAACAACAAACATAATGTGCACATCTGTGTTACTTAGAAAGTTTAACGAATGTATTCGTTCATTGTACGTGTAATTACCAAAAAAATGATTAGAACCCCGAACATACGTTTTGGATTTTATTGCTTTTATTTCAGGGAATTCTAAGTAAGACGTCGGACGTCATGGACTCATTGTATTTTACTAACTACTACTTTGAGAGTATCTTTTTTGAAATTCGAGATATTATAGAGTATAAATATTTACTATCAATACTTAACACGTAGGGAAATAATAAATGTCCGAATTACTACGTGTAAATAATTCGAGATACCGCGTATACTATCTATATTTTAATTTTACTTGCGGCAGTGTATTGTTTTACTATGTTTGCGACCGATTGCTCGATCCGTGATCTCGTCTCGTTAGAGCTATCAGAGCTACATTCCCAAATATCGAAAACACACTTGGTTTTGATGGTGTCAAATTGCAATGGAGAGAGCTCATTTTCAAATATGAAAATTATAATAAATAGGCTAAGAACTACGATAGGACAAAACCGCCTATCAAAGTTATCCTTGCTTAACATTAAAAGTGATTTCGATACTGCGGGAGCTGGATTTCAGCGAAATCATCAATGATTTTTCGTAGAAAAAAGCTCGGCAGGTGCCATTTGCATGAGTGCCATTTCGATTATATAAATGAATGATTGAAACATTTGCAAGAAAAATATTATTTAACCTATTTGAAAAGTAATTAGGGGCCTCCACACCCCTGTTGCCCCAGGGCCTACACACTTCTAAATCCGGCCCTGCACACGGTATAGTTTTAAACCTCGCTCGCCACGGTAAGGTTTGCGTTCTGTTTTTTTTGAGCTTAACTTAAATGTATTTATATTTTTATAAGTAGACTGCGATCACCGCCCGCAACTTAAGAGTCGAGGCGCGAGCTGCGATCTGACCACCCGGGAGTTGGGTTGGGTGTTCCATTAGTAATAAACGGCATTTGACTTAAATATTGCTATCTCTGTTAGACGCACACCGCGGCATTACTTGCATTATGTGGCTATTACTGATTATGTGCGAACATCGCTCGTTACTTAGTCTAGGCGCGAGACGCGAGCTGACCACCCGGGTGTGTGGTTGGGTGGTGCGTTAATAATAAACAGAAATTTTACCTAAATATTGCTAGGTATCTCTGTTTGACGCACACCACGGCATTACTTAAAAATATACGGTATTTTTTTTTGCAATTTGTGACTTTTTGAGTACTACAACGATTAAAAAAAAACCATAGAACCCATAGAAGGGTCAGGTCCCATAGAAGTTTTTGATCAATATTAGAAACAGGATCGATTGGCATCAAAAAATGTTTTTGTGTAAAATGGATATTTTCTTGCTGTATTTTTTTTTAAATCTGTGAATGGATATCAAAATTCCATAAAAAAATATGTATAGGTAGTCTCCTAAGACCATTTCCGAGTAGCTGCAACGGATAAGCTACTTCCCCTACTGCCCCGCTGAAAGTTTCCACCCTGTATACATCCCTATAGTAGTGTAGTGTTTTTGAATCGTAATATCTCAAAAACACGTCACTTTTGTCTATCCCACGTTCGCGTTGATGGGTAGAAATGGGGAAAAGTTTGCAACTGTCAGTTTTTACAGTTCTTATCTTAATAGAATACAAATCTGTTTCTTTTAGAGGAGAGGTATTGTTGTGGGCTTTCAATGGAATCAGTAAAATTCAAAGACCCCAAAACGGGGCAATCATTCTGAGTGCTAATGTCTATCATATGAAAAGTAGGTACTGTCTTTGAGCTATAAAACACAAAGAACAAAAGGATCCACGATTCTCGATGAAATTTGTACATAGAGTTTTTTCATGTTATTGTGACGGAACAAGCTCGAGGCCCACCTGATGTTAAGCGTACCTCTGCCTATAACAGATGCATTTCATCACAAGTCATGAATTGCACTGCGCCCGTCACTTTGAGACATAGTTTTTAAGTCCCATGTGTCTGTAATTTTACTGGCTCTCAAGGACAGCTGCTGCCGGAACACACCGTTAGGTGCTTGGCAACAGATTTTCTATTTGAGGGTGGTCGCTAGCCAGGCGGGCACTTGCAAAATGCCCTTACACCATGCGGTGAAGCTCAAGCCCGCGGCGGGATTCGAACCATGGACCTGCTGCGCGGCAGTCCATAGCCAATGCCACTAAGCCATCACTGCGTTTATGGCGAAAATAATAGTATTATGCCGCAATACTTGAAGAAAAGACAAGAGAAGAGTGTAATCGTTCTTGGCGATGTTAGCCCCAAGTGGAACGCACCTTTAGTCCTGACCCATAATTGGGTTATTTTAGGGTCTTGGGGATCCCCACTTTCAGTATATATTAGGTCTTTACCTATGTATTTGCCGTTCTGCAGTACTGGCCATTTCAAATCAAAATATTTTTGTTTGGCTAACAGTTTTTGTAATGCCCAATTCTTTACTTAGTACATATTTATTCCTTGCCTTCTAGGCAAAACAGCGATCGATACGCCTTTTTTTGTAGTATTGTATATATCTGTTTTGTTTTATAAATACATAAGATGAAAATAAAATAAATTTCTAGGATATTTTTTTAGGTGTCGCACAATAGAGCCTAACGGAACCACTGGGGTCTGTCCGTTGTGCCTGTTTGTATGTCTTGAGCCTCATTTTTATTTGGATATGTTTAATCGACATCCTTAAAAGAAGGAATGCAAGTTGACAAGTATATAGATTATTAATATTTATTTTTAGTTCATAACCTTGCACTGAATAACTTTTTTTTGTTCTCTAGGATTTAACGAGTTAAGTGGTTTCAATAAAAAAACCTTGAGCGTATGTAGCGAAGGTTTCAAAGATACAAGACGCTAAATAACTTTGAAAATTCGAGTAATTATGGAATATGAGTACCATCGTGGCAGCAACGCGGCACAAGCGGCACGCAATACCAACGACGCTTTTTTTTTTTTTTTTTTTTATGTAATTGTGACGGAACAAGCTCGAGGCCCACCAGATGTTAAGCGGAATAACCTCTGCCTATAACAGATGCATTTCCTTCACGAATTGCACTGCGCCCGTCACCTTGAGACATAGTTGTTAAGTCTCATGTGCCTGTAATTTCACTGGCTCTCAAGGACTACTGCCGGAACACACCGTTAGGTGCTTGGCGGCAGATTTTCTACTTGAGGGTGGTAGCTAGCCAGGCGGGCAATCGCAAAATGCCCTTCCACCATGCGGTGAAGCTCAAGCCGGCGGTGGGGATCGAACCAGGGTACTGCGGCGCGGCAGTCCATAGCTATAACCGCTCGGCCATCATTGCTTCAAAAGCTAATACTACAAACCAACGCACCACCTGTTATAAGTTTGCTCGCTTCCGTTCTGGAAATTTCGACCTGAAAAATTAACCTCGCGGTCGTCCGAAGACTTTGTTCGACAATGACGAATTAAAGGCGATTGTGGGAGCTGATGATACACAATCCACGCCTGAATTAGCAGCAGCTTTCGACGTTAGCGTCAAAACAATATTGGTCCATTTGCATCAAATTGGCAAGGTAAAAAAGCTTGACAAATGGGTGGCCCACGAACTCAATGATCGCCAGCGCGAAGTACGCGTCGAGAGGTGCCTTGCACTGCTCAACAGACACACAAGTGAAGGAATTTTGAACCGCATTGTTACCTGCGATGAAAAATGGATTCTGTTTGATAACCGCAAACGCTCAGCAAGTTGGTTGGATCCTGGTTCAGCACCTAAACAATGCCCTAAATGAAAACTTACACCTAGAAAAGTGATGGTCACTGTTTGGTGGTCTAGCGCCGGTGTGATTCATCACAGCTTCTTACCAAACGGGGTGAGCATAACTGCAGATGTGTACTGTGAAGAACTGAACACAATGATGGAGAAGCTGGCACGTCTCCAACCAGCATTGGTCAGTCGCTCGTCTACGCTGCTCCTGCACGACAACGCGCGACCTCATACTGCACAGCAGACGGTCTCCAAGTTGCAAGAACTGGGGTTGGAAGCTGTCCGTCATCCACCCTACTCACCAGACCTTGCGCCTATAGACTACAACTTTTTCCAGAATTTGGATAACTTCTTGGCGGGTAAAAAATTCAATACCCGGCAGTATGTTATTATTACTTACATACCGAGGCAGTATGTAAGGTTTTAATAAATTTCCTAACTTTTATAGGCAACACTAGCAATTTTTACGATAGCAACTTATTCTGTAACGTTTAGCAGTTTTTACTGGCAACACAGTCGGAACGGTGGCTTGGCACTTGGGGTGCATACCATTTGAAGTTAGATTCGCTAAAAACGATCACACTCCCAAAAAGTTGTTCCACATGGGTCTTGGCGTTATTTTCGCAATAAACGCTATGAGGCTACCGGAACAGTTTGAATTCCCTACATCTAATGTCAAAAGTGACAGAAGTGGCAAATTTTAGTGGCATTCTTAGCGTTCTTATCCTAAATGGCAATGGAAATGTATATATATACCTATTATTAACACATTAATCATATATAAGTATGTCTATTGTAATTTTGATTATGTGTTCTACTAACATTCTATGTGTCTTAGTTGTGATGTCTCTTTTGTTTTAGATAAAATAATCATCATGGTTGGAAAACATCTTAGGGATTCTCCCTTGTAAACACCAACCGTTCTCTCCACATGATTTATGACACTAGCAAATACGGACATTGGCAGAATTGTGACAATATGCTTCAGAAGCCATTAATATAAGAATCAATCATTAAATGGAACAGGGGATGACAGTTGCAAACGATCACAGTGATCACAACCACAGACGCAGATGTGATCAAAATTATCGAAATTAACGTTCTTAGCGACTAATGGAACATACCCCTGGCAGAGCGAAGGCAGTGTGAGGCATTCTTGATTGGACGACCGAATCGTGCGGACGTATTCTGTGAAGCTAATTGTAATAAAATTGTAATTAAGATTGGAAGACATATTATAACGAATTATTCTTGTGAATCATCGTGTTTTAATTTATAATCACCGTTGGTACAGCAGCGATACTGGGGTCGTTTACAAGTATAAAATGCCTTTGAAGAATATGTTGTCTCCCGTCCAGCTGATTTCTTTAAGAAGGGCATCAATAAACTGCCACTGCGTTGGCAAAGATGCACTAATAATTGCATGGGTGATTACTTCGATTAATACAAATAAAAAATACATTAAAAATAATCGTTTAAATTTTTTCATACCAACCGGCAATTCCATTGACTATTACAAAGTTACTTTATGGCTGTCTGTTCCATACATTTTCTAACCTATCATTCAGTCAATTTGAGTTTTCTCAAAGTATGCATTTGTGTGCTGTATCAGGATCAAAGCACTGAGCAAGTAATAGACCCTAACCCCCTATCAGGATCATAGGCTTAGGATGTACGCGAAAAAATCCTTGGTCCATGACTAAGGCCGTATTCCATTCTTGGCGGTCCAGGTCTTGGCGTTATTTTCGCCATAAACGCTACATCTAATGTCAAAAGTGACAGAAGTGGCAAATTTTAGTGGCAATCTTAGCGTTCTTATCCTAAATGGAACAGGGGATGAGGGTTACAAACGATCACAGTGATCACAACCGTGATCACTGTGATCGTTTGTACATCACAGTGATCAAAACGCAGAATGTGATCAAAATTATCGAAAATAACGTTCTTAGCGACAAATGGAATATAGGTACCCTTATATGAACCATATACACAAAATGTGGACCAAATTATCGAAAATAACGATAGTGGCGACAAGCGGAGTACGTCCAAACTGTGTTGATTTTTGATCTGTAATCAATGTTATGATTTCATTCCCCGTGCGCAAATATGAAATTTTAAATTAAATACCTACAGCTACATATGTGATTATTTATTACAATGGAGAATATATTTGTACTAAAAGATTATAAAACCGTTCCAGACGTTGTACATGAATATGGACCTACACTGAAATGTGGCCACATTCCTTTGGTTATTGATAACGGTTTGTAAACAATACAAAAGATACACCAAAGCACCAAAAGCAAGATGATGTACAGTATATAGTCACACAGTATAACATTGTGTGTAATTTTCTATAATAATCATTACATCATATTACAACATCTCTCAAGCGTGTTGCGCTGCCCATTATTTTATTTGATCCAGTACCTACATGATAGATGTATTTAAACTTGCTAGGGAATCTTAAATTTGAAATGCTTGCTATTATTTTAAGGTATGAGGAAAAATATAAATTATCTCTGTACCCATTAGGTCTCTACATAATGAATAGAAAAGTAGTCCATAGAAGGAAAGTTGAATTGTGATCTTTGTTTTGCTGTTGCTGGATATATTTTTTTACATTAAAAGACGCTTTCCGGAATTCATATGTACTGAAATTGTCATTACTACATGCTCACCACCTTCACAGATAGCTTTATGTATATGAATGATACCTTTAAATATTAGTAAAAACAGCATGTTTTGATACTTTCATTATTTTGTTTTTATATTTTTAGTAGAAATGTTGAAACTCAACATTTCTACTGGTTTTGTTCTCTATACCTCTATGTAAACGAACCAAACTATTATGTTGGTGGACTTTGGAGTGTGCTACTGGAACTCCTAAAAAGGAGGAACTTGACTTACCTAATTTAGGCTTGCTTTCACAGTTGTGAAGATATATTTTCCAAAACTGTGTATGGGAGAATTATTTATTTATTATTAATGGACGAGCAGCAATATGCTGATATGTCTATAGTATGGAAATATTTGGTTGAACCAAATATTTCCGATATATATTTTAAAGCACAGATTTTTAAGTCTAGAAAAATATCAGGTTCGACATAAATCACTGATTTTAACAATAATCAATCAACCCTGATGTGAACGCCAATATCATCCGAGATTAATATTATAGGTATAATTGTTTCTAAAATATATCTTCTTCTTATCGGACATTGCTTCAATTGGGCATTACAGGGTCATATCAATGCAGAGTCGGATGGTCAATTTACGACGAGCCCCATTTGATATTCAAAAACTTAATTGCCAGGCCAAGAAAAGACAGATGTAAGAAGGATGCTGAACCCCCTGTTACACCACCCATACAAATTGGTAATGATATTCTGAACATAGAAGCTGTCAGGTAAGTTTTCCTTTTAATAGTTCAAATACCTTCCAAGGAACAAAAGAGGTAAAATTAAATACTTATTTGTAGGTACTAGCTGCACCTCGCATGTTCAAACGCACAGTTACCTAATATATTGGTAAATCATACCTATTCTTCCCATGGGGTGCCCCATTATTTCCTGTGGGAGTCGTAAGGAAATATATTAGAAGGTGGGCAGTAGCTCCTGAAAAACTGTCATCTTACACCGCTATCCTCAAGATGTCAGCCAAGCCAGGAGATTATGGCAAACCTGCTCTAATGTGGGAGGGCTTTAATCAACGGTGGACTATAGCTATTAATGATGATGTTGATGATTCTCATACGTATTTATCAGCTGCTTGCTTGGTATGTCGTGGGAATCCTTTTTTAATTGGTTCTTAGTTTTTATATAACACCTAGACCACTTCAAATCATCATCAGCCTATAGTCCACTGATGGAAGCAAAATTCCAAAAGTACACCAGCATACTTTTAAGCTCTCTTCGCCCAATTATTTCAGATTATTGAATAAAACTTTGTATGGCTGTCAGCGCGCGCTAATAAGCAGCTTAACAGTCACTTTTTTACCGACTTGTCTTACTAATCTTTTTATTTCATACAAAAATCAAACTGGAATTAAAATAAAACAGCCTAAGTCATGGAGGGATGGATCAGCGTTATATGCAAAAAAAATCTGATTGTGTAGATCCTTGTTATAATATCAACATTACCATCTGCACTTGTAGATGTATGTTCCTTTATTGAGAATAATAAATGTATTTACTCTGTTCACATGCAAATAGATTATAATAATAACTTCAAAAGTATAATAATGTCTTATTTCCAGGTTTCAATTAAAAACTCAGTTTGACAAGAATGTGGTGACACATTTTGAAGCCCAGGAGCAAGTGTTAGACTATCTCTTCTCACATTTAGGAATAGATAGTGAAGGTAGTGTTCCACATCCAATAGTCATGACAGAAGCTTTTGTCAATCCAAATTATTGCAGACAATGTAAGCATTATTTTTTATCTATCGAAAGGTTTCTAACACTTCCTAGAACTTGCAAGACGAAGGCGCTCCCCTCCATAATTAGTTATTGATGCGCATTTGAGCTTTAGGCCTCGTTTTTACACTACACCTTGGTGTGGATGTAAATGCTAATAATACATAAAAGTAAAATAATGAAATGTTAAATTAGATTGCTTGGATAAGTAGTGGTACATCGTCAAGAATAGTGTTTTTTGATACGTGTCCATGAAAAGAGTCCAATTGGGAGCAACCCTTCTTTTAAAATCGCCATGTCTGGGAGGGTATTTGAAGGGCGTTAAGACAGAATTTTAATAAGGCAGGTGACCAATCGTATTTTAAGGATGAACTGGCCGGCCCGTTCTCCATACAAACGTCGTTGGGTGATCACTTCCTTACTTGAAGATTTAGGTCCAAAATAAAGCATAATACCGATTGATCTTGTCATTATCTAGGCTTGTATGATGCCGAAATTTTAATAAAATAATTAACTTGAGAATTATGAGCCTCGAAACATTTTCATATAAAGTTTTCGAGGCTCATAACTTACAAAGTAATTATCTTTTTAAAATGTTGGCATCATACAAGTCTAGATAATGACTATATCAATCGGTATTATGCTTTAATCTGGACTTAAAATCTCAAATAAGGGAGTGATCACCCAACGACGTTTGTATGGAGAACGGGCCGGCCAGTTCAACCTTAAGGTGCGCCACTTTAACGCCAGAAGGATACAAAATTCACCTATGGTTAGCCATTCGCTGGCATTTCCAATTGCATGCAATTTTCGTCTTGTTGTAGAAAAGATTTTACGTCGTTGTCCTCATTTTTTTTTATCGACCCAATTTGTTTCATTACCTCGATGGATATATTCGAAACTCTATTCAAAGGGAGCGCGGCGCGGTCCAGTGTTGCCGCGGCGGGCGCTCTTGGTTCGGAGAGACTCAAAAATTAATACAATAAGTTTTGCTAATAGGTACTGTCTGACACTTTAAGTTCTATCTAGTAGTAAAAGACAATGCCTACTCCGTGCTAAGAGCGCCCGCCGCAGCAACACTGGACCGCGCCGCGCTCCCTTTGTATAGAGTTTCGAATATTTCCATCGAGCTAAGTAATATAAAATATAAGTAATAGAAATATTACATTACAGGCACAGGAGACTTTTAACATCAGGTGGTCCTCGTGCTTATACCGTCAAATACACATAAACAAACACAAACAAAAAAAAAGTACCAAATTTTTTGTTAGGACTAGCAGAAGTCAACTCTAGGTCTTTAGCATTTTACCAATAACCCTGTATATGGGATACCCTCAGGACCTGGAGCTTATTTAGAGGTTTTCTTTTTCATTTGATTGGTTATTTCCTCCAAAGTAGGTGAATTGATTTTAAACTCGACATGAGGATCATGTGGCCTTTGGTTTGTCGGATCCTTATATGAACTCCCATGCTTGGAACCTTTGTATGTGCTTTTGAAGTGGTCGTGAATATGTTCGTTGGTCAAGAGAGCGTTCCACTTTGTTCATGATAATATTTTTTGAGTATTGAAAAGGGTAAATAAGAAAGTTTCCAACCGTATTATGAGACAGATTAAAATTGAAGAGAATGAAGCAATCTTTGCATACCTAAGCCTATTTGGGATAAGACTATTCCAAGGGTGAAATGTCTATTACTAATATAACCATGTCATTATCTTGGCATATGTAGATAATATTATATTTATATAATGCGGCAATACTGGACCGCGCCGCGCTCCCTTTGAATAGAGTATTGAATATTTACATCGAGCTAAGTCAACATGAGGATCATGTGGCCTTTGGTTTGTCAGATCCTTATATGAACTCCCATGTTTGGGCACTTCGTATGTGCTTTTGAAGTCGTCGTAATTTTTTCTTTTTTTTTTGTTATTGTGACGGAACAAGCTCGAGGCCCACCTGATGTTATGCGGACTAACTGTTGCCTATAACAGATGCATTTCGTCACAAGTCACGAATTGCACTGCGCCCGTCAGCTTGAGACATAGTTCTTAAGTCTCATGTGCCTGTAATTTCACTGGCTCTCAAGAACTGCTGCCGGAAAACACCGTTAGGTGCTTGACGACAGATTTTCTACTTGAGGGTGGTCGCTAGCCAGGCGGGCATTCGCAAAATGCCCTTCCACCATGCGGTGAAGCTCAAGCCCGCGGCAGGATTCGAACCATGGACCTGCTGCGCGGCAGTCCATAGCCAATACCACTGAGCCATCACTGCTTCATAAATATGTTATTATATGTTCGTTGGTCAAGAGAGTTTTGCACTTTGTTCAGTGATAATGTTTTTTGAGTATTGAAAAGGGTTAAAAAGAAAGTTTCCAACCGTATTATGTGACAGATTAAAATTGAAGAGAATGAAGCAATCTTTGCATACCTAAGCCTATTTGGGATAAGACTATTCCAAGTGTGAAATGTCTACTACTAATATAACCATGTCATTATCTTGGCATATGTAGATAATATGATATTTATATAATGCAGTTTATTCTCTATTTTCAGTAATGTCTGAGCTGCTTTTTGAAGGCTATGGAATACCAGGTGTATGCTACGGAGTCGACTCATTGTTCAGCATGTACAGAAATGACATCGGAGACACAGCACTGATTGTTAACTGCGGTTATCATTCTATTCAAATTCTTCCTGTGTTAAGAGGGCGAGTGTGTGTGGAGCAAGCTAGGAGAATAAATCTAGGCAAGAAAGTTACTACTACACCATTTTCTAAGTAAAGAAGTAACCAAAATGCAGGTGTTGTGAATATTACTCTATAAACCTACGTCTAAAATGAGTACCCTGTTTTACCTGAGGGATAATAGAAAATATCGTAAATCAGGGTCCAAGAGAAAAAACCATTAAATTGATTCACATATTTCGTAGTTCTGGCACAGAATAAAAATGGAACAGAAGGATCACTCCGCAAAGCCATTCCAATAAATAAGCGGCTCTAGCTACAAAGCAATAAAATGCACATTAGCTCGTAAAGCACGGAGTATATAATATTTATATTCATTTATAAGGCTCTCTTTCAATCGCATAGCTCTGATTTCTACTCTCGTGGCACGCAGCATATAATAATCAAAATAAAATAATCCTATCCGGATGGATACACTGATGTACTGGTAGCTTTGCACCTAAATTGGTGTGTGAGCCATGCCTGGTGGTAGTGTAGAGATCTACAGCTAAATTCTTATTCTCTAAACTGCCCTTGCATTTCAGCAATTGATGTTTTCAAATGAGAACAGATTTTTATCTCAATAGTATGTTTTATCGAAGATTACATTTTTTTAACAACTGCCACTGGTCCCATTGACATGAAAGAGATATTATAGGGATGTAAATTCGACTCTTATTTGCCTTCACGAGTACTTCAGCTCTAGAGCGGTGGGCAGAATTTGGAATAAATTCGTCTGAACATCCTCTAAAACTGTATAAATTCAAATTCTTTAAATTAAGTTGAAATTACAAAATTTTCAGGTGGTAGCGAAATGATAAGCTTTCTGCACAAGCTGCTCCAGTTGAAGTATCCAGTCCATGTCAACGCCATCACGCTCTCCAGAACCGAGGAGATATTACAAGAGCACTCTTCCATAGCATTGAATTATCAGGATGAAATTAAACAATGGGCTAGCGGTGAATACTATGAGAACAACGTGAAGATTGTGCAGCTGCCTTTTGTACAGCCTGCAACCTCTTCAGGATTAACGGGTAATGTTCTTTTGTAATATTCCCAGGCGCCTCTAGCCTCTTCCTCTGCAACGCGATGAACCCGGCACCCGCACGGTGAATCCATGGAATGCTAAGTAATTCGTCTCTAAATTCAATTGAAAATACTGTTACTACGTATAATATAATTATCGAAAGTATTCATAAATTTTAATATAGTTAGGTTTGCAATAACGCCTGCTATGCGGATTACATTACAAAATCACAAATATACGATAGGAAAAATTTAATTCTTCTTTAAGTCATTTGCGGGATTCGAACCCGCCTCCATCCACCCCTTGAGCCGGGGTATGCTCTAACCAATTGAGCTCAATTGGTTTGGTATATACATATATTATGTCATGATAGCTCAATTGGTTAGAGCATACCCCGGCTCAAGGGGTGGATGGACGCGGGTTCGAATCCCGCACATGACTTAAATTTTTCCTATCGTATATTTGTGATTTTGTAATATTCATAAATTGTTACTAATAGTACTAAACCATTAACGAATAAGTGTGGCATATTATTGTATTTATACGTCTATCACCGGAAATAAAAAATACAATAAAAATTTATTATTGGGGACAGTTTAGCTTTTCACCACAATAAATAATGTGGTTGACAGGCTATATTTTGATTACTTGCTGTAAAATACAGTCACTGAAACCTTTAGGTGTTTGGCTATAGATTTTATACTGGAAAATAGTAGCTACCTAGGCGGGTATTCGCAAAATACCCTAACACAAAAGAAATCAATGCTTAAAAATTGTAATTGTTGAATTTTACTTTTAAACAGCTGAGCAACAAAAAGAAAGAAAGAAGGAAATGGCGCGGCGTCTGCTAGAAATTAACGCAAGGAAGAGGGAGGAGAGACTTGCTGAAGATGAAGAGCAATTAAGCCAACTACTTACAATTCAGGTACTTATGCTGATTATGAAGTACTAGTTATTTTAGCGGGGTATCATGTGCCGTGGTATGGGGTATAATGGTTACCTTAGCCAAGTTCTTAAAATCAAATAGTAAGTTATATGCCGATGGCTTAAAACTATACAACAAAATTAATTACAAATCGGACGTGGAGGAGTTGCAAGCTGACAGCCATTCCTTAAGCAAATGGTGTGAGTATAACCATATGCTTTTGAATATATGTTGAGTGTTTTGAAGCAGTGAAGTCTCAGTGGCATTGGCTATGGACTGTCGTGCAGCAGGTTCATGGTTCGAATCCCGCCGTGGGCTTGAGCTTCACCGCATGGTGGAACGGCATTTTGGGAATGCCCGCCTGGCTAGCTACCACCCTCAAGAAAATCTGACGCTAAGCACCTAACGGTGTGTACTGGCAGCAGTCCTTGAGAGCCAGTGAAATTGCAGGCACAAGAGACTTAACAACTGTCTCAAAGTGACGGGCACAGTGCAATTCATGTGGACGAAATGCATCTGTTATAGGCAGAGGTTAGTCCACATAAAATCAGGTGGGCCTCAGGATTGTTCTGTCACAATAACATTAAAAAAAAAAGTTTTTGATATATATTTCACGCAAAAATACCCCTTTCTCAACTGAATACAAAATTAAAGGCGAACCGTTAGCAGAGCTCTCATCAACACGAGATTTATGGGTTATTATCGCTAACAAACTATGTTTCGCGATCATTTTGAACACATTATTAAAAAATAGTACAAAATTTGTGGTTTTGTCATGAGACAGACAAAGATATTCCGCAATCCTAGGCTTTCACTACTGCTTTTCCACGATCTAATACGCAACATCATAGAATACTGCAGCGTAGTGTGGAGTCCTGTTTACCAAGTGCACATAAACAACATAGAAAAAGTACAAACAAAAAAATGTATAATGATAACTTGTGCCATTTACAATGATTCTCGGCTTAACCACTATAATGTCACGATACCGTTAAGTTCGACTTCGCACCGCTCCTTGCACATGCACGGTAACATTGTAATGTAATGAGTCATTTGTTTTTCATGACTACCCTCTCGTGATCCTCTCTGACCAGCTTGTAGTAGCTTGTAGTAGAACCAGGTGGTAGCTAGCCAAGCGGGCATTTGCAAAGTACCATGCTATAACGACTGCCATCCTTAGACACAACCGGGACCGACGGCTTAACGTGCCGCTTCGGAGGTCACGTTTTTTTTTTATTTGGATTGTGATGGTACACGCACGAGGTCCGCCTCATGTTGAGCGGTAACTTTCACATATTATTATAACAGATGCATTTTCAAACAAGTGACGATCTGCACTGCGCCCTTCACCCAACATACAGTTGTTAAGTCTTATGTGCCTTTAATTTCATAATTACTTACTGGCATTCAAGGACTCCTGCCTGAACACACTGTTACGTGCTTGGCGACAGATTTTCTACTTGAGGATGACAGCTAGACAAGTAATTTACAAAATGTCCTTCCATTTTGCGGTAAAGCTCAAGCCGGTGATGGGGAATGAACCATGGACCTGCGGAACGGCAGTAGGTATTACCGCTTGGCTACTACGGTCGAGATCATAGATTATCTACATTCAGTACTAACTTGTTAAAAGCTTTCCTTTGTTGGGTTACAGGATATGATTGAAGATGGTGACACAGATGACTTTAACGAAGCTATCAGAGGGTTCGATATCAAAAGCTATGAAGATCTTCAGGTAAAATTTATTATATCATGTATTAGCTATCTGAGTCCCGATGCTTACGAATTTTATATAACTATTTTGCAATATACTGTATCAGCTGGGTTGTCCACTGCTGAACACAGCCTCCCCCATTATGAGGGGTTTGCCATAATCCCCACGCTTGACAGCCGTCTCGGGTGTCGCAGTGTGAAATATCAGTTCCTGCCCAAGTGAAGCTGCCCATCTTCTGGTGTGTTACCCTTAGTCGCCTCTTACGACACCCACGGGTATGGAGGGGGGGTGATATTGTAGCATATAACGGGTTTTTTCCCCATAGTCTCAACGGCGAAGAAGTAATCCGATTTCAGGTCAAAGTACTTTTGGTGTTTGCTTCTGGCAGCTATGTGCACCCGCACTTTTATTATATTTATATAAGGTATTATTATTTAAATGTGTATTATATAATACACATTTTAACAGATCGTCGAAGAAACTTTAAACGTCAGCCCCCGTCAGACTCAGTGGCACCGCGTCTCACTGAGGCTGATGTTGACAGGCTATCCTGTACGCCCTTTAAAAAAATAGCTGCAATCAACAGGCAGAGATATCTCCACTGTAAGATTCTCAGTTTACTGATGAGAGTCGCAAATCTAGGACATAATTCCACGGCCTATGGACTAAAGATAAAATTTCTGGCTGCCTATTAGGTGGTCGTTGGTTAAAATCGCACAGCTCTGGATTTAGTTGACTTACACAGCATGGTGGTAGATTATCTTTCATGGCCGTCTGGCTAGCTACGACTTTGAAGTAGAAAATCTGATGTCAAGAATCTAACATTGGATTTTAGCAGCATCGTCTTTCAGTTGCTACTCTAGTTTGGAACGGGGTTCCCGAGAGGCTACCGGCCGGCTCACGGGATCACTCGGGTTTAATGATTTTTTTTAATGTGATATAACGACGAGAAGTTCAAGTCGTCCGTCTCGGTAAGCGTACCTGTCTATTACAGTTGCAGTGTCACCTCGTGTAATGTCTTTTTTTACATAGTTGAAAGGCTAGCCTTTGACCACTGTCTCACCTGATGGTAAGTGATGATGTGGTCGAAGATGTTGTTCAGGCTAACCTAGAAGTTCTTTACTTCTAGGAAGCCTTTTTGATTATATCAACCATAATGTCAACCGTTGAACGAGGTCGCTCCCATTAGGGGATATGCCATAATCCTCCCGCTTGGCAGGCGTCTTGGAGATCGCAGTAAATGTTGTCAGTTCTTCAAAAGGCGCATCTTCCCACCTCTGGTATTTTTACCTTCGTCGCTTCTTACGACACCCACGGGAAGAAGTTGGTGGGTGACATTCTAACCCGGCACCCCACGGGGTCTTACCTTGTTAATGAAATAAAATATTGTTCCAATAATTCTGTTACTTTTAACAAACAAAGAAATAATCTTTTACTTCTATAATAATTAAATCAAACTACTAAACAAGTTAGCTTCTTTTGCGGTCGTGCTTGAGGTATCTAGAAAAGTTTGTGATACAAGGTAACCGGCTACTGAAATGATTTGGGTCCATTAGCGGTCAAGCACTACTGCTTAAATAATGCGATGGATAATATGAGCATGGAATGTTTATTTTCAAAAGGTACCTTGAATCTTTTACCTTATTGTCAAATTTGCTTACCCCCTTGCTTCATACATTTCAGAGGCAGTTATCAAACCTCCAAACGCGTATAGAGCGCAACAAGCAGCGTATAGCCGCAGCCGCGAATGCAGAGGAAAACTTGGAGGCGCGTCAAACTTTAGGTAAATCGCAGCCACCGATCGACCCAGAGGCATTCCAGGTGTGGCTGAATGAAACACGGGCTAAGGTAAGTTTCTCAAAATGGCGTTTGTAATGTATGAATATTTTATAAGTACAGTAACAGTAAATTTGAACGCAAAAAAACCTTTTTATTTACTCTCCGTTTAGGTACCTCATGGAATTTAATTACTTGTCCCTCTGACTTGATAATCTCGCCCGCGTCTTTAGGTTTTTACACTCGAGAACCTGATTATTTTACGTCCCTAATGGTAGGCATCGGTTACCGTGCCGTGGCGCCGCCGGTATACAAAAGTATTTGTGGGTAGCTGTTCGTCACATCCTGGGGAAAACGAGAAAATTATCAATCTCATGGACTATTTACTTGTAGCGGCGGGGGATAGAAAGGGTATGCAACACCGATGTAATTTCTTCATAACAAATGTTTCTGAGGAACTTCAGTGTTAACAGCAAGAGTGGCTTTACAACAATGATACCAACAAGCACAAATTAATTTAAAAAGTAAAAAACCCGACTGCAAACTATTTATTTTTGTTAAACGTTTTAACGTTCTATTGGAATTTAAAAGTTATATATATATAACGTTCGCCATACATATATATATATTATATATAAATTAATTTAAAAAGTAAAAAACCCGACTGCAAACTACACTCGAGAGCAATGAATCCGGGTCACTTAAAGAATGTTAAAAATCTCGGAAACTAAAAATGATAGGTTAATGCAATAAATTGTATTTAATAGACAATGTAATACTCCTTAAATGAAAGTAAAAAAAATATGAGTCACCATACATTTTATTAACACAAAATTACATAAAGAAAAAAACTGCTGATCTCTCCTTAAAACAAAAATAGGAAACATGAAATTTTTGAACTTTATTACGATTTTCTTGAATTTTAATACTTCGTATTGCCTCCTCGTGCTTCCATTACTGCGTTTACGCGGTTTGGCATGCTGTACACCAAGTTCCTTATACGATTTTGGGGAATATTCTCCCATTCCTCTGTGAGAGCAATTTTGAGCTCACGAAGCGTGATTGGGGGAGGGTTTCGTTGTTTTACGCATCTGCCTAGCTCGTCCCAAGCATGCTCGATCGGGTTGATATCCGGGCTGCGCGCTGGCCACTCCATACGAGTAATGTTCATCTCTTGAAGGTAGTCATTCACAATCCTACCTGTATGAGGTCGGGCATTGTCATGCATAAATATAGCATCCTCACCTAAATTGACCATAAATGGACCATCGTGATCATTGAGGATTTCTTCCACATATCTTACGCTAGTTAAAGAGCCGTTTTCTATGATCACCAGCTCTGTGCGACTTTCAGAAGAAATTCCGGCCCACACAAGTACAGACCCACCACCGTAGGCTACTTTTTCTTCGATGCATGCTTGCTTGAATCTTTCCCCTGGTCTTCGATATACTGTGTCTTCCATCGTGCTTGTAGAGCATAAATTTTGATTCGTCGGAGAACATAACTTTTGACCAATCTTCAATACTCCAATTTACGTGGCTCTGGGCATATCTTAGTCTCGAAATACGATGCCCACGCTCCAGTTTAGGGCCGTTTGCAGGTCTAAGGGGTTTTAAGTTAGATTCAGCAAGCCGACGTCTTACTGTCCATGCACTTGGGTTACTTCCTCCGAGGCGTCGAAACTGATTGGTGAGTTCAGTTCCTATGAGAAAGCGATTTCGAAGCATGGTGTTCACCAAGTATCGGTCTTCTCGTGCTGTGGTACACCTGGTTCTGCCCGTTCCTGGTCTGCGTAGGTTAGAACCAGTTTCTTCGTAACGTCGGAGAACTCTTTGTACTGTTGACAGCGACACACCGACAGTCCTGGCTGTATCGCGCTGACTCCGGCCGGTTTCCAGCATTGTAAGTATTCTGGTGCATTCTTCAGGCGTAAGCGACATAATTTCAGCTTGAATAATGAATATAGAGCACTATCAACATGGTTTATGTACCCACATAAATGACAGATTACAAACAAAAGCAAAACCAAATGCTGTAATTTCGTAGTTCCATCTTCGAAAGTGGCCCTTTTTCAAATTTGATTTTTTTATGATATAACGTTACAATATCTAAGAAGTTTTAATACCTTCATTTAAGGAGTATTACATTGTCTATTAAATACAATTTATTGCATTAACCTAGCATTTTTAGTTTCCGAGATTTTTAGGATTCTTTAAGTGACCCGGATTCATTGCTCTCGAGTGTATTTATTTTTGTTAAACGTTTTATATATATATATAACTTTTAAATTCCAATAGAACGTTAAAACGTTAAATAACGTTCTATTGGAATTTAAAAGTTATATATATATAATATATATAACTTTATATAAAAGAATTGTATTCTATTTTATGATGCGCAACAGTGCAGCTAAGCTATTCCCTGATTTAATGTTAATTGTGAATGTGTTGTAGCCCTGAAACGTGAATTATACTTAAACTAAAGATATTCGTAATAAGAAAAGAACCTTTAATAAGGCTGCCAAGTAATGTAATAAGGTTTAAAAAAATGCGCGTTTCGATCTCTTTAGGCGAGTAGGGTCCAATCAAGCTGCTTATCCTGCGGGTAAGAATTTTTTCAAAGCATTTTGGTCCACAGCTACCATTTCTACCTGGATGCGAAGCATCTACTTCGGGATTTCGTATCCGACGATGTAACATGTGTAGGGCAATGCTTAATCTGAACGTGAACAAGGCCACTCGTCTCGACTGGATATCCGCTATTGTCCTTAAATCGAGTGCACCTGATTGATTTCTGTATTGATACGCCTCTTCAGACTTTCTCTAGAGACTGGACAAGTGCCGAAATCTTGGAAGCTTGTAGGGTAAATAGGTAATCTAGGAAGTACACCCTGCCAATTAAAGAGATATATCAATCACATCAATATTTTGTAACAGTATAGACCGTTATTTAAAAATTACCTACCCTCCTGGAACATTTTTTTTAGTAGCAATTGAACTCTTTATGTGAGTTTGTCCGCGGAAGTACTGCCGCCATTTTTATTTCTACTGCCAAGCAGTAATGGTCGCATCACGGTATTTCAGTTTGAAGGACACGGGTGACTGTGAAATTACAGGCGCTTGAGACAACGTAATGGGCTCAGTTCAGTTAGCTAATTGTGACGAACTGTATCTGTTACAGGCAGAAGTTACCGCTTAACACTAGCTGGGCATCGTGCTTGTTCCATCACGATTGCATAAAAAAAAACATTTTTTATGCTATCGTGATGGAGGCACGAGGCCCACCCGATGTGAAGCGGACTAACCTCTGCCTAGAATAGATGCATTTCATTACAAGTGTCGAATTGCACTGCGGCCGTCTCCTTGAGACATAGTTGTCAAGTCTCATGTGCCTGTAATTTCACTGGCTCTCAAGGACAGCTGCCGAAACACACCGTTAGGTGCTTGGCGACAGATTTTCTACTCGAGGGTGGTAGCTAGCCAGGCGGGCAATCGCAAAATGCCTTTCCACCACGATGAAGCTCAAGCCGGCGGTGAGGATCGGACCAGGGACCTGCGGCACGGCAGTCCATAGCTATTACCGCTCGGCCATCATTGCTTCATTTCCCCGGCACGTTTCGACATAGTTTTTTTTTGTGTTTTTGACATATGCTGTATAATGTTTTATAATCTCCCAGTACCGCGATCTGCTATCCCGTCGCGACGCTCGCCGCGCCCGCCGCGCCGCTATGGTGAAACGTCGAACAGCAGCGGCCGCGGAGCGCATGCGGGTCATATCCAGGCTCGCGTGCGCTGGCGATGAGTTCGGCAACCAGGACTCCGACTGGGACGCTTATAAAAGGTACATAAGGACAGTACTAAAAAGGTACATAACTGTAAACGCAATTCAATGCGTGGAAACTTATTACATCCTAATCAAATGAATTAACCAAAAACGGTTATGTGGTTAATTGATATGATTTAGAAGTCGGAGCAAGGGGTATACCAGCGAAATCTCTATACAACCTTCTAAAATACCTTGCAAGGCCTGTTATGAACAAACTGTAACTTCCATCCTAGAATGTGTATCCAAGGTGGCATTAGTAGGATCTTACCAAATTTGGTTGGGCAGGGGAGGAGGCTCGAGCGGTGAAAGTATTTTAGGTGAGGAGGAGGAAGGGGACTTTATGATGACATCATAAACGGGCCCCTTAACCTTATTCATTGGATTGCAAGTCGCAGGCACCTTGACTTGGTCCTCTTCCTCTGCAACGCTATGGACCCGGCACCCGCACGGTGAATCCATGGAATGCTAACTTATTAAATCATAACTGTATCTGAATTTTATGGACTTAGGTGATAACTGTACGTTTATTTCCATACAAACTTACCGATATAACAGAAACCGGAAGTGTGAGTTCAAATGATCAAAATTCGCCAAGAACCACCGCGTAAAACTTAACCAGGTTTTTGTGTATTTATATCATCGTGCATTCCACGATGATTTTGAAGCGCTCGAAGCGAAGTTTGCTTTGGCATTCTGAACCGATCAGCAAAGTTAAGCAACGTCTGCCGCGGTCATCAGTTGGATGGGTGACCGCTGGTGACATTACTACTGAGCGCTTCCGTGCTTCGGAGGGCACGTTAAGCAGTCGGTCTCGGTTGTTGTCTTAGGATGACAGTCGTTATAGCATTGTGGTAGGGCATTTTGCGAATGCTCGCCTGGCTAGCTACCACCTTCAAGTAGAAAATCTGTCGCTAAGCATCTAACGGTGTATTCCGGCAGCTGTCCTTGAGAGCCAGTATTTCTAGGTTGTGAGTGTGCATGACAGGTCTACTAGTAGCAAAAAATGAATTTACATTTTATGAACTTGAACAAGCTTGTAGCATTATAAACCTGAGTCAGAATGACGTTAGTTTGACATCGGCAGGTGACGACGCATGCACGTATTTTCGAAACTACCGCCGTGTCGCAGAATATTGTGTGCTACAGAGTTCTCAGAGAGCTTATTGATCTTTGTATATGGCAGATGCATATGAAATATGAAAACTGGTTATTTTGCATATAGGATCCTGTTACGTGTAGATATTGTAACGCAAAGGACTCGGAAAACTTATTTTTATCTGCCATAAACAAGACTCATCTCTATAAAGACCAATAAGCTCGCTGAGAAGTTTTCTGTACAATATATAATATATCTCTATATCTATGTAACTAATCAGTTTTGCATATAGGATAAAAGGGCAAACGAGCAGGTGACTCAACTGTCACCGTCGCCCACGACCATCTGCAATGCCAGGTCTCGAGTATGCGTTGCCGGCCATTGAGGAGCTAATATGCTCTCTTCTTGGAGGCTGCTTACTCGTATCGACTCGGGAACACTTTGCATGACAGCTGGTTATAGATTGTGGCAGTACGAGGCAAGAAAATGTCGTGATAATCACATGGTTTTGGACGTCTAGCTGTCGACAGGAAATTTGTGGAACATCATGCTCTGCCGTGACTTCCAATGGCGAAATTCTGCTTTAGGTATTAAATCGAAGAGTGGATTGGAACACTACCCGTGATAAATTCAGTAAAATATGAATATTGATCCTACATCTCCACGCAGTACCAGAGGGTCGAGCTAATCTGAGAGAGCTTGATAGTCGACGATTCGAGGTGCTCTGTGTTGGATGAGCTCCAATAGCAGAAGCTGGTACAGGAAAGCCCCCGCCCAGATGTGATTAATACTCCGCTTGAGGCCGAAGCTGAGCCTTACAAATTTGTAAGCGATTGGGCTGGCGTGAAGTAGCGTCTCGCCTTTCTGAGCACACGAAGCTTCTTAGAGGCTAACTTAACCTTACCTTCCAAATGACAGCGAAATTGGATGAAGCTCGATATGTCAACGCTAAGTATGGCGATACTGGTTGACGTGGCAAGAGGGCAGGGAGAGACACTGTTGTCAAATTGTCTTGATGTGGGGTATCTGGACTTCAGGCACCATTTCGTTCTGACTCTCAGCAACATTTGCCAGAGATCTTTTAGTGCGGTCGTCGGTATATGAAGCATCTCCGGCACTGTCATCAGTATAGCAATTAAAATTGCTGATCTGGAACATGTCATTGACGTGCACATTGCCGGAAAATAATGTTTGGCATAGAAGTTACACTGAGACTTAAGGGTGAACTGGCCGGCCCGTTCTCCATACAAACGTCGTAGGGTGATCACTCCCTTGTTTGAGGATTTAGGTCCAAAATAAAGCTTAATACCGATTGATTTCGTCATTATCTAGGCTTGTATGACGCCGAAATTTTAATAAAATAATTCACTTGAGAATTATGAGCCTCGAAACATTTTCATATAAAGTTTTCAAGGATCATAACTTACAACTTAATTATCTTTTTAAAATTTTGGCATCATACAAGCCTAGATAATGACGATATCAATCGGTATTATGCTTAAGTCTGAACCTAAAATCTCAAATAAGGGAGTGATCACCCTACGACGTTTGTATGGAGAACGGGCCGGCCAGTTCACCCTTAACAACTGTATCTATATAATATCTCAGTGTGACAGGCGTATACATGATCGTGAGTGATATATATGGATGCACTGACACTGACACTGACAGTAAGGTTGACCCTGTATAATCTTCATGAGTATCAATCAAAGCTTTCATCACAAAAAAAAAAAAATATAGGCATAAATAGGCATCCACCAACCATAAAAAAAGTACCTAAGTGTCTAGGAATATTACTTGTCACAGGATCTAGTTTGAGGTTTACAATATAGAAAGCATATGTAAGTAAACTCTTCCTAAACTTGCATTATAATATTTTGTTAACGGGGCTGAAATCTTAAGAGATACCTGGATTCTATGGGGAGCAATCCGGGTAAGTTTCACCCTCTAAAACCCTCTCGGTGGCCTTCCTCGGTGCTTTGGAGAAGGCCCCGGGATCTCCAGAGAAACGAACCGAGACCATCCTGACACTTTGCTGTTAGGCTCGCCTCTGAGAGCATTTCGCTCCTAAGGCATGTCGTGCCTTAGTTGCCACACAATAACGCCGCCTTCCTCGAGCTCGTTAGTATGGCGGACTACTATGGCCCACCCTCATTTGCGACGAACCAAAAGAGTCCCCCTTTAGTCGGCTCTTACAACAGGTAGGAGTTGCTGTAGCCATATTCTTTATAGCCTGGACTACACTAAGCGTGCCTAGATTAAGCCAACCTGACGCACTCGTAAGAAAATGCCTAGTCTGAAAATGCCTACGTAATAAACGTGTTTTTATTTCGAGGCTTATTTTGGCTGGTAATAGTTATACTCAATTTAGAATTTGTTTCAATGATATTTTACAGCATAAGCCGTGACGCCGACTCAGACTCTGAGGCGGACGGCGAACGACTCGTAGAGTTAGAAGAAGCGCTGAGGGAGTTCGAACCTCCGCCCGCCGCCGCCGACCAGTACCATCAGTTACATCTAGCTATAGAACCTTTTAGGTGAGTTTTATTGTACACATAAGCGGCCTTTAAGATTCCCGTTTTAAAACCAACAAGAAAAAATATATTAATCACCAATTTAACTTGGGCATAATCATTGACTTTTATAGAAAAGTAGAGTGAAGGATGTCGCTGGTAGTGTTAGTATTGTTATGTATTCTGTGTTGGTGATTCGAATTATAAATGTAATTTATAGTGTATCTACTTTGTGCTTACACGGTTATCCTTTAAATATCACATTTGTCTAGTAGCTTACTTTATCATAATCTCTTGATAGGACTTCTTTTAATAATAGGAGATTATTCAGTCAGGTCCCCTATATGCCAGATTGTCTGATCAGAACATTGTTAAAAAATCATTTCATATTTTTCTATTCTTTTATGATTCAAGTTTTTTTGTTTTTTCTCTACAAATTATATTTATGTTCATTATAAATTTTCCGTGATTTTAATACTACCAATCAATGATGCGGATATTCATTTCAAGTTGCCAGTTTATAATTCCCATTCATACCAACGAATCTATAAGCGATTCAAATAGCTCTAATTAAATCCGTTAGTAAATTATAAAGTACACTGTTATATTAGTTTTGTCTTTATTGGTAGTCTATCAATGGGGAAAAAACAAATAAAAGTATTTTTTTACTTAGCGTACACTTAACTGGTTTTCTACCGGGTGTGCCGTCGGCTTGCGTGGATATACCATCATAGTAGCAAGCAGTACAATGTTATAATTGAATTGTAGTAGGTAGAATATACAATTGATGCTGCAATGCTGCCATATCTAGCAATCACACACTATGTACGTCTGTTTTATATCAGGTTAACTGTCAATTCAAACTTTATTTTTTTATAACCTCAATATTCGGGATATAAAGTGAAATCAGGGTAAAAATATGATAATTTACTATTGATTCTAAAATTGGAATACTTTTACAGCAAAATTATAGGCACATGAGACCTAACAACTGTACGTCTCAGTGTGACGGGAACAGTGCAATTTGTCGTTGACGAAATGCGTCTGTTATAGGCAGTGGTTAGTCCACTTAACGCCAGGTGGGCCTCGGGCTTGACCCTTCACAATAACATAAAAAAAGACATAATCGAGACTCAGCATTGTTTCAGGGGACTAATTTCTTCTAGTCAAATAGGCATTCACCTTTAGCTTTCTTTAACACCCTTCTTGACGAATGGCAAATCTACAAACAGAGAAACATGTCATGAAACTAACAAAAATGATTCCATTATGATACCTTTTCTCTGAATTCCTAATTGGGATTTCAAGAAATGGGGTTAGATAAAATAAATGATGTTACAGAGCACCAGAACTAATGTTCCAGCCATCAATGATGGGGAATCTAGAGGCGGGCCTAGCCGAAACTATGGAATATGTCTTCAAGCATTTCTCTCCTGAAGACCAGCTGTTATTAGCCAACAATGTATTTCTGACTGGAGGCTGTTCTCAATTCCCTGGTGAGATATATGTTATTCTCTTTTATTCATTCCAACAGAAATTGGACAAGACAGCTTATATTTTTATTATAAATTATTACGAAGTTAGTTCTAGAAATCAAATTTTGAATTTTACCCCAACCTTGCCCTGACGGTTTTGCTCTTTCCCCTTAACTCCATTTACTCCAGTTTTGTCGTGATGTCCAGTGGTGAGATGATGTCAAAAGGCAATAACTTAGTCGCGCGACGTTGCCACACTATATAAATAATTTATGTAAAAGCATATGTAATTATTTTTTTGTTAATACTACATACTAATGTGTCCAAAGCAGTTGACGCCTAAACGTGAAATATATACATAAAAATACGACATTAGCTGTCAGCGTGACAGCTGTCACAACCAATATTTTATTTAGTTTTGAGTCAGAACTAACTTTTATTTAAAAAATATGTTATGCTATATCCACAGCTGCTTCACAAGACTAATGCGGTGGGCGTAGTTGAAAAATGTAATTTTTTTATGTTTGCCGCATTTCTAAGTACCCAACATTACTGCGCCCTCTCCTTTAAAGTAGGTAAAATAGTCTGAAAGGCATCTAACAAAAGTAATTTCTTTTTAGGTCTAAAAGAACGCCTTGAAAGAGAGCTTCTAGAGATGCGTCCGTTTCAATCCACGCATAAAGTCGTTATGTCCAAGAATCCAAGCCTCGACGCGTGGTACGGCGCTCGCGACTTCGCCGGAAGCAATGATTTCGAAAGCTACTGCATCACCAAAGAAGAATATTATGAAATGGGTGGAGAATATTTGAAGGAACACTATGCAAGTAATAATTACTTCAAGAGTCCAGCACCTATTGTGGACAACACGCTCGCACCCGCGGGTGATGCGAATGTCGTCAAGGAAGAAATAGTAGTGGATAGTTGATCTTGTTTGTAAGTAATAAATGTTTTTAATGTTATATATCGACTTTTATTCTGTCGTAGTAGATAATAAAAAATATATTCATGAGTAGATTACAAATGAGTATGCATACTCAATTCGCCTGTTTATTTTTTAATGTTTGTTACCTCAGAACTCTTGGCTGGGTGAACCGATTTTGATGATTCTTTATTTATTTGAAAGCTGATGCTTGCCGTGTGTTCCCATTTAAATTTCATCAAAATCGGTCAAGCCGATTTAGTTACACTCCAATAACTGAAAAAAGTTTTCCTATTTTGATGATATAGTCATTGACAGTGAATGACACTATCCCATAAGTAGTAAGGATTACTAAAAATGGTGCAAAATATATTTTACCTAAAAATGGAACCGACTTCAACACTCAAATGTGTGAAATAACTTGTCTAAGTCGGTACCATGTGCACAATATTGTGATAATAGGTACTTTTGAACCAACCATCATGGTACTGACTTCAACAAGTTATTTCAAACATTGAGTGTTGAAGTAGGTTCCATTTTTTGGTAAAAAAAATTTGAGGGTTGTAAGGTTTATGAATGAAACGAACAAATAGCCACAAATATCATGGCACGTTTATTTTTTTTCTCCTCTACATGGCTTTCTAAAAGAATCGTGACTTGTTATTTTGCATATAAATCTTCTTTTTTTAATAGAGCTCTGCATCTGAGCTAAAGAATAATTCAAATTGTATACTTTCATAAAATTAAATAATAAACTCTGTTTTAGTTTGATCTTTTCAATATAAATCACTATTAATTGAAAGAAAATTATATATTGTTAGTTCGCTAATTATATTATTGATTGATGAGACTATTATAAAGAGTACATTTAAAAAATCACATTAAAGCATATACATAATGCTGACTACATAGATGCTCTTACAGCCCCGCCCTACCCTCCCGCACCCGTCTCCGCTTCGGGAGATCGTTAACGCAGTACAGTAACAATAAACAATAATATGATGAACTCCAGTATCAAATTCAAACAAACCAATAAAAAGTAAGAATAATAATTTTATCACAATCGCTTCAGACTATAAAACAAATACTTTAAGTAATAACTTGTAAAGGAGGCTGTGAGAGCTATATTGGCGTGCAATGTAAATACACCACAATTAACAAATCTAACTTATTCAAATATAACTTAGCCTAAAAATTTTAACAATAAAGAAAAACAGCTGTAATTAAAAATATTGGTCATAAAAACCTGTAGAGCTATAACTAAATGACCGTCTAAAGATATCATGCCATGATTTTTGCTTAAAGGTTTTATAAGAAAAAAATTGCAATGAAATGGGATGTAAAATACTCCAAAACTTGGTTGGTTGTGGCTTACAGCCGCATAATTTAGTTTAATTCTTAAAAATAGTATAAAATCAGCGACTTAGAAATAGCTCACAGTATATAAAAAAAGGTTAAAATCCTTAGGCTGTACTCTTGTATGATTATAATGTAAGCAACGCAATATGTTGGCAAAGCGGAAGTTTGCGTAAATCTAACGATACAATAGAACTAAATATGTATGTACCTTAGACATTATGATTACACAAGGCTCACTGTTACCTACACGATCGTCGAGAACCGTCGGCGGCGCTGCAGCCTAGACTAGTCTGTTCGACAAAGGAAGTACACAATTACATACGCGGGTAAGGATATGTACGATTTCTTAACCAAAACTTGAACGCGGCTTACTAACACTGGTTGGTCCGTCACGACAACCGATCCGATGTTATACAAATTCAACAAACACAATCTGACACTGCCGATACGTTGAGTATTCTTTTTGTTGTGAATTCCTCAGTCTTTTCTACGGTCGAAAAATAATTGGGCTAACTCAAACCGCCTCCACAATAAACATAATAATCGAAAAGATCATTATTTACCCTCTAAAATATATAGTATACTAACATCGGTATGTAAAATATACAGCGAAGATTCACAAATTGATAATCCAACGGATTTATAAAAATTGCAACAAGTTGTAATCCTTCACTGTTTCGCTATGTTTTTATTTTTACGAAATACCTGGTGATTATATACTCTATGTGCACATTGAGATATAATGATATTTCGTAAAGATAAATAACTATTAACACTCCCAACTTACCTATATCCTCGGCTAGGGTGAAGCAACGATTGGTTAATTCCATAAAGATAAACATTAATAAAGAAAGCGAACATAATATATAACAAAATATATCAACTTACTCTAGAATTAATAAAGAAACAATCGCCCTCGCCGAGCCATCGAAAAGATGGGAGACTAAACTATAATATTATATTATTTTATGTTTCTAGTTCACTATGTTGGTGTTTCTATTTCCATTTATATATCTATGGATAATATATAAGGTATCGAGAGCGGAAAGCACACATGGTAGGGTGCTAACCAACACTGCTACATACAAACTATTGATAACTATGGTTTTAAATTTTAATGGTTTTTCATTTAAAAATGGTAGCTGCGGTTTATTCTAATAGTTAAACCCAAGATTCTAGTTTGTCTAAATAATACTGTTATCAATGGCTTGGTAAAAATCTTACTAAGAATTTTTCTATATGTTTACGGAAAATTATTTTTTTTCTGGGCAACTAAATGCATCCGTTATATTATTTTATTACCTTAACATATTACGTGTACACATTTATTTAAAATGATAATGAGATATTGGCCTATTTTTTTCATGTTTCTTTATAATACAGAACTATCAAAATATAAAAAAATATTGAGGACTATCAAATAACATCCATATGTATATATTATTTTATTATGTATACTTATGTATATCTACAAGAATTTTGATTTTTATAATACCCAAAGTATAGTTCTGTGCTAAATCTAATTTGAATCATATATTCTCAGTTCGACAGTGAGCGAGAAAGTCTACAAACTATACCTCCCACTCGACGTTCGAATGGTTACCTCACTTTGATAAACTCGAATAAATAAACGCTACCAAAAATGTATTTACAAGTTCTGACTCAGCACATGGACACATACATAATGGAAATTATAAAATAAAGCTTTGAAAATAACAACACGGAGATATAGGAAAACAATAAGATATAAAACGTTGGTATAATAATAGTATAATTACGAGAATATAAAATTCTTTTCAATCGTTTTAATGCCTAACCAGTTCTTCTACCCTGACCAGACTTAACTAAGCTTACTCTACCACATCATTATACAGAAATGGCACCAAACTATCTTTGATATCAGTAATGGCAAACCATAAGGAATCCCCTCAGCGGACACTATATATATATAGCTGCGCTCGCACTGCCGATGCCGCACAGATGTCGTGCACAAGAACTGTCTCAAGGTATTGGAAGACTACTGCTCTATACACTATTCATAAGTACTATTATTCGAAATCGGAAATAAGTATTGCCACTCGTCAAAACCACCTTTCAAAAATAGAATCGGCAATATCCTAAATGGTGAACTCGACTAACGATGCATTATGTTATGCGACTACACTAGTAAATACGTGTGGAAAAATAATGTAGTGTCAATGGTGTTACGATCGATATTGCCTAATATCGCTATCCGCTAGAAGGCACACAAAGTTTAGTAAGAAGCTTCAAGAAACTATACGCTTGACTACGGACGCTCTGCTGACTTGGCTTCGCCACGGTTATTGCCTCCAAGCTCAGCGCCCACGGAACTACTATACACACAATGAACACTGAACATGATCTCTTTTTCAACGTAATACGTTTAAAAATATTGCCAATTTTATGTTGCAACAGGCACTTCTCTGGATTACTCCAATAAACATCATACTATAAAGTTAATGTTGAAGCTTTCATTATCGCCTCTCAGGACTCTTCGGTCTATGGAATATTCATTTGTACTTATTATTATCATATATTTTTTTATTTCCCATAAAACCTGAATATTTCTTAAGGATTAATCTCGAGGAATATCATACAGAGTCCTTATATGTAACTGTGATCAAAATACTAACTCTTCAGTAACAACAGTTGTATAAAATTACTGAACTTCCATATACACTGACACGTTCTAAGTTAAAGCATCGCAATAAGATATCGTTACACTACGCCTAATGGAGATGGGGCGACGAAAACGACAAGCGAACGACGCACGTTTAAAATTTAGAATTTCACAGTTGGAGATTTACCATTCACGATTCCAAAATTTATCACTAAGCAAATTAGAATATGAGATCAAAATTTAGGCCTACAATCTACGATGATGAGACTTTTAAGTATCGATTTATGAACGCCACCACTGACGTGGATACACTTATGTGATGGTATAGATAAATCACAGTTGTGGATATAAATCACATGCATATTATCTTAGGCGGTACCGCTATATGACTACGGCCAGGCGTCCCTCTCGTCCGCGAGGATTCCCACCGCATTGCCGACCTTCCTTCTGCTGCTTCCTTCGCGTCTCGCCATAAAACTCAACACTCAATAACAAATAAATAACTCGTAATAAAAATAAACAATAAATCTGTGCATGAGTCCATGCTGGCCGGAGCTCCGGGCTCCGCTTGTTCCGTAACCCTAGCTGCTACATTTGCATAGGTGGCTGCCGATCGTTCCTTTCCTTTACTCTCTAGCATTGCACTCTGTATGCGCGCTTTTCAACAGACAGCTGGAAAAAAATACATTCAAATTAATCAGTATAGTTATCATCCATCAGTTGCATGCTCCATGATATTAAGTCAATGTGATGCGATCTTATTTTGAACCTTATTGTGAAATGCGCAGAGAACAGAATAGTAGTCTCACTTACCTATTTAGGGATTCAGTCGGCAATGAGCATCTGGTTCGACATTTGGGGCTGCGGCGTTGGTGTATGCGGGGGAGGGGGTGATGCTGAAAAAGTAAGTTGTACATAAATGAAAATAGGTTTACAAAATTTACGAGAGAAAAAAATATAGTAATGTGCGGGATTCGAACCCGCGTCCATCCACCCCTATAACCGGGGTATGCTCTGACCGCTTCAGCTAACATGACAATGACTTATAACTTAATTTTTTCCTCTCGTTCTTTATTTAACCATCGTATTGGGATGGAGCGACACCTATAGTTCAACTTGCGTTGTACTACAAACAATACCAATTTTGCAATTGGTTTTAAACTTGTAAATAATGACGCAACCTTATAATTTTTTATTAAATTTTTATATTTAATATTATATAATCCTTATATTTAATATTGTTATGTTCGCAATAACGCCTGCTTGAAAACTTGACTTTAAAACTCTAGATTTACCAATGAAATCGGCACAAAAATTCCTAATTTGTCGTATTCGAATGTTTATATGTATCATACCATCACTCTCAAACATCGTTTTTATCTACCAACGACTATAAATATATTTATGTTATGGTTCCTGCAATTCAATTACAATACATAATATAATGATATTGATATATAGTAATATTGAAAAACATAAAACATTATTCTGCTATCAAGAGAGCTATGTATTAATTAAGCTTTACAGAAACATATTTTATTTTCTTATCCTTCCCCGGCCATTATCCCATATGGAAAGGGGCCGGAAAAACAAGCATATTTCTTCCACTGCGCCTTATTGGCTGTCATTTGAATACTCACCAAGCTTAGCCAACTAGACTTATTTCTTCATGGTGTTAGGGTATTTTGCGAATGTCCGCCTGGATAGCTACCACCCTCAAGTAGAAAATCTGTCGCCAAGAACACAACGGTGTGTTCCGGCAGCTGTCCTAGAGAGCCATTATTTCTAGGTTATCGTGAACAACATCTTCGACGTGAAATAGTGGTCAAAGGCTAACTTATCAGAATAAAAAATAAACTTATCTATCTCACACATATCTTTCATAACGTAGTACATCCATACTTTTGGCCTTCTGCTCTGACAAAATTTACAAGTGTAGACTTGTGTAATTTTTTTCAATTTTCTTCGCTCTTCTCATGACATGCCCTTCTAACTAACTTCTAAATCATTACTCATGCAACCACGACCTTAACGGTAAGTAATAAAAAATTAATTAACAAATTGCAGGAATCAAATACATTACTCACAAATAGAAGCGATGGATTGTGGCGACATTGCCGACATCTTGCTTTGCGTGTCTTGCATCGACACTTGAGTGCCCTGCGACGTCATATTGTACCGGCTCATCATCGGTGCGAAGCTGAAACAAGGAACAGGTACCCGCATTTTACTATATCATATAAAATAAAAATTGCATATTGAATTATTGACTAGCAGTGTAGTGAAATATTTAGTATTATAGAGAGATATATGAAGTTTATAGAGTATTTCAGGCAGTGGAGTAGTAACACAGGCCATTGATGATTTCAAATCAACCCGCGGGTCATGTCCACCTAATTTCCGTTTTGCATTGCCAGCTTTTTAAATTTTTTTAACCCCATAAACTATGTAAATTTAGCTTGTTCGTAGTTATTGTATTTACTTCAAATAAAAATTACTACGTATTTAAATTACAATTCAAAAATGTTAATACATAAAAATGTCATGCTTTTATTTTTTTAAATACTGTTTTTGGTAAACTAGTGTCAAATAAGTATTTTTACTGATTAAGTAAATTAAACTTTTACACATTTTTTTTCATATTATGCAACCAATAAATATTAATTTCCAAAAAAAAATGACGAAAAAATTGTGTTTTTTATCACATCTCATTTTTATTTAAAAGTACAAATCTTTTTACTGATAATCAAGCCTTATTCAATCCAAGGTATTGTTCCCAATTAGAATTTAATGGACCCATACATGTAAACACTATTAAAATTACTTAATTAAAATTATTAATTAATGTTTAACCTACTAATGCCTGTCTGCACTAAAGTAAGCTAAGTTGATCGTTAACGAGGAAATCCACAAAACGAACGCCATAAGTGAGAAAAGTATGGACTTAGGAACTGTCAAAGTTTAGTGCAAACGGGCATAGAACTACCAAAATTTGTATATCACCTCCCCCCTCTCTTCCCGTGCGTGTCCAAAGAGACGACTAAGGCTAAAATACCGGAAGGTGGGCAGCAGCGCATTCTGAGGAACTGCTATCTTACACTGCGATCCCCAAGACGCATGCTAAGCGTGGGGATTATGGCAAAATCATTTAATGGGAGAGGTTATGTTCAGCAGAGGACAATCCTGTCTCACCTTAAATCACAGACGCCGGGCGAGTCGTAGTTGCCGTTGTTAGTGTTGGTGGCGACGCTGCTGAGGTTGCCTATACTGTTCGCTGATAGGTTGCTGTGATTGTTCTCACGGTGCACGCGGTTGTGATGCCTGCGATAATAATCGAACAAATTAGTTACACGACTAAACTACTCAGAAAAGTAGTTACGTTTACTTCCTGGAGAGGCATGCAAAGGTCAATGATTTCTGCTTCAACTGCGACTTAAACGTGTGTAAACAATATCGAGCAATGGTCAAGGATATACAGGTCCTAAAGATACTTGTATTATTTTAGGCCTAAACTCAAAATTTGGTAGTAAAGTACTGCAGTATAAGATGCATCTTTGGCAGTTGCGATGCACACAGAAAGAAATAAGAACATTATTTATGTTTTTACAGCCTATTAACAATTTTTTTTTAGATAACATGCAATTATTGGACATCACGTATAACAATATGATAGAATTATTTTGACCATGATCAATTTAATATAAGTTATATTGTTATTAATTAATTATGTAGTAAGTTTCACCGTATACCTAATTGAACTGCGACTTAGACGTGTGTAAATAAAATCGAGCAATGGTCGTGGATATACTGATCCTAAAGATACTTGTATTGTTTTAGGCCTAAAATCAAAATTTGGTACTAAAGTACTGCAGTATAAGATGCATCTTTGGCAGTTGCGATGCACACAAGAAGAAATAAGAACATTATGTAGTAAGATTCACCGTATAAGATAGCTGTCTCGCACAAAAGTGCGTCCGCAAACGCTGCATTCGTAACAAGGGCCCGTCGCGTGCGTGCGGATATGGAGTGCAAACTGAGCCTTCGACGTGAACGTCATCGAGCAACGATCGCAGTTCAACGGCTTGTCGGCCACGTGGGACCATCTGGAAACAAATATCGTGTCACACATTTTCGCTTATCCAACATGTAGCAAGCTAAGTCAAACGCTAGTCTGTTAACCTTTTATAAGGCAGAAGCCCTAGCTTGTGGATCAAAAAAAACTTGTCCAGGAAAAAATACGTTTATTTCAAGAAAACATTTCATAAATTGGTTCATTATTGTGTCCATATATAGGATCATGACACGATATGCAACTCTTCGTAGCATGTCACTTAAAAACTTAGAGTATCTTCCAGATTATCTAAAATTATTATCTTAAATAGAAGCTTAATAAAGTTGTGAAACTTAATGCTGGAGTGCTGTAAATTGCAGTTTATATTTGACCCTGTACGGGCAGTATCCAAAATATAGACGTCGTAAGTATGGATAGTTGTTCTAATTTTTAAAAATCAGAAAAGTTATCCCCTCAATCCATTTTTCTTGAAGATATTCTTAAAAACAGACTGAAAAATTACCCAATGAATGTGACGGCAATTTTTTGCTTTTCTTTTTGTGTTTTGTTTTTTTGTGTCGACAGAGCCTTTTAAAGGGTTAAAACAGTCATGCTTGTTTCTCCTGAAGGTAGGCCAACCCCAATTTTCCACCAGAACGTCTCCGATCTGGGACCTTATTGTCTAATTCCGATGTGAATGAAAATTATCTTCATTTTGGAATAAGAGCTCCAAATGGGCATCATATTCGAAGGAAAATGACAAAATTGTCTAAATCAGTTCATCTAAATTCCCATTCAAGTTACACATTAATGCACTTGTCTTCTCCTTTCAAAAGTTTTATTCACACTCCTCATGATGACTTGTGTTGTTATATCTATCTTCTTTCGTCTACCCTGTCTATACCCGCGGTTCAAGTCACGCAGATATACGCTATTTGCACGCAAACGCACGGTTCATAACGTGCTAAACTTACACCACGATAGCAATATGATGTCATCATTAAAGTCAACCCTGCCTGCATATAACGCTCACAGAAAACAGGTAGAGCAGCGCGTGCACAAACGTGAAACTCAAATTTTGACAGCTAAATGAGGAGATTTCCTATTGTGGTTAGAATTTTATACGTAAAACAATCTTATTCACAATAGAATGCCTTGAAATTAAATACTTCTAATGTCGACAATTGAAGGGAAGGTTATTTTGGGTTAGTTGCTAAGAAGCAAATGGACAGTTAGCAGATGTTATAAGCGCGACTGCTAATCGGTTCACATCATTTGCGCGCAAACAGTGCATATTCTCGTATTTCAGTTATGAACCGAGCGTTTGCAATGTATTCAGCGACAGTAGTGTTTGCGTGATTTAAACCGTACTGTATAAGTCCAAAGTTCTAAACCATCTCTGTATACCTTTCTCGACTGACGTAAACTACATCTTCCTTCTATCCACACTGATCCCTTATGATGACTTATGAACACTTGAATATTGAATAATGTAAGTAATTGATAACCTACCTGTGAGCTGTAACATAACTCTTCACCGCAAAACGTTTCTGACAGATATCACAAGCGTAAGGACGTTCACCTGAAATGCAACGATGAAATTTTACTATCTTTAACTTCAATTTACAATGACGCTAACATGAACACAACAAGCGAGGAATGTAATGTACATACACATAATACCATGAAAAGCAAGAAATGATAACAAACGATGTTAGAAAGACGGCAAGATGCAATTAGGCAGTATGATGCACTCTGAAATCAATGAATTTAAGCCAAGAAATTATATAACAAATAATACAATATTGGAATTTATGTGATGATGTAGCGGATGAGGAATGACTAGTGTTGAGTTGTCGGTGCCACATCAATCAAGTTCTAATATAACTTCAGTACCTGTTTTAGCAATTTGCCGTCTTCTTAACTGTGCAATCTTCTCAACGGTGACTATGCGCACTACAAACAATTACGTGAATAATCACCGATATCTACTTGGCAATCGAACAAATAACATTCGATAAGAAATATAATACATAACAAATTAAAATACCAGATATTAACTAAAAAAAAATCGCATCAATGATCGATCGGAATCGTCTTTCAAATGTTATTCGTCGTACGGCGTTACAACTCCAGCCAGTGTGATCGTTTGTCACACTCACACATGCGTAAAATAATATTGATTATATCTGTTAGTGAGTGATGAGTTCTCATACCGGTGTGTATTCTCTTGTGAATGTTGAGCGTGGATTTCTGCGTAAAGCGTTTGTAACAGACATCGCACTCGAAGGGACGTTCTCCTGTGTGCGTGCGCATGTGTATCTCCAGGTACGGCTTGCAAGTGAACGCGGCCGGACACTCCATGCATTGGTAAGGCCGCCCTTGCACTGCCACGTCACAATCATATCGCAAAGTATCAGTAACGGTCTATAGCGCGCTCACCACTCCCAGACTTACAGTCCGACAATGTGGCACCGACAACTTAAACTCAAACAGTCATTAATAAAGTTATTCTAAACAGAGAGTTATGCGATATATTCGATGGGAAGGGCTTCGGGGATCGAGACTAACCTGTGTGCGTTCGTTTGTGTATATTGAGAGTAGACTTTTGCGCGAATTTCTTAAGGCAGACATCGCACTGATAGGGGCGCTCGCCGGTGTGCGTGCGGTTATGGATCTCGAGATACTGCTTGCAGGTGAAGGCGGCCGGACAGGACAGGCACTGGAAGGGGCGGCCTTGTACTGCAAACAGAAGAGCGCGTTAATACGGGGGCGCGCCGCCGCCTCCCCATCTCTCGCCCTCCACTAGCGCCGAGTCCTGGCAACGCGGGGGCACCGCCTCATGCGCCCGACACGTACCTGAGTGCGTCCGTTTGTGGATGTTGAGACTGGATTTCTGCGTGAAGCGCTTCAGGCAGATGTCGCACTGATACGGCCGCTCGCCGGTGTGGGTGCGCGTGTGAATCTCCAGGTATTGCTTGCAGGTGAAGGCGGCTGGGCACGACAGGCACTGGAACGGTCTGCCCTGGACTGGTGCCCAACACAGAGTACATTATAGCGGCGGCGAGCGGCGCGGACGCTAGACGCCCTCGCTCGTACTGAGTCGGAGTGGCGCGGACCGGTCGCCACTCGCCGCACGCTCCGCCTCGGACCGTCCGCAGCTGGTAGGTAAGAGACGAGAGAGGCTCGCTCGGGCGGACGCGTTCGGAGGCGACTGGGCGCGGGCGCAGAGCGGTCGGGGCGGGGCGGCCAGTCCGGCCTGAGGCTGTCACCCACCTGTGTGCGTCCTCTTATGAATATTGAGGCTGGACTTCTGCGTGAAGCGCTTGAGACACGCGTCGCACTGATAGGGCCGCTCGCCTGTGTGCGTGCGCATGTGAATGTCCAGGTAGGGGCGGCGGGCGAAGGCCGCCGGGCATTGCCCGCACGCGAACGGCCGCCCTTGCACTGCGCCCAGTGCACACACAAAAGCGAGTAACGCACGTCGCCGACGCATGCTGGCAACGTGGCCTTGGCCGCCCGCCCCTGCCGATCTGATTTCTGATAGCGGCCGGTGCCTACTTATGGCGACCGGTTCGCGCCCCAATTTTAAAACCCAATTTTGATCAGTACCAAGTTACAGTACCGAGGCGCCAATAGTATGCGTCATTGCGGCGATTGCATTACCGCTTTTGTGAAACAATTAATAGTCATGAAAATGATAAAATAATGATACAATGCTAAAATCACCGAGATATGCAGAATGGGGTTTGAAATGATAGAGCGAGCGAGCGACCGCCGGGTTAATAGAGTTGTGGCGAGAAATTATAACTGATATGCTGCAGAAGTGTTCGAAGCGCGGTTAAAGTGAGTTAAAGAAATCGAGAATGTTAGTCGAAAGCAACGATATGGAAGCTGTCTATGTCGGGTGCGAGAGACGACGGGGTTAGGCGGGCAACGGAAAAATAGGGAGGAAGCATGACGCTAAATGAGATGTGTGACTGCGTGACGAGTCTCAGCGGTGGCTAACCGTATCTGGAGAGTACTGCGGATATAAAATATGTGGGCTACTGACCCGTATGTATCTTTTCGTGCAAATTGAGCGCGCACTTCTGCGTGAAGGACTTGAGGCAGACGGTGCACTGGAACGGCCGCTCCCCTGCGCCGCCACGCACGGACGGGGGGACAGAGAAACAAAACAAAACCACGATGGACAAATAAGTTCACTTTATCTACCTCTTCATACAATATTCGCTACGCAAAGCGCTATAATGAGGGAATTTACTTTTAACGGCGTTATTTGTCCATCAGATATACTCATCTCATCCTATGTTGAACTTAACGAAAATCCTCACAACGTACACATGCTTCATTATAACTGTTTGTGAATAGTTTTTGAGCGTGTGTAACCTATAAAATTATTCGCATTCGTCATTAATATAATTAAATGTAAAATTGTTTTAAATCGCTAGCTACATTGCGCTAAATAAAAATATAGTTCGAAACATGGGATTTGAGGATTAGGTTAACGGGAGCCCTTAAAACTATTCACAAAACATAGGTGTCGAAGCCACAAGAGCAAAAATGTATTATAAGCTCGAGAAGCGATTATATAATTATTTGAGTTGTGGCTCAGAGACCGATCGAAATAATAAGGAAATGTGAAGGGACCCACCGGTGTGTATACGTTTATGAGTGCCGAGGCTGGACTTCTGCGTGAACCGCTTGTCACAGATGTCGCACTGATAGGGGCGCACTTTGTTGATCAGCGATTGGATGTGCTCCTCTAGAAATACCAACAAAACTCAGCTACAGCATCGGTCGGCCGACGACTGCCACGCATCACAGTGCCTAGTAAGGTGAGCTAACCGAATAAAATAAACAAAAAATAATGTCTACATAGGATTTAGGGGAGAATGCCTACCAGTGTGTATTTTCCCGTGACGTCCCAGGCTGGACTTCTGAGTGAAGCGCATAAAACAGATGTGGCACTGGTACGGCCGCACTTTCTCTAACAGGGCTCGTCTGTGCTCCTCTATAAGTTATACGAGTATCGATATAGCAACTTGCACCCTCTCAAACAATTTATTCGATTATCAAATGCCTAACGTATTAAGTGTACCATTCACACACAATCAGGGGGAGGTAGCTACGTCTACAGCTAAAAAAAATAACGAGAGTACCGTTCTGCCTCAAGAGGGAACCTGACGCGCGATTTGGCGGTATGATAAGAGGGACCCACCGGTATGTATTTTTCCGTGCCGGCCCAAACTCGACTTCTGGGTGAATCGCATATAGCAGATGCCGCACTGGTAGGGGCGGTCCTTAGCCAGCAGCGCGCGTCTGTGATCCTCTGAACCAAATCGGACAAGGCAAGAGTTAAGGCGAGAACATGATCGCTAGGGAGGGGCGAGCGGCCAAGGCCGAATGATAATCGAATGTGTGAACATAGATAGATGGTCACGGGCGGTGCTAAAGATGTGAACCCACCCGTGTGTATTTTCTTGTGTCGGTTGAGGCTGGAACTCTGCGTGAACCGCATCTGACAGAGATCACACTTGTAGGGCCGGTCCTTCGCCATCAACGCGTGCATGTGCTCATCTAGAACCCAGGCCATATCGAACAACACACGCTCTGACGATGCCGTCATCTATCGCAAGAACGCACAATCGACTCGGCACTACTACCGTGTTACAACGCCAATTGTGAGTCCTTTACCTCCCCCTGTTTGCCTCCCAAAGAAAGCTTCCTCACGCCCTGATCTTTACGTCTAATATATTTCTATTTATGTATGGAAGGACACAACTCAAAAACTATTCACATTCGTGTTATGCTAAGCATATGTACCTATCTGAATCGAAGGCGGACTGGCTCGCACCAGTGACTCTTTAGATATTATGGAATAAATACATTATATTCGACATGATAGATATATATTTAATTGTACCGATTGAGCTCCGATAAGAAATAAGTACTGCTTACGATATATAAATAATTTCTTAGGTAATATCATTACTAAAATTAATACTAGTATAAAAACCCTATGTTCGTTAATATACTAAAGAGTAGAATGAAAGAAAAGTGTGGATCTATTTAGAAAAAGAAATAGGGCCATTATGAACAGAATATACATTTTATATTTTTTTAGAAATTTTTAATAATAGTATGTCAAAAACAATTTCAAACAAAGATAATAATTAAACGCAAAATAAATAAATGTGGTTTAAAATAACAGAAAAATACCAGAGGAAATAAATTAAATAACGAAATATCTCAATCAGGGCGTCAAAATAGGACAAAATCAAAATAAATTGGTATCATTACTGCCAATCTTACAAAATTATATAAACAAAAATAACATTTATTCAATTTGGTTTTGCGGAAACAGGAGGAGGTCGACTTAATAGAAAATATATGAGACTTTTTTATCAATAATTAGTATTTAACTATCCTTTCATTATACTTGGCGATACTTATAAAAATATAGTTGTTTCAAAATGTAACTTCCACATTATTATGTTTACTTCCCGTTCAACCGGCTTCTTATAAAACAAAAAGTTGCTTTTCCGGTAATTTTTTTTTTTTTTTTATTGATTGTTCTGTTATTTATTTATTTCACTGCACGCTTCTTACATTATGATGATGATATGGAAATTACATTCAAAACATAGAATTATCTTTTATTATTTAAAAAAAGTTATAAGATCTGTTGATTTCAATAATTTAAAAACTGTTTTTAAAGACTGGCTTTTTGCTCTAGCCAATAATGTGTGTTCACAACAACCACAGAATTTCTAGTTGCTGAACAAAATTACTTTAAGTAATTTTAGAACAAACATTTCTGGATGTAATAATTAAACGTTATATCCTCAAATGTATTAATAAAATTTAAAGTTAAAACAACTAAAATGGTGACACTGATCATGCTTTCTCACTTTTACCCAAGAGACATACATTGTCCGCTCCTATCATATTAACGATGCTAATACTTAGTTAGCCATGAAATGGATCGAAATGGCTGCATCCAATTAAAAAAAGCCATGTAGCTGTCAGCTACAAAGCATCTACCAAACCTTTGCGCCTAGTGTGTCAGAAACGGGACTCGTTGCTAGTCAGATTCTTAGCAGCTGACTGCGAAAATCTCAACCCAAAGTTGGGAACCGACCTGTAAATATTATCGCTTATTTTTGGGCATATTTTACGTCTAAAAGCTATAGACGCTATCACCAAGTTACTAATTAGCTTGTTGATTTCAGTATATACAAAGTTACTTTATGGTTGATAAAGCCAACGTAGCTTTTACGCAAGAAGTGTCTGACGTAATTGTGATACACTATAGGTCTGTGGTTTGACTGTACCCTTTACTGATACCATTGGAACTTGCTCTTGAACAGCTGTTGAAAACACTGTTAGGTGCTTGAGGACTTTTCTTCGCGTGGATATAACTAACAGAGCATTCGCTAAATGCCTCCGAGCGGCATGAAGCCCAATTTCCATACAACCCGTGTTAGGGTGAGAAGGCATGATTAACGTCGTAATTTAAACAACTATTATCATGTATTCACTATGCAACAACATATGCGCAATATTTGGCCAAGATTTACAGAAATAGGAAAAAAGTTTAGCAATATAAGGAAGACAAAACAAAGCGCGCGTTACACAGCGTGTCATTGCCAACATCCGTGATTATGCGCCATATGTTGCGCGTCAATTGTTGTTCAGTGAATACAACGCCTAAATATGGCTATGTAGAAGGGAATCTCTGTGGGTTAAACATACAACTTACCTGTGTGCACGCGTTTGTGCGTGTTAAGGCTGGACTTCTGCGTAAAACGCTTTAGGCACAAATCACATTGGAAGGGCCTTTCGCCCGTGTGAGTTCGCATATGAACTTCTAAGTACGGCTTGCGGCAGAATGCCGCGTCGCAAACCTGCAGATACAAGATTATATTAAAATTGTACAGCAATTGAGTTCAACTTTGCTTTAAATTATATGTAATTAAAGCTGTGTTTGAGTACAATATGGATGTATTATCTAGGCTGGTCTAAACTTCATGAATACATGTCAGTAATACATGGTTCGTCATTACAAGCACTGAAACTTTGGAAAACTTGGCCCACCACGATAACACGTCCATCTCCTGTAACTGACAGATTCACCATGTGAGCCATTCATACACTGGCCAGTATTTGTCAGACAATTCTTAATAATATGGTCAGAAACATGGTAAATCTGATAAGGCAGTTTATAAATTTTTCATGTATGAATGTTTACTAACTGTGCATTGAAAAGGCTTGTTTCCAGAATGAAGCTTCATGTGGACGTAATATGATGAAGCGGACGAAAGGACTTTGCCGCAAACCTGCAAATATGATGTGATGTCAATAATTTTGTAACTCTACTAACATAATAGTAATAGCCCAGTTTAATATCTAATTAACAAGCGGTTGTCAACAAAATCATTTTGTCTGTTGTACCTACTTTAAATATTGCTGATGATAAAAAAGAATATAACTATATTTATACAAGTTCTCATACTTTTTTGTCATGAATCAGTCAAAATTATTTGCTTAGCTGTTATTTATCAAATCATGTAGTACTTATTTTTTGTCATGCTGACATAAAATCTCCGTCAAATTGAGGGAGATTTTTCAATATAGACATTGAATGTATATATTGGTTGGTTGAGATGAAGTTTTAAGCAGACATTTAGCTGGAATGTAATTCTAATAAGACAAAATGAGTTTTAGAATGATGAATGTTTATAATGAAAATATGATGTCGAAGCAGCTTACCTTACAGGCCTGGGGCTTTGAACGTGGGGTGTTTGGTCCTCCGTTTGGTACTTCCATTTTAGTCACTGATCCCATGTCCACTCCCATACCCTGAAAATGTGTCTATGCTAATTTATACACATGACAGATCTTGAACTACCAGCTAGGTATACAAATATTGTCTATGTCTCACAATGTTCTGAAATGCACATCTCTTTGGTGCGTTCTAGTTTGTACCTGAGACTAAAATTTTACTTGCTCAATGCCTGTGACTTTGCTAATAAGGAATTTTGTTTTGCCTCCAGTGAGAATTGGGATAAAATGTCATGTATGTTATTCTAACACTCAAAGAATCAACACATGTGTCCTACCAGATATGTATACAAATATTGTATATGTCTCACAATGTTCTGAAATTCACCTCTCTTTGGTTCATTCTAGTTTCTACCTGAGACTAAAATGTTACTTGCTGAGTGCGTGACTTTGCTAATAAGGAATTTTGTTTTGCCTCCAGTGAGAATTGGGATAAAATGTCATGTATGTTATTCTAAAACTCAAAGAATCAACACATGTGTCCTACCAGCTAGGTATACAAATATTGTCTATGTCTCACAATGTTCTGAAATTCACCTCTCTTTGGTTCATTCTAGTTTCTACCTGAGACTAAAATGTTAATTGCTGAGTGCATGTGACTTTGCTAATAAGGAATTTTGTTTTGCCTCCAGTGAGAATTGGGATAAAATGTCATGTATGTTATTCTAAAACTCAAAGAATCAACACATATGTCCTACCAGCTAGGTATACAAATATTGTCTATGTCTCACAATGTTCTGAAATTCACCTCTCTTTGGTTCATTCTAGTTTCTACCTGAGACTAAAATGTTAATTGCTGAGTGCATGTGACTTTGCTAATAAGGAATTTTGTTTTGCCTCCAGTGAGAATTGGGATAAAATGTCATGTATGTTATTCTAAAACTCAAAGAATCAACACATATGTCCTACCAGCTAGGTATACAAATATTGTATATGTCTCACAATGTTCTGAAATTCACCTCTCTTTGGTGCATTCTAGTTTCTACCTGAGACTAAAATGTTACTTGCTGAGTGCGTGACTTTGCTAATAAGGAATTTTGTTTTGCCTCCAGTGAGAATTGGGATAAAATGTCATGTATGTTATTCTAAAACTCAAAGAATCAACACATATGTCCATATTAGAATGTAAATATTTTTCATCACAATTTGTTCTGCAATTTATGAGGTACCTAACTGGTAACAACAGAAATAATAGCAGAAACACTAGCACAACTATGAAACTTGATAACCATTCGATTTATTTATATTCAGGGTTATTGAAAAAATACTAACATTCTAATATTCAAGATTTTGCGTTTGAAGCAATGATGGCCGGGTGGTAATAGCTATTGACTGCAGTGCCGCAGGTCCCTGGTTCGATCCCCACCGTCGCGCCGGCTTGAGCTTCACCGCATGGTGGAAGAGCATTTTGCGATTGCCTGCCTGGCTAACTACCACCCTCAAGTAGAAAATCTGTCGCCAGCCCCTGACAGTGTGTTCCAGCAGCAGTCCTTGATAGTCAGTGAAATTACAGGCACATGGGACTTAAGAACTATGTCTCAAGATGCAATTTGTGACTTGTGATAAAATGCATCTGTTATAGGCAGAGGTCAGTTCGCTTAACATCAGGTGGCCCTCGAGCTGGTTCTGACACAGTAACATTAAAAAAAAAACTAGTGAAGAGATTCTTATAAGAATATCAGAAAGGAATTATGAAATGAAATCATAATTCCAAAAAAATATATGATGCTCCACTTGCGATTAATTTTAAAAATGCAAGCATAAACCTTGACAAATATATAAGTATAAGTAGCTACCTGTGAACATTGTCTTCCATCCATATCCATGTCAACTCCTTCATCATCCATTCCTTTAAAGCTCAACTGCAAAAAGGAAAAAAATATATTGCTAAGAATAAAATTTAAAATGACTATGCCACTATTGCTAATCAATCTTTATTACATTTAGAGCTACTGATAGCAGTAATTGTTTATTAACCATGGCATTCAGTAATGAAATGCTTCCCAAAAAATATATATTCATTGGAAATAAGTGCACATCAATTATCTGCGTTAATTAAAATAATGTAAGTACCACCAAATATTAATTTAGGCTATATTAAATTACAATACAAAAATATTAAAATATAATTTAAATCTATGACAATTAGAATCAACTTGTACCAAAAAAATATAAAGAAAGATGTTTAAAATGCTGATTTCATGTGAAATCATAAATTAATCGGCATTAGGTTCTGTGAAAAACCAGATTCTGAAGTGCGACGAGCGAAGCAAGGAGGAGCAATTAATGTGAATTGCACATATTTTTGTAATGAGGTTTTATTTATTGTGTGGTTACACTGCCCTTTTTCATTTACCACCAAAAATTCCAAATGACTAGGAAACTTTATAAAATATGTTCCCATAAAGTGCTATAAGCATACATTTTAGTATACTGTACTAATTTGTATAATAATTGTACCCAGAAAAACTGTAAAGCACCTTGAAAGTCAACCAAAATTTATGAAAGTTCAACAAACACAATGGTATTGCAGAGCTGTGGTCTTAGTGGTCATTTCCCTTCATGTCTCTGGCTTACAAAAATACTCTAGGGGTTAGGCAGACAACACCATACAGAAATAATGTGTTCTGTTACGGTATCTCAAGTATGCAAGTTACCAAAGTTTTGGTGAACATTTATTTGTTTTGGAAAGTAAGTATATTATAGTGAACATTAAGTTTTTGTAGATATTCAGAATTTCTCAGTGGACTCAATTTGGCATCAGTTTTATTTTCTTTAGTGTAGGTAGGTATGTGTAATTACTGGGTGTGAATGTTGGATTTTTGTAGGTTTCTATCGCAGCTATGATAAAAGATTGCCATGTCCATCATACTTTTTGCTCTACCTGCCCAAAAGGAGTATGATGTCAACTATTTTTATCCCATATAGTCTTGGACCCCACTATCTCACCTATTTGATCAGGTAAATGTTAGCCAGGTACTGCCGAAAAACACTTGTTTTTGTTTTATTGCTTTGATCACAATCTTACTTGATGGTAAGTGATGATGTGGTCGAAGGTGTTAACAGGCTTAACCTAGACTATGTGCTTTAATATGAACACTAGGGGTGGTGGGTAATAAGCTATTGCAAGATGGAACAAAATAACATGTTTATCACATTTATTACCTCGTCATCCTGTTGTTGTTGCATCTCCTGCTGCTGATGTTGTTCCATGAGATCCTGTTGGTGCTGTAATTGTTGTTGTACTATCAAACTGTCCTTTGAGTCCTCCTGGTGCGATGGGTGAGACAAATGGTGCTGGTTCATGTTGATGATGGGGTGGTTTGACTCTGGCCGGACTATGGTCGAGGGACCCGTGTGTATGTGTTGATGTGATGAGTAAAAACTGTAAGCAACACAATCACTGTTGAAATAAAATGAAATCAAATAAAATAACAGGGTTATATTTTGGACATCCCGATAGAATAGTTAGTTAAATTGATTGATGCGATAATGTGAGATTAAATAGGTATGTAAAATTACTATTTGCATGGGAAATACAGTGTAATGACATTTGGATAAGGATTTACTTTTGTCATAGGTTACGCACTTATATCGCAATCAAATAAAATTAATTTCAATTATATTTTAAAATATAGCCATCTAGAAAATGCTGCTTTGCTCATAAATTCCCTGTCCACTCCATATTCAGTTCATTGACAGATCTAATATTTGCAAATTGTTTTCATGATAAAACAGACTGTTTTTTTTATACAATGACTAAATTAGCCAGTCACACTGTAACTCGTTGGTCCCATTAGTAACAATGACACTTGATGTAACAATTTTTTGACAAAAGTTGTCTCTTGCACTGTTACTTGGTGAAGTTTATTTTCGAGTAGTCTCAATTTGTAAACTGTTACTCGACGATGTAAGATTTATAATATTTTGTGTGCATAGTAATATTGCTGCGTAATATGTAATTCAGGAAAAAGTGTCGCTATATAAGTATATCGTATTATCAATTTTATTGGTGTTTGGGGTTTCTATGGAATCTTTTTTATTTTTATTATATTAAGTGTATAGGTAACATAGCAGGTACTTAAGCCTATGCAAGTTTATGGCAAGAAATTCAAAATTTCTACAGCTTAGTTGCATTTTTGTAAGGGTTGGTCTATAATGTACGTAAATTGTAATAAAATAGTCATATTTGAGAAGCCATTGAACACTAATGCTAACATAGGTTACTCACAAACCATCTACCTACCTACTAATTTAAAACATATGTTTGACAAATTACAAATGTATTTTGTAGGACGTAGAGTATACCGTAGTACGTAGATATATACTTACCAATTTTAAAATAAACATCGGGTAAGTAATTTAGGTTACAATTACCTACTTATGGATCTAGAATCTCGCGATCTGTCCTATTTTAGTAAATGGGAATTTGTTATTCAAAATCATTTTCTTAAAAATTAAGTAAATTTTCTCGTTATATTATCTAGGATTTACTACGATTGTACGATGTTTTGGATGTCTGTAGTGCTTCAATGTTTCCCTTGTTAATTCAATCAAAGGTAGGTAGGTAGGTACAAATATTACTAACCCCGTACTTATGTGAACTTATGTTTATTTTTAAGTTATGCACTTACAAGGGTCCCTTGCAGCTCTTTGTTGGCACAACTATACACAATACAACGTAAGTCTAAATAAATTTAGGTGATTTCTGGAGTCTCTCTGATCTATGGGTGCAAGCATTTTACTTTCTAACAAGAATTTTCAGAGGATCTCTGATGCTGTATAATATCAAGTAGATAGGGTATATCACCTGATTATAATATCTATTGAGTCTGTGTCTATCACTATAATGTATTGTATAGATAAAAGAATTCGAGGTAATCGGACGCATGAAGCCGCACCGCGCCACTGGCGTCCGATGCGACTTTTGCAAATCTTTCAACCAATACTATGCATTGTTATTACTTACTATACCTAGGTATATGAACAAAGTAGACAATGGTTTGTAAGCGAAACTGCCGGCCGCTGCCAAGTGGCGGTGCGAATTGAAGCTAAAAATGTAGGTATACGCAAACAAGGTTTCAAGAATGCGATCAGTAAACTTATATCTCTCAGTTCTTTTTGAGCCTATACCTTATTGATAAGCACAAAAAAAACTTAAAAGAAAATTTTAATTTAAAAAGTACCTACTGACTGATTGTTTCGTTTGTGCGTACTAAGTAGGTAAAGATGGCGTGTCGATTTAAAATAGGTATTCGTTTGTATGTTATCCTTAGAATGTAGGGTAGAAAATAAAGAGTTTAAAGAGATTCTTAGTGAATCGTTCTCATGAAATAACTTCTCTACTTTCAATCTAACTAGTCCAAAAAATTTAAAAATTATTTGTGTATAGGTATTCATTCGTTCAATTAATGCTTTATTTTTGGAATAAATGAAATTTTCAGTGTGGTAATTCTAACTAAACTAATTCTAATATGAATAATATAATATTTAAATAAGTACATATGTTATATGAGAATTATGTCACAGCTTAGGCCTAGGCTTGGCTTAGCTTAGGCAGTATATGTTCTATGCTTAGGCCTAATAAGTAGACAACTAGTTCGCTATGCCACTCGCAACCATGATATATGCCTACTCGCCAGGGAAGACGCGGGGCTGCGGTGCGGTGCAATGGGGGATATTGGGGTATTTTTGATAATGGTTAATCTTTTTTTTTTTATGCCTTTTACCACTATCTCACCTGATGGTAAGTGATGATGTAGTCGAAGATGTTGTTCAGGCTAACCTAGAAGTACTGGCTCTCAAGGACAGGTGCCGGAACACACCGTTAGGTACTTGGCGACAGATTTTCTACTTGAGGGTGGTAGAAACGCTCAGTAGTAATGTCACTAGCGGTCACCCATCCAACTCATGACCGCGGACGATGTTGCTTAACTTTGCTGATCGGTTGAGAACAGATAAGTAAACTTCGCTACGAGCGCTTCGAAAGTTTTAGTACGTTTATAACAAAATGTACAGTCAGCATCAGATATATTTTATGCATAGTGCCTTAGTGATAAATGCGCATAACCAAAAACATAGATTTGTACGCATACTAAGTAAGGTAATGATGTAATATTAATACGCTGGGAAGAAAGTGTTTTCTATGTACCTACGTATGTACTACTGTATTTTAAAAACCACATAGGTTTTCGTACATAATTATCCCACTCAATTAGTCCTTTTGGATATGCTATTGGTTCAAAAATATAACGTCACGGCGTGGCGGCGCCGCCGCGCCGCCGCTGTCGCTAACGTAGTAAACATAGATGATTTGATGTCGATAAAATTCAAAAATGACTTTACGTCAATTTAAACGAGACTACATTACCTATAGGTATGTAGTTTATTTTATAGAAACTAAAGTTATACATGTACCTACAAAAAAAACTATAATTTGTTGAGATGCCATAAAGAGAAACGTTCCTAATTATTATTTTTGTTACCAGATTACATTTAGAAGAGAATAAGTACTGACTAATTGATAAGTAGCCAATTATATGTAGGTATAATGTATGTATATATTTTTTTAATATTGTTATTTTTGTAATAACGCCTGCTCAGCGGATTTATGTTCATGTATTAACTTATATATTAAATATTTTTTTCATCATTGCCAAAAATAAATATATCACGGTTATATTTTTAGGGATAATATTTAACCGACTTCCAAAAAGGAGGTGGTTCTGTATACGTCTGTATGTATGTATCAGCACTGAAAATTATTATGAAATAACTTGTATAAGTCGGACCATGAAAAAGGTCAGTGTTTTGAATCAGCATGGCAGTAGCAATAATAATCTTTATTAAAAAAAAAATCATTGGTCGTTCTTAAAAATGAGCTAGTAAATTTGATAATTTATTTGTGCAAGAGTACTTGCTGCTGAACTAAGTTCATCAGCCGTGTTTAAGCTTACAGCGCTTAACGACTTCAACAAGTTAATCTATTAAATAGTTTTCATTGTTGGAATTCAGTTCCATTTATATTAAAATATTTTTTAACGTGTCCGGGAAAACATCACGATTAAAGCTAAATGTTTGAAAGTAAAATTGGTAGTATTTGCAGATTTTGTCATGCGTAAGGTCGGCAATTTAGGTGATGGTATCCCGGTGCAGAGCATAAGCATTGTGAGTCTGATTTTGTTTTCGTTAGATTCGGAAAAGGCAAATGTATATTTCTTCATAGCTCATTTCTTCGTTGATCAAGTCTTCCGCTTTCGTCAATCAGTTTACGTGTTACAAGAAAATCTTATATCGATAAGCCACAATTTTTGACCAGGAAATGATTGAAGGTTGGTAGGTTCCGCCATTAAACTAATAAGGCACATGGTTCTATTACATGACTGCCCAAAAAAACGAGTGTTATGTTATCAGGGTTCATGTGCGTATGTATGTATGTTTGTGAGTTTCTTTATTCCACCATAACTTCTAAACGCCGTAACCGATTTTCATGCATGAGATATCGTTAGATTTATCTTGAAAGCACAAGTGACACTAGTTACATTAAAAAAAACAGGCGGACTTTAAATGCCATATTAAAGAAAAAAAAACTTCCCATTCCATCTCGTGGAGTATCAAAACGAAGGACTTAAAAAAAAACATAAATATATGTATATATAGGTAGGTATATATTCTTGGAGTTTTAGTTTTCATGGAACGATAAAACGCTTAACTAAGTTGGTTAAACGTTTTATCGTTGCTTAATGTTAGTTATTGCAAACATAACAATATTAAAAATAAGGCACATAGTTTTATTTTTAATATTGTTATGTTTACAATAACACCTGCTCTGTGGATTACATTACAAAACATAGTTTTATGTTAGTATACCTACTTGTTAGGTAATTATCAAATTCCTATGGTTCAAATGACTTACCTCATCGGTTCAGCTTTGATTTGCTGCTCGAACATGGATATAGTGGCGAGTAGGTCGCCGGGGGGTGGCACAGGGACCCCCACGCCCCGTGCCACACCCCCGACCCCCACGCCCCAATGTGCTGGGAAACTAATGGTGTCTTTGATGCCTCTCCATTTTAAACTTCCACCTCCTGTAGACAACAAAAATACCATGTATGTATGGATGTTGTTTGTATTGATTCTTATCCTTGTGTTACCTACTTATTTTGATAGACCTTCATTTTCTTTTTATTTTATGATTAATAATTTAGCAGCAATATGATAATAAAAATATATGGCATAATAAGTATAACCGTGTCTATTAAATCGTTCCAAATGTTTGGCCGAAACTATAAACCAAGTTAGAACTTTTACAAATGTAACCGGGCACGGTAGTCTATATTATACAACAAAGGTAGCCCTACGTTATAGCTTCCATATTTAAAATGGGTTAATTAGACATTAATTAATTATTGCTGACCCACCAATCTACTTTCCAGTGTTATAGCAGTTTAATACTAGTTCGTATTGCGCGTAGTTAGGAGTTTCCGAGAAGAATTGTTGGCTGGTTACATTGTATTTATTGGACAACAACTTTTATAAAAGTTTAGTGTTAAACTCTACTAAATTTTAATATTGTTATGTATGCAATAACGTCTGCTGTGCGGATTACATTACAAAATTACAAATATAGGCTAGAAAAATTTAAGTCATGTGCGGGATCTACTAAGTTGTTGCTACTAACCGCCACCACGCGCCACTACACCACCGACCGTCCCGCCCAGTCTCGTACCTACTTATTCCATATAAAAAAGTTTAATCTTTGGAGGATTTCTTCTGAAATGCTATATGTAACTCTTAAAAGTAGGTAGGTACCTAATGACCATAAAATATAAATACTCAGGTTGGGTAGAATTTTATATTTAAGCTACGTCTAATTAAGGAAATTTTCGGAAATAATCACCAAAACGGTTAATTAATCTGATTGACCGCGTGACGTTCAAAGTTATTATTTGTGTTTACTAAATTATTCTAAAAATATTTTTCTTCCTGGTCGTCAGATCTGACAAAAAGACGCAAGTGTTTTCATCAGCACCTACTCCGTACAACTAGGAAGTACCTAAATATCTATTTATTGGATTGTGTTAGTAGATTTGGCATCCAGAACAAAAATAATTGAGACAGGAGTTTTGGAGTAGTGACGGCCCAGAGACAATTATAATACTAAGGACTGCCAAGCAGGGGGACCATGGTTTGAACCCCGCCGGCAGCTTGATTGTCACTGCATGGTGGCAGTAAAATATCATTTACCAGCAGGCTGAGTTAGCGTGAGCCTCGGGCGGCAGATTTTACGGGGCCAAATTTGTCTGGCCTTATTTTTTTACAATATTGTAGGTACCTTCATAGTTTGAATTCACATTTTTATATTAATATTACATTTTTATTAAAATGATGTTCATGTGCATTTAAACCTGGAGAGAAATGTTGTAAATAAGCTGTTTAATTACTATGTGTAATAATCGCGAAAACCTGAGACAACATTAAGCTGTTTAAGATAATTTCTGTATACCTGATAGTTTAGCCATCTCTCCTGTTGGTAAGTGATATTCAAGTTGAAGATAGTAAACAAGTATAGCCTAGAAGATACTGAAAGCGCGGCATTCTATAGCTATAATGGTTCTTAGTTATCAGTTTGGCTGTTGGGATAGTAAAATAAGAAATACCTATGTGTAGTCTACTTATCTAATTTTATTAACATTCAAAGATATGATTGCAATTAAAAAAATATAACTATAATGTAAACAATATGTATTTCTTGTATTAACAATATTTTACACCAAAGATTATTATTAATTGTAATGTAGGTTTACCTATTATCATCATATACATTCAATTTACCTTCAATAAACTTAGTTAGGTATATTATGTCAACCATAACTGATGTTACTTTCTTATTTTACTATAAGTAATATTCTCTAATAAGAAAAATCTAAATATATATCTAAATAAGAAAAATATGACTGTTAGGAAAACGAAAACATAAAATGTATCAGTACCTAGGTCCACAATAATAGCGCCATCAAACACTTTCATACTATAGGTATATGTTTGGTCATGAATTTTGTTAGCTAAGGCTAATTTAATGACTATTTCCAAAAGTCATATGATAAATATGACTGTTAGGAAAACGAAAACATAAAATGTATCAGTACCTAGGTCCACAATAATAGCGCCATCAAACACTTTCATACTATAGGTAAATATTTGGTCATGAATTTTGTTAGCTAAGGCTAATTTAATGACTATTTCCAAAAGTCATATGATAAATATGACTGTTAGGAAAACGAAAACATAAAATGTATCAGTACCTAGGTCCACAATAATAGCGCCATCAAACACTTTCATACTATAGGTATATATTTGGTCATGAATTTTGTTAGCTAAGGCTAATTTAATGACTATTTCCAAAAGTCATATGATAAATATGACTGTTAGGAAAACGAAAACATAAAATGTATCAGTACCTAGGTCCACAATAATAGCGCCATCAAACACTTTCATACTATAGGTATTTATTTGGTCATGAATTTTGTTAGCTAAGGCTAATTTAATGACTATTTCCAAAAGTTTCAATAAAGGACCCGTATGCATTTTCTACCTGTATCAAAAATGTATATAAAAATAAGTAAGTTCAAATGGGTACCCATACAATATATGCCCACTGGCTAAGCTACTACTGTAAAATTATAGTATCAAAACCGATAACAAATAGTAATTACGAAATTATTGTCCTATTTGTACCTAAATAATGATCAGATATAGGTACATATAGATAGATGATAAAAAAATTTATTTACAAACACAGAAAACAAAACTAGGACAAAACCGCGCATATTTAGACAACAAACAAAAATTAATGAAAGTACTATTGTCTATTTAGTATAAGGAAACATAATTATGAAAACTTCGCAAATACATAATAAAACCTAACAAATTATTAAATGGCGGAAGCTCACCGAGCGATTGTCTCCACCCAGCCTCCCCCCCGGCCATCAATAAAATGGCCAATTCGTTATTGAATTTTGTCCCCAACTTTCTGACCGAGGCTGCGCGTCGCCGGTTGTCATTCGACAAGTAATTTAGTAACCACTACAACTAAAATGTAAACAATATTTCTTATAACAGTAATTCGGTGAAAGTTATGTCATTATAACTCTAATGTTAAGACTACTTTGCCCATTTACATTGTGTTAATCTTTCAACCATCCAAGTACCTTACTAAAAATAAGCATAATTATAATTACATACTATTAATACAATCTGTTTTCTTATTGGAAATACAACGACCTTTTAAAATATGTCGAAGGAACGTTAAATAAATTTATTATTATGCCTTTTTTATGCAAAATCTTATAAGTTTTGTCTTGTTTAAGTTTTTCTATCAATAGATATATAGCTAAAGCTGTATTCTACTCACATATGCAAAGGAACGCCTAATAATAGTTGTGTATACGGAATCACATAAATTATATCACTAATTACACAATTTCGTTAAGATTGGCCATTCGGATTATGTTTTTCTTTAGACACCGACATAAAATGGCTGCTACCTCATTGTTCTGCGCGTTCGTTCGTGCGCATAGAAGCCGTGAACGCTTGGGGACTACTTCTCCGCCAATTAAAATTATGGCGCGAAATTTAAGGCGTCGTTAAACATAATGTAATGTTTTATATATGCTAATGTGATATCATATCTTATATGTCCCATGTTATACTCAATTCTGCAATAACGTAGAAAAATATATACGCTGTAATGAAAACAACGCCAAATGCTGGAAAGTAAAGAAGTAAATCACATGTATTATGTTCCTCAGGAAGAGGAGTAAGATAAATTAATTTTCTTTGTTGATGACCAATGCCTTCTAAATGTTGATTTAACTGGTTGTCAGAATTTGTATAAATATTACAAACTGTACAGTAATATCTTCTATATTTTTTTGGCACATTGCTTTTATTCATTTCTATTATTGAATAGATACGTATAAGGTCTGTATAGTTGTATATGTATCAAGTTCTCGTATTTTGTTTAAATTCTAGATGTTCTCGGCACGTCTGAACTGTACGAAAAAAACGAGTGAAATGAACGCAGATATGAGGTTTATTCATAAATTTTATTATTTTTTTGTGTACTTACTTACCTAATAGGTATTAAGCTAACCGATGATGCTGAAAGTCAAAATTTTGTGTAGGCACCTACCGGCAGAGCATTTACGATATGACGATCTAGAAATAAAAGGAATTAACTTATGTAACTACCTACTTACAAACATGAAATGATGAAAGATGAAATAAAGTTTTTACATTGTACATGAGGTAGGTAACCTACGGGTTCAATAGGGTCAGTGGTGATTTGATGTGTTTTTATTTTCAATTGTTTTATTTTAAGTATCGTAAATGTAACTTAGTTTAGTCCTACATACTACTTTATCAATCGATTAAATATTTCATGTTCGGAGACAGTAAATTTTTAGTTACTTGTAGGTATCAATTAATTTGAATATTATGTACCTACCTAATAAAAAGTATTGTTTAATAATTTCATTACGTGTTAATACCTACCAATATAGTCGATTTTGACGCCAAATCTTCCTACCTATGGCGACTGGGTGGAATTAGGTATCTATGTTCCAACAGTTCACAAAACTCATTGTCTGCCTAGCTAGCCTAGCCTTACCTCTTGTACCTATACGGGGTCATTATTTAGTAACCAATGTTCAATTTTGGGAGCAAAAATATCTTATGTAGGTATTAAAGATCTGTCTATATTCCTGAACATTAAATTATATTGTGAATATACTACAAATTAAATTATTAATATAGTCAGTTATAATATATATGTAATTAGTGTCATAATGATTTACTAGCGCTTTGCGTTTCTTATTTTACCCAGGTTGCGTTTCTTATTTTACCCAGGTATGGCTAGGTAAGTTCATTGGTCTAACCCATCATCCATTTGCGGTATACATGTACTAGTTTTTGGTCTAAATATTAGGCGTCTATACCAAATGCCCAATAAACACATTATTTTCAATGGTTTATACATAGACCTAGGATTTTTTCGCTACGCTCATAAGCCTATGGGTTTATATTTTATCCCGTTTCATTTTCCGCCACATATAAAAATACTACCACGTAGATAACTTAGCTGAAGCTACGGCCCTCCCAGTTTGATCTTGCATTTGACCACAGCCTAAGTATTATTACAATGTGTCTATTGTCCATCTGTCTTGCTTTTCCCGCGTGAAAATCTGTTATATTGCGCTCTATGTTCTATCTAAAACTATTGAGTAAATAGGGGTAAAAGTATTCTACATCATAAATCATAATATACACACAGTGGCTACAGTATTTAACAGTATCATCACATTTGTTGTGTGTCCGTTGTTTCAGTTATAGTACCACCAACTTAACTGTGCAGTTCTCGAGGGCGCTACTGGTCAAGGAAATCAACTACAAACTGTCACAATTTGAAGGAATGTTGTAGGTAGGTCTTTTTTCTGCCACCTGAACAGATAAGTTGGTGGGTCTGTAGATGCGAATGCGAATATCATAATCTGTCTGTGTGGTCTGTGGAGTTTGAGTGGAAGGAAACAATCGATCTGTTTATCTATGGTAGAAACCAACACACAGATACAGAAGTCGGTTCCTAACACGAAAGCTTGACTATAATAAAATTGGTCATAGCTTTGTCAGATGCATAATTTGGTATGCGAATTCCGATTTAGAATTAAAATTAATCCTTTTAAAAATGATTTTAATCGCCAAGATAAATAAAAATAAATCATATACTCGTTAGTGTCAGAGTAGTAAGCTTTTTGTTTATTTTACCAGAGATATTCTAAAGAATAATCGGTGAGCGTTGAATCGAATCGCATATTATGATCGCAGTGATAGGTTTTTATTGTTAAATAAACGAATGATTGATTGATTGGTGGATTCTAAACATGAATTGGAAATCAAAGATCGCTTCTGCAACACATCTTTACGGGCTTGGTGACTGATTAATGGCAACCAGCCAGGTGAGCATTCACAAAACACCGTAAAATATTTATATGTATGTTTTAAGATAGTCATATTACGATTAAAGTTCTTAGCGGAGCTTGCCAAGTCATTCTTAACCAATAAACAGAGTTTAGCGATTGAGTTGTTGGAATGGATGGCTGCTAGAGTCTGGCTAACGAAAGTAGATATTGGATTTTTTTGCAAACTTTTTATATGACAACACTAAAGTGTATTCGATACCATCGGATACCATCGGATATTTACCCTAAAAATTGGGGTATTTTAAGCAGAAAGTACTTAGGAACAATGAATTCCAAAAAGGCATTTTTAAAACAAACTTATTTTAAACATATTATAAAATGAGTTTTAAAAATTCGTACGTTTGCTAAAATTGTATTAATCGAAAATAAGTATCGTATGTACGTGTTGGATCATTTCAAGAGCAACACTAAGCCTTAAGGTGGTCTAATAAATAGCTTAATTAATTAGGTACACTATTTACTAGAGAAAAACTTGGCAATTTTTAGAAAGAAATTAATTTTCGGCTGTTTTCCGAAAGATTTGGTAAAATCAGAATCAGTGTATGTATCCCTATCTCTGATGCAACAAGATGGCGTGTTGTTGATGTTTCGTTGTGGTTGACTTGCGTATAGTTTTGTTGTGATATATCCGTGTTAATGCTATAAAAATGAATAAAACTATAAAGAGTGAAGTGCGAAAACTATTGTTTTGTATTATTTCGAAATATGAAGAGAAAAAGCTTGTGAAACAAGCCGTATTGCGAGAAAAACAGGATTGTTTACGTACTGTGACTGATTTTTTAGGTTAGTACGGTCAAAATGTCTTGATATTTTTTTATTTTAAATAAGTACATATCAGGTTTAGTTACTTTATATAATGTTATTGTTCTTTTACAGATAGTCTTGAGGATAATGCACGAACTGCTGAAGTAAAACAAGCAATTGAAAAGATCACAGATTAAGATCAAAAAGATATGATGAAATCGCAGAACCAGTACTTAGAAGAACTATCTTCACTCACCGGTAAGTTTTCACTCAACGTTAATCTTAGACTAGTTTTTTAATACTTGTGTATTTTCTATTATTTCTTAGTTATGAGACTCACGATATTGACATTTTATTTTATTCTTTTTACAGATGTAAGTGTTATTACATTGAAGAGAATTAAAAAAGAAGGTGCGGTGAACGAAGGGGTCTGAAGGACTCCAGGTAAAAAACCTCACCCTTCAAAAGTGTCGAACTTAGATAGTTTCGATATGGATGTTATTCGTAATAAAGTAAACGAATTTTACATTGTGAGGAAACAAGTACCAACATTAAGATCTTTGTTGGTAGAGTTAAAAGAAAGTATAGAATTTGGTGGATGTCGTGAAACTCTCCGTCGCATATTATTAGCCAACGGTTATGAATTTAAGCAAAACAAAAATGAACGTTCATTATTAATTGAACGGTATGATATAGCTGCATGGAGACATTCGCTTTTTGCGTACCATTGCATTGCATCGAAACGTGCAGAAGGCAAGCCCATAATCTACTTAGATGAAACTTATGTCCACAAAACCTGTAAGCCTAAAAAATGTTGGCAAGGTCCATCAACAAGTGGAATAATTGAAAATATATCGTCAGGAAAACGATATATTATTGTGCATGCAGGATCAGAGAAAGGCCCTGTTCCAAACTCATTGTTAGTATTTAGCACCAAATCGAAAATGGCCGACTACCACCATGACATGAATTCCACAAACTTCAACAAATGGCTTCAAGAAAAGCTTATGCCCAATTTGAATGAACCAAGTGTAATTGTAATGGACAATGCATCATACCATTCTGTCATAATAAATAAAGCGCCCACATCTCAAAATCTATAGTTAGAGATACATAATTGGCTTACATTGAATGGTATTTCATTTGAAACATACAATTCAAAAGCAGAGTTGCTCTGCTTAGTAAAACAGAACACACCAGAACCTATTTATGAAGCTGATGAACTTTTAAGCCAAAACGGACATGAAGTGCTAAGACTTCCTACATATCATTGTGACCTAAATGCTATAGAACTCATATGGAGTCTAGCAAAAAGAAATGTGGGAAGCAAAAATGTAAGACGAACTCCAACAGAGTTCGAGGATCTCATAAAACAATCTTTTGAGTGTATTACAGCAGATGATTGGAAAAAAATGACAGACCATGTCATTCATGTGGAAGACAAGTACAAAAGAAGAGACCATATAACTGAAAATAGTTTAGAAAGCTTCATCATCATCAAAGCTTTTCTGAAGCGCTCGTAGCGAAGTTTACTTAGCTGTTCTCAACCGATCAGCAAAGTTAAGCAACGTCACCCGCGGTCATGAGTTGGATGGGTGACCGCTAGTGACATTACTACTGAGCGTTTCCATGCTTCGGAGGGCACGTTAAGCCGTCGGTCCCGGTTGTTGTCTTAGGATGACAGTCGTTATAGCAAGGTGGTAGGGCATTTTGCGAATGCCCGCCTGGCTAGCTACCACCCTCAAGTAAAAAATCTGTCGCCAAGCACCTAACGGTGTGTTCCGGCAGCTGTCCTTGAGAGCCAGTAGTTCTAGGTTAGCCTGAACAACATCTTCGACCACATCATCACTTACCATCAGGTGAGATAGTGGTCAAAGGCTAACCTATCAAGCATAAAAAAAAAAAAAAAAAAAAAAAAACTTCATATTTTAAGAGACAGCAGCGACTCTGATTCTGACGATTCACTCCATGTTGAATTTTTACGTTCAGATTTTGATTATTGTGATTAAAAAACAGTAAAAATATGTGGTCTTGTTTTCTTTGATACATACTCACATAGATTTACAAATATTTAAACTCATGATAATATTGATTACTCATGATAGTGTTTGATAGCCTGTTTGTTCCTTTAATACGCCACAATGGAGTGACGTATCCGTGTGATGTTTGGTATGGAGTTAATAAAGAGTTAACAAGTGATATAAGCTACTTTTAATCTCGTCATAACGCGGACAAAATTGCAAGCATCCACTAGTAAAATAAAAATAAATGTCAAAGTATCAAAGTGAGTTGTTCCAACTTTCCTTTTTACTTTAGGGCTGCATTGCTGATATTTTTTAAATTTGCCGCGCTTTTTCAGTATCAACTTTCATTAGCCAGACTCTATTAGCATTTACTATTGAGCGCTTCCGTGCTTCGGAGGGTAGGTTGAGTCGTCAGTGCCGATTGTTCTCTTAGAATGGCAGTCATTTCAAGATGATGGTAGTGCATTTGGCCTGCGTAGCTAACTACCATCTTTAAGTAGAAAATCTGTCTCCAAGCACGTAACGGTGTGTTAGTATGATTATAATAAGCACTATCCCGTCAAAATATCATAAACTGATTTTTTTGCGTACAATTGTTTTTATTCTGTCTCGAGTGAGTGTCGGGACCACGTCTCTTGATTTTACGTACCGGATGCCTTAACCACTAGACCACCAATGTTGCGAAATGCGAAGAAATATAAATTGAATGCACCCTAATTTAGCAGTTCAACTATAAACTAAACGTGTCTTTTAAAAATGTCAAGGTTGACAGGATAAAAAAGTAAGGTATGGTCATAAAGTAAAAAAATGTAAAACCGCATAATTTGTGCATTAAATTACTTACAAAAAACCATTACTCATCACACAAAAGCTTTAAAACTAATTAAAATCTTAGTCTTAAGAGCCTTCAGATGCCGAAATAGGGGACATTTATAGTTATAGATGTACAATGTGCATTGCACGTCATGTAGCAACATTTTAGAATGCCGAATGTACATAGTGATAAATATTATGATGCAGAAGCATCCTTCGCGCAGACTGTACAAATTATCCTCATTCTACGGCGCAGACGAAGGCCGTATTCCATTTGAGTTATTTTCGATAATTTTGACCACGTGTTGCGTCTATGGATCCACATTTAATATGAACCATAGACACAATATGTGATCAAAATTATCGAAAATAACGAATTTAGCGTCAAATTGTATACGCCCTAAGTAATAGCGTTATAGAGAATAAATGCGTCTGATCTTAGACAAGGATATAGCATTCTTACTCTAAGCTTGTGATACAGTCCCACCAACTTATCTGTTCAGGTGGCAGAAAAAAGAACTACAACATTCCATCAAATTGTGACAGTTTGTAGTTGATTTCCTTGACCAGTAGCGCCCTCGAGAACTGCACAGTTGGTGCAAGTTGGTGGTACTATACATCTAAAAGACGAATGCATAGACTATAATAATATTTTAACATATGTTTTTGACAACGTAATTGACATTGACATCGAAATCTAATGAGTCTAGTTTACCCTTCTCTTTGGTCCTTTTTGAGAAGTTGTGATCATGGCGGTGGGTGTTTTCATAAAATTTCTAATTAATCCAAAAGAATCTGAGCGAAAGCTCGAAGTTTTTTGATAAATTTTTAGGTTCACCAATATCTTAAATATAGGCTTAACCTTGGTTCATATATTTTCGACAAATATATGCATTGATGCGGCATAACCTAGATTTTGTTTGAACACAAGAAGTGATAAATGATGAATTGGGTCTTGTTTACGTGCTGTAAGTAAATGAAAAAGTTTTTGTATTGCAGCGTGTACCACCGCCCGCGTTGAAAAAGGACAAGAAGGAGAAGAAGCCTCCTAAAGATAACTCTAAAAATGTTATGCGAAACCTGCACATCAGGAAACTTTGCTTGAACATCTGTGTGGGAGAGTCTGGTGACAGGCTTACTCGTGCTGCTAAGGCAAGTATTAACTCAATTAATATTTTCACTGAAGTTAAATGCACATGCATGTTAAACCTAAGAATGTGTTGTTCGATAAACTCATGCGCCAATAATAGTATACCTACATGTGCTGCTAAGGCTAGTATTATCTCACACTGCACTGGAGATCAATGTGCATTACTATTCCATTAAATGTCGAAAGTTGAAACATGATGTTTATTAGTGCACTCATTGTCTAATAGTAATGTGTACCTTGTGTTTTGTAAGTATTTTAAAACGAAAAATTATTATTTGAAATTAAATTATTTTAATTGGTCATTGTAATTTTACTTGTTGACTTTCAATTAAGAATTTAGTAAATAGCACATTTATTGGGTGAACATGTGTTTGGCCCAGGCAGAGTGCTATCTCCCAACTGTCTTTCTCTTGTCCTTGTGATATTCAATGCTATGCAGATGACATTACTGTAGATACCTCCCATATACCTTACTTGTCCAATACCTTATTGTAAAGTGACTGAATAAATAATTAAATACTGCCCACACTAAAATTTCTTAGGTAAACATTGTATAAACTTGTGACCGAAATTGTCCTCAAAGTGAGGTTGACTGAACTTAGCTGAATTTAACCCCAACCAGACTAATTTGTACATTTACTGCAAAACCACATTGACATGAGCATTATTACAATTGCTGTCACTCAGGTACTGTGGAGTGCTCAGGAAAAATAATTACTTCAGCCCATCACCTTCAACTTTATGAGGCTCTGGTTTGGCTTCACATAGAGTACTGCTCATCTCTGAAGTCTGACATTTGTGAGGTGTCCCTTTGATCACATTCATCGCAGAGTGGCTGGAATTGTTGACAAACCTCCCTTATTGGTTCAAGCCGTTGGCACTGAATAGAGATGTTGGATCACTCTGCATCTCTTACAGTACAGATCCAACAGTTTGGTTTAATACCTGTAGCTGATTTATAGCATCAGATATCCCAACGACAGAGCATGATGTTTTATTGATTTCATGTCTGGAAGTCCACAAATTTGCAGTTCCCACACTGACTGGCTTTGCCACTATGTAGACAAAGCTGCCATGTTAAGTATTTCCAAATTGATATGGCTAGGAGCCTTTAAGATGCATATTAATTCCTCAAAGATCACAACACATCCTCAGGACCTCTGGTGCTGTGGATGTCTGTGAGCGACAGTGTATAATAACCACCATGTACATGGTATGCGGTCTCTTTTCTGAAACTTTGCCATTATTGTGCATCTTGTTTTGTATAGTTTGATGCCTAGTGTTAGTCCAGCCAGACAATTCCAACTATCTGTTGTAATTTGTGTCTTTTAAGATTGAGGAGCCTTCTAGAGTACCTTATGTTTATCTCTGGGAAAGCTTCCTACGATTGCATACATGTGGTGTTTGTCCCATTTACCACCAGATGAGCGAAAAAAATGGACCATTTAACAACAAATTATGAACTTGAATACAATAATAAATTGGAATTTCAACAAAAAATAATACTGGAATAGAAATCTACTTATTTAAGATTACCTACAAATAATTGCCATTACCAAATTGCAAAAGTAGTATCAGCCGCATTGTCCCACTGCTGAAAAAAACCTACCTTGTACTGGCAATAAAAATATTGCTGATAAAGTTAACCTTTATTTTTAAACGATCCTCAAGATGCCTGCCAAGCGTGGGCATTGGCAAACTTCAACTTTGAAAATGTCTCCCTAAGAAGGCAGTGTTGCCAATGTTCAATGAGTGGACGTCATGACTATTGATAATGATGATGCATGATGATGTAAATAACTTGTGAAAACAATATTTGAGTAGTATAATATATAAGCATAATACATATTGTAGGGCACTATATAATAATACTGAAAAAAAAGTTTAATTGCATGTCGGTAGAACATTTATCGAATGCCTGTCTGGCTACCTACCTCGAGTAAAAAACTGTTGCCCTCGAATAGCCTGTACAACATCTTCAACCACATAATCACCTATCACCTATCATCAGGTGACATAATGGTCAGAAGCCAGATAGCCTGTCACCTTTAAAAAAGAAAGTTAAAATAAACCTCTCTCAGCAACACAACACACTAAACCAGCTGGCACTATAACACTGCCTTAATACCAGTTACTAGAGGTGTCTGTATGTTGCAATCACAATACTTACAATTTTGTTGTCATGTCAAGAAACTTTATTTGTTAATATTGTCTCAATCAGAAAATATTAAGTTGGAGAGTGAGAAAAATCCAAATCGTGTATGGTGCTTGGTGACAGATTATCTGTCGCCAAGCACCGTACAGTTTGTTCTGGAAGGAAGCTGTCCTTGAGAGCCAGTAATCTAGGTTAGCCTGAACAACATCTTCAATCACATTACTTATCATCATGAGATGGTGCTCAAAAGCTATTTCAAGTAGGTATGATATTGGCTCCAACTTCAAAAAGCTTTTAGGGTACTGTGTTAAGGTACATCCATATACCTTATATTATTCTTTATTTTATTTTTCTTTGGTATATCATAAGGTATGGTATATCATAAGGTATGATATACTTAAATCTTATTACAGTAGAGAACAGTACTGTAGCTGCTAATTGCATCCTTCCCCTATAAAAAAGTAGTCCATACAAAACCTTAACAAGTTTTTGAATCGCTGGTTAAGGGAACCCTGCTCGTAAGTATGACATCTGTACATAATGGTCAGAAGCCAGATAGCCTGTCACCTTTAAAAAAGAAAGTTAAAATAAACCTCTCTCAGCAACACAACACACTAAACCAGCTGGCACTATAACACTGCCTTAATGCCAGTTACTAGAGGTGTCTGTATGTTGCAATCACAATACTTACAATTTTGTTGTCATGTCAAGAAACTTAATTTGTTAATATTGTCTCAATCAGAAAATATTAAGTTGGAGAGTGAGAAAAATCCAAATCGTCCAAATCCAAATATTTTCTACCTATCTATTGGTTATGATATTAAATCTTCTAATTGCACCTGACTGACAATATTTTCATAAATTGCAATTTTTCCCATGCTCATAAGAACTTTTTAGTTTTTTATATACATTACTTTTACAGTATTAGTGGTAATAGATCTTTGTTTATTGAAATATTTCCTATTGCTGCAGATTTTCATATTGTAGGTGTATGGTAGTTTATTTGGTCTTAAAGCTCGAAGCTTGTTAACGACATCACCATTGTCTGTACTAACATTATAAAGAGGAAAGATTTGTATTTTTGTATGCAATGAATAACCTTAACTACTGGACCAATTTGGATGAAATTTGGTATGGAAATAGTTTGAGACCCAGGGCCAACTGCGCAAAAAGAGGTTAATGGTTTTGCATGATAACTGAAATACAAGCAGGTGCGAAAAATTCCTTACTTGTTTTTGAATGGAAAGTTTAAGTTTAAGCATTTTTAAATCAAATAGAAATTAAGTATACTTATGTCGAATATTTTCTCCCTCCCCTTCCACTATGTTCCTAGGTTTCATGGCAAGGTTTTATTTACCTCTGGGACAACATATTTCAATCTAGCCTAGTTGTGACATAAACATTAATGTTTAGTTAGTGTTGTTAACAAATGCTTCTTTTAACCTTATTTGCATGATTTGTTCAAGAGCTACACGCAGTTGTGTTTTTCTTTGTAATTTCATGCTATATAATTATTTCCTAATTGCAACTTCTGAGTACTTTATCTTTACTGCTCAGAATACTTAAGGAAATGACAATTATCTAGTATAGTAGATTCAATTAATATTCCTTTGGCTTATACCTGGGGTCAAGCAGTAAGCCTTCTTTTGATTGTGGTTCTTAATAGCATAGCCAATATACAATTTGAATATCCGTCGCCAAGCGCCTAACAGTGTGTTCTGGCAGCAGTCCTTGAGAGCCAGTAAAATTACAGGCACATGAGGCATAACACCTGTGTGTCTCAGGGTGCAGTGCAATACGTCACTTGTGACGAGATGCATCTGGTATAGGCAAAGGCTAACATCAGGTGGGCCTCATGCTTGTTTCATCACGAACCCAATCACTATAAACCTATTTTTGTATGCTTAGTTATATTATTCCATACTACTGTACTGGAAATTAAATAACTGATAATTATGTATTCCATTTGCTAATAACCATATTATTATTACTTTCTAGGTTTTAGAACAGCTGACAGGCCAACAGCCTGTATTCTCAAAGGCCAGGTACACTGTGCGGTCTTTCGGCATTCGTCGTAATGAAAAGATTGCTGTTCACTGCACAGTCCGTGGCGCCAAGGCTGAGGAGATCCTTGAAAGAGGACTCAAGGTTGGTCACTGATGTAAAAATTCACCTTTTTTGCCCTACAATTGACACAGTACAATTGACACAGTTTATTGTTATTGATTTATTACTGTAAGTAATAAATCAATTATTAGAATACATACCATATAATAAGTAAGGTTTAGTTTTTTTATCAGAATGCATTAAAATATACAATAATTCTAATAACTAACAAAACCACTTTTATCCCGACAAGAATGTGATGAAAAAAACTAACATGGAGTAAGTGGCCGGGTAAATATTACCCGATATAAAATACATGCAAACTAAGTTTTTATGGTGAAATTAAATTAAAATATATCATTACTGCCAATTTCAACATATTCTTTGACATTTAAAATGAAAACCTGTGGTAAATTTATAGATTTAGTTACTTCTTTTTATTCAAACTAATAATAGTGTAAAAACATGAACCAAAACTCAGATACTTCGAAAACAACAACAAAACTAAAAACATCTTACATTCATAACCAAAGCACTTTAAATCTTTTACGAATGGAATCTTCTTATGAAAAACCGTAATTGACTTCTCACAATCACATTGCTTCATAATTGTTTTAGTCTTGAACATTGGCACACAAATTGCGTGTTCTTTATATATATGGGTTGTCACACTGTGTTAACATAAAATTTTCGTGTTCCCATCTTTTTTGCTTGGACAGTTATGACTGATCGATGTTGATCAGTTTGAGTTACGGGTTCACCGATTTGAGCGAAGATTCGGTTACGAATATGCACTGGAATATTTTCGTTAGCGTAAGTGTCCATACACCAAAGACGTAAAAACTGGCCTTTTTGTGTTGTCCATTTAGAAGAAAACCAAAAGGAAAATTAATACCAAAAAGCAAAAATAAAACAAGAATATCTTGTACAAAAACCAAACACCAGCTATGTAGCCAGGTAAAACTTACTCGAATCAGGTTGCCGAACCTATAACTCTAGAGCCAACGCACGCAAAACTAAGATCACGCCACTACCTCCCTGCGATCTTCATTAGCTCCAGCTACTGAGCGCGCTAAACTAGTAGTTTTCGAAATAAAAAAATACACGGGTTTAAATAAGACACATTCTCGCCGGGTTAAAGTTAATTTCATAACCATTTATTGTCTGTATAAGCCGCATGAAATTTTTGTATGAGCTTCATCTTAATTGTGCCGCTCTGAAATATCATGCCAAATAATTATTTCTAATTTGCAACTTCTGAGTACTGAACCATTACTGCTTAGAATACTTAAGGAAATTACATTTTTAGTATACATTCTCATCTCGCCAACTTCCCTTTAAATTCTTATCATGCTAAACATTGATACATTTTGCTAAAATACATATTTTTTATATTTCAGGTCAGGGAATATGAATTGAGGCGTGACAACTTTTCTGCTACCGGAAACTTTGGCTTCGGTATTCAAGAACACATTGATTTGGGTATCAAGTATGATCCCTCTATTGGTATCTATGGTCTTGACTTCTACGTTGTATTAGGTCGACCAGGTAAGCATTGATTTCATTATTTTTAGCACTTCTCAATTTACATACTCCCTGTTGTACCTATAGGTATATCTACCTGTATATGTGTGTGAAGACTGATGCTGGTGCTTGTTTCAAGAGTTGGTGGTTGATACAATGTATTTTGTGTTCACATTGACAGGGATGAGTTAAACTGTAAAGCTAAATTATTCATTTAAATATTGATGCACATTTGTTCAGGGGCAGAGAAGAAATATCTTTCTGCTTCGTAAATTATGTGCAAAATTATATGATAGATATGGTTCTATAAAAATGTAAGACGAAATCTAAATCTTATATTATCTAACCTGTTCATCACACAAATATATTAGACTAGACGTAACAGTTAATTGGCTAGAACTTATATATATATAAGTTCTAACCAATATTTACATGGTTGTTGGTAAAATGCTCACAACCTCTTAGAGTTGACTTCTGCTAGTCCTAAGAAACATTAAGAGGTTCTTAGCATTTTACCGATAACACTGTATACTAGAAACCCACACTGGCTTAGCACGAATGAAAAATGCATAAATTTAAGTACATAAAAAAATAGTTATTGTGACAAAACTGTAATATTTAGACATGTGGTATTGCGGACTTTTTTGTAGATAGATACTGATGTATTCTATAAAAATGTAGTCCATCACTTTGCTCTTTTGTCAATCATTTCCTCAGCATACGCGAGATAATGATATTTTATAGTATTTTTATTTAGATATTATTATTATCACTATTTTATAGTATTTTTATTTAGATATTATTATTATCACACCACCTCTCAAAAAAAAGGCTAAATCTTTGATCCCATTAGCTGCTCGAATTTATGTATAAAAAAAACGTATATCAGTAAAATTTTTAATAGGTCTCATTTTTAGCTTTGAGCTACTTGAATTATAAAATATATGAGAGATAATGATGATGCTTGTTCACTACTATTTTTTCTATGAATGGCGATTATGAATATTAGTTCAGTATGTAATTTTTTATTTGTATGTTATAAAGTGACTGTAAGCGGGGTCACGCCCGTCCGATACAGATGCAGTCTCACCATCCGTATTCTGCTTGATACTGCATTACGCTAGTCACTTACGAAACATTACGCTCGTAACTGACGAAACGCTAGTTCATTAGAGATGAATTACTTAGCATTCCATGGATTCACCGTGCGGATGCCGGGTCCATAGGGTTGCAGAGGAAGAGTCCAGAGGGGCCTGGGACTTGCAACCCAGGCCCCTTTATATATCAGATTACCGGATTGTCCACTGCTGAACACAGCCTCCCCCATTATGAGGGGGTCTGCCATAATCCCCACGCTTGGCAGCCGTCATGGGGATCGCAGTGTTTGATATCGGTACATAAAATTTTTGAAGCGCTCGTAGCGAAGTTTACTTACCAGTACTCAACCGATCAGCAAAGTTAAGCAACGTCGCGCGCGGTAATGAGTTGGATGGGTGACCGCTAGTGACATTACTACTGAGCGTTTCCGTGCTTCGGAGGGCACGTTAAGCCGTCGGTCCCGGTTGTTGTCTTAGGATGGCAGTCGTTATAGCATGGTGGTAGGGCATTTTGCGAATGCCCGCCTGGCTAGCTACCACCCTCAAGTAGAAAAACTGTCGCCAAGCACCTAACGGTGTGTTCCGGCAGCTGTCCTTGAGAGCCAGTACTTCTAGGTTAGCCTGAACAACATCTTCGACCACCTCATCACTTACCATCAGCTGAGATAGTGGTCAAAAGGCAAACCTACCATGCATATAGAAAAAAAAAAGCGCTGCTGCCTAAATTTTAAACGGTTATTGTAGTTCATTTTAAAACAAGCAAACGCTAAACTTGACGATTAGATTTGTCATGGTTGTCTGCTGATGTTGCCTATTATTATAGGTTGAACCCTACTATACTGTTCAATGACAATGCTCTGGAATGAAAGATATAGTATATACTTAGTATATACACGCATATGAAATCTAGTATATCAGGTAATGTCAATGCAATACTGTGCAGCACATGACTCGAGGAGTACTTGTGGGGAAATAGATTAGCTTCAGGTGAACCATTTGCTTATTTTGTAATAAAGTACCATAATGTACTGACTACTAATTACACATTAACTACTACTAATTGCAAATTTTAAGTGTATTTTATTTAGATACATTCTTTCACATACATATTGTGTTCCTAAAATATGAGCTTTTAAGCTGCTTATCAACGTTTTACTATCATTGTTTCAGGATTCAATGTAGCACACAGAAGACGTAAGACTGGCAAGGTTGGATTCCCTCATCGCCTGACAAAGGAAGATGCCATGAAGTGGTTCCAACAGAAGTACGATGGTATCATCCTGAACAGCAAAGCAAAGTAAATTTAAGTAAATTAAATTAAAAAAACCTAATACGAATTTTATTTCAATTCCAAAGATGAAAATATTTTTCTTGATTAGGGTTGGCATCTGCCAAAGTGGCGCTAGCATAGGATGCACCATTTATTCTTGGAATTTTGTCAATAAGGCGTTTGCCAGTGGGCTTATTCCAGAAATCCCCTTAGCAAATCCCCTGCGCGTCGTCTTTGAGTGTTAGAACTTGGAATGGAATAATTGGACAATGAGTCTCCAAAAATACCCTTGACCATTTAACTGGACGAAAAGACCAGCCATCCCCTTAACCCAGTATTTGCATTAATATACAATAAAACAATTGATTATTTTTTATCATAATCAGTCATTATTTTTTATACGCTGAATCAAAACCAACATTTTTGTTGACATTTGGCATATTCCAAAAAAAAACCCTAGCATGATACTATAATATACATTATATAATAATCACACGTAGCATGGAAGTTTATTTGGAAAATTATTTTACCTAAATTTTGAGTTGGTATTCATAATTGCTGCTTTAAATATTGGCATATTCAGAATTAAAAAAAAATAGAGTAAGCTGGAGACATACACACTCTTAAGGACAGCTGCTGCTGGAACACTGTGGTGCTTGACGACAGAATTTTCGTCCCAGATGTTCATAACGAAATTCAACTACCCTCTAATCACTAAAATGTTTACTGGCACTTATGGACCGCTGCCACCAGAATATTATAGTAGTGAAAGATTTTTTTACTTTTATCTGTTTTATTTATTGTACCTGATAGGCTAGCCTTTGACCACTATTTTACCTGATAGTAAGTGATGATGTGGTCTAAGATGTTGTTCAGACTGACCTAGAATTACTGGTTCACAAGGGCAGCTGCCGGAACACACCGTTAGGTGCTTGGCTTAGGTGGACAGATTTTTCTACTTGAGGGTGGTGGCTAGCCAAGCGAGCATTTGCAAAATGCCCTACTACCATGCTTTAACGACTGCCATCCTTAGACAACAACCGGGACCGACGGCTTAACGTGCCCTCTGAAGCACGGAAACGCTCAATAGTTATGTCATTAGCGGTCACCCATCCAACTCATGACCGCGGGCGACGTTGCATAACTTTGCCTATCGGTTAAGAACATAATAAGTAAACTGCTACGAGCGCTACAAAAAATAAATGAGACTGCAGGCATATTTGGAAAGTTGAAGTTACTAACTTAACAAAAATAAACAAAAAAAAAATGTGGTCACTCAGTCCACACGCACACTTGGAAAGAGGATGGTTTCATTAAAACCTCTATGGTCTTAGCCTATGTCCTAACGGCTTTTATTTTGTATGAAAGCGAAAATTGCTTCAAGCTCTATAGAAATAAGATTCAAGACAGATTGCAGCTACAGTCATCGGGACGGCAACGCCGCGCTCAAAAATGATTTTGGCTAAATATATTAGCGGGAAGAAATGTTTGCTTATTACACAAAAACCATAGGCTTATTGAGCGTAGCGAAAAAATCCTACGTCTATGACAAAAACTATGACGCCCATTGTTTTGAAATTTTTGGTGCCGATAGCACAATTTCTACCCAACATTTTAAGCTATTAAATAGTTAGACACAGTTTAAAAAAAAAACAAAACAACGGAGAGATGGGTTTTAAAATCTGAAAAGAAAACATACCTGGCATATCGAAAATTTTCAAAAATTAGGTATTTAACTTTTTTTTTGTTACCCTAACAAGTAGCAATTTTTTTGTCTGAATAACTTATTCATCAGATAAACTTAAAAGGACTGGGAAGGAAAAGAATGAAAAAAAATAACGCTAGTTCCCTGTATCATATCAAACCATAAGGGAATTACATCAGCTTTTGGAATAGGTAGGTATATCTTATGCTTTTTGTACCCATGATATAGAAGACGTAAAAGCCAATATTATTGGCTATACTCATTCCACGCCCATATAGGTTTTGTTAGCTACTTTTTTCTCTTAGGGTTAGGGACTGATATAGCTAGACAGTTGAAATTTTCACAGGTGATGTGTTTCTGCCCGTGGGATGTCGACTAGAATGTCACCCCCCCATCTCTACCCGTGGGTGTCGTAAGAGGCGACTAAGGGAAACTCACCAGAAGGTGGGCAGAAGCGCTTTCAGAGGAACTGATATCTCACACTGAGATCTACAAGCCGCCTGCCAAGCGTGAGGATTATGGCAGTGGACTATCCGGCTCATATAGTACAGTACATTCCTATGTATTTCTGTAGCCGCTAAACAAATACTACTAAAAATCAACTAAGTGCGAGTCGGTGTCGCGCTCGAAGGGTTTCTTACCCTAAGTGAAAACTAAACTAACGGTTATAATATAGCGTCTAATGGTGTACAGATTTATCTGTACCTACAACCTTTATAAAGTTAAATAACCTTTCGTGCGCTAGTCCGACTCGCACTTGGCCGTTTTTTTCTTACGTTTCTGTCCAGATTTTCTCCGCTACAGATCGCAATTATCTACTGATTCTAATAGATAAGATGCGTTAATTTTCTTATAGATTTTGATTGTAGAGTTTACAAGTTATCATACAAATGTCGTGAAATCGACGAGGCAAAGAGACAAAATGATTAAAAAACACTGTATTTAGTAGGAAACTGATAAGATATTAATATTACCAGAAGTTAGTTCCGTCTTATCATAGATTAACATAAAATCAGGTTAACCAAACCTGTCCAATTTCTGGAATCGGTAAACGGAGAACATACAAAAAAACGACGAATTGGGAAATTCTCAACCTGCTTAGCTACTTAGCAACAGTTGAGAAATTCTCATTTCGTCGATACTTTCTCCTTTTTTAAGTTGGTTAAAATTCATAACTTTAGTACTGAGCTGCACTTAATCACTGCTCTTGTCATGAATATTATACATAGGTAATTATGATACACTTCGCAAAACTTGCATCGAACACTGCTCACGAACTAACACTATGCTAGCAACTTTGAAGTGAACTAGTCCCCACAAACTAAGGGTATTCTACAGGTAAGACCAGGAATTGCCGTTAATTCTGATGATAATAATGTAAGTATGTACATACCCGCTTAGAGACCTGTGACATACGAATGAAAAGACAGACAGCAGTCTCATTGTTAGGGCTGCGTTTTGCCCTTTGGATTGAAGCCCTAAAAACCGGTCAAGTTCGAAAGGCTCTTGAACTAAAAGACAACATTCCGATTTTCGGTAAATAAATACACCTACTGTGTTGAGTAGGTACTTGGTTTCAGTATACGCTAAGTTACTTTATGGTACTTGGATCGGAACCGTTGGTATGCGAGTCTAATCGAATCTCACAATGATTTGTTACTTAGCAACAGTAGATTCAATAATGTTGATGTCATAAATGACATTTAAATCAAAATTAACTCAAAAGCAATTTATTCTGTACATTCCAACTTCTTTAAGTTACTACAATGAAAAACTAAAAGCATGGCTGGAAAATTTGGAGGGTATGATGAGGACGAGGACAATGTACTGGCACCCAAAGAGCCACAGGTCACGGCTCAAGACCCTCACGAGAGGAAGGCGGCCAGACAGCTGCGTATCAAACGGAGGCAGGAGGCACTGAAGAGGTAATTTTTTGTAAAATGATTTTAAACCTGGGCCATACACTTGTAAATCTAATGAAAAGTTGCTCGTACTTATATTTTCTGCACCTGTACCTAGCTGTTCTAAATACTCACCTACTTGAATAGCAATATTTATAGTGATTTTTAGGTAGTAGGGTAAATTAGGCCTATACGTACTAAAAACAAAAAAAATGTTTTCTCGTAGTTTTTATTTTTCATAGCAAAAATACTATGTTCATGTGATGAATAAATGTATTTTATTTCATCTTTGTTTCTTTAAAAAAATGTGTTTAAAAATATAAGATGAGTGTAGGTACCTGATTTTTTAATGTATTTTTATACCTTGTTGTGCCCTTCTATCTAATAATAGTTAAACCTCGGAGGGAGAGTTTAACAATTGGCTATTTAAAACTTACCAAATAAAGTCCCGTTCGTATAAGCCAGATATATAACCCTAAATCAGAATCTCAAATATCTAATATAATAATTTCTCAATCGAGCGCTCGAAGAGTCAAGACCTCCTGAAGATGCTTTGTGTAAAATGGAAACGCGTCGAAAGTTTTTACCAGTTGGGCTGCGTAGCGTTTGTGACATCACGTCGGCTTAACAGGACAATTAGGCGGAATTGTTACTAGATATTTTTTTAAAATATATTTCTTAAATTATTTGTTTTATAAGTTTCCGAATATCCATATTACATGATTAGAGCGGAACAACCATCCGAAGAGGCGATTGCTGATGAAGAGCCAGGGGCGATTGAGCTGGCCACAAGTAATGCTGCTGAGGAATTACAGAGGTTGGCCCTCGATGGCGCTGCCAAAGTCACCAATGTCAAGGTCACCACTGACGAACGCGAAGTCATTCGTCGAGCTCTGTTTTCTGAAAAGATGCAAAGTAAGTTAAATCATATGTAATTGATATTTGTTCACCCTTATGACGCCCGTTAAGGGCCTTAGAGTCCCCATATTAGCAACTCGTTGCTGGCCAGTACGAAAATGAAACAAACCAATTATAAAATAAGGCGCTAAGAGACACGTACGGTAATCAATACGTGCAAAATTAAATAAACGTTTCGAAAATAAATCTTTACATTGTGACACAATGGCGACGTGAAGTGTTTCTTTGCGTTTCTTTCAGTATGTATTGTATTGGTATAAGTTACGTAGAGGCTACGAACATTAGCTACGAGTATTAGTCAGATGTTAAACATGTTTGAGCTTCCACAAAGCTGATGGCACCAGTTTTTGAAGACGTTTGAATATCTAAACTCGAAAGTGAATTTATATGACACCGTTTTGTTGCCTACATTTTGGGGAACCTTTGGCTTACTGACGATCGAATTAGATCGTTTTTTCGGATTAGATTGTGAGATCAATCGAATACACTCGTGACTTAACATCCGTATTGGACGATATCGTCCATTTTGTTGTTATTTCTATTGTTATATCTAAGTACGATGCGTATGGTTTAGAAATTGATTATTACACGTTAACCCATGTTGAGAGAAATAAAAAGCATTATTTTTCGCTATAGGTACTCAAAGTTTAAGGTTGAACTGGCCGGCCCGTTCTCCATACAAACGCCGTTGGGTGATCACTCTTGAGGATTTAGGTCCAAAATAAAGTATAATACCGATTGATCTCGTCATTATCTAGGCTTTTATGATGCCAAAATTTTAAAAAGATAATTAAGTTGTAAGTTATGAGCCTCGAAAACTTTATATGAAAATGTTTCGAGGCTCATAATTCTCAGGTTAATTATTTTATTAAAATTTCGGCATCATACAAGCCTAGATAATGACGAGATCAATCGGTATTATACTTTATTTTGGACCTAAATCCTCAAATAAGGGAGTGATCACCCAACGGCGTTTGTATGGAGAACGGGCCGGCCAGTTCACCCTTAAAGTCCCATATTAGCACTAGAGGGTGAGTACCTAAATGTAACGAGGCTTAGTAGGTACATTACTTGATATATATCTAATAATTAGACACTGATCTGGTGAGTATATGATAAGCTATAATTATTATACCAACCAACATCTTACACAGATTCACTACGGAAGATAGAAGAGGAAGCTGCAGAGGCCCAACTCCAATACGAGGTCATCACCACCAACTGGGATTGTATGCTCGCAATAAAAGACCCTTTAGATATAGATGCTGAAATGAAAGAGCAGAGGCGAAAGTGTGACGATCTGTTGGAGCAGAAAAACACTCTCATAGCCGAACTCAAAGAAGACTTGAGGATTACCGACTTTGCGTATTATGAAGATTTAGACAAGCAAGTGAGCTCTAACTTATCTAGTTTAATCTCATATATAATATAATCACTAATCATGATGTTCATGGGTGACGGTGATCACTTCCCATCGGATGACTTTTTCCGCCGGCTTGAGCTGCACCGCTTGGTGGAAGGGCACTTTGCGAATGCTCGCCTGGGTAGCAATCACCCTCTAAAAAAAACTATCGCCAAGCTCCTTATAGTGTGTTCCGGCAGCAGTCCCTGGAGAGCCAGTAAACTACAGGCACATGAGATTTAACAACTGCATGTCTCAGAGTGACGGGTGTAGTGCAGTTCGTCACTTGTGACGAAATGGTTATTATATAATTTGTTATAGGCAAAGGTTACTGCTTAACATCGGATCAGCCTTGTGAGTGTTCCATCACAGTCACATAAAAAAAGATGTGCTGCCTGAACCTTTGCCCACAGTTGGCATATAAAAAAAACCCATAACTAAGCCTGGGTACATCTCCAAGCCACTTACTAAACTCTTCGCCTGATGTTACGTCGAATCTAACTTCTAAGCATTTAATTTTTATTTACAGGACAAAGACATTAAAGAACTCTCGGATAGGGTGGAAAAACAAATTTCGATAATGCAAAGGGCATACCAGAAGCAATTGTCGCTGATAGAACAAGCTATCAACATAGAACGCAGTGCAATGGTCGACCACAACAATAAGAGATGGGAGGCGCTTTACAAACAACGTGACAAAGAGGAGATAGCTCATTTGGAGTATAAATTCGAACAGGTAACATCACAATACATCAAGAAGGTATTTCAACAGTTTTAATGTGAAAAGACAGTAGGTGTGGTGTATGGTCATCTTAACTTTCCTGACGGTTTCAGCTAGAAGAACAGAAATTAGAAATGGAAGCCATAATGTGGGACCACTATGAAAAATATCGTGAGGCCAAAATTGAATTGGAATCTTTGCTTCAAGAGCTGCAGAGGGAGCTGGAGAAATTAAAAGCTGTTTGTATTATCAACACGGAAAAAATTGGTTACAATTACCAAGTTAGTATTTTAGTCTTATCTCTATTATTATGTCATTTATGCAATGTTGTTATGCAATGTTTGAAGCGCTCGTAGCGAAGTTTACTTAGCTGTTCTCAACCGATCAGCAAAGTTAAGCAACGTCGCCCGCGGTCATGAGTTGGATGGGTGAACGCTAGTGACATTACTACTGAGCGGTTCCGTACTTCGGAGGGCACGTTAAGCCGGTCAGGTCCCGGTTGTCGTCTTACGATGGCAGTCGTTATAGCATGGTGGTAGGGCATTTCGCTAATGCCCGCCTGGCTAGCTACCACCCTCAAGTAGAAAATCTGTCGCCAAGCACCTAACGGTGTGTTCCGGCAGCAGTCATTGAGAGCTAGTACTTCTAGGTTAGCCTGAACAACATCTTCGACCACATCATCACTTATCATCAGGTGAGATAGTGGTCAAAGGCTAACCTATCAAGCATAAAAAAACACTGTATGTTCCTGTGCACCATTCTGAGGTCGTAGGTGCGGTTCTTAGAATGTCAAGCCTTTGCCTCTCCCGTGATTTTTTCTTTTCAATATGGCTGAACCTGTGTCTTAGAACTTGGCCCGATTACGTCTTATTTTGATACCTTGGACATTCATAAGAAGCAGTATAGCCAACGGTGAGTAAGTATGAAAAAAAAATGCTGTTAAACAATGCGATTCAGCTTTTTTCCGTGATGGGTATGAAAATCGCGCTATGAGATGAATATTTACACGACTGCCCAAAAAAAGGAGAGTTATGTTTTCAGGGTTCATGTATGTATATCGAGCCCTGACCGCCTACTTATCGTAAGCGACAAAAATGTAATTTTACAGGAGAAGGTTTTTTTTAGATAGTATTATCATTTTATGTGCTACTAGTCTGAAATTTAGTACTGATTTTTTATTTTCTGTGATGCAACTATGGCAATGACTATTAATGACAAAAAATATGTTTTTGAGCCTTTTCTGGCGGTTGCAACACTTTTGCCGTCACAAATAAGCAGTTTATTTAGTGTTAAGTGGCGGTTACAATAAAAGTTTTTGTATCGTAATCGCCTCATACTAATTTTTTATGGCACTTACTTCAATACAATTTAATTTCTGCTGGTACAAATATACACAAAACAAGCAATAAAAAATAAGTTTCTAAAAATGTTTACATTGGTAGAGAGCACATGAGATTAACAACTAGTTTTTACGCTTTACGGTTAAATATTGACGTGCAAAATATCTTAATGAACAAAAAAAGCAATAATATACTATTGCAACAAAATTGCCGTGTTTGGTTATAACAGTTAACGGCCTAGCTATTCATATAAGCAAAACATTTTTGAAAAAGTCACATCCGGAACTACTCCGCGGAATGATATTTTTTGGCATAGGTCAACCAGATTTTTTCGATTCCTTGTGTTAAAGTCCAATGGGCCCATCAATGGAGTATTGGCTCTAGACCTCACAATAAAGTGCAAATTCAATCCTTATTTTTCGCTATCCTGGAAAAACCCTTGCTGGAACGTAATTATTGGAGTGTTTTTTTTTTTTTCGAAATGTACGATCCTTAAAGAACTAAACATGTTTTTCAATTTGTCTGGAAACAAAGCAAGTGAGATAGACTTCCAGTACATAAAATCGGTGTGTTTCAGAACAACCGCGGTGTTACCTGTAGGTTTAGTTATAGCGTTTTTAATAATAGTTGGCCACTCAGATGGAGCCCACACTGTTTTGTTACGGATAAAACTATCAATTGATCTATGGATGGAGTCTATAGGCATGAATGAGTGTTTTCTGGAGTAATATAAGGTAACGCTTTTAGCGTATTATAAGGGTGTTAAAGACTTTTTGTAAGTCAAAATTCAGGCATAAGAAAGAAGAAGTAGCATTCTTGCTCTTATTTTCGTCGTCTTAAAATAGCTGCTTGGACTTGTCTTTCTCCAGGCTGTGATTTTTGATGAAAAATATTTCTGCTTTCTGCAAAACATACAAATAATAACATAGTCGAATTGAAAACCGTGCTCCTTATTTTGAAGTTGGTTTAAAAGTAGAAAATAACGTGCTGAAGTCGGTGCCATGAACACAATATCGAGCCCTGTCTTCTTAATCAGGAAAGCTCTTCCCTTAATTTTATTTGAGAAAATATATTTTTTTACTTTATTATGCGATATAAACTTCAATATACGTGCCAATTGTATTGAATCAGGTAAATAAATATTAGTACCTATGTTTTAAAGCACTTCAGTAATGTACGTTAATTGTGTCTGTGTGACTATCTTCGATCTTCCGACAAACAGATAAAAGTGACTTAATAATTTAACTATAAGGTGGGTGGTACCAGGTAGGTGCCTGCTTACAAGTTTTGAAACGAAAACACAGAGAAAACACCTATCAGCTAAATTAAAGTTTGTAATCAGTGACTTCTAAATTACAATAAGTTTTTGAAGAGTACTACATACAAGTAAGCATGCGCTGTAGTGGACCACATTGTGTCGCCAAACGCAAATCTATACAATAATTAATCAAACTTAGGTACCTATTTTAATTATTATTATTATTATAAAAGTAATGCGTTTTGATGCAGTATGTCCTTGAAAAAAGGAGGAGTTATTTTATCGTCCTCTGGTGCAAGTTTTAGTGATAACTGCATGATATTTTTAATCCTGGACTGTAAAACAAAATAACTTTTGTATGAAAGGTTTACCACAGCATCAATTAAGGTTAAAACATTAGTTTTCTTACATTTTGATGCTAACGTTGACATTTTTCAAAAGACGCTGTTAGGAATGTGCACTCGTTTACTCAATACAATTCAAAGCTAAATGTACTCTTAGAGTAATGAAAACTAAGTATAATTTTTAAATTTTTTATCTATTTATATAGAGAGCGATGATTATTGCATCGGAATTGTTACCATAACGAACTTGTCATAAGCACAACACGTTTATTGCTACTTTTTTCTGTCGCAAACGATCTAACTATTGGTATACTCTGTCGTTTGCGATAAAATTTGGTTTGGGTTACGATACTGTTTTTGAAGATTTACGTAGCTTACATCAATTTTGCCTATGTCGCTTACTTTAAAAAAGTATTATCTGTATTACTAACGATAAATTAGCATTTTCATATAACTCTTTGATTGGTCCATTTTATCAGGAAAGGGTCACGTGCACCTATCTGTTATAGTTCAAAATGTCGCTTACCATATAAATCGCAATTTCGGAAAAATGTCGCTTACGATAAGTAGGCGGTCAGGGCTCGATATGTTTGTTACGTTTCTTTATTCCACCATAACTTCTAAACGGCTAAATCGATATGAATTTATGAGATATCGTTAGATTTGTCTTCATAACGCAAGTGACACTAGTTAGGTACAAAAAAAATGTGTTGTATCAAAATGAAGGGCTTTAAAAAATTATTCCATAAATATATGTAACTTGTAGTTTTAATTTCAAAAGAAAGATAAAATGTTTAACGAAAATAAATATTTGCAGTCGGGTTTTTTTTTACTTTATTAATTAATATATATTTGTTTAACGTACGGAATAGGTAATAAAATCTAACCAAAAAAAAATTAAAGAGTTTCACTATTCTGTTTTCTTGTAAATTTTTGGTTGTATGTTTTTTTCAGTACTTGTCAAATGTATTTATTACGGCTTCCAAAGTATATAGATAATAATTTAATAAAGGTCCAATAAAAATTTCAATTCAAGTTTGTTTTCCAAAATACAGCCCGTTCAATAAATCATAATCGTTTGTTTTATAAGGTTCTAAAAAAGCGAGAAGAAGAAAATGTGTTCGTTCGATCGCAGCAGAAACGCAAATTGAATAAAATGTCCGACATAGCCAACAAGTTGCGAGCCAAGATACGCAAGGCGGCAGAAGATGGAGCAATTGAAGAATTAAAAGCTGACGCTGAAATCGTGAAGCTCATGCAGACAATGGAAGACTTAGAGAAAAAGTCGAACCAGTTCTCTCATGTTAACCACTACAAGTTTAGCCAAGTGTGGCGGATGGCGGCTGCGAGGTGTTCAGAGATGAGTAGAGAGCTGAGAAAAGGGGAGGTGGCCTTGCATGCTCATATTTTGGCTGAACCACCGCCTCCACCTCCTCCACCGCCGCCGAAAAGTCCTTTATCTAAACTTGGTGGGTATGGTTTGGTGTTTGTTGTAACTACCTAATGCCTAATTGCTATCATGGAATAATGGTATTGATATTATAAAATTAATATTAGCTTATATAGTAAATAAGCGTAGCGTACAAGTGTAGTTATAAATGAAAGGTGGCACCTAAGAATTATCAGCCAAAATATCGCTAAGTTCAATCTCTGCATACAATTTTCCGATATGTTATTACAATATAGGCAGCTCTAAAAGGGCTCTAAACTTTGCGCCCTGTGAATACACAGCTTTTAGTCCGACGAGTCGGCCTACGTTTTTTTTTCTTGTTAGTCCATTTTTCTTTTCTTGTCAGTGGTTCTACTTCATATTTTAGAGGCCAGATGTGCGACCACTTTGATGGCTTGCGGTGAGGCTACAGTGAGGTCACTCATTGAGCAGCTACGCACAGCGGACACTGCGTAGTAGATGCTCAATTGTCTCCACAGGCTCGTCACAGTCTCACAGTCGGCTGCGGTATCTGTAGCCACATCTGCACATATTGTATATGCTGCAGCCAACTCCATTGCGCAGTCGGTTAAGGAATATCCTGCCTGGACACTGCTGGTCATGTCCCGGTGGAGCTTTTCCTGTGGAATGAGGAACCTAACCGGTGGGGTAGCTTATCTTTTAACAGATTGCGCATTTTAAGTTGTTACATCATCGTCAAACGCCTGTGTACCGTATATATATGGTTGAAAGCCTTATCTGCATCTTAGGCGGGCTGATGGTAATTGCTACCCGTGTAAAGGGTGACGAGTGTCGTTCTTTTAGTTTCCCTTCTCTGAAGCAAATCGCATCACGGCGCACTTCTGGCGGCTGGCTATTCCGGGTAGAGGAGAGATCTGACGGAGGGGAGTTGGCATAAGACAACCAATAATCGGCACGGTTTTGTTAAAAGCGTCTACGAACTTTGCGTGTGCAGACCAGCTCATGCGAGGAGAAACACATGTGTGTGACCTGGGCTTGCTCCACAATTTGTTTAAATTAATCCATTTATATTATTAGTCGTATATTATAGAACTGATCACAAGCATTCCATTGTGGCTGGGTAGTTTGGTCCGAAAAAAGGAAAATGGACTAAATTATGTGGTTTATGAGAATCGGATTTTGAGCATTTTAACTTTTTTAGAAGAAGTCGTCTCACTGAACATTAAGATACCTACCAAATCCCGGAAGCAGAAAATTTTGGGTTCAGGAATGTTGGTCCCGTTCATTTGCCGTAGTACCATTAGATGGTTTCTTTGACGGTACTACAGATTTTTAATGTCGTGGTACCATCAAGGTAATGATAGCATGGCAAAAAAATCCAGTTTTTTAAATGTAGATTTCTATTAAACGTGTGACGATTGAATCGTCAGACTAAAATTACACCTGGTTTTGCTTAGTTCAAAAGAAGAAAGAACAATATGGTACCAATTTTATGTAACTTTATATGTTGTCATTTATATAAATATGTACCTACATATAAATGGCATAAATGTTGATGCGATAGCTGTCAAATGTGACTTTAATTTGACTACGATTTAAATGTCACTTTGACAGTTGTTATCTCTGAGGTAGGTCTTTTTTTTCATGCCTGATAGGTTAGTCTTTGACCACTATCTCACCTGATGGTAAGTGATGATGTGGTCGAAGATGTTGTTCAGGCTAACCTAGAAGTCTTAGAGGTCTTCTTCCTATCTTTATACTTTTTTTTTTTTTTGCGTGGAGAAATGCTTTTACGCATTGCCGTATGCGGGGGGGGCCATACGGGGTATGACGGACTCGGCTAAAGGCGCCCATACCGTCTAAAACCCCACGGTGTTCCAGCGTCTTCGACTGATGACGGGGGGCGTGGGACCGCATTATTCTACCACAGCCCCCGTCGACGCCGCTGCCCGCTGTAAGGTGGCGGGCCCTCCTCGGTGAGGGGTGTCAATAGGAACACCCCTCCACCTCGTGTGATGGCCCCCGAACACGGAGGGGGCATCAACATCGCGAGCCCCCGCATCCGACGGCCCAGGCCCTCTCAGCGGAGACGGAGTGCGGGCTCGAATACCCCGCACCCGTGTCCGCGCTCTCCGGAGCGGAAGAGAGAGTCTCTCTCCCTCTCGCGCTCCGCCGCCTCCCTCCGCGAGACAATAATCTCACAGAAGGAGGCTACTGCCTCCCAACATCTCTCATCGGTGACCATCCTGGCTAGGATGGTCGGCAATGAGAGATCCGTCCCTACAATCGCGACCAGAGCCTGTCGCGGTTCATCCTCTCCAGGGCATGCCTCCAGTGCGTGCTGGGCAGTGTCTGTTGCAGCCGCACTGATGGCAAGCCGGGGAGGCCTCTCGTCGGGCGATGCGATGCAGGCAACTCCCGAAACAACCATGTCCCGAGAGCACCTGCGTCAGCCGAAACGAGAGCCTCCCGTGTCTCCGTTCGATCCAATCTCGGAGAACGGGCTGGATATCGTCGAGGAGTCGTCGACTGCTATCCCCCCTCCGAGTGGACCGTTCGCGGAGTCGTCCCTCCCACCTCGCGAGAGCTAACACCCTAGCGTTGTTGCGCCAATGCGCTAACTCTCGCGGCGTCGGTCGCTCGTCTTGCTCCCGCGCTCGCACTCTGCGGCGGTAGACCGAGGCCAAGACTTCGGCCTCAAGGTCCCTGGGGAGAAGGCCAGCGAGGGCGCATGCCATCTCGTGTGAGAGTGTCCGATACCCCCGGCACACTCTCACAGCCATGGTCCGTTGAGCTGCAATCAGCAGGGCGGTCTCCCGCCGATCGAGCCTCCCGGAACATATGGGGGCTCCGTATAGGGCCATTGAGCTGACCACCGCTGTATAGAGGCGGCGGCAGCTGCCCTCTCCACCCCCAATATTGGGGAGGAGGCGACTCAGTGCGCTGGCTGCCCCCACCAATTTGGGGGACAGCCGCCGCATGTGCGCCTCGAACTTCCACCAGCTATCAAGGACGACGCCGAGATACTTCAACGTCGTCCTGACGGGGATGGAGGTTCCTCCCACCACTATGGATGAGTCTGCAGGTGGCGCCCTGTGGGGACCATGAAAACAAATGGCTTCCGACTTGTGGAGCGCCACCTCCAGACCGAGCCTCCTTCCTATCTTTATACCTTGCCCAAACGTTCGAGATTCTGCGTGTGTTTTTAATCAATTTTTAAATTTACCTACTTGTACATACGCTGTGGTTGTTTAATTAATATAATTTAATATCGGTGTGAGAAATGTTTTCAGAGCACGAAGTGGCCATTGCTACACCGGCTACTGCCTCGGACCAAGAGGCTGTTGATCCCAAAAACGCAGTTGCTCAAGAGGCTAAGGAAAAACTGGTGAGTGTACATACCTACACAACCTATACAACCCTAAGATTTCTTTTTATCGTCATCACCTGTGTTATAAATGTTGTACGGTATTTTGCGAATAGGCATTCCATCCTCAAGCCGAAGGCGATAGATTTTCTATCTGTCGTCAAGCACGTAAAGGGAACCCCCCTTTAGTCCCCATAGCTGTCCTTGATATGCAGTAATTCTAGGTTAGCATGAATAACGCTTTGTACGCATTTTTACGTACCATCAGGTGAGATAGTGGTCAAAGCCTACTAGCCCTTCAGGAATAAAAATGTTTGTTTGCCTGTTTCAGAATGTTCGAGTAAGTTCCGGTTATACTACCCAGAACATAAAATAACTGAATGATAAAAATTACAGTTAAGTTTCAGCGCGTTTCAAGCTGTAACCGATGGATAGGCTAAATCGATGACTGTGAAACACAAATATAGTGTTTTATTTATTAAATATATTGTGGGTAGTATAACCGGACATTCAGAAACAGACCCTTAGGGAAAATAAACAATAAGGTGGTAAATAACTCATGTTTGATACCTACCACATATTATTTGTCTCTAATTACATAGAAGATATATAATATTATGCGACAATTAACGTTTGATTGTCTTTCGAATGGTTTTCTAGGTCCGACATATCCTTCAGCTAGTGGCAGATAACACAGGGTTTTTGGTAGAAGATCGTTTGTTGAAATTGATCGAGAAGTATCGGCCCACTGCGAGGAACTTATGTACCCTGGACGCCATATTTATGGTAGCTATATATTATATAGTAGACTGCACATATTACAAAAAATTACTCTCCCATCTAGGCTAATGGATAGGTATCGTTCAGAAGGAAATAAAAAACCACTATTTCAAAATCACATTATGTTTTTGAAGGCTACTGATTACCACCATGTAAGTCCTAACTCCTAAGTAACCTAACTACATATAAAATGTTTAAAACGACGATTTCCTTCTACATATAAATATCAATAGCCAATTTAGTTCATTTATTGTTAAGACCATAAACACGCTGAAAACGTGTTCCAGAGAAACTCAATACTAGTCTACAATAGTAGTTTTTAGATACAGCTGATGAAAAATAGTATAGGTAAAAAGCTCGTCGTCAAATTATAGTTTTGGTTTCCCTTGAAAAATTATCGTTTGTGCTACAACTATTGAAACTGTCATTAATCATGCTTGGTGTTCTTGACCACTTCACATTAATTATTTCAACAGTGACAATGGCTAAAACAGTCTCTCAAAGATGCAACATTATACATTTTTAGGCCCTAGAAATTGAAGCCGAGGAAGATGTGGAACTTCTTTGTAAAACATTTTTGAACTACGCTTTCTGTCCAATCTGTGTGGGTATGGAAGCAACATCAGATATGTTAGAGACGTTTGGCGCCACCGAACCTGAAGAGACGCGTCAACAAATCAGCAGCGCCAAGAGTAGAGGTGTATATTTGTATATTTCATAACATTTGTTTTTATTTGAATTTTACCACTCAATTTATCGTGTGCGTGTGGACTGAGTGACCACATTTTTTTTTTGTTTATTTTTGTTAAGTTAGTAACTTCAATATTTAGTAAAAGTCATAATATAATTTGTAAAATGTGAATTGTAATTTGTAATGAATTAATAATAAAGTTATGACTCTTAAACTATGGTCTCTCAGTTCACACACTCAAAATTCCAAATCTGCGTAAATACATAACTTGTCGTCACATATTGTATACAGATATTTAGTAAAACATATTTTAAAGTGTTTAGAAGATAACAAACCACAACGTAGAAACTAAAATTGCAAATTACAAAATTCTTCCTGGTGTCACTGAGAGACCACTTATAAAACACATATATTTTATTAATTATGCCACAAAAACTATATATTTTAACTGCTAACTTTAGTAAAAATTACATGTAAATTTGTAAAAGTAAAATAAGAGCACCGTTTTTGGCTACTTTAGTAAAATTAACATTTAATTGTGGTCACTCAGTTCACACATGGTGAATATGTAAATTAATTGAAAGTTCTTGAATTATAAGTAATAGATTAAAATTAAATATATCAGTATTTAGTAAATCTTTTTTACTACAAGGATGTGTGTTTTTATCATGTATTGATTGCTCTTAAGATCAGATAATTGCTATTTAATATTTTCAATACAATTTATGTAGTAGGGTGACCACACAATGAAAATTCATTTGAGTTATTAAGCTTATTTACGCTAAGTATTTCATTACTCAGAACCTGGCGGTTCTATAATGTTCTATAATACGTTGATGACGTTTTTAATAATGGCATAAATAAATTTCACCATGTGACATCACACACACTAATACCTGTTATAAAACTGATGAAATTCACGAATATGGGTATGTATATATACCTACATATATATATATATATATATATATATACACATACACATACCCATGTGTATATTTAGCCAGTCTCATGTTTTAGAAATAACAGTTTTACAGATATTTTCAAGTACAAAGTAGGTTAAGTCAAAATCATAGCTTAGTAAAATATTGTGGTCAAGACAAAGGTGAGTCATTCACGCCTTCTTTGGAAATTTTACAGGAATTTTCATGGAGCTCAGAATAAATCACCAAAAGTTATGTTTTCTACGTTGTAGTACTTGCTTACACTTGTGCACGATAATGAACACTCAATGAATCATTCTACATCATAATTGTACATATCAAAACTCAAAGGAACACTAGTTTCAGTAAAAAATACAAAGTCCCCAAAATTGACTTTTCCTCTCGTACTCTTTCCCGCCTAAATCTTCCACTAGATGTTTTGGAGGGCAGTAATGAGATTTGAATTTGGAACATGTTATATAGTGCCTTTATGCACTCTACGAGATTATTCGAAAATATAGTATGAAAAACTTACTGACCATTTTGAACACTGTAGGTACCGTCGTCGCTGCGTCGGTATGTGTAGTAAAAAAAAAACAAATCAAACGCGCGAGCACCGAATACCTATTTCAAACAAATTAATGACGCGAAACTTTCGTTCTCAAGTTTAATAAGAAAAATTATAACGACTAAGCAAATATAACCGAATTAGACTCTAATGTTAAAAAAATGTTTAAATTAGGTTTTCGCGATTATTACACATTGTAATTAAACAACTTTAAACGGTTTAAATCGCGTATACTTATCATTATTTTTATCAAATTAGTCACCCCGTGACCATGATCACTGCTAAGTGTTTGAAACGTCGGGACAAATATAATGATAAATATACGCGATTTAAACCATTTAAAGTTGTTTAAATACTACGAATTATACTCACTGAATTTAATATTACGATAAAATGATATATGGAATAAAATATAAAATAAAACCGGCTTCTTATACTAAAAAGCGTAAAATTACTCGTGAAAGTCGGTATCATATCGCTACAAAGGTGGATCAATATTCTGTTCGATACTGAACCGATTTTAATGAAACTTGCACTGTTCCCTAAAAGTGAATACCATTAAAAATCGTCACATAGTTGTGGAGAAATGCATGGACAAACATACATACAAAAATTGAATACAGCTATAAATTCTCGTAGACAGGTAGGTACTAATATTTGTATGGAGGCCCTAATAGATTACTATAATTATGTTAATAAGTAGTTTCTATAATTTTACAAAAATATGTGTCTAACTATTACCCTAATTTCCCAAGTCTGTTGAAAATGTCAAGGATGTAAAAAGCAACTACATATTAGACAACGGCAGTAAGAACACGAACACAAAAGCCATGAAAAAAAAAAAAAACTGAAATTTGGCGCCATTAGGAAAATAGCACAAAAATCTTACAACTTACAAAGAAGTGTTAAAATACGAATAATTATTGCTAATAGCATTGGTTTTACACATTGTAAAACAGTAAAGTGATGCAAAATATTATCACGGGTTAAGAAAAACCCAAATTGTATTACTAAATCACTTGCATAGTAAATTGTCAGTGTGGTCACCCTACTTCATACATTTTATAGATCATATTGAATAGCAGTTATCTTGTCTTAAGAGCAATCAATACATGATAAAAACACACATCCTTGTAGTAAAAAAGATTTACTAAATACTGATATATTTAATTTTAATCTATTACTTATAATTCAAGAACTTTCAATTAATTTACATATTCACCATGTGTGAACTGAGTGACCACAATTAAATGTTAATTTTACTAAAGTAGCCAAAAACGGTGCTCTTATTTTACTTTTACAAATTTACATGTAACTTTTACTAAAGTTAGCAGTTAAAATATATAGTTTTTGTGGCATAATTAATAAAATATATGTGTTTTATAAGTGGTCTCTCAGTGACACCAGGAAGAATTTTGTAATTTGCAATTTTAGTTTCTACGTTGTGGTTTGTTACCTTCTAAACACTTTAAAATATGTTTTACTAAATATCTGTATACAATATGTGACGACAAGTTATGTATTTACGCAGATTTGGAATTTTGAGTGTGTGAACTGAGAGACCATAGTTTAAGAGTCATAACTTTATTATTAATTCATTACAAATTACAATTCACATTTTACAAATTATATTATGACTTTTACTAAATATTGAAGTTACTAACTTAACAAAAATAAACAAAAAAAAAATGTGGTCACTCAGTCCACACGCACACAATTTATCAAATGACTACGTTTTTAGGAGACAGATTGTCTATTCGGGGACGACCAAGTATTGCCAGGAGTCTTTCAGTCAGCACATCAAGATCACATGTCGGTTTTCGGTGGGTAAATATTAACACTCAGAAATATAATCTTGTGTTGTGGACTATTAAATACCGTGTTTTTTATGATGACTGGTAGATATCTCTGCAAAGTCTAAGGCACATCAACATCAAGCTTAAGTCTTGTACAAAACAAAGTCCATCTACGCTCTGTTCTAGCGCAGATGTCATAATATGTTCATATCCCTAGCATTGCCCAAGTCGAAACGTTGAGGGCTTTTATCTTGAATTATTCAACCACTCAACCGCGTCGAGTAGACAGTAGGTGGTAGGTCTCTACATCAAGAATCTGTCTTGCTGAATCGTTTTGATTAATTTATATCACCGCAGCGTCGGATGTTCTGCCTCGAACCAGTAGTGTCCAAACTTTGCCGTGAGAGATTGTAGCAAGCATAGCTTTATTAAATACTAGCTGTACCCGCGACTTCGTTCGCGATTGCCATCCTTGCAGACTAATTATTCATATTTGACCACTGTTTAACGCTGTGGTCTGCGATGACGCACTCTTAGTAATAAGCATAGGTCAAAATGGAGCTTTTTACTTTGAATTTGAAAACTCGAACACTGAGATGTTAGTGTATTTTTCAGAAGACAGTAGGCAACTCACTCTTCCTTCGAGGTTGGCCCAATAAATATAGAAGCAAAGTACTTTGTGCGTCTCTTTGGAATTTTGAATGTAAAAGGGCGTCTTTTCACTGACGCTCTCCTGGTTTGGCGGTAAAACGATGATATATTAGATTGTGCACTTCAATTGCACAGTCTCCGAAATGTATCCGGCAAAAGATAGATGGTTTAAAAAAACGAATTGCTGCTAATTTCTAGATTTTAGAGTTTTATCTAAGCAAGGCAAGCTTTGCCCTCTTGAGTCTCTTGCCTCGTTGCTTCTCAGTTAAGTCAATTTTAAGTTTCAATTAAGTTTTGGAGTGATGCGCGGCTGGGATACAGACAGACAGACAGACAAAAATAATAAAAATACAGTTTTGGCATCAGTATCAGCTACAGAGTGCTCTCTATTTTTTTTATATTACTAATATTTTTATTTTTGCATTAACGCATTCTATGCGGATGACATTACAATATTGCAAATTTAGTGCCCTACACATTTGTATATTATTATTGAAGGTCGCATTTTTTTAATTGGATGCGATGAATCAGTGGCTGGAGGGGTTTTTATTTATGTCATCTAATATTTTACACTCAACTTTTTTTTATTTTGTTGCATGTAGATTCGCTTTATATGTTCTTCACATACTCATGTTTGAAGTTTTAACCTTACTCATCTTAAAATTTCAGTAGTCACGAGTTGTCGCCCGCAGACCAAGCATTGATTGCAGAAGCCGATGAAATAATGCAAAAATGTGGAGGAGATCCGCAAGGAGGTATTTAAAGTCACCAATAAATCAACTCATAAGCATAATGGTTGACTTAGTATGTACCCCACATTCTACGAATAATTTATTCGCCAGGGTACATTGCAATTAAGTTTACGATTTGTGTAGAGTGGAACATGAAGCATCCTTTACGCTATATTTTCGCAAAAGAAAGATAAGCGAGGGGATGATTAATTAATTTAATTCTTCGTTCCAGCTAGCGCCCTAATAACTGGATCGGTGGCTGAGGTGTCCCAGTCATCCGGTTCTAGCAAACGGCCCGGGTCTCGCGGAGTCACGGTCGCTTCACAGCCGAACCTATTGCCGCAAAAGAGTATCGCTAATCCGTACTTGTGCCCAGGTTTGTATTTAGTGCAAAGTGGATATATTATTAATATATCGACTTTGCACTAAAGTGGATATATTCACTATAGTGTGAAATTTGGTTACGTTTATACGTATATTAGAGCTTTATGAAACTTTGAACAAAATCGGACTCTATTTTTATAAAAACTAACGTGAGTTGAACGTGAGTTGAACGTGAGTTCAGTGCGCGTCTATCAGCCCTCGAACCTGCCCGCATTCCATGAGAATAGGCAACTTTACTGCTCGAACACCGGTCGGAGATTAGGTACGACCAAACACCGTGAGTGCTAGCCGGTATATTTAGTAAATAAAATCGGACTCTAGCTGAAGAGACACGTCTCAGAGTGAGGAGCGTGTAGTGCCCCCGTATTACAATGTGGCAGTGCAGTGCCATATAGAACGAAGACGGTGACGCTAACCATCAGGCGGGCGAATCTTTCGTCTCCTCACTTTATAAAATAAATAAAAAACATAGTTTACGGTTTAAAAGTAGAATACTTTGTTAGTTGTTGGGATAGCGAGTGTACTACCGATTCCAAAGGAGTCATTTCTATGTATGTTGTAGACAAGTAACGTTTGTTGTTGTAGCATAGAATAAAAAGCGACAAGAAGGATATATATAGCGCAAAGTCATTCCAATAAATAAGCGACTCTAGCTACGAACCAATAAAGTTCACTTCAGCACGCATAGTTCTGATCTCTTCTGACACCGTTGCATAATCCCATCCGGACGGATACGCCGATGAACCTATAGCTTTGTACCATACATGCGGAGTGATCCAGGCCTGGTTGTAATTTTACTGGCTCTCAAGGACTACTGCCGGAACACACTGTTAGGCGCTTGACGACAGATTTTCTACTTGAGGGTGGTAGCTATAGCCATGCAACCTTTCGCTAAATGCCCTTCCACCATACGGAAGCTCAAACCGGCTATGGGGATCGAACCATGGACTTGCGGCATGACGGTCGATAGTCATTACCGCTCGGCTGACATTGCTTCGCGATTATTCCGCCAATTACTAACTGATCTTGATTATCCGAGTGACAATGATCTTGTAAGCAGTAGGTAAGCATCGCTAAAACGAGTGAAAAAATATACTTCACTACATAGTATAAAACAAAGTCGCTTTCTCTATCCCTATGTATGCTTAAATTTTTTAAACTACGCAAACGATTTTGATTCGGTTTTTTTTAATAGATAGAGTAATTGAAGAGGAAGGTTTATATGTATAATAACATGCATTAAATAGTGGAGAAATACTGTTATTTTTGAGGTTTCTAATGTGATGTCGTAAATAATTTTTTTTTCCGCTTACATTGCAAACGCAGGCTGAACCTTTCGAGATTTCTCAAAATAATGTACTAAGTATTGTACACATTGAAAAGGTCTACAGAGAACTCCGCTATGGTATATGGATATCCCACAATATTTTTTTTTGTCATTTACTTTTTACGACAAATAATGGCTAATTTTCGAAGCGATTTTAACCAATATAGCATTAATCCTTATCTAATTAAATACTTTAAATTCATTGTTGATTTAATCTGATTGTTGATCTATATGGCCCTTTACAGCATATGATTTAAATGAATATTTTCGAAGATATTACAGATTTAAAAATTGCGGGACGTAGCCTTTGCGGCGGTTCCGGCCGGCCCGGGCGTCGGGAGCGTGTAGTAGTGTAAAAGTGTAAAAAGTAAATAAGTAAAAATGAAGTGTATGAATTTAGATATTCCAAAGATAGCAAGAAATCTTCATGGTTTAGGGAAAGAAGAATTGTTTTACCCTAAATTTAACGCGTGCGGGCCACGGGCAGTAACGAATAAATCAAAACTACTGGATCGATTTTAATAATTTTTTCAGTGAATGACATAGGCTATATATTTTATACCCCTGCGAAGCCGGAGCGGGCCGCTAGTCACTACATAGTATAAAACAAAGTCGCTTTCTCTGTCCCTATATCCCTATGTATGCTTAAATCTTTTCAACTACGCAACGGATTTTAATTCGGTTTTTTGAAATAGATAGAGTGATTGAAGAGGAAGGTTTATATGTATAATAACATGCATTAAATAGTGGAGAAATACTGTTATTTTTGAGGTTTCTAATGTGATGTCGTAAATAATTAAATTTTTTCCGCTTACATTGCAAACGCAGGCTGAACCTTTCGAGATTTATCAAAATAATGTACTAAGTATTGTACACATTGAAAAGGTCTACAGAGAACTCCGCTATGGTATATGTCTATCTCCTATGGACATCCCATAATATATTTTTTTTGTCATTTACTTTTTACGACAAATAATGGCTAATTTTCGAAGCGATTTTAACCAATATAGCATTAATCCTTATCTAATTAAATACTTTAAATTCATGGTTGATTTAATCTGATTGTTGATCTATATGGCCCTTTACAGCATATTATTTAAATGAATATTTTCGAAGATATTACAGATTTAAAAATTGCGGGACGTAGCGTTTGCGGCGGTTCCGGCCGGCCCGGGCGTCGGGAGCGTGCAGTAGTGTAAAAATGTAAAAAGTAAATAAGTAAAAATGTAGTGTATGAATTTAGATATTCCAAAGATATAAAAATCTTCATGGTTTAGGGAAAGAAGAATTGTTTTACCCTAAATTTAACGCGTGCGGGCCACGGGCAGTAACGAATAAATCAAAAGTACTGGATCGATTTTAATCATTTTTTCAGTGAATGACATAGGCTATATATTTTATACCCGTGCGAAGCCGGAGCGGGCCGCTAGTATATTATAAAGAAAATAAAACCGACTTCCAACACTGGAAAGAATGAAATAACTTTTGAAAATCGGATCATGATTATGTCAGGTCAGTGTTTTAAAACAGTATGGCACCAACTTCCATAGGTTATATACTTTTTATATAAGCTAAGTTGGAAGTCGGTTCCGTTTTTTAAATAAATTAAATATGTAATTAATGTTTTAATTACATTAAATATAGTTGATTATTATTTGTGCGTAGTAAGTACATAATATGCAGACATAAATAACTTTCTTTATATTTAACAGTGGGCCATCGTCTCGAAATCGAACCAATGCAGGTGCTCACGGCTCTGGGTGAATTCATATCAGTTTTTGTGCCGCCTGAAAAGAGGAAGCTCTACGATATTCTGTGCGTACCTACGATATACATATCACTTCTTTTATAGACCGATTGATATCGTCATTATCTAGGCTTGTATGATCCCAAAATTTCCAAAAGATAATTAAGTTGTAAGTTATGAGCCTCGAAATCTTTATGTGAAAATGTTTTGAGGCTCATAATTCTCAAGTTAATTATTTTATTAAAATTTCGGCATCATACACGCCTAGATAATGACGAGATCAATCGGTATTATGCTTTAGTTTGGACCTAAATCTTCAAATAAGGGAGTGGGAGACCCTACGACGTTTGTATGGAAAACGGGCCGGCCAGTTCACCCTTAACAGAGTTATTGGACAATAATCAGTTGCTTAAGCACTAAACACCTGCACTAAACAGTCACAGATGTGCAAAAAGGCCTTAACTAAAACGTCGGTATACACTACAGTGAGTAGCGAAGACAGGGACGAGCTGAGATTGAGCAGGAGCAGGGGGAGTGTCACTTGAAACAAATAAAAAGCTATTATTTCTGATGCTATTTGAAAAGCTAGTTGAATCGTACTAAAGCAAGTAACTCGCGCTACCGTTTTAACTAAAGTACTCTAAATCAAGTCTAAGATAATGAAAGTCGCTCTAAAAGTTCATTTTATAAGTCAGTGTTGAATGAAGCTAATACAAGCGATATAGTAGTGAAATGCTACTGTGAGTTGCTATGCTCCTCTCCGTGAGTCAGGCGGCGCGCGGCGAATAGGGCAGGGCGAGCTCAACGGAATTGTTTATGGTAGTGAAGATAGTTCGAGATCGATAGGTCGAGATAGTTTAGTAGAGCTGTTTAGTGATTTCTTTGCTGATTATCGATGCTTGGAAGTCGAGCTGACCGCTCGTCTGAAATGTGATATCGTTGGATGAGACTGCTTTCATCTGCGCTTACATTTCTTGAATATCATGCAATTTATTTCTGACATGTAATATTTTAGGGATAGCGTCAAACCTCCGAACTTTTCTACACCGTCTCGGAAGTTGACATCAGAAGAAATAGAACAGTATTGGGCGCAATGGAAAAATATATTCCCGTCTGAAAAGGATCGCTTTTGGGATGGATTGCTGACAGGACTCAATAATTATTTGCCAATTTTACAAGGTAATAAAATGTAAGATTTTTTAAAGTACAATAATAAATAAGTAACCGTTTACATTCTGTGAGTGAGGTGGTGGTATGGTGGTCAAGCTAAAGCAGTAAAGCTTTTGAATACGCTAGTACCTACTTACATACGTTTTTATCTTTCCGAAACTGGCTACCTACAGAAACAATATTTCAAAAATTAAAATTTAATTTTTATATATTGCTAACGAGCATACACATCCTCACTCACAAACTTCCACATTTATAATTTAAATTTGTTTGTTGCTCCTTCACGCTGAAACGGCTTAACTGATTTGGATGAAATTCTTTTCATCATCATCATCTATCGAGAAACTAACCCTTTCTCGACGTCATGCGTCATCACCACTTTTTATCATCGTCTAGCCAATAAAATTACATGCAAATAAGACTTAACAACTGTATGTCTCAAGTTGACGGGTGCAGTGCTATATAATGAAATGCATCTGTTATAGGCATCGTGTTTGTTCCGTCACTATTTAAACAAAAATGTCTACGTGAGTGAAACTGAAAGGAGCAACTATATTTACTTTGGAAATGGAACTCTTTAGCTGTAAGAAACAAGTTTGTTTCATGTAGCTCATTTAATTTTCATGTGATATTAACAAAAATAATGTCTATGAAGTATTAAATTCGTGAAAATTCATCGTATTTTTTTTTACTTAGATAGAAGTAAGTATAAGGCCTTAAACTTGTTATATATTTTCGGTGCCTATAGTGAATGGACACTGAACCATAATCCGATCGATAGGTACCGTATTATAAGAGTGAAAGATCTCTACTCTTTGGAAAAGTAGAGCAGTTTGCACTGGCTTACGGTATTTTCTATTTGAACAGAGCGAGAGCGGCTCCACGATGAGGTAGTGCACTTGAGAAGGCGGAACGCGGCGCTGCGGCGGCTGGTCCGCGGCGCGCTGCCGGAGCTGCCGCACGCAACGCCCAAGTACGCGCAGCCCTATCCGCCCAACTTCACTTGCACTTTTCCGGACACAGCACCGGAACCATTCGCGCGGCTGCCGCCGATATGAAATCATTAACTTTTTTACTATTCTTTATTTATACCAGAGTTGCTTTTGCTCCTATCGGACGTATTAAGGCAGGAAGAAACTAAATGCTGAGTTGCGATAAATTTAGTTTGACCCGACCTTTACGCCTTGGGTCAGTGATAGTGGTACCGTCTTTCTTTTTGTTTTTATAGAGCTACTTAGCGAAAGGGCGTTACAGAAGGGAAAAATGATATAAGTACATATATGTTTGAAGCACTCGTAGCGGAGTTTGCCAATTTGTTAGTATCCGACCAACAACAAGCTTAAACAATTTTTCCTGGGTAACATGGGTAACCGCTAGTGGTCTATTATTAATCGGTTCCGTGTTTCGATGTTGCTCGATGCTTGTATCCTTGCCTTAGTATGGCAGTCGTTATAGTGTTGTCATAGGACGTTTTGCGCATGCCCGCCTGGCAAGCTCTGCAACTAACATGAAGAAAATCGGTCGCCAAGCACCTAACGGAATGTTTCAGCAGCTTTCTTACCACCTATGACCACATCATCAGTTGATTGCCTATCATCAAGTTCCTTAAATGTTCAAAAGACAAAGTTTGTTAACTTAACACATGCCCGCAGAAGAACACCCCACGTAATTATTAAAGTGCATCAACACTTTATACCTACTAAATGTCATCGTCCTCACTTGCAAAATATCTGTTACATTGGTTACCTACTTAGGAAGTCACGCTTGATGAGAGAATGTCCCGAAACAATCACATACCGACACTTTAGTAGGTAATAGAATAAGGGCTTGTTTTAGAATGTTCGAGTAAGTTCCGGTTATACTACCCAGAACATATTTAATAAATAAAACACTATCTTTGCGTTTCACAGTCATCGATTTAGCCTATCCATCGGTTAAATTTTGAAACGCGCTGCATGTTAACTGAATTTTTTATCATTCAGTTATTTTATGTTCTGGGTAGTATAACCGGAACTTACTCGAACATTCTGAAACAGGACCTAAGAATACTTGACGTTTTTATATACGTTCTGTACGTTAATACAGCCAAAATAAAAGTACAAGCGCCTAATGTATTGCTTAGTTTTATAACAATAATTTTGTGAATTAATAATAACATTGTGGTTAATAAAATATTATAATCGTCTTACTGCAGGTAAGATTAAGATCAAAGGCTAAATCTAGCATATCAGTACAAAACACCGATTTTTATGTGTTTATTTTTTATAAGTAGTCGTTTTTCTAAACTGTTACCACAATCTCACCTGATAGTAAGTAGATTGTAAGTGATGTTCGTTAGTTTTTTTCAAATAACTGACTCAAGTACAGCTGCTGGAAAACATGCGTAACGTGCTTGGCGGCAGATTTTCTATTGACGGGTGTTAGCTGGCCAGGCGGACATTATTCGAAAAATGGCCTACTACCATGCCATGCATCATACCTGTAACTCAAAATTTCCAAATAGTTCAAAACATAATTATTATCTTCCCCATCTGAATTATTCATACTAAAATTGTATGTATTATCTTTCATATTCACTTAGATAATAATTATTATTAAACCTACAAACGTCATGTCCAATTTTCTATGATATTTTACAATTATATAATAAAATAACGATGATCATGTACCTATGAACTGTACCTTTAGCTGCTTTTATGAGATCATAATTATTGTTACATAATACATAAAATCAAAGTTACATCCACTAACGTTTTCTTTTATTTCTGTGATAGTAGAACCTACTCACTATACTGCCCTCTGGTTTAGTCACGAAATTCGCGATTCGCGATTTTACCCATTGGTACTCTTTTCGTTTCACACATGCGTAAAATAATTGTTTGTGCTGAAAATCAATGTCTGATTTATGTTAAGTATATAAATGTATACTTATTTCCTCAATACTAATCATTATAATTAATAATTTAACAATCATATCAGTTCAATGATTAATAAAGGCAATATCTATCAATCTGTACTCATTGTCTCAGGATGTCACAAGTTGATATTTAAATTTAACTGCAAGTAAGGTACTACAGGGTAATAAAGTCCAGCGCATATATGGTAATAAGGCACATATCAAAAATAATGGTTGTTTTAATATGTTATAAATGAATTAGAGGAACTTATACAAAAAAAATACAGCGAACACTTATCCTATTAACTATATCCTTAGCTTAGGGCCTGTTTCAGAATGTTCGAGTAAGTTCCGGTTATACTACCAGAACATATTTAATAAATGAAACACTATCTTTGCGTTTCACATTCATCGTCATCGTCTATCGGTTAAAACTTGAAACGCGCTGCATGTTAACTGTCCTTTTTATCATTCAGTTATCTTATGTTCTGGGTAGTATAACCGGAACTTACACGAACATTCTGAAACAGGCCCTTAATGAAATATTTTTGAAAATAGTGGCTACTAAAGCCGATTTGCATCGGCTCCGATATTCCGATACTCTATATCCGATACTCTTTTGATATTTCCTATACAAAAAGAATATTTGATCTACTTTTATAGTTATTGGTCTTTTGGCATGATCTGATGACAGTTCTTGGCCAAAGTCATATATAGGACCGACGAGCGGAGTGGGAGAGAATCGAGAGAATGCCGCAATTTGGACGAGTTAACCCGTAAATTGAGAGAGTAGCAGAAGAAACCATTAAAAATAATAGAAGTGCATTCAAAACTTTTTCCAGCGATGTCGCACTTGCATTGAGCAACAGGGGGGCCATTTTGAAAATGTATTGTAATTAAACACCTTGTAATTGGTTTTACTTTGCTTGCATTAATCATCATGTAAATTAAAATTTTGCACTTACCACATTTAGATTGAATTTTTTTCATTGAAGCCTTATGAATAATAAAATGAAATTTTCGGGGTAGCCACCTGATAGCTAGATTTTAAGTTTTTAAAAGCCAAACGGTAATTGTTTTTTTGTGATTTTAATTTTTTTAGGGCCCTTGAAGTTATGAACTTACTGGGTAATTTTATCTTTCTTGGCATTTAATTTTTTTTATTCCATTCAAAGATCTAACAATAGTAAATGTTGCCATACCTACTGAATTGGTCTATCTATCAGCTTAGCACACAAAAAAAAATCAAGCATCTACCGCAATAATTCACGGGACCACGAATAAATATCTCATCGTACTCGGCGATAAGTGAATAATTTAAAAAAAAGTCATAACTCCGAAAATACGAAAAATCGCGGAACATACATGGGGGTGATTCAGATAGGCCTATAGATCCTCTACCTCCCAGCTTCAGTATATCACTACTTCTTGGGACATCCTGTATGTGTGTATATAAATTATGTGTGTGTAATCACTGTGTGTGTGTATATAAATTATGCCCGGTTGTTCTCCTCTACAGGTCGCATTTCTCAACACAGATTCTAGTGGAATTTTGTAAGCAGGTTTGATATTTCCATATTTTTTTTGTCGATTCACATTTTTGGTTATTTTTAAAATTACGGAGATATGGGGTATTAAAACTTAAAACCTTAAGAATTATTTATAATATTAACCTATTTGCCATATCCAATATGCTACTTACATAATTTTTATTTTGCATTGCCCCGTTGAATTGCAATGCTTATTAATGCTATACAGATGAAGGTACGGAACCCTACGTGTACGAGTCCGACTCGCACTTGGTCTTTTTTATTTTCGTCGAGCCAGATTTTGTCTGTCCAGCTATTCTCCTCTACAGGTTACAATTCTCAACTGATTCTCGTGAATATTTAAGATAATTATCGCGCATAAGCATCGCAGCCATCGCGGGCCCATCAAATCTCCAATAAGTATTTCATTCTACCAACCGGCAAAACATGTGTGTTACACACACACACACACACATAGGTACATTAGACACCACCCCACACATTCCACACGCACAGAGCGGATATCAAGCATCAATATCGAATTTATGCTTAATATCCGATATATCTTGATAGGTGTACCTACAATAAGGCATACTTTAAATTGTAAATAGTTACCAGGTTATCTTCGGTATCTTCGGCAAGAGTCCAACTTGGTGAGTACTACCGCAATGTCAGATATTCAGCCTCGAAGCTTTAGTGTGCAAATACTTCTAACCTACTATGATTAAGTACCGTAAAATCATACAACTATGATCCTGGTATACAACTTAGAGGTGTGTCGCTCTTCACGGAAACGACTCAGTGAGTCGTTTCTTTAAACTGATGCACTGATTCGAATCTTTAACACCGCTTCAAATGAATCATTCGCTCAATTGCATCTCGGTTTCAATCGGCACGCGGAGCTCACTGACACGATTGAGTGAGATAGACTGTTCGAAGCGCGTCGGGTCGCTCAATCGCGGTCGCGTCGGAGATCGCAGACCACCGCGCCGTCTCTCTCACTTATTCACTACTAGTGGATGACTGAGAAAGACGGAAACACTAGCTCACCTACGCACGCATTACGCGTAAGGAAAGATGACCTATTGTTAATGTTTGTTTAGTTGACCTTTGTAATCGGATAAAAAAACCGGATTACGTTAGGTCTGCAATTTTCTGCTGTATTAGAAAACGATTAAGTGTTACAATGAGTAAAAACTGTTAAGTGATACACCCTCAAGTAGAAAATCTGTCGCCAAGCACCTAACGGTGTGTTCCGGCAGCTGTCCTTGAGAGCCAGTACTTATAGGTTAGCCTGAACAACATCTTCGACCACATCATCACTTACCATCAGGTGAGATAGTGGTCAAAGGCTAACCTATCAGGCATAAAAAAGCGGGTATACACTTTTAAATAGATGTTTAATAGACTTTTACTTCATAAAAATAGTGAGTAAACTGAGTTGAACTGTAAATACATATATAGAAAAAGATTTTTTGTTGAAAATCTATTTCTATGGAAGCTTCAGACAAATGAAATTAATAAAATAAAAAAACTAAAACAATATTATATACTTTACATAATTTCTCAAACAAGGTCAATAAAAACGATTCATAAAGGTTATTTAATTTATTTGCGCTAGTAAATCGAGTTTAGAGTCACTGATGCAAATGATGCAAATGAAGCACTCTACTGATTCGAATCTTTGAACTGATCCAGATACAAATGATACAATCTCAACAAAGATACGTTTTTGCCAGCACTAAACTATGATCCAAACTGACTTCTCAATATTTAGATTTAAAAGTTAGAAAGTGTTGCCAGGAAGTGAACCTAATGTTTATCATTATTGTCTATGAATACAAACGTGATAGTTCACGCGTCCGTTTCTAGATGGCGACACCACTTGGTTGAGTACATTCGATGACAGTTTGAACAAGTCGGTGCGTGCTTTTTTCGTCTCAAAACTTTTATTTACAAAAAATATTTGTAGTTCGTGTAAAGTTTCGCGGATAGTTTTGGTTTCAAGGTAAGCTATTAATGACTACTTTGCGTAAATAGTTTTTTAAATAAATGTTTTGCTGTAAAAGTAAATGATAAAAAAATAAATTTTCGTACTTTGTTGTAAACAATAGTCCAACGATTTTTTTGGACCATATTTAAGAGCTCATTCGTTTTTGCAGGATTATTTTTACTAAAAATGTCTAGAAGAAAGCAAGGAGGCAGACCGTACAAATATTACAGTGACAGACAGATGGAACTCTGCCTATCGGATATAAAAAACAAAGTATTAACTCAAAGGCAGGCGTCCGAAAAATATAAAATACCAAGATCTTCAATAATTTTGAAACTAAAAGCAATACGCAAAGACAATGTTCGCCCACCTGGCCGCCAATGTGTATTTACTGCGGAAGAAGAATCCTCATTCATCGATCATGCCATCAAAATGTGTCACTATGGGTTCCCAATCACATTGTTTGACCTACGATGTATAGTAAAAACATATTTGGACCAGCAAGGCAGGAAAGTAAAACAATTAACAAATAATTTTCCTGGTCGTGCATGGGCTCAACTTTTCTTAAAGAGACAAACCAGAGATTTCCCAAAGATTTTGCAGCAATATTAAACGTGTCCGAGCAGCTGTAGATGAAGAAATCATTCGGAACTATTTTAATCATTTAAAAGAAGAAATTGAGAATGTGCCACCTCACTTGATCTTTAATTACGATGAGACTAATCTTGTTGATGACCCTGGCAATAAAAAAGTTTTAACCAAAAAATAAAAAGTTTTTCCTTTTTTTGTTAATTTCTAAAGAGCAGACTGTTTTGTTAAATAGATCGTAATTTTTACTTTATAAATAAAAAAAAAATAAGATTCATTGTTGTTTTTTCTTTTTTTTTCAAATATCACTTCTAAAATCTATTTTTCTATACATATTTGCAAGACAGACTTTTAACTGTAGTCCTAATTTGATTAAACATACATTTTCTTTGTTAAATTCAAGCTGGTCTATAGTTGAAAACATCATACACAACTATGGTCCAATATTAAAAAATAAAAAAAATATACAATTTATGTACTTTTTATAAAAACAACTTATACGTATAATTAGCAATACTGTAAGGTTTATTCTGAATCAAATTCCTTCCCATGGTTGGCAATAGATTTTTAAATACAATGTTACAAAATGAATAGAACGTAGTTTTGGACCATAGATGTATGATTTTACGGTACGTTTACAGAAGGTTGGAATAAATGTCAATACTTCATCTGGGTCTTTGGGAAAAAATAGGAGTACCGCAGGGATCAATTTTAGAGCCTTTTCTGTTTCTAGCGTATGTTAATGATCTGCCTTGCATGGTCAAAGATTTCTGCGATAATGTTTTATTCGCAGATGATACTTCTCTGATTTTTAAAGTATAGGAAAGATAGTGAACTCATTCATGTGAATATTGTGTAATCTACGATCTCTTTTAGTAGTTCGCCACTAGTAATCTTCTCTTAAATTAAAATATGACCAAATGTTTAAAGTTTTCTTTACAAAATGTTACTTATGTTGAACAAAACAAGCTTGGCCCAGATAAAGATTCTATTGACAATGCGACAGTCTTGAGCCTGTATATATTAGAAAATATCATACCGGTTTTTAAAAATTGAGTAAATGTATATTAAACAGTGACAATCACGATTAATAGTAGGCTAGGTATAAAGATTAAATAGCGGTGCCAGGTTTTAGATTAGCAAAGACAAATAAAAGGACTTTCTTAGGTAATTATGTGCGGGTTTTATAATAAAGTTCCCAAACATGTTACAAAGCTCACCTAAATTGAATAAATGATTTTGTCTTTGACTTAAGAGTGAAAGGTTCTGGAGACAGTGAAATATCTGCGTGAACAAAACTAACGCCTCGGAAAGACGACCGCAGTATCTTGTCAAGCATAAACTACTATAATGGATAGGACAGGTGTAACCATAGACCTAGGATTTTTTCGGTATATCCTAAGCCTATGGGTGTAACAGACGCTTACTATCAAGCGGCTACAAAAACACCGCACATAATTTTTTTACATATATTTTTCTTAATAACTTACATGGTATTTATAATATTTCATATTCATGGTATTATATTTTGTATATAATTTATATAATTCTTTTTTGTATATAAATTATAGATAGTTACTTACAAAAGTTCGCTGCTGGACCACGCCTTGCTCAGTGGCCCAGGCGTCTTATGCTCGCGGCTGACTTAATTTACTTTTTTTTCTATACTGCTAGGTACTTGGCAATCTGTCTATGAAAGACTAGTCTAATGGGCTGACTGATCTCTGAATTCTTGTTTTTGGTCAAGAGATTTGTCCAGTGAGTCATCTATTAGGGCCTGTTTCAGAATGCTCGAGTAAGTTCCGGTTACCACCCAGAACATAAAATAACTGAATAATAAAAATGACAGTTAACATGCAGCGCATTTCAAGCTTTAACCGATGGATGGACTAAATCGATGACTGTGAAACGCAAACATGGTGTTATAATTATTAAATATGTTCGGGGTAGTATAACCGGAACTTACTCGAACATTCTGAAACAGGCCATTAGTCTTATTCTGCAAATCTCTGGTAGCCCTTGAATACTATGCTGTTTTAGACGACAAAATTTGAGGCTTTCCGATCCTTGCAGTTGAGCTGCCATTTCATAGTACATTTCTGTGTCTGTTCCATAGACCTAGGATTTTTTCGCCACGCCTAAGCCTATGGTCTGTTCAGTCTATACTCTGGTTTTTAATTCGAGATCAAAAAGGTAAACAAAGAAATGTCAATATATGTCATTGTCAAACTGACTGGTCAGGGGTATTCAATAGTTTTTCTTCAAAATGTTTTTACGTAATCCGTAGCGGCGCTCCGTGCTGCGCTAAGTTTCACACATTTTTATTAAATTGAAATAATTCCACACCTATATACCGTATATATATATTTACCTTAATCGCCTCTTAAGACACCCACGGGAAGAAACGGGGGCGACATTATAACCCAGCATCCCATGGGACGTTGGGCTACAAAAATACCGGAAGGTGGGAAGCAGCACCTTCTAGAGAACTAACAAATTCTACTGCGATCCTCAAGACGCCTGCCAAGCGTGGGGATTATGGCAAATCCCCCCATTGGAACCTTGTTCAACGGTGGAAGTTTCGGATTTGATTGATGACTTGTGCTTGAGGAGGTATATGTTTTCTTATTTTGGTGAGAAAGTGCAAAAGTATTAATTACCTTTACTAAATTATACTTATGAATCTGTTGCCAAGCACCTAACGGTGTGTTCCGGCAGCAGTCCTTGAGAGCCAGTAAAATTACAGGCACATGAGACTGTATAGACAGTTTAGTCCGCTTAACATCAGGTGGGCCTCGAGCTTGTTCTGTCACAATGACATAAAAAAGAGCAATACTCGTCTTTTGGCCACGCTCTAGATGTGTTTTTATACACCTTCATCACCATCAGCTTTTCGGAAGCACTCTAAAATTTACGAAACGTGTTCGTAAATTTTAGAGTGCTTCCGAATGCTACAATATCTTTCGTTGTTGAAGAGCCTGGTTAGAGCTCTGGCTAGGAGCCTCCATATTACGAATATAAATAATTCGTAACAATAAACAAAAACTGAACACAACTCTCTAAAAATAACTGTAAACGATAAAAACAATAATAAATAACAAGGAAATACACAATAACACGAAAAATTATCGTCGAGAAACACATTCGAATCTAAATACGATTTACGAACAAGCAAAAATGGTGTCAGCTGGAAAATGTCGACGATCCCGCCAGTGTGGCAACTAAAAACAAAAAAATCTTACACTATTTTTTTTATATGCGTTAATATGTGCGCGCATAAAAAAGTGTTTTATTAGTGCATACTAAAGTAATCAATTATAGCTTAAAATATTTTTTTTATGTTAAATGCTTCATCGGTTTCCAAAATTTGTATAATTACTAAGTACTTGTCATTTATTTGCACGGTTAAACCCCTTTGTTTACATTTTTGATCTCGAATTAAAAACCACAGTATAGACTGATAGCTTTTGCTTTTTTTAGTTAAATAATAAGAAAATGTCGAGAAATTATTATGTCCATGTACTATATAGGGCGTGTTCCACTTGACGCTAATTTCGTTATTTTCGATAATGTTGTGTCTATGGTTCATATTAAATATAAATGTGGAAATATAGACACAAAATATGATTGTTGATACTTGTTCGGAAATAAGTCATATAACGCGTTTATTTGCCGTGGTAGCATTAGACAGTTCGTTGGATGGTGGTACCATTGTACCACTAAAATGCTGATTTCTAATAACCGCGGTACCATTGCAATGTTAGACTAAAAATGCCCATGGCCTTGCTTAATTCAACGGAAGAAATAACAATATAGAACTATTTTTCTATTAATCTTTTTTATTACGGTAGATTTTGATGTGACAGCTTTCAAATAACGTTAATTATAACTATTATTAGAGTGATGACTGATGAGTTCTTTTTTTATTGTCACTGTCAATGTCAATATATGTCATTGTCAAACTGACTGGTCAGGGGTATTCAATAGTTTTTCTTCAAAATGTTTTTACGTAATCCGTAGCGGCGCTCCGTGCTGCGCTAAGTTTCACACATTTTTATTAAATTGAAATAATTCCACACCTATATACCGTATATATATATTTACCTTAATCGCCTCTTAAGACACCCACGGGAAGAAACGGGGGCGACATTATAACCCAGCATCCCATGGGACGTTGGGCTACAAAAATACCGGAAGGTGGGAAGCAGCACCTTCTAGAGAACTAACAAATTCTACTGCGATCCTCAAGACGCCTGCCAAGCGTGGGGATTATGGCAAATCCCCCCATTGGAACCTTGTTCAACGGTGGAAGTTTCGGATTTGATTGATGACTTGTGCTTGAGGAGGTATATGTTTTCTTATTTTGGTGAGAAAGTGCAAAAGTATTAATTACCTTTACTAAATTATACTTATGAATCTGTTGCCAAGCACCTAACGGTGTGTTCCGGCAGCAGTCCTTGAGAGCCAGTAAAATTACAGGCACATGAGACTGTATAGACAGTTTAGTCCGCTTAACATCAGGTGGGCCTCGAGCTTGTTCTGTCACAATGACATAAAAAAGAGCAATACTCGTCTTTTGGCCACGCTCTAGATGTGTTTTTATACACCTTCATCACCATCAGCTTTTCGGAAGCACTCTAAAATTTACGAAACGTGTTCGTAAATTTTAGAGTGCTTCCGAATGCTACAATATCTTTCGTTGTTGAAGAGCCTGGTTAGAGCTCTGGCTAGGAGCCTCCATATTACGAATATAAATAATTCGTAACAATAAACAAAAACTGAACACAACTCTCTAAAAATAACTGTAAACGATAAAAACAATAATAAATAACAAGGAAATACACAATAACACGAAAAATTATCGTCGAGAAACACATTCGAATCTAAATACGATTTACGAACAAGCAAAAATGGTGTCAGCTGGAAAATGTCGACGATCCCGCCAGTGTGGCAACTAAAAACAAAAAAATCTTACACTATTTTTTTTATATGCGTTAATATGTGCGCGCATAAAAAAGTGTTTTATTAGTGCATACTAAAGTAATCAATTATAGCTTAAAATATTTTTTTTATGTTAAATGCTTCATCGGTTTCCAAAATTTGTATAATTACTAAGTACTTGTCATTTATTTGCACGGTTAAACCCCTTTGTTTACATTTTTGATCTCGAATTAAAAACCACAGTATAGACTGATAGCTTTTGCTTTTTTTAGTTAAATAATAAGAAAATGTCGAGAAATTATTATGTCCATGTACTATATAGGGCGTGTTCCACTTGACGCTAATTTCGTTATTTTCGATAATGTTGTGTCTATGGTTCATATTAAATATAAATGTGGAAATATAGACACAAAATATGATTGTTGATACTTGTTCGGAAATAAGTCATATAACGCGTTTATTTGCCGTGGTAGCATTAGACAGTTCGTTGGATGGTGGTACCATTGTACCACTAAAATGCTGATTTCTAATAACCGCGGTACCATTGCAATGTTAGACTAAAAATGCCCATGGCCTTGCTTAATTCAACGGAAGAAATAACAATATAGAACTATTTTTCTATTAATCTTTTTTATTACGGTAGATTTTGATGTGACAGCTTTCAAATAACGTTAATTATAACTATTATTAGAGTGATGACTGATGAGTTCTTTTTTTATTGTCACTGAACAACCTCGAGGCCCACCTGATGTTAGACAGACTAACCTCTGCCTATAACAGATGCATTTCATCAGAAGTCACGAATTGCACTGCGCCCGTCAACATGCCATATATTTGGTAAGTGTCATGGTCCTGTAATTTCTCTGGCTCTCAAGGATTGCTGCTGGAACACACCGTTGGGTGCTTGGGGACACATTTTCTACTTAAGAGCGGCCAACCCGTCTTTCTTTTCATACAAACGCTCGTACGTGATTATGGCGTTGTAACAGATCTTTCTTTGAAACTTTTGAGCTAATAGGTATCTTGTGCACTATATCTAGGTTTGTATGCAAACAAAAAAGTAAAATTTGTAGAAACAACTTCAATATAAGCATCCAAAAATCTGCTTTTTTGCACAAACTTTACCTGAACTTTGGGCGTTCAGAATGTACTCATAAATTGTAAAAGTAGAGAAAGTATTTTGATAGAAACCTTGAAAATATAATGGAGGTTCTAAATAATAAACATTTATTTTAGAAACTTATAAGGCTTATTGAAAAACACGTAACTCCTGGATCAAGTTTTATGAATTTTACGTACGCTATTTTTCGTTCAATGTTATCTCATTCTCACTTGCTTGTTAGCCAAGTGGCGGAAAGAGGTACGCGGGGGAAGGAGTGAGACGGAGAATTGAATGCCAAGCGCTGAACATGAAAAAAGATGAAACAACAAGCTTTTAAATCATGCGCGCTTTGACGAAAGACGGACCGGGAAGGGCCCTCTTAAGGCTAGCCACCCTCAAGTAGATATATATATATATATAATTGAGATTGAGCTTCACCGCATGAGTGGTGAAGCCAAGCCCGCGGCGGGATTCGGACCATGGACCTGCTGCAGTCCATAGCCAATACCTACCACTGAGCCTTCAATAATTTTGAGCAACCGCTAGGTACTACATATAACTTTTTTCTGACGTTCCGAACGCAACCATACTTTTCTGAGGTACTCCATCACATTCTGCGTCTATGGTTGTGATCACGTGATCGTTTGTAACTGTCATCCCCGTTCCATTTTTGGATAAGAACGCTAAAAATACCACTAAAATTTTCCACTTCTGTCACTTTTGACATTAGATGTAGCGTTTAAGGCGAAAATAACGCCAAGACCCATGTGGAAAACTTTTTGGGACTGTGATAGTTTTTAGCGTTTTTAGCGAATCTCACGCTAATGGTACGCACCCTTAACGTGGGGTTATTAATCTTTCGCAGTAGCTATTTCCCCGCAGTAAATGACAGGAATATATTATCTGTGGAACCTTGCATAGATAATATAAAAGAGTGAATGAACCCTGTAAAACTGAGTGCGTGAATGGGCAGCTTTTCATAGTTTTAATTATTTGATTTTTACTGACGAAAAATAGCTGTGGGAGCATAAAAATATTCCAAAACTATTGAAAAATATTTCATTAACAATTCCTTTTGCTTCTTTTTTCGTTCCTTTTGATTTTTGTATGAACATATATTGTTCACATTGTCCTAGATAAATACGAAATCTGAATATTGTAAAAAATTGCAACATGGGTGCCCGGAGTGTCAGAAATATGTGTATGTGTGTATGTATTTCTTTGAAAGTGTGAAGGTTTTTGTGTATGTGTGCTACTGCGTGGGCAATGTTTTGGCTATTTCCCCGCAGTACCAGTATAAAATAACCCTTGTCACCGTTCGCCTTTCTAGATTGTAGGGGTCTTTTAGACTGGTTCTTTTATAGTGTGCTGTATGTATAAGGCTTTTACGTTCTTACGAAGATATACGTTCCGTGACACGGAATTAAGAGTTGTTCTTATTCTATACGAATTTTGTTTTAGTAAATATATGTAAATGGCTTTTTAAAAGGATTAAGAATAAATTTATACTTAATGTAAAGTAAATTAAGAAAATATAAGAAATTTTATAGACATATATCAATACTAGCTGGCCCGGTGTACGTTGTTTTGCCATATAAATTATATCTAGTGAATATTTTGTTAGTGACATAAAAATGACTAACTTATTTAATGTAAGTAAGTAAAAAAAGGAAGAGGAAAGAAGCGCTATTAACGATAACCGCATATAAAAATAACAAAACAAAGATACATTTCTTGAATTCATTGTCCTTTTATTATCTTACCTAACTAATAAATTTTAAACTACATCTTTTAGTCTACATTTATATTTTCAATACAAAATACAGCCTTTTTTTTATATTGCGTTAATTCTTTCATTCACAATTACTTGCCAGTTTGCTGCTTCTCATCGTACTCAACATGCTATGCTATTTTGGATATCCGTGAACATTTGTGAACATAGTGAAATTTTAGGAAATAAAACTGTTGAAGCCCTAAACTCTAGGAAGTGATAGAAAGCTTATTGTGTGAAAAAGACAGGAGTCCTGCCTACACCATGCTGTTTACGGGGTTAGAAGTGACACCGATAGACGCCTGGCGGAAATAACAGAACGAGTGGTAATAGCAGCCCTAAAACGGCCACAGCAAATTCATCTCTAGGCAATTCATTTCCTGATCAATTATCGACCGCCGAGAGTAGAAAATTATTAAAGTACCTACTTGTATAGCTATTAAAAAATAGGTGTTGGTGGTAGAAGGGTGAAATTTTAGGGTTTAATGTATTTTAATGCCAAATCGTAGATAAATTAAAAAAATGTTTTTGTCCGAAAGATAAAAATAAAATGTTGGGTATGAAAAATAGTTTACGTCATATTCTCAGACCTACTGAATATACACACAAAATTTCATAGGAATCGGTTAAGCCGTTTCGGAGGAGTTTTGATACTAACACTCAGACATGAGAATTTGATATCTACCTACACTAATTAACCGAGCGAGAACTTAACTCAAGAGAAGCGTCGCTACTACAAAATGCTTTCGTATGTCCGGTTGTTCTAAAAAGGTCGCATTTCTCAACAGATTCTCACGAAATTTTGTGAGCAAGTTTGATAAGTCCATAAAGTATTTTTATCCATTAAGTTTTTGGAATTTTTTCGTAATGACGGAAATATTTAATTCATATATTTAGATACACAAAACAAATTACAGATAATTATGTCATACATTATCTTATGTCAATTATAACTGTTATACAAATTTTTAACTAGATTGTAATTTAACATAATGTGTGTACAGAAAGGTAAAGTAAATTATATTATTATTATACATTATATTATGGTGTTGAAAGTATGGACTCCTGCCTTAAATTTAATGGCAATGTCCCCAATACGCACGTCGTCAGATGCCTATAAGTGATAGGCTCTCGCTCTCTCTTGTATAATCAATTATTTTATTACGATGTTTCTGTAGCCAGTGTATTATTTCTAGTTAATTAAATAAAAATATATTTTTTTTGATGTTGGCAAAAAAAATTACAAAACACCAAACATACATTTCTTGAATTAATTGTTGTTTTATTTATTATTCTTGCCTAACAAATTTTATTAAACGCAATATTTTGGTCTACATTGATATTTTCAAAATACAGCCGTATTTTTTATCGACTTCAAAAAAGGACGAGGTACTCAATTCGTCTGTGTTTTTATTTTTTATGTTTGTTACCGCAGAAATTTTGACTGGGTAAACCGATTTTTATGATTCTTTTTTTATTTGAAAACTGATGCTTGCCGTGTCGTCCCATTTAAATTTCATCATCGGAAATCGGAAAGTGGATCAGCCTTTTTTGATCTTGATGATATACTGATTGACAGTGAATGACAATCGATCCCATAAGTAGCAAGGGTCACTAATGAGGGTGAAAAATAATGTTAAGGACATAGGATAGTTCTTTCCAACTACGCAAAACGATAACCTACATACGCGCGGACGGAGTCACGGCCGGAAAGTATTAGATATTTATATTACGTACATTATTTTAGTTTTAATTTAGTTCGATTGATACACAATTTAAGTATTTTTATCCCATCAAGAAATCATAGATAAATGTTTAATTATATTAACATACAAATAGGAAGGGAGAATTTGTTTACACTATTGAAATAAAATTTTAAATATTTTACTGGTTTTTGGTTGATCATGGCCTTTTTACTATCTTGTTCATATCATAGGCATCTCCGGTATTTTTGAATACATACAGATGTAAGTACATGTTCGATATTTGGAAATTTAAACCATTTGATATGACGTAGGTACTGGTAATAATTTATTTTGTCTATGTATTTGTTCACAAGTTATGTAGTCACAAGGCTTCAGTTTCCATACACGTGCATAGTGGCTATCACATCACACCACTCTTCCGGGATAAAAAGTACCCCATGTGGTCTACAATGCAAACCCTAATATATTCTTATTATATATTACTTACTAATATAAGATATTTATGGGGTTTACCTATAGCAGGGCTGAAGCTTTTTTGAAGCAGTGATGGCTCAGTGGCATTGGCTATGGACTGCCGTGCAGCAGGTCCATGGTTCGAATCCCGCCGCGGGCTTGAGCTTCACCGCATGGTGGAAGGGCATTTTGTGAATGCCCGCCTGGCTAGCGACTACCCTCAAGTAGAAAATCTGTCGCCAAGCACCTAACAGTGTGTTCCGGCAGCAGGTAATTACAGGCTAATGAGACCTAACAACTGGACGTCTCAGTGTGACGGGCACAGTGCAATTCGTCGTTGACGAAATGCGTCTGTTATAGGCAGAGGTTAGTCCACTTAACATCAGGTGGGCCTCGGGATTGTTCCGTCACAATAACATAAAAAAAAACTATTCAGATATCAATCGACGACACGAGCCTAAAGCTGAAGAGCTGAAGAGAGTAACTAACGAAGCTGTATAGGCCAAACTCATGAAATTCTAATAACATTCACTCGCTTAAAATAGTGTTCATCGTGGACAATAGCAAATACTATTAAATTTAATAACAAATACCAATAAAGTTTCTTGGTGAATGTGATATGTTTTTACTTCTTTGGAGTACAATTTACTGTACTGTATCAGCTAGATAGTCCACTGCTGAACACAGCCTACCCATTTAGAGGGTATTTTTGTTATCCCCACGCTTAGCAGGCGTCTTGGTTACAGCTGAAAACCAGCGTTGGGTGTTTGTAATACACCCAACACATGCTGAGCTGAACACCAGTTAGGTACTTGCGTTCAGAAGTATTTAAACACATATGAGATGAGCGGAAGTTACCTAAAACCGTAGTTTCTGTCAGCCTTCCCCTCCAGGGTTCAGGCGTGACTTTATGTACATATGTATCTTTGTGTGTTCCACTTGGTTATTCATTTGTTAGATATTGGCTCTGTGTTCTATATTGTGTAAGTACCTAATAAAATGTTTCTTTCTTTCTTGGGGATCGCAGTCTACGATCGTAGTTCTTTAGAAGGCGCTGCTGCTCATCTTCAAGTGTTTTTCCATGGGAAGATATGGGGAAGTACAATTGATAATAATTTAAAATACCAGACTGACTTTCCACCTAACAGCGAAATAAGAAACAGTAAATTGCTAGCATTGAAATCGCAATTAAGAGTCGTCGGTCTGTACATAACAGATAATTGAATTCGCTCGTAGCGAAGTTTACTTAGCCGTTCTGAATCGATCAGCTAAGTTAAGCAATGTCCGCCGCGGTCAGGAGTTGGATGGGTGACCGCTACTGACATTACTACTGAGCGCTTTCGTGCTTCGGAGGGCATGTTAAGCCATCGGTCCCGGTTGTTGTCCCACGTTACAGCATGATGGATGGGCATTTTGCGAATGCCTGCCTGGCTTGCTACCACCCTCAAGTAGAAAATCTGTCGCCAAGCACCTAGCGGTGTGTTTCGGCAACTGTCCTTGAGAACCAGTAATTCTAGACTAGCCTGAACAACATCTTCGACCATATCATCACTTACCATCAGGTGAGATAGCGGTCAAAGGCTAGCCTATCATAGATATAAAAACAATTATTATAAACATTTTTCTTGGTAGTATACCAACAAAAATCTTTTTTAATAAATAGGAAGGTGTTAGATTCTAATATTTTTTCTTATTTCTAATACCTATATATTTATAGGAGTCCTGAGGTTTAGGTTTTTGTTTAATCTAAATCAGTCTACCCAAAGAGAAGTTATGAGATTAAAACATGATTATTATATGCCTATACAAAGGTAACGGAATATGGATAACACTTTGTTGATGTCATACTACTAATGGGCAATGGAAAAGAAATAAATAAAGCAGTTCAGTTATTACAGGAAGAGTTTAATATTTATAAAGAATTTCTAGATAGTAAATTATTAAGGTATTGAAACATAGGCACATTGATATTATCACAAAAACGTTACTGGAATATGCTTGACTGTACACAGGCTTGACTAAAGACTTGATTGAAGACGTCAATGGAGAAAGATTTTACGTTCCTGAAAAAGAATGGAAATTATATTCATCAGTACCTATGTCTCAACAAGTTCTTATTGACTGTATACAAAGCTGCGATGTGATCACAGCACAACACTGCTATCATAGCCCTAGAGCAATAGCACACATCTTATTCAACTGGCGTAATAATATCTGTAGAGCAGCATCAAGTTGTGCCTGAAGCTAAGCACCACCCGTGCTCCCATTGCAATGTCACCCAGGAGCTTAGATCTGAATACGTGCGTGGCACTGCTCTGCCCTCGTCACTCCAAGATTTTGGTTTTACGTTACTGGAATCTGAAATCTCTACATTATAGTCGGCTTGTACACCTATCCCTACCAAGATTTCCACTTCAATCTACCGGTTGTGCTGTCTGTCTTAACAGACATACATATAGTAAATAATATTCAAACATAGGGATAAGTGAACTTAAGTTAACATCTGTCACAGCACAACGTGTGTAAGTAATACTTGTGACTTTGTTTTTAGCATGGTGGTGGGGCATTTTGCGAATGCCCGCCTGGCTAGCAACCACCCTCGAGTAGAAAATCTGTCGCCAAGCACCTACCTTGGCGATAGATGTTAGGTGGTTGGCAAAATGACAGCTGTCCTTGAGAGCCAGTAATTGTAGGATGATTAGTAAAGTGTGTGCCTTCCTCCTTTGTCCGGGCTGAGGACCGGCATCATATATGTCAAAATTCAACATTATGAGGCGGAGTTACACAAACACTCATCTTTTATAATTTTATAAGCCAAGTATATACTAACACCTTATTTTAATATTCTTAGGTTTGCAATATCGCCTGCTATGCGGATTACATTACAAAATCACAAATATACGATAGGAAAAATTTAGGTCATGTGCGGGATTCGAACCCGCGTCCATCCACCCCTTGAGCCGGGGTATGCTCTAACCAATTGAGCTAACATGACATGACGTCATAACTCAAATCTTTCCCACCGGTCTTTAACCATCGTATTGGGATGGAGCGACATCTATAGTACCACTTGCGTTGTACTACAAACAAGACCAATTTTGCAATTGGTTTTATACTTTGTAAATGAGGACGCAACCTTATAATTTTAATATAGGTTTGCAATAACGCGTGCTATGCGGGTTCGAATCCCGCCCATGACTTAAATTTATCCTATCGTATATTTGTGATTTTGTAATAACACCTTATTTACTAGACATGCAGCCTGAGGAAGCAGAGCCCCCTAAGTAAGTTGAAACAGAAACATGCATTATAAACATAATACTGCAAAGATCTAGCCTGCATTGCCGTTCAGCCGCGTTACTGTACAGGAGCAACATTACAATAAACACAAAAATTCTTCTAATAGACTTAGGGGTTGCTAATACTAAGCAACCCCCGAAGTAATTTTAAAAGATCTATTCAATGATGCCCCACACGATGGGATAGACGACCAAAAAAAAATCATCCGCACATCACTTATATGGGAGCTACCTTAAAAAAAATATTAATAAAAATATTTACCACTTTAACAGCGTGATAAGTTTACATACCCTTACAAAATTGCAGCTTTCTTGTACAAACAGTATCTTAGCAAAACCTCGGACAGACGGACATGACGAAATTATAAAGGTTCCTTGTCAGGACTACGGAACCCTAAAAATGTAACAAAAAACTCATTAATATTGCTCTACTATAGTTTAATGCATAACAGTATAACAAATCACAGATTAAGTAATTGTACCTATATACATAACTATGTTAGATTAATATTGTTAGGTTTGCAATAACGCCTGCTATGCGGATTACATTACTTGAGGGTGGTAGCTAGCCAGGCGGGCATTCGCGAAATGCCCTGCCACTATGCTATAACGACTGCCATCCTAAGACGACAACCGGGACCGACGGCTTAACGTGCCCTCCGAAGCACGGCAACGCTCAGTAGTAATGTCACTAGCGGTCACCCATCCAACTCATGACCGCGGCGGACGTTGCTTAACTTAGCCGTCGGTCCCGGTTGTTGTCTTCGGATGGCAGTCGTTATAGCATAGTGGTAGGGCATTTTGCGAATGCCCGCCTGGCTAGCTACCACCCTAAAGTAGAAGATCTGTCGCCAAGCACCTAATAGATTGTTCCGGCAGCTGTCCTTGAGAGCCAGTAATTCTAAGCTAGCCTAACAACATCTTCGACCACATCATCACTTACCATCAGGTGAGATAGTGGTCAAAGGCTAACCTATCAAGCATAAAAAAAAACTAAAAAAACTGCTGAGATGCAGTATAAAGTACATTAGGTTAAAATCTCGTTCCTTTAGTTTGTACATGAATAAGTGTAAAATCCAAACAATATCTTTCTACCAACACGTTTTTACAAGTACTTTTATTAGACCATTGGAAAAGTACCCTTGTTATGGCAGTAGTGATTAAATTCACAACATACACCAAACACCATTGTCGTCGAATCAAAATACAAGTAAATTATTTAATACATTTGAAGTTCTCGTACAAAAATAAGTCCCTTTTTATATAATTATTGTAAATAGTTCTAAGAACCTTGAAACCTTGCCTGATAGACTATTTCATTTACATGTTCTGACTGACACTGAACTTATAGTCAATGAAAGCACTCAGCTCAAATGTTAATTTAAAATAAGTTATTGACTCAAGTACTTTGCCGACTAAAATACTATATGAGTGTGTTATACTCACATGTAACAAAACATCAACTAAAGTTGACCATTTCTTAATAATTTTTTAAAGAAAATGATGTGTAAATAACCTCTGCCATGGTAAAAAAAACATGCGCACAAGGGTTTTGATTGTTATTAAAATCTATCTGGCAAAGACGTTTGATTCCACTAATTCAAACTTGAATAAGTTTTAGACCAGACACAAGGACAAAATCCCAGCATATGCAATCTAATGTAATAATTAAGTACATATTATGAGGATGGGGGAAGCATTTGTTCAAAATTGTATGTCTTCGGGCTTATGATGATAATGATAAACAAACATACCTATACACACAATAAAAACAAACAAATATTATGACCTAACAAATGAATTAACCAAAAACGATTATGTGGTTAATTTATATGCCGTAGAAGTTGGAGCAAGGGGTATACCAGCGAAATCCCTATATAACCTACTTAAAGACCTTGGCCTACCAAGAACAACCGTAACTTCCATCCTATAATGTGTATCTAAGGCAGTATTAGTAGGATCTTACCAAATTTGGTTAGGTAGGGGTCCTCCCCTTAATGCTCCCTTCACCGCTCGAGCCTTCTGGCTCGGTGAAGAGAGCATTGATATATCATAAAGGGGCCCCTTAACCCTACTCCTGGGTTGCAAGTCCCAGGCCCCTCTAGCCTCTACCTCTGCAACGCGATGGACCCGGCACCCGCACGGTGAATCCATAGAATGCTAAGTAATTTGTCTCTTGTACAAATAATGCTTCACTACTTATACAGAAAAATAACTGATTATCTACGTACACACAAGCTACCTACCTACCACAAACAAACCAGCCTATTACAAAAAATACTTCTAGGTTAGCCTGAACAACATCTTCGACCACATAATCGCTTACCATCAGGTGAGATAGTGGTCAAAGGCTAACCTATCAGGTACAAAAAAATAAAAAGAATAGTCAATATATTTAGTATCATTGGTATCGCAAAAAAACAAACCACGGTTTAATCACATGTGCCGTATGTGCAGAGAAAAGTTCAGCACATCCAAGTATAAATATCTGCTTATAAATTTAAATTTGTTCATTGTTCAATGAATTTACTCATGATTTTAAACCACCTACAGAAATAATATTTTTTATTTTTCAAATATTGGTATTCCTACTAAAACGCATGCAAGAGTGTATATTTGAAAAGCCATGCAAGGGCTTTAAATATTGTATGTAGATTTAGAATTTATCATTCAATTATATATAAGGCACAATAAATATATGAAAAATAAAAATGACTAAAATAATTATTTACAGTAAGTAATTTATAAGAAAGTTTTCTATCATCGTCCTTTAATGAAAAGCTGATAAATGTTTTGTTTATTTAACTTTATGCTCCTGTGCCCATCCTACAAGAAAACAAAAACATTTTGTCCACTCCTTTGCCTCTATTCCGTTTCTTTACTGGTTTGCATCAAAAGCCAGATTTTATTTACATATGGTGTGTGCATATTAGATATAAAAATTAAATTCACTTAACTTTTCCCATGGAAAGAACCCGCTCACCCTGTGTTATGTAAAATAAATTGATTTTAGCTTTAGACCTTTTGACCTGTCTATTATTCAAAATTTTTGAAGACATGTAACAAAAATGTACAAATGTATTACTACCTATAATTTCACTCAAAAGATGCGAAAATGAGCTACCTACAGTATGGTAATATGTTATGGCTAAATATGGGTGTTGAAGTAAACTTAACGTTAGTCAGCTATCTTTGAGTAACTTTTTTAGGAAAGGCTAATGTTTATTTATTTCATTTTTGACTTGGAAGGACACTTGGAAGATAGACTGCAGGAGTTCTTCGCAAGCTGTGTATAACTTTGGTAACCATGTTTGTTTGCGGTTTGTTACGTGTGTGCTTACGGTCTATTCGGTGTATCATGTATTAACTTGATACCCTTGTTTTATCTTTATTATGATTGCCATTTTGGATGGTTGCCTACACACGCTGTGTGGGATCAATCCTGACTGGTATTCATCTTATGCTAACTACAGCTCCAAAGTCGACCCAGGCACATATTTCGTCTCCAAGGCGGGGGGGGTGAGATCTGGGTTGTTTCAGAATCTTGGGGTGCGCACTTGACCAAGTTTACGTTTCATGGGTTACCGGAGACGTCTGGTATATCACTCGCGCCTTTGAGAGTGAGATTTTATGTGTATCGCGACACAGTGATTGAATTTTAGTCATTGCCCTGATACTAGTTATGTTTGCAGTTGACCGAGAAGTAGTGCACCGAGGAGCGCCACGGGCTTACCGTGACTCCGCGGCAGGATGGGTGATTAGGTATACTCATCTTGCATTAATATCTATAGGAGGTGGATGTAGAGAGCAGGCTGAGACACAACAACAACCCATAACGAAGGCGAAGCAGAGACAAAGAATTAGCAGCCTACAGGAAGACGAATCCAGGTATGAGAAATACATTAGTACATCGCGAAGCTATAACCTCATATGTATTTTATAATAAGATAGATAGGTATGGCAAGTTTTGCGACACTGACCATATAGGTTATATTATTATAGGTGACCAATTGACCATTAGTAACGTTTTCAACTGACCTATTTCAAGATTAGGAGGGCGTTTCATTATTAAAAAATAAAAGCATCTCTTTATTAATGGCAAATTGTTAGTATTTACAGTGATTCCTACCATGCAACAGTTAGAGGTTTTCATAACGACGTTTTGTTGTATTATACTGGACTTACTTACATTTGATATAAGATCGGACTTGACGGACAATTTCTAAAACAATCAATCTTTAATAGCTTTTATATTTAGAGAACTTCAGTTTTATAAAATACAATAATGTAAACAAACCTAATCATCGACAGACGTATAACACAGATAATAAATCGCTTGGCAAAGCATCCCATTCACGGTTACAAGTCAGTTGTATGGCCAATACTGAGTTACTTAAAAATCTTAGTAATGGTAACATTACACTGAAGAACGAACAGGTATATTTAGTCTGTGCTAAAATTACTGCGGGGAAATAGCTGCGGCCTTAATCTTTGTACAACTTAGTTAAATAAATACGTATTGAATATTGCCGTTTTCTACATTATTCTTTAATAATAACATTAATAAAACATACAAAAAAACTACTGGTTAAACTCGCTTGTGTCCTGTGAGTAAGTAGTATTTCCTAGGAGTAATATTATTCTGTGAGTAATTGTTAGTGTTTTATGATTATATTCGATGGGTTATGTCTTGTACTGTATGTGCAGTTAACTGAATTTGCAAAAATTCTCGAAGACTTATATTTAAATCAAACTCTTCCATTCGATGGATGTACCGGTACCCTTATATATAAAACATAACAACAGTGGTAAACTATAGGATAGTTTACCACTGTTGTCATGTCATCAGTCTACTTTCTTTTTTCCAGATAAAAATGTTGAAGTTTCTGTTCCATCTTATTGGAGCTCTCCAATTTGCGTATGGATGTTATTACGATTATATGTACGTTGTTATACCAAGCACTTCAAGTGCGGCACCTCAGTATGGAGGAAAATTAAAATATTTGACGTATTTAGATGCGGTAAGTCAATAAGAAATATTTTAGCTGTTGATTGATGCAGTATAACAACAATGTCCCATGTCAATTTTATGGTGTCAAATCATACTTTATTGGTTTAACAATTGCAGATGATCCAGACCCTATATTTTACTGTGGCGTGCTTCAATGATATATTCGGCAGCAATGCACAAGCTCCACCAGACAAGTCTATCTTAAGACATTTTAAAGATACAGTGTTCAGTGCTCTTGCATTTCCTGTGGCTATGTTTGTAGGTGTTACTTTCTGGGCCTTGTATGCAGTTGATAGGGAACTTATTTTACCTAGGGCGATAGATGCTTATTTTCCAACATGGCTGAATCATGTAATGCACACAAACATTGTTCTCTTTATTTTAATTGAACTTGTTACTTCATTCAGAATGTATCCAAAAAGAAAATTTGGATTAACTATCCTGTGCACATTCATGCTATGTTATGTTATTTGGATCCATGTAATATTTGTTAATACAGGAATGTGGGTGTATCCAGTTCTTAATGTTTTGAACTGGCCAATGAGAATTGTGTTCTACATATTTAGTTTAGGCCTAGTATGTAGTTTTTATAACTTAGGTGAGACGCTCAACAGAGTGGTTTGGTCTAAAGAGGTAGAGAAAACATTGAAATCAGGAAAGAAGAAAGCTAAATAATTTGGATGAAATAGTCTGTTATACAATAGCCTATTTAGTTTAGTGTTGACATCCTCACTAGTTCCTTTGTGGATTGTCTTCAGATATTTTTGTAGGTGAAAGGTTTTTTTTATCAAGCTTAAATTGCATTATAAATGTAGGATTAGAAAAAATCTGTAGAAGTTGAATATGCCTGTATTAACCAGTGAATAGATATTATTAGCATTGTCAGAATTTCAGCTAATTAAATATTTGCCGATGCAAACTAATAATTACTAGAAGGTACCTTACCTACCGATACAATGTTGTTTATATATAAATATTTAAAATAGTTATAACAGTGTAATAATAACTATAACTTATCTACTTCTAAAAACATAGACATACATTTTTAAAGTACAAAATTGACTATGTGTATGTGTAAGGAATAGAAAACCCCATTATATAGTAACTCTAAATACTTGTAGGTACAAGATCATATCTAATTTAATACTCAACTCTTAATTTACTCAATACTCAAATTTTGTAGCTAATATTTTTTTGTGGGTAATAAGGTCTCATTAAATTTACCTAAAACTAATAAAATTGTTTATGAATAAGTTATCTGAGGTGTTAAGTAGTGAATAGTTTGTTTTATGTTTACAATAAATTCGTTTTGAAACAAGATAATAATGAAACCTTGACTTGTATATTGGTTGAATGTTTTTGTTATCTACTATACATTAGTAATTATTCTGATACTGAACTCATTTGCATAACAGAGTTGGCTGATTAATACCATTCAATTTTAATTCTTATCCACAGCATTACCAAGCTACACTTGTTTTGGATGTCATGAGTGCACATTCTGTGCATAATCCATTTTTACTCTTTTCAGCATAATACTTATAATATTTTAGTAGATAATTCAATGATGTATCCACAGTGTAAATAAAATGCCTATTGCTAATTGTTACTAAGGTATATGTAGGTATTGGTTGTGATAAAACCTATGGCAATAACAAGTATTTAATTTGAATTTTATATTTTACATAATGTTATATTATACTAAAATTAATCAATGCATTTTAATATTTCATTGACTAGGTACATAACAAATATGTGAAGTGACTTTATCCAAAAAATATCTATTGCTACATATTTGATTTTATTCTAAAGTTGTCAGAGAAGTTTTATAATATAAAAAATAATTATTTTGTTCACAACTCAGTATTTACAAAACATTCCTTAACTATATTATATTATTGTTTAAGTTGGTACCTATGTGACGAGTATTCATACTTTTATAGCCTTTATCGAGTATTTTTTTTTACTTTTATAATTGCATGTATATAAATATTCCCAGAATTGAAAATAAACCAGAAGTTGCGTATTTTTGTTCAGGTTTTTTTGTACTTTTTTGCTAGGTTTATTTTATTGTGTCAATATCATTTAGATTTTAAAAGGTGCACCTTTACTAATTAAGTATATTACACTTAAATATAATGAAGCATTATCTCGACATACTTACTGGCACCCTCATCACTTTATGTTAACTGCCACACATTCATAACATACCCATACTATACAATCTTTTTGAAGCAGTGATAGATCAGTGGTAATAGCTATGTGCTATGGCCTGCTACATGGTTAGATCCCCATCACCAGCTTAGTGCATAGTGGAAGGATATTTTGCGAATGCTCGCCTGGCTAGATTTCACCTTCAAGTAGAAAATCTGTCGCCAAGCACAACAGTGTGTTCCGGCAGCAGCAGTCTTTGAGAGACAGTAATTCTAGGCCTATAGTCTGTTTGGGTTATTTATCATCCTCCACTACATTGTCACTTACCAATATTCGATATAGTTGTTAAAGGCAAGAGGTGCATGCTGCTCCTGCGACGCGCGTTCATCTTATAGGGTGGTATAAAATATTAATTTCCTATATAATATACCTACTTAATAAGTTGCTAGGTGCCCTATTTGTACAGTGCCTGACTTATATAACGTGTAAGGGTGCGGTACGAGATGCGCCAATAGTACCTACGGTGCCAACCATACCTACTAACGATTAAACCGATTTACATACGAAACTGTAAAAGGTCTCAGATTTTTAACTTTTCATTTGTTGTTTAGTTGAGCCACTGTGCGCACGCAAGCATTGGCTTGGTCCGAAATGCGCCCAGAGCGCTATTGGTACGGAGTGCTCACGGTGCCCATCCGCGCCGAGCCATGAGTAGTACTGTTAGCGCTGACTGCACCCTTAAGTTAATTCTTAAATACCTACTGTGCATGTTATAATTTATATATTATAAATGAATTCTAAAGCAATATTAATTTATAATAAATTGTTGAAATCATGGTTTTGTTTAATTTAATGTATGTTTGTAATTACATCGTTGATAGAACTAGCGGATGAAGACTGAATCATATTGCAATCTTATTGAAGAACATCTACTTATTGCTCCGTTAATAACGAAAGTTTCACTTGACGGATGACGTTCGTTTGCTGCAGGGCTCGAGATTTAACGGCTAAATACGAAAAAATGCTCTTTCTTTGTACAGACTGTTCATTTTTATTTCATTCTGAGAGAGAGTGAATGATACCGAATGAAAATATCCAATATAGTTTAACCCATGCGCATCATAGATTAATTACGAATAGAAATGTATGATATCGTCCACTGCGGATGCTAAGAGGTCAATCAATTCCGTAATTCATTTGATTCTTGTTTAATTTTCTGTTGAAAAGTTTCGACTGCAAAGTGGCGAATAAAAGACGAAAATTGAATCGTGTGGTATCAGTGTCACCTAGAACTAATTAATGTTAATGGGATAGGATGGTGAGTCATAGAGTTAAGGATGTGCTTGCTGTCAAGCGTTTCACCGTCTCGGAACCCCTCAAGCCGATGCAGCGAAGTCTTAAGCTAAGTACATAAATATCAGTAGGATACGTAAGTTATTATTGATTACTTATGTTGGTTTACTGTTTTATAATCATTATCAGGCGTCGATCATCGAGTGTTTATCAGTAATTATTTAATTATCAAAGTATAACTAGGCGACAAAGTTCAATTAAAAAAGATTTTATCACAAAAAGCAGAATTTATTATGTACATTATACATTATTTTAAATCAATATTTATTGTAAGTACATATATAGTATATTGATTAAATACTAGTGTATAGAACATATTTTGATAACAACACAAATGTGTAATAATAAAATTGTGTAGGAATTACCTACGTAGTATAATCTATACCTAAGTACGACACGTTTTACTATCACTTACGAGGACTAGATCTTTTACAGCGTTATGTAAATATAAATGAAGAGCTCTCAGCGTAATTATCGCATACAAAAAGCATTGTTTTAAACAATATAATACAATAAATAAGCTATGTGGTAGTACATTCCTAGCGGAGTTATATAATATTAAAATATAGTATTTGGAGGAATACAATAACCTGTAGATAAGTGAAATGTGTAAATAAATTTCATAACAATTACTTTAAATATGTAACTCATATACTTTTATTTAAAAACATAATAAATTTTAGCATCTAAGAAGCTCTTGTGTTAGTAAAATACAAAATTAAAGATTCTACTGCCGCATTAAGCAGAAAATTTATATAACTATATTCGGTGCCAAATAGCATGGCAATAGATTTCGTATATTTTAGAGTTGTTTATTTGTACCGTTGCGTCCCTGTACCACGAAATTCTAGCGATACGAGTTTAGCAATAGTTAGTAATGGTAAACGATAGAATAAGCGATAGACGCAATGTATTTTGTGACATCGTGGTGAAGGCCAGCGAATGACCTCTATTGCCATGCTATTTGGCACCGACTATAAGTAAGTAGGTACTTATGGTAATGCTTTATGTACTTTCTATGAACTTGTCTATTTACTTAGTTACAACTTCAACAATACAAATTACTTCTAAGTTCTATTTATCGGTTTTATGATCTACGTAGCCACGAAGAGTTCAAGTCAATTGATAATACTACAGGCTTTACAAAGTCAAATAGACAAATTCTTGTAAATATTTGAAGCATTTAATAATTCTCACTTTGTTTGGAAACTCTGACAAAGGGCGGTTCGTCTGAGAGAGAAAACAAAAACAACAATATAAAGAGATTAGCAATTACATAAAATTTTTGTTTTTAACAGAAAATAAAGAATACGTAGTCCAGTATTTTTTGAATCTATTTATTATGTTCTTTATTTTGTGAAAGGCAAATTGTACTTAAAATGGTTACTCGAGCATTTTAATGAAATAGTTTTAGGGCCTGTATCAGCATGTTCGAGTAAGTTCCAGTTATACTACCCAGAACATATTTAATAAATAAAACACTATCTTTGCGTTTCACAGTCATCGATTTAGCCTATCCATCGGTTAAAGCTTGAAACGCGCTGCATGTTAACTGTCATTTTAATCATTCAGTTATTTTACAACCGGAACTTACTCGAACATTCTGAAACAGGCCCTTCATATATCAAATTTCTATCTTAGTAGTTAGGTACTATATTTTATGAAACGGTTTCAGGACCAAAATACTTTCTATTTAAATTAAGATATCTATCAAATACATTATATTTGTCGTTAAGGTCCTTACATATTTATCAATTAATAGATTAAACTCCCTAAAGAAAAAGTAGAGTAACAGAAAAATGTGAATCATTATGTAGATATAGTAAAATGTAGATCATTATGCTAAGCAAGTCGCGGTCGTTTTTGAACTATTTTTGTACGTTTCCGTAAATTGAATTCTAGGAACACTTCGATCATTCTTTGCATAAACGTGTTGTTTCGTACCATCATTGTCATAGCTCTCTGTACCTTTTCATCTCAAGCTTGCAATACGACAATTATTGAATTAATTATTTTAATTTGAGTATTGTGAACAAACAGTTACTACATAGGTATAACAATACAATAGAACAATTACTAAAAATGTGACAGATGTGAAAACAATAGGTAATTAACAACGTCAAGTACCATTAGAACAATCAACATTATAGTAGGTTTATTTAAGTACAAGGTTACCAACATGATTGTTTGAGAGATTTCATGATTTCCTAATACTTCAACGAAGATTTGGCATTCATTAAGCATGTTAATGAATAATAATGAATATTATAAATCTGTCGCAATATGACCATGTGTTAGCGTATGAATGCTAAATGCTTTGCATCGCCTTGGAATGTATAAAAAAGCAGTTGAAGTTGTAGCCGGTTCAACCGAGAACCTTTTCATATTTTTACGAAAATGCGACTACCACGCACGGCAGCTAGAACGAAACTGAACCACCGAGATCGGGCGCCGTGGACTGAGGACACACGTTTGCCGTCACGTTATATTGAACTCGGCCCAAAATAATGTCGTTTTCAATGACGGCCGCGTCGGTGGACAAACGCTTTATTTTACTGACAGCTGCAGAAGACGCTTACACGATTAACAGTAATTGATCAATAACAATGTTTTTAGTAATATGTGCAATATTTTGGATTTTATTTCCTCGTCTAAGTTCTACACAGATAACGATAATATTAATATTATACATACTTATATAATTATATATTATTTCTACAATATAAAAAATCTTTTATATTCATTTCGAAATTGGGCGTCCTTTTACCTACAACAGATCCTAATTAGATAATACTTCATGGAGATATATTATGTCAGTTTCATTGAAAAAATTGCGCTTATTTGACTTGTTCCATTAACATTATAAATACATACTTGTAAAGCAACAAATAGGCTAACATTGAACAACAAAGACAGCTTTGCTAACATCGAAAAGAAGCTTCTGTATGTCATAAAAGTTCCTGTCCTGGACTTAAAGCTTATTGTAATATACAAGCAATCAAATATGGAAGCTCCAACAAAATATTAGAGGCAGGCATCAGTGTTTTTTCATAAAGCACACAATTATAAATATAGTTCCTAATATATATAATATAATATAAATAACAATCCATTTCCCAATTACTGAATAATGCGTTTGTTTACATTACTCTTGTCAATTAAGTACTACATACTTTTATTTCTCACATAATCGTTTCTGGGCACTTTAATGTGGTATTAATTTAATATCTATCCTATTCATAACAACAAATGTTTGGGTAAAAAGCAAACTTTGATCTTATCTAAACAGAATCAGGATCCTTGATTTGCCCTATTATGATTTTATAATTTGAACTCTAAGTCATAACAGGGAACCAGCTATAGTTACAACCAGGCATAGCCTCGTCTCTTGTTTTTATGTCAAAAAGTGTAAATAACAATATCGTTAGGGCGAAACCTGACCTCTGAAGAAAATTTCAAAATTTTAAATTATTGTTTAGTTTTGTTACTACGTCATTTATCTGTTGTACTCGATTACGTAATACTTGAGATCTAGGAAATATTTTGTAAGATATCATATTTTTATTTAAATACTTATCCAATACATACCTACATTTGTTACGGATGAAAATGATTTTTAATATTTTTTTGATGGTTATATGTTTTTCATAGAATTACGAGCAAATAGTGTTCAATGAGTTTTTAAGATTGAAGACTCGCGAATTCTATGATCATGTTTCATAGTAACCAAACTTGCTACAAGCGAGACAAAATAATTAAGATTTTGTATTTTGCGCCACAGAGATGATTTTCCACCTTAAATATAGTTCGGGGGATAATTTGTGCATCATCTAACAGCCGCAAGTGAGCATAAGTAACGGCTAAAGTAATGTACTGTATGCCTTAACAATAAGTCCGTATTCGACTACAAATATCAAGATTGTGCGGTGCAACACCATGTCGGTTTGGTATGTGATCGACAGGGCTATAATTTTAATTTGTACATATATTGTACATCGGATTCACTGTTTGGCCTACATATTTCCCTTTTACTCACTAAGTATCATAGCCGGTATCGGTAGCCTCTAGCGGCTTCCCAAGTAAAGTTTAAGCTACGTTTTGACTTTCCTGCTCGTTTTGTAATGTCCATTCTTCTTCCAGCCGTTTGGTTGCGTGTCGCCGTTCATAGCTCGGGAGCCGAATGTTGTTGTCTTGCTTTTAGATTCAAACAACACGTCCGAATCAGTTTCTGTTTCGGACAGGTCCTTAGTTGCAACTGTAAGTGAAGAAAATAACTTAGTAGGGAAGTTTCAACAGTCAGAAATAAGTTACACATAAAAAAAGGTAAGTAAGTATATGAATATGTTAGCAAGTTTTAAAATGGAACTTGCGAGTACTAGAAACGGCAATAATAATGCGATACTAAACTTTAAAATTATAATTAATACAGACAAGTCATTGCTAAGACAAATTGCTGAGATATTTACAAACAAATCTCTTTGGAAAATCGAGATATGGAGTAGCTCTAAGTGTCTGTGTTTTTTTTTCCTGTTATTCTGACGGAACAAGCACGGGGCCTAATTATTTTTTCTATGACTGTAATAAGCATTCCTATACCAAAAGATGTTTCCTGTTTATTCAGAAAATACATAATATTACGGAAAACTGGCAAACAAGTATAGATATTTGGGTTCAGGACATGCATGCAAAATTTAACGTAACTACGTTTGTATGAAACGCGCTATGTACAGACTAACTTTATGTTGTCTAAAAAAATTGATTTATTAAGAGTAGATTTCATGAAGCGCTTTCCATATAAACGTAGTTTAGTCATATTTTAAGACCAAGTGTTGAAACTCGGTGCAATTTTGTACGCATATTGCTGAGCCTAATATATATGCTTCTGGTTTGGCAGTTTTTCGATTTATTATATCCCTTAATGTCAAAATAACAATTCTTATACAAAACGATTTATCGAATTATTTTTGAAAATACTTAATTTCACGGAAATCTGGCAAACCAGAAGCATAGATATTAGGCTCAAGGATATACATGGAAAATTTCTCAGAGTTTGAACACTTAGTATTTAAAATATGACGAAAGTTTATATTATATTTAGTATATACATCTTTACGTGTAAACCGGTTCAAGGAAATACTTTTCACTTACTTGAAGACAACGAGCACATTATTATTACAGTGTCGAAAAAAAATTCTGTAACTTTGGTATTGCAATGCATTGTACTTTAATTTAAACTTAATTATACATTGCCACTGTATCTATTTTTATTTTGTCATAAACAACACAACAAACTTTTTCAAAACCGCACTCGATCCTCAAGACACAGGCTTAGTGCTTAGTTTGGGGCTCGCTGTCAAGCTATTACCCAATAATAATTTTAATAATTCTAGAATCTAAGTTAACGATTGCGTTAACTAATAAATCTTTTTTGGCAATAAATTATCTTATCTTATTTTTTTTTAATGCCAGATAGCCTTTGACTTCTATCTCACCTGATGGTAAGTGATGATGTTGTCGAAGATATTGTTCAGGCTAACCTAGAAGTTAATTATCTTAACTACGTTTGTATATATTTTACGTATATCAATAACATGTAGGATATCTATGTATTATAATATAGTATGAATGTACAAAACTTGTTTTTAAGTAATGTTTTTATTGGTAAGATGATATCTAAAAATGTATAATAATTTGTTTGCACCACCGTGTTACTTGAAATGTGATACTGTCCATACAAAGGTTGTCTGGAAGAAATTGCTATATGCGATAAGACCGCCTATTGCACAACAGTAGTCTAAGAGTACTATTTATAAGATTATTTAAATGTATATTCGCTGTGCAATAAAGAGTTTTGTATTGTATGGAAAGCGCTTTGTGAACTGTACTCTAAGTAGTGAGTAGAGTAATGCGATAGATACTAACATGGCTTCTCCTCTGTGTCGGCGAGGGGAAGCAGGCGGTAGTTGGAGCGCGGGCGCGGCTTGCGCGGCGCGCACACCCGCGCGCAGAGCCGCGCGCCGCCCGCCGCCGCGCCGCACGCCGCGCACAGCAGCGCCACGCCGCCCAGCGACGCGTACACTACCGACCACTCTGTACACCAAAATACATATATTAAGTAAACAATATATATATATATATATTAAGTAGTCACCCCGTGACCACGATCACTGCAAAGTGTTTGAAACGTCGGGACAAAAATAATGATAAATATACGCGATTTAAACCGTTTAAAGTTGTTTAATTACTATGTTTAAGTAAACAACTTTAAACGGTTTAAATCGCGTATTTTATCATTATTTTTGTCCCGACGTTGCAGTGATCGTGGTCACGGAGTGATCACTGCAAAGTGTTTGAAACGTAATAATGATAAATATACGCGATTTAAACCGTTCAAAGTTGTTTAATTAGTATGTATAATAATCGCGAAAACCTATTACATATATTGATCAATAGTTATATTTTTTTATGCCATCTTTTGACCACTATCTCACCTGATGGTAAGTGATGATGTGGTCGAAGATGTTGTTCAGGTTATCCTAAAATTACTGGCTATCAAGTACAGCTGCCGGAACACACCGTTAAGTGCTCGGCGACAGATTTTCTACTTGAGGATGGTAGCTAGCCAGGTGGACATTCGCAAATTGCCCTACCACCATGCTGTAACGACTGCCATTCTAAGACGACAACCAGAATCAACGCCTTAACGAGCCACAGAAGCGCTCAGAAGTAATGTCACTAGCGGTCACCTATCCAACTCCTCCAACGTCCGCGGCGGACGTTGCTTAACAATATATATAACGCCAAAACTGCATTTGAAGATCGATCTCAACTTTGAGATGCGTTTAGTAATACGAGCTAAGTAAGATAAGTATAACTAAGCTATAGTACATATGTGTGATGTATAGATGTGGCTTTCACATTAAACAATTAGAGGCTCTGTGAGCAGAAGACATCGCGACTGGAATATGTGTTTTTTTCGTTATCAACCCTCAACCGTTATCATATCAATCTCGGCCTCTTAAAAGTTCCAATAACTTAATCGACAAAAAATACACCGAATAAAAGCAAATTACATAGACACACATAATTGATACATGAAAGATGAGTTACATGATAGCAAAATAGTTTTATCTACAAGTTAAGTGTCTACAAAGTTACAATAAGCAAGGACTTTTGACATTTTCAAGTGTCTAATGGTTACATCCGGAACTAATGCCACAGCTTGGACACTCGACTCATTCTCTATACAAAAGCCGCGTTCTAACTACCTATTACACAGACACTACACAAATGTTGTTTTTGTACACGCGTAAATGTGTGCGTGAAGTCTAAGGTTGTCACCTTATGAATAATTGTTGTACTTACCTACCTAACAATCTTTTGATGCTGTTAATATGACTTATTAGATTTCGTAGGCTATGCGTACCTTACCTACCTTCAGAAACATTTCGACTCCATATACGACTTAGGAATATGCAACACACAACCGAGTCGGTAATATTACCTCACATTTCACTCACTTACCTATAAGTATACAAAAAGTATCATTCCAAGTTCACATTTTATACAAGTAATGGTAATAAATATAATCACAATAATAATGTATGTTCTTCTTCTTCTCGTCTAATAAACAATCATGAGGTGCGTTCGTTTTGGCTCGATTGCGTTTGTAGCAGTTTCAAAAGTGGCATTTGTGTTTTAGCGTTCGGCTAGAAGCTTTTGCTATTTTTGACCACCAATTACTGCATGCTATCCGAACGGCTTAAAACATACTTTGACAACCGACAATATTTTAACAATTTTGCACAGTAAGAAACATGGAATCAATCTCTAAAATTAACAAAAAAGTAGGTACCTATATTATTATTATTTCTTTGTTAATGGCTTCTGCTAGTTACATATATAAAAAACTTGTGAAACTCTTCAATCGCGCCAAATACAACTGTCAAACCAGCAGTTGTCAAAAAACGATCACAACGATCCCACGGTAAGACATGGGTCAAAAATATCACTTTTCTCTGTCATTTGTGGCGTTTTCAAAGCTATCCGAACGGTGAGCGAAAACGATATTTTTGCTCACGAAGTCCCAAAACGAACGGCCCGTGTGATCATTTTTAGCGTTTGTGAGTGTTATTTATGGCACCGATAGGCTATCCGAACGCCCTAGTCAAGTGTGCCGCGTGTCAACCGTGGCGAAGGTCGGTATGTGTATTGCTATTCTCTATGGTAGGTATAGGTTACAAAGACACTTGTTTTGCTGCAAACGAAGTCGATATCCACGGATATTTTTTGCAAACGAAAATCTTCTATTAATATCATTATCTGGATAGCAGTTAGAATAAAATACAAAGATAATGTATTATGTTTGTATTTTTTTCAATACCTACTGTAAATTACCGGTTTTAATAAGTTACCTACTGGATAACTGAAGAACGACCAATAGGTAGGTACTTAGTTTAGTTAGGGAATCTATAAAAACTCCTATCCTTTTCTCGTTAATATAATAAGCAACCGTAAACAGCACAAGATTACCCCATTCTCAACTTTTAAAATACTCGTACAATCGTCACGCTTCGTCGTCACGTCATGTCATCGTGCGGGAGTTGCGAGACCCATACTCAAGTCGGCTCAGCGACAGCTCAGAATCAGTGGCGGGGTGAGGAAGGCTCGTTTTGGTGGGGGGTGAGGAGTGCCATTCTATACGTAGTATTATTATATGTTCTATGCTAATGCTTAAAGGAATTCAGCGTGGAAATTCTATAAAAACTAAAACTGCAATATTAGCAACTAGTTTTCTATTATTTGACTGTGTTGTTGCTTGACGAGGTTGGAAATGAGTGCTAGAAAGCTGCGTCAATACTTACTTACCTACATTGGAACTTGAATATGACTAGGAAATCAGTATTATATATAACTTGATAAATGTCCAAACCATACGAGATTTATCTTTAAAAGTAATATGTATAAATTATTTTAAAAAGTAAAAAAACCTCACTGCATGCATAAATTTTCGTAAAAAATGTTTCATTTATGTGGTGTGACAATAAAGTATTATCTATCTATCTATCTATATAAATGTACTGACCGCAGTCTGGCTGTGCGTCGGCGTCGAGTTGCGCCCAGAGGCTCTGCATCCAGAACGCGTCGCAGCGGCAGGTGCGCGTGGCGTGGTCGCACACGCCGCGCCCGCTGCACGCGCTCAGGCACCGCGTCGCGCGCACGTGCGCGCTGTCCTCCACGCGCGCCGCGTTGCGCGCCAGCGGCAGCGCACGCGCACCATCCATCACTTTATTCTGAAAACAATTACATACTTACAAACAAACATTCCTTTATAACACCCTTGCTCGAAAAGTCAGCTTTATTTGTTTTGCTTCATACAAAAATTACTTTGGTTATTAATAACTCCGAAAATACTCAAGTTATTTAAACAACCCTCATATAAATAATTACTTATATATAATATAACTACCCGATACACCTCGGAAGAGAAAACTTAAGAAACAGCTAGAATACAAAAGTAAAAAGATTAAGCAATTGCAAGCCAAAACCAGATATTTAAAAAAAGGTAATAGATATACAAGAACTTTTAAACCAATTATGTGAGAAGTCTTTAATAGATAAAGAAGAGAGAAGTATACTGGAAAAAATTGGAGTTGAAGAAAAAGAGCTACTCATTATCAGACTTTTGCAACTGTATAAATGGTTCAGGCACATTGATGGTAACTTTGGATGCACAAAAGAAGCTTTACATGCTTTAAAAAGAAGAAGATTTCGCTAAAATTTATTATGCTCTTATTATAGATGAAATGAAAATCAAACAGTATACGAAATGGGATCCAAAAAGTCAGACATTTCGGTTTTGTTAACCACGGCTTTGACTTTGAGACTCATAACAGTGACATTGCAACAGATGCACTTGTATTCTTGCTGGTTGGCATCAACAAAATATTCAAAATACCAATTGGATATTTTTTGGTCAAAGGTAGGACTGGCGCACAAAAGGCGCAATTAGTCACAGATGCGTTAGCACTGGTGAATGATGCTGGAATAGAGGAAAAGTCTTTGACATGTGATGGCGCAAAGGCAAACTTAGCATTGGCAGAGGAATTAGGCTGTTGATTAGAACCATCTAAATTGCAGACAACATTTTTGGATCCTACATCAGGACAAAATGTAAAATTTTTTCTCGATCCATGCCACATGCTAAATTTCATTCGAAATGCATTGGAATGTTATGGCTGTTTTATGACTGGCACAGGAGAAAAGATTGAATGGAACCACGTCGTCCAATTACATGAGACACAAGAAAAAGACTATTTCATATGGCAAACCGTCTCAGAGCAAATCAGATTCATTTTAAAATAAAAATCATGAGCGTAAAACTTGCAGCTCAGTTATTTATTACGAGCGTTGCAGAATCACTACTTTTTTGCCAAAATATTTTGATGTTGCCAGATTTCCAAGGCGTTACGGAATTTTTAAGACTAATAAATGACGTATTCATATATTAAATTCACGAACAAGGCAGCTGAGATTTAAAAGAGCTCTCAGTATAGAGAACTATCACAAGGCATTCAAGCTAGGGAATTCATTTTAGATTTATGTACAGATATATCAAAACGCGGAGAAACAACTCGTGTAAACGTACTTAAATCTCCTAGATACACAGGATTCCTTAGTATTTTGGTGTGCATTGCCAGTACTAAATCTATGTTCGAAAGTCTGTTTATTCATGAAAAACTTTCCTATATACCGATGCATAAAATTAGCCAAGACCATATTCAGATCTTTTTTTCGCTAATACGAAGTCATGGAGGGTATTCCGATAATCCGTCTGCTCGAAATTTTGAAGCCATTTATAAGAAATTACTAATGGTGAGCTGCAAGCGTTTTCAAAAGGTACTAATTGAATTTCTTTGGAAAAAATAATAATTTTAAATTGTTCATCAGCTTTAAACAGAATAAATCACACCTCAAGACATTCAGACGATGAGATGATAAATACGATTTCAGAGATAACGACAGACGACATTGAAAGTCAGATGTATTTTTCGCCATTCGGCGAAAAGGTACTGGAGTATATTGCTGGGTTTGTAGTTTTTTTTTGTGCAAAAAGGTGAAATACAAAACGTGCATTCAAGGTCTACTAGGACATCAAAACCTCGAAAGTCTTACAAAACCAAAAAGGATAGGGCATCTTATGTATGCGTTGAATGACGTAATAAATATATGTCGAAGATGCGAAACCTTTATACGAAGTCATCTCAATGAAAATAATAGAGTGAAGCCTAATATTACAACAGCATACAACGTTTCAAAATCCTTGAACTATTTTCAAGGAAAGAAAATATTTCCAAATATTCATTGACATGTATATGATAACGATATCGCCAATCACAATATGGAATTGGGAAGACTGGTAATGTAAAAGTATACAGATACCAGAATTTCATTTCTTATGAAAAAATCAGACCCACGAAAATGTGTACGTCAAATTTACAAAAAGTTGGTCCATTTTAAAAATCAGTAATCAAGTATGTGCTGATGATGATTAAATATCACTTTAAAAAACTGTTTTTTTTTATTCCTATCCAAACCTTTCTAAGTTTTATTACATATAAATCCACTTTGCAACATTTCTATTGGCAACCCGACCAATACAAATATTACATCACTATTAGATAAAGAAATATATAGGATTTATAAATAAGATTAAATACGTTGTATTAATAGCTATACCTATTGTAAATTCTCTTATTAAATCTAGACTTCATTCAATTGAAATCATTCACCTTTCACCCCATCACTAGATTTTTAAATAGTGTGCAACTAGACAACGGTGTAAATACAGTAATTATTTGTTTGTAACGCATATTTTGTGCTTGGGTGTAGCTTTCACTTCTGTGTGTGTTTAAAGGGACTTGTAATTTTTCTAAATTAGTAGGCGTGATTATGTTAATGTCTGCCGTACCGATTAACCTCACCTCCCGCAAAAACTGGCAGAAAGATTTTAATACTGGAAAAGGCGCATGACAACTCCCGTTCTGAATGATTGTTTTGTTAGGAGAATAATGCTTTAATTTAACTTTTTAATTTTCGTAATGAAGTATGTAAATAAAATATGCCAATAAAAGTCTGTATTTCATTTCATAATTAGAATATTATGTACCGAATGAGATTATATAAATATACTAAAAGATTCAGAAAATTATGTACTTTTTTTGATAATTTCCAATTCATGAAATCTTGGTACGCATTTTCATATTGTTTTCTCGACTTTTCTGGTAATAATTGGTTAGAAATGTCCTATGCTGCATAATAAATATCTGGTGGTGTGTTATCAAAGCTTGTATCACTCATTTTTGTAAACAACAATATAATATTTTTTTGCAATACTTTATTGAACAAAAATGGCGGGATACGACGCGAATTCGAAAAAACAGTTTTTTTAACACAGCGCTTTTGTAGTGGGAGGCGCCTGCCTCACAATGTTTTTTTTAAAAAGGAGTTTTTTATGAAATTTAATACAACATTATAATACTTGTTTAAATGATGTTATGGGTACTATGCTGACACAGGATGTTTTAATTTTTGCAATAAGCTGTTTCAGAAACTTTTATATTTATAAAGGATTTATAGCATAGGTGTAGATAAAATTATAAATGAATCAGTAGTAGTAGTTATTATCGGAAACTAGTTTTTAAGAAGTAATATTATGACAATTAGCCCCAACCTATATAAAATAACGAATGTTGGTTGTTCAAAAGAAAAGGGGTCGATTAACCTTTTATCTGTTAATGGAAAAGCTTTGTATTAATATCATATATATAAACAGCACCCCATACTCGTACTTACATCTTCGGACAAGAAGAAAATCAGCTGTGTGTTGCCAGAGTCGACCTGCCCCCTCACTTCAGTCACGTTAACTTTTATATCCTTCAGTAACAGCGTCATTTTCTGCACCAGCGAGTCAAGCTGACCCTGATTGAAGGACGATATGGGGATGTTGAGCGTCATCTCCATGAGATTCATTTCAAGAGGGTCAGGCTTCACTTGCACGCTTACTGTATCGCGGTCGGATTCACCTTGGTCGTCTGTAACTGTCAGCTCGAAGACATACCGCCCTGGTTCTATATTCGTCAACTGGAAATCATAAGTATTATTATATTTTTATATCAAGTCATGAGACGAGCAAGTTGCCCGCAGTCACTGTTACGCCTTACTATTAAAACCGGGTTTAATAAATAAACAAATTATAACTGTCTATGGTGTGTAAGTCAAAGGTAAATTTTAGGCGCCATTTTAAATACGTTTCTTTATAAAATCGGGTTATACTATGCAGAGTAACTGTTCTTTTATTTATAAACTTCTAGGTTAGCCTGAACAACATCTTCGACACATCATCACAGTCATCAGGTGAGATAGTGGTCAAAGGCAAAACCTAACAGGCATAAAAAAAAACCGGGTTATACAATGCAGTCATTATTCTGCGTGAATCTGCACTGCGCGTAACGTGAGATAGTTCTTGTCTCGTTCCCTCAGTTGATTGACTTGCTACGCGCCCTTAAAACCTAGCTGTGATTTTGTTTGGTGGCAGGATATCTAGAACCACCCACTGATCTAAGGATATATGGAGGTATTGTACTGTATCAGCCGGATCTCCACTACTGAACGCAGCCTCCCCCCCTAATGGGGGGATTTGCCATAATCCCCACCTTGGCAGGCGTCCTGAGGATCGCAGTGTGAGATATCAGTTCCACAGAAAGCGCTGCTGCCCGCCTGCTGATGTGTTACCCTTACTATTCTTACGACAACCACGGGTAGAGATGGGGGGGTGACATTCTAGCCCGGCACTCCTTGAGACCAGAACAAAACATTTGTCTCTTGACCATGGATCTGTTTTGGTTGGTACTACCTCCAGATTGAGGCAAGTGTTTTGTTATAAACTTGTCATTAAGAGACTTAGCATTCCATGGATTCTAAAGTGTTTTATGTTTGAAAACACGGGTGTTTGAGCGTTAACAACTTACTATGAGTCGATATCACAATGTTTTAACTGACGTGTTTTTCACACATTTTGGAAATTGTAACAGTGGTTATTTATGTACAGAAATTGAATCATTTCAACTATACTTAGTTTCAACCATATCAGATGAACCTGAGGAGTGTTCGGGAAGTTTACGCTCGAGTCTCGCCTCGTACTGTGGGCCGCAGATCGTAGCGCAAGCTACAATAGCGACTGTTGGAAGGATATAATTTCTAAACGTGAGAAATTTAATTATTTTAAATTTTTAATATAAACTTTTTTTATCATTAGCTAGAGTATTTAGTTCTCAGATTGTATTTTTTTTATCGTTATAAATGTTGAATAGTGAAAGCCGCAGAGCTGCCGAAGAGATAAAGGCTTAACAGAGGGACAAAAGTTCTGGACTTTAAGAGCGCGTACCCAATATAACCAACGACACAAGCCTTAATTGCCGAGCCCAATACGTTCGTCTCTGTGGAAATAAGCGTAGGCCAGGTCATTAACGCTTACATTTCCAGGACAGTATCCGGAAATTATAGATAAGTTGGCATCGTCAGGACCACTACGTCCTAGTTATGAATGAAATTCTATTGTTATCATTATCGCCGATGCCAATGGGTTAAGATCCGACCAGTACATCTAGGCATTTTAAAGGTAGGTTCAGCACATGTATTCTACCCTACACAATAGAATATTCAAAACGACAAGTCACAACTTACCATCAACACTGGCTTAGTGTCCGAGCCCAGTATGATCGTCCCGGCAGCCATCCCCGACGCGACTCGCAGCCATTTCCACGACACTATCCGGAAGTCATCGGAAGACTTAGATCCGTTCAATATAAGCACTGGCAGGGGTAGGTTCAGAACTTGGTCGCCGCCAGCGTCCGCTTTCGGTGGACTGTTTTTGTCTAGACATAAAATATAGGGTAGGTATAAGATTTTATTTCCATAAAAGATGTTGTAAAATTTGAAGCAATGATGGTTCAGTGGTAATGGTCATAGAATATCGCGCAAGTGGCCTATGGTTTGAATTCTGCTGTGGCCATTACAACATACTGCAAAAACATTTTGCTTATGTTCCCGTGGCTAGCAACTTAATTACAAAATCTGTCTCCAATCACGTAACAATGTATTTCGAGAGTTACTTCGACAGCTAGGTTTAGCCTATCACAGAATCTTAGCTTGCCGACGGGTGAGATAGCGTTGAAGGGCTAACCTATGATAAATAAATAAAAACACTTGCTTGAGCCGTAATATATAAGTAAATTACAACGTGTAAATTTTTTAAGTGTTAGTTTTTCCAGTATTTATAATATGTACATTTTGCATGCTGTGTTTTATGTATGATGCCCAAATCTTATCTCCAGAGAAGATCCAAATGGAATGATAGACCCTATCACCAATTAGTTATATATGTGGAATTTCCCACCCTGACTTATTACATTACATGAACTTACTGGACATACTTATCGTCGGATAGTCCACGGATGAATACAGCCTCCCCCAATATGGGGGGTTTTAAGAGAAGAGGGGGGTTGCAATAATCTCCACCCTTGGCAGGCGTCTTGGAGATCGCAGTGTAAGATAATAGTTCTTCCGAAGGCGATGCTGCTCACCTTGCGATGTTTTACCCTCAGTCACATCCTACGACACCCACGGGACGAGATGGGGGGTGAAATTCTAGATCGGCGCTCCTGAGGGTAGGTAGGCAGTAATCTTAGTAAATAAAGGTTCATAGATACACAACAAACTTACTCTGCGTGACAGTGACGGTCACATTAACCGTCGCCGAGTTCCCGTTGTCGTCGAGCACAGTGAGTGAGAAGACGTACTGTCCTTTAGTGAGTGAGGTTGCATTCGCGACAGACTCGTTAAAGTTGATAATGTTAGAGTTAGTGGGGCCAGCGAGGCAGCGCCAAGTGTACGCCACTATGCGGTGGTCATCGTGGGATGCAGAACCGTTCAGGATGCTCCACGTTTGAGGCAGTGATATGAACTGGAATGTGTTAAGTGACCATTGGTTCCGACATGCAACATATATGTTTTGTACACGTGCATTTATTAGTAAATGATACCTGTTAGTATAGTTTATATACATACGTATTGGTGTTTGGGAAGTATATAATAGAGATTAAAGTATGAAATTGCCGTTCTATTGTATTGTAATAGGTACTTCGAATTGACATAGAACCTTCATGGTTTGAGATTTTTGAATGAAACTTTTTTCACATGGTACCTATCAGGTTCTTCTTTTTAAAAATGTGCAACGTTCGATTATCGACTTTCAGTTGTTTTTTTTATTCAGCTTAGACGAGAAAGATGGAGTCTTCGAAAATTCGAGTGAATTTTGAATACGAGTTCCGACGCGAAACTAATGCGCAGAAACATCTCGCAATATCAATGTTGCGTTTGGAAAGGACTGGACTGCAAATACCTTCCTATTAGATGACAGAAATGGAAAACTAAATATGTTAAATTAAAAAAAAAACTAATTTCAATTTTTCAGTAAAAATCGGCAATTTCAAATTTTAACCCCTAATATTTATTCGTAGCTTACAAAGTGGATGAGACAAATAAAATCATTTACTAACAGGTGTGGTGGTCGAAGTTAAAACTGTTCATCATCGGTATCAACAACCGGAAGATGTCCACCGTTCAACAAGTCACCCTCATTTTCGAGGATCTTGCCTCTTAGATATAAAAAAAGATCGACCTTATACGAAGATTTTTCATATTGCTTTGGGATTAACTCGATAAACAGAGCTTAGAACATTTTTCTATATTAATATAAGGATTCGCCCCTCTGGTACCAGGCTAGAATATTGCACTTTGTCTTATATTTGTGTGGACGATATTGTGTTTATAATGACATATTACGATAACATACAGTTAAATTACTTTATATGCTTTCCATTATCAATGAAAACAAAATCTAGCTCTCCGGAAGCCGTAAAACCCTAAAAAATATTATTCACAGTTTAGTGTTTTTTTTTATACTTACCTTAGAGTTATATCTCCATATTGCCTGATATTTGGTTCCCAGTAGGTCCAGTATTTTTTAATAAATCAATCGGTTATTTCTCTATACTTCGTTCAAAAACCCAATGTCGCTGATTCATAATAGATTCCATGGCAAAATTTTTGGCAACCTTTAATAGTGTGTGTGTAATAATGCATCAACTCTTACAGCATAGGTTTATACACAAAATGTGGATTTACGGCTTCGGGAAACAGGTATGATGTTGTATACATTTGTTATTTTTCTTGTTATTCACCTTATTATATGTACTATAGATTAAATAACGTGTGTGAAGATAGAGTATTTAGGGTTATTTCATCAAACTACGGTACCATTATATTCTTAATAACCACCACAATAACTTGTATTACATTATTTCTTTAGCTACAGCTATCTGCCTGATGTAAAATTTCATAACAAGAAGGCATCTGTGAAGACAATGGCCTATCATATTTTGATGGCTAATTATCCCCATATACCATACATTGATGAAATTCACCCTTAATTAGTTAGTAAAAAAAACAGTTTGATTATGTACATAAAATTATAGACCTCATCACGAAAAGTAAAAATTGAGCCAGACAAAATCCAGTCATTTTCAAGTACGTAACTACGAAAGAACTTCAACGGTCTGCAGCAATATAATTTGACCTCATTGCACTATAAAACGATCATATTAAACTGTTCGCAGTTGTTTAAGAATTTACTTATTCAGTTGTGTACCTTGACAGTTGGCTGGATTAGCTTGCTTTATTTACAAATAGTCAATGGCATTTAGTGACGGGTGGGTGTTAGTATGTTACATGTTCATATGTTAGATAATAATGTGGTGTACTGACTGCGTCTTGTCCGGCGTCTGCGACGGGCGGCGTGTTGGTCGGCGGTTTGACGAACACGTGCACTTCCGCAGTTGACGACTGTCCCGACGAGTCCGTCACTTTCAGGACGAACGTGTATACTCCCTCCGACAGATTCGATAGCTGGAACATTGTAAAACATTACTTCAGGCCAGGAACAGGGTAAACATATCAAGTACATCATTTTTAGAAGTCATCAAGGACCGTCTGAGGCGTTTCATAAATAATGATAACATTTTTTGGCGGAAGGGCATTTTACGAATGCCCGCTTGGCTAGCGACCACCCTCAAGGAGAAAATTTGTCGCCAAGCGCCTAACAGTGTGTTCCGGTAGCAGTCCTTGAGAGCCTGTAAAATTACAGACACATGAGACCTAACAACTGGACGTTTCAGTGTGACGGACTCAGTGCAATTCGTCGTTGGCGAAATGCATCTGTTATAGGCAGAGGTTTAGTCCACTTAACATCAGGTGGGCCTGGGGCTTATTCCGTCACAATAACATTAAAAAAAACTTAAATACCCAATTTCAGGAGTGTGTCAATGGGCATCCACCCAAAGTCAGCTGGTAGACAGAAGACACATATAGAGAATTTAAAATCAAATTGGTGGTTATCGGCTAGGTGCGTCGCTGATCGAGCTTGATGGGTACCACCACAGAGTCAGATATTCTGTCTCGAAGCAGTAATGCACTAACACTACTGTGTTTAGCAGTGAAGAGCGCAGTGCAGTGTCAAGCAGAACGAGTACGGTGACACTTCATCTGTAATGTACAGGCATGACCGCTTACCATCAGGGGGTCGACGAATATATTAAATACAAATTTCGACAGAATTTCAACTGAAAATTCATGTTGTGATTATCAAAGACCCAAAATAGTATATAATACTAGCTGACCCGGCAAACGTTGTTTTGCCATATAAATAATTTAAAAATAAGGGTTGATCGTAGAAGGGTGAAAATTGAGGATTGTATGTATTTTTGTATGTTGATATAAAAAAATAGAAATTAAAAATTTTGTCTAAAAAATAAAAATAAAAAAATTTAGGGGTGGACTACCCCTAACATTTAGGGGGATGAAAAATAGATGTTGGCCGATTCTCATAGATACCGGATAAGCACAAAAAAATTCATCAAAATCGGTCAAGCCGTTTCGGAGGAGTATGGCAACGAAAACTGTGACACGAGAATTTTATATATAGAGATATATTTTAACAAAAGATGGATGTGGCGAAACAATCTCTTCAAATGTCCGCTATTCAGTCATCTATACTAATATTATAATGAGGAAATAAAATTTTTTTAAGTAACGAATAAACTTAAAACTACCATACTGATTTAAAAAATTCTTCCACCATTAGATTCCTACAATATTCCTGACGAACATAGGCTATAGAATATTTACTTAGAGATCCGTATGAAAGCTTCGATAATTACGTATAACCCAACCAACGTGTGAAAAAAAATACCAAATTAATCGTTATATCGCGTACGCTACGGAAATTGTTCACAATAGAGCAAAGTGATGTTCTACAATTATAAAGAGGACGTCATTATCTACAAAAAAGTCCACAATACCATATGTCTAACTTACACTTATGTCACAATAACTACTCTTTGTGTTTCAATTTATATTTTTGGTAAATACCCGTGCAAAATCAGGGCGGGCCGCTAGTTAGTTATACTCTGAAAACGTACCGGCAGCTGTGTTCTATTTTTTTACTTAATTAGCTTACTGCATTAAATTGTGTGGGTGTAGATACGAGTCGAGAGTGTCGTATAAATAGATATATATCCGACATCCGATATTGCCACAAAATGTTAATCAAAGTTGATACTCTAAACGGAACGCCATCCTTATGCAGTACGATAATAGTATATTAAATTCGTTAGCTATCAGCATTCAGATAGTGCATCCTGCAATTCAGTTAGGCTACATTTATAGTATGGCAGTTTTCAAATACGTCAAACGAATTGGGGCCCGATTCATTGACAGAATAAATGTAAAAACGTTACGGTTTTAACGGTATTATTATAATTAAATTGCCTTAATTTTAAAATGGGCGTTTTAGCCTTTCTTCGAATACCTTGATGGTATATTATTTTGCAAATAGTTACACATATTGATATATGTAATACATTTTGTATGTTTTTATTTAAATATGCTATTGTTCTTGTTGTGGATACATGTTTTACAATCTCTAGTTTTAAACCTTTACTAATATTATTGATACTATGTAAAAGTTTTATTCTGTCCAGTGTGCCTTAGTTAATAAATATATGAATATGGAACCTTGGCATACTGTTGAATTAAGTCAGTCCTACGAGCATAGGGTAACCGAACGACCTTTTTCCGACACATGTACTCCTAGTACAAGATATACATACGATACGAATGTGTACGTTACCGTGAAACGTCAAAGAATAAAAAGGGGTTTACGATCTGATCTATTAATTTAATCTAACAGCTCCCCTATGGCTATGGTAATAATGAAAAAAATGTTTTTTTAATGGTATTGTGACGGAACAAGCACAAGGGACACCTGATTTTAGGCGATAAAAGGCAGAGGTGCCTTTAACAAATACATTTCGTCTCAAGTACGAACTGAACTGCGCCCGTCACCCTTAAACATGCAGCCGTTCATTGTGCCTGTAATTTTGTATTGAAGAGATAAAGAAATTGGAACGACATTAACTATGTGTCGCTGTATATTTTCATCGATCGATAACGTAATGTAGTTATCGATCTATAATTTTAAAGAACGAATCAATGTACACTTTTTTATAAATAATAATTATTATTATTATCTGAGTAAAAGCTAGTGTTAGATAATGGTTACATTGTCAATATAATACTTGTGAATGTTTATGAGTGTATTAGTTTGTTCTACTTTTTTAACTATGATTTAATGAATTAAGTATACACCTACTACACAGATTGACAATAACATAAGTTTTATTCTAATTTCCCAAGTAGTTCCTGAAGCGTTATAACCGTATAAGTCGCGGGTAGATATTAGTAAAGTTCTAAACTTTGTTCGGGCTTGTAACCACTCACTTTCGTAATGGGTGGATTTTGTTAATACAATTTGGTAAGTTTTGAGTGTCTTGTTAGACAAAATTTTTTTTAGGTCGTATTATCCATATAAAATGTTTATCTTATTTTGTAGTACTTGAATGATCGTGTTCGGAACACCAAATTCCATACGGATGAAAGCTAGTAATAATAAAATAATAAAAAATATCTAAATATTTGACGGGACATAATCGCAATAATACCCCCATGGGGTGTTCTTATATCTTTCTGTGAGAGTCTTAAAAAACGACGAAGGATATAAAAATAAGAGGGTAGGCTGCAGCGCTTTCTGAAGAACGTCTTACACTGGTATCCCCAAGACGCCTGCCAAGCGTGGGGAATATGGCAAACCCCCTATTGTTAGGGGAGTCTGTGTTCACAGGACAATCCGGCTGATAAAGTAATCGCAATAAAACATAGTTTTTTTTTATGACTGATATGTTAGCCTTTGACCACTATTTCACCTGATGGTAAGTCATGATGTGGTCGAAGATGTTGTTCAGACTAACCTAGAATTACTGGCTCTCAAGGACAGCTGTTGGAACACACCGTTAGGTGCTTGGCGACAGAGGGTGAGGATACTTGAGGGTGGTAGCTAGCCAGGCGGGCATTCGCAAATTGCCCTACCACCATGCTATAACGACTGCCATCCTAAGATAACAACCGGGACCGACGGCTTAACGTCCCTCCGAACCACGGAAGCGCTCACTAGTAATGTCACTAGCGGTCACCCATCCAAATCATGACCGCGCCGTTGCTTAACTTTGCTGATCGGTTAAGAACAGCTAAGTAAACTTCGCTACGAGCGCTTCAATACTACAAGACTACAAAGATTTATCTAGACAACGTTTTGATCAAGTTGCATTGACCATGGTCTCGTGTAGACTGATAAAAAATGCTTCCATAGCGTGTGGGCTAAAACTGCGAATGTAAATTCTGCCTTATCAACGGATATACTTGGCGTCTATACTTAGTACTTATCTATAATATATTTATAGGTGTATTAGTGCGATAGCAGCTATAATATGATATTAATTTGACATATCATTGATCCCTCCGATAAAGAGTATGATTTTGCTGTAAAGTAATACACACATTGTTGCTGATAAAAATCAGACACGGAAGAAATGGATTGCACTTAGGGCCCTTTACACTGCGTTAGATTCGAATCAATACAGAACTTGGAACATGGTCGTTTTTCAGTCTCAAAAATTAAGTTTATATTCAAGTTTATTACTAACCCAAGATACGAGAGCATTCAACATGTGTATAATAGTTATAAACCATTGCCCGCGAAACTAAGCTAACTCAATTTACCTGCCAATTTGTCAGCCATCTTGCTCATAGGTTTGTATTGATTTGCTATGTTAATAATGTAATTTATTGATTTAAACTTAGAGAGGTGGAATGTTTTTTTGTTAAAATGACACTAACAGGATCGTCAACGAAAGATACACTTACTATATCATATTCTTTGTCGTAAATATATTTGGTTGTCGAGTTCCATACACGAAAGGTTGCGTACCGTTCTCTATACAACATTACGAAGGGCACGGAACCCTTCGTGCGCGTGTGACTCGCACTTGGCCGATTTTTATTATTTTTGTTATATCGGCAACAGAACAACTAGCTATCACGGTTAATGAGATACAGCCTTGTCACAAACAGATAGATAGACAGAACAGAGTCATAGTAATATGGTCCCGATTTACCCTTTGGGTACGGAACCCTAAAAAGTAATTTTGTTACTCCTTTACGCTGAAACGGCTGAACCGATTTGGATGGAACTTGGCATATAGATAGTTTAGATTTTGGATTAACACGTAAAATATTTTTATCATCACCATCATCACTTTTTATCACTTATTACGCGGGGGGCGCAGCTAGTCTAGAATAAATATGTTACCTGTAAGTAAGGTGAATGGGTGTTCTGCATATCGACGGCCTTATTTTCGTCCTCAGCTGACTTGGTCCATTCCCAGGAAGTGATCTCGTGGTCGTCGGTGGAGAGACTGCCGTTCAACGTCAGGTTGTTTTTTGGCAGATATATAATCACATCTTGCCCTGTGGATGCGCAGAAAACAAAAAAAATGAGAGGTCATTTTAATTTATTAGAGCAATAAAATTTGGGCCCGGGCGGGAATCAAACCAGCATCCCTCTACTTCGCGCCGGGAAAATAAAAAACGCAACATCCCTAGCGGCATCTCTTAGACATGCGCGGGTCGAATCGTATAATCAGTGTTTCTCGCTTCAGTTAAAGTTTCTATGAGCGAAAGCCTTTCTCTCATAGTTCAGAAAAAAATACATTACAAGACTATTATTGCGGTATATAATGGTACCCCTCTGAGGTGCCGGGCTGGAATTGTTCTTCACCATAATTTCCTGAGGGAGTCGTAACAGGCGAAGAGAAAACACCAAAAGGGAAGCAGCATTGTCTTCTGAAGATCTGCGATCCCCAAGACGCCTACCAAGCTTGGGGATTATGGCAAAACTATACATGAGGGAGGCGTTCATTCAACGGTGGACGTATAACAGCTGTAGATCGCATCAATTGTAATATATAATATCCAAAACTTAAAATAATTGGAATAATTATAATATGTATTCAAGATTTCATCACTGATTATGTTTTACACAAAAAACCGTAAATGCTATTACTGTCTTTTCAATTATTTGAATTACTCCTAGAGACAAAACTAGGAATTACCTATGAATGAATAAAATAAGACTTTAGAGAATATTCATACTATACTAATATATTTAAAGGAATATGTATAATCAATATACCACATACCTGCATTAGCTTCCGGTGGATAGTCAGTATGATTCAATACAGTTATATTAGCTGTTGTAGAATTCTTGACATGGTCGGAGTCTTCCACTGTTAGTTTGAATGTATAATTGCCAGGCAGCTTCAGATCTTTGAGAACCAAAGTGGGGCCGTCTAGCAGAGGAGGCTGGTAGCCAATGGGGCCAGATGTGAGGTCCCAGTGCCAGGATATGATGGCGTCGTCATCCTGAAAAGCATACCCACGACACTCCATACAACCAACATGATTTGCTTCATACATTTTGCACGGTGGTAGGGCAATTCACGAATGCCTATCTAGCAATTTGCTAGCCAGCTAGGTACCAACCCTCAACTAGAAAATCCATCGCCAAGTACCTAACGGTGTGTTCCAGCAGTTGTCTGGGAGCCAGTTTCCAATCTAGGTTACACTTGTTTACTATCTTTTAACGCATCATCACATCATCAGGTGTGATTGTGGTCAAAAGCTAGCCTTTCAGGTATATAATTGTACCCGTGAATTCTTTTGTGTTTGCATATGACTTCTATTGAAGAGCAAGTTGTGTTATCCCGCTGGGTGCTCAACTTCATGTGGGCGTCTTCGTAAGAGTTGACGCAAGGAAAAGAACCAGAATGTGGGCAGCAGCACCTTTTGAAGAACTGTCATCTTATATTGCGATCCCCAAGACGCCTTTCAAACGTGGGAATTACGGCCAACCCAAACTAATGGAGGAAGCCTCAGTTCAACGGTAGACGTCATGGCTGTTAATTATCAAGTTGTGTTGGGACTATTTTTAAGATCATTATTTTGTAAATAAATAAACACAAATGATATAATAAACACTTCAAAATAAATAGCAATTTACAACACAAACACGCACACTCAAATATACACCCTCATACACAAAAACAACACACACAAGACCATTATCAATAAAACATATTGTGAATTTTTTGAAGCAATTAAGTTGACAGATATTGTTACTCGTATGTACTAGAGGAATCGTACACCATGGAGCGGAGGCTCCTACTACATGCAATGTATGCTTAAAAGGAGACTCCTGATACTTATTTTATGTAACACTAGCTTTTTCCCGCGGCTTCGCCCGCGTTGACTATCCCTCAGGAACCGTTACCGGTTTTTGGCAGCCGTGTAAAACGTGTCATATACAAATAGGTTACTTTTAAATCTTTTTAAATTGTCCCCGTAAATCGTAATTGTTTTATAGGTCGAGTTTTAGTACCATATTTTCCATAAAGTTTTCCATTCTGGTACTCCTCAAAAACAGTTATATACATGCCCCGCGGCTACCAGTTTAAACGTAGTGCCCCATGTCGAGTGTTGTAGGATATCGCTGGAGTACACAGCCGCAGTGGTGATATTGTCTCCGTTACAGTTAGCATCATAAGACATTAAGTGAATATCGCAAATTCTTGCCAATTAGCCCCTACATGGTTGACAATCTTTTTACGGACATCTATTGCCCTTTCCTGAGTCCCATAGAATAAATAAGAACGGGGTTGAAAGTGGCTGCGCTCATCACTTTAGTAACCTCGGTCCGAGCTCAGTGGTGAGGCACCACATGATGGATCGCAACACTATACTCGAGCTGCCTGTCATACTAGACGCGTGACGGACGTCTCATCTGAATTCCGAAGCTCAGCGCGTAGCGTTCTCCTTGCTTTGTAAAACGAATTTGAAATAGTTAAGTTATAAGTATAATTTTTAAGTCATTTAGAAAATTATCTTAATTGTAAATTTCTTCCTCATTTTCACTACTTCTAATCAACCTTAGCAAAAAATATTATATTGGCATGTTTTTGTTTTAATAAGTCTATCCAGATACTAATCTTCATCACTATCACTTCAAAAACAATGACCTTTCCTTACAAAGTGTCAACCCAATTTCACGGCCTTAAGTCATCCCTGTCGAAAAATGTCGAACATGTTATTTTTATTTTGAATGATCTATCCGAATACTAATTTTCAGAACTGTAAGTTAAAAAACAAAGTACTTTCATACAAACGTTTTCACCCATTTTTACCCTCTTAGGGGTCAAAAAATCCTACGCATACAGACATATACACCCTCCAAATTTCAAGTCTCTGCGACCAGCGGTTTAGGCTGTGCGTTGTCTGTCAGTCAGTGAGTCAGGATATTGATTCTTATATATATATATATATATATAGATTAATCTTTGAAACATAATAAAATATGATTTTTGTTTGACGTACCTTACTAGCACTACCATCCAATACAGCCATGGAATTGGGAAGCTTGACCGTCTGTGTTTGCGGCGTGATAACCACCATGGGTGGAGTGTTTGTCCTTTGTGGCGGCAGCACAGTCACATTCGCATAACCCTCGCCGTAAGAGTTTGTCCCATTGACAGTGACCTTAAAACGGTACTGACCCTCTGTTAAATCGGTGAGGGTCACTGTCGCGCCATTTTGGTTCATGTTTCCTGGGAAATAAAGTTTAATATAATGATAAGGCATACCTGGTTATGGCGCAGTACAAAACCTAAAAAAATAATTAAAACGTTCCAAGTTGGTCTTGTGGATGTTTGTGGTGTTGATTAAGTGAATCTATATCCTATAAAAATATTATATAGGATCAATGCAATTCTAGTGTAGCAATGACTGCGCTTATCTGTTTAATCAGTATATAACCAAAAATCTAAACTAATATGATTTACCTGTAAATCCTCCTTTTGGCTGATCAACCAAAGTCCAGACATAGTTGTAATGGCTCATTGTTGCTTTCTCATCGGGAATGGTGTATGCTGCCAAGGTCACTTCATTATCAGGCAATTGGACCTTCAAAAATGAAACATATTATACATACTGTTATGAGAGAAAACGATAAGGATTAATTAACAGCTTTTACCTCTTTTGATAAAATGGAAACAGTCAATGTTTGAATGGTTTTTGTAGACAGAGGTTCTGTTTTTAAGGCATCATTTTTATTGTCATTATCATCTTTTTTGATAGCGTCTATAGGTACTGTGGGACCTTTTGAATATGGTCTCATGCTTTGTATGCAGGATCCTTGAGCATTTTCTTCAGTTCCAGGAATACATTTGCAAATACCATTACGTAGCTTAAGTCCAAGGGGAATGCATTCGTAGTTCAACGGGCAGTCACCAACCCCCACTTCACAAGTGATCTTATCTAGAAAGTTTCTTGAGTCCATGATCATGTCGCTGTCACCGTTGTCTCTGTATAACGAACTCGAAATGTCATCTTCAACGGGTAAGTTATTTAGGAAGTGTGAAAGGAAGTCGTTATCTTTATCCTCACTGATAATGTCATTGCGGTGGCTAGTGTAAGGCGAGTATATGGGCTCCTCTTCCGGCGAGAAGTTGGTTATTGTTTCTCTAGCAGTTGATTGATCCAGTATATCAGACCAGTTCTCTGTAAACAAAGGAGACATAATACTTGCATTATATGTATTTTGTTCTAAGAAGAACTAGCTAGAACATTATGGAGCTAACTCTCAAGCTCCATAATGCTAACTAAGAATTTCACTGTTACATGATGCTAAGAAAGTTAATAAAATATTGATTAAAAAATAACTATGTACTTAATCAAATAGTACGTTTCAAGCCGTTTATTTTCTGAAAAATTTGAAAGTAATTTGTTATACATGAGTAAAATATTTAATAGTTCCTAAAACGACTTTTTTTGTTACATCATGCCCACAATTTAAAACCCCTATACATAGACTGGGTATCATTTCAAATACGCATTCCAAAAAAAATAAAAATTTTCTATGTAAATAGTATTATTTTTCTAAATGACTTTGAGATGCACATCTCTGAGGGTGCGATTTTCGTAACCACCACGTTGCAGCGCGAGCTGATAAGAACTCTATTTCTATGGTGTTTTGTTTTCGTATCGAAACCATCACGAGCAAAACCTTGAACGTACGTCGCTATAATATAGCCACGTACGTTCAAGGTTTTGCTACAAGGATTACATATTATGTAATGCCTTAAAGTTCTTGACCAGAAGCATGCATAGCTAAAGAGTACTTATTGTGGTAAAATTCAACATATTATCATGTCATGTCTATCATGTCCCTGACTGTCTACGATGACCTAGTTTGCAATAGATGAACATGCAACGATAGGTAACGCGCTTCGGGTACTTATTAAACTGTATTACAAAAAGTCTATTGAACCTAATGAGTCAAAATAAAAAAAGATATATAAGGTCAATTATGTTATACAGTCAAAATACTTAAACATCAAAAGGTTGACAGGTTTTCTAGTAATGTACATTTAGCAAACTATCATCCAAACCGGTTCACAGTAGTGTATATTTTAATTATAGAAAAAAATAAGTCCTAATCATAACATAAACAATGAAACTGGAGCGATAAGCATCAACATATCAGCCGAATCTGGAAATTCACGCAATTTGGAACACTGCGCTGTGAGTTAAGTACCTTCTATAAAATATATATGTCACCGTTTTATTGTACTAACCGTTAGTTTATAATAAATCTAGTTAGCGTCTAAACTGTCGAATAAACTGTCGATAGATTGTGAATGGAAACTAAAATTTACAATATAACGTTTAAATTTTCGTAAGATTATAAACTGACCATGTCCAGCCGTCAAATTGTAATTATGTGGATCAACAATTTACCATAGATCTACAAAAGTATTACAGTGGCCATAAGCAAAATACGTAGGTACAGGTTTTTAATGTATTATTTTTTCACTTACCACCAGATATAGTAGAGTATGTTACTCTGGACAGACAAAAATAGTAAATTATCACCAAAAATAAACCCGCATTTTAATGTTATCTTATAACCAAAGTTTTAACATCACGCTATCCTATTTAAGCAAAATTACTCAAAATAAATCATTGTTAACCCAAAAGTAGTAAATGATCACCAAAAGTAGTATATGCTCACCAAAATTAAATTCTCGTGGCGCATCGCCGGCCGCTGCCGCGGCACGCTCGCTTCGCTTGCTCGGCTCGCGCGTTGTTGTAGTCACAAGTAACCTAACGCTCCTCCTCGCTTCGCTCGTCGTCGCACCTAAATATGACTTTGCCCTAGACTAAATGATATTTAACCCCTCGCTAAAATATAGTAATCATTTACTACATTTGGTGTCCGATTAAAATTTTTGGTAAAAGAACTAAGGGTATCAAAGCATTTTATGGTGGTCATTATTTTAAATCCCTTAGTTTTTTTAATGTACCTACAAACTCGAAATGAATATGTTTTTTTTGTCTGACTATTATTTTTGTTCTTAACTCTATGAAATTAACTCATGATAACATTAATTCACAATTTCGCGGGCGATTATAGATCGTTAGATTATAAACTGCCAGCTAGACATGGTCAGTTTATAATCTGACGAAAATGTAAGCGTTCACAATCTATCGACAGTTTATAATCTCACTAGATTTTTTTATAAGCTAACGTATCGTCCAATTATCCGGTGACATATACACTGAAAGAAATCCTTAAAGACATGTCATCGGTAATTTATATTCTTTTTATTTCGGACGTTACATTTAATACGAAGTATTACTTTAAATATTGTTATGTTTGCAATAACGCCTGCTATGCGGATTACATTACAAAATCACAAATAGACGATAGAACAAATTTAAGTCATGTGCGGGATTCGAAGCCGCGTCCATCCACCCCTTTAGCCCTTTAGCCGGGGTATGCTCGAACCAATTGAGCTAACGTGACATGACGTCATAACTCAAATCTTTCCTATCGTTATTTAACCCTCGTATTGGGATGGGGCGACATCTACAGTAGGTACCACTTACGTTGTACTACAGACAAGACCAATTTTGCAATTGGTTTTATACTTGTAAATGATGACGCAACCTTATAATTTTAACATTGTAATGTTTGCAATAACGCCTGCTATACGGATTACATTACAAAATCACAAATATACGATAGAAACAATTTAAGTCATGTGCGGGATTCGAACCCGCGTCCATCCACCCCTTTAGCCGGGGTATGCTCTAACCAATTGAGCTAACATGACATGAAGTCATTACTCAAATAATTCCTTTAAAAAAAAAAATATCGTAATTTGTGATTTTGTTGTAACGAAGTATTACTGTTCCAGCGACAAATCCGTCATCGTTTAACACAAAAACAGTGTGTTGACCGGATGATTTCTGCATTTGGTGATGAAGCCCCATCCAAAACCACAATTTAGTGCAGTCACCCAAGAAAACGTTAATGCTGTGCGTAAGCTGATTGAGGAAGATCGACATGTGACATACCGCGAAATTCAGGCAACTTTAGACATTGGCATGAGTCAAATACAAATAATCTTGCATGAACAATTAGGTGTAAAAAAGTTGTTTTCCCGATGGATACCGGCATTCGCTCTGTGAAGAGCAAAAAGCGGTTTGCGTTACTTGGTGCGTCAGAACTCTCGAAAGATTCCACGCAGGATCCTCAAATGCTGTATACAATATCATATCAGGTGACGAATCCTGGATATACGCGTACGAACCCGAAACAAAAAACCAGTCACCAGTGGCCACGTTTGTCTCCAAAACCGGCCATGTTGCGACTATTCATCTTGAGGGACAAATAACGGTTAATGCAGAATGGTATGCTAGCATTTGTTTGCCACAGGTCGCCACAACTGCAACCGCCGCATCATACTCCACCACGACAATGCGAGTTCTAACACCGCGCACAGAACAAAAGAGTTTTTAGAGCAAGAAAACATAGAATTATTAGACTATCCGCCGTACAGCCCCGACTTAAGCCCTAATGATTTCTATACTTTCCCTAAAATAAAGAATAAATTGCGTGGTCAGAGATTTTCATCACCTGAAGAAGCTGTGGGCGCCTACAAAACGGCCATTTTGGATACCCCAACTTCCGAATGGAATGGTTGCTTCAATGATTGGTTCCATCGTATGGAAAAATGTGTCAAATTTCGCGGAGAATAGTTCGAAAAGCAATAAATACATTTTTAAATAGTAATGTTGTGTCACTTCCTTGATTCCCGAAATTTTCAGTGCCGCCCTCGTACCTGTTTTGAACCAGTGATGGCTCAGTGGCATTGGCTATGGACTTCGGGATTCGAACTGCGCAGCAGGTCCATGGTACAAAACCCACCGCAGGCTTGAGCTTCACTGCACGGGGAAAGGGCATTTTGCAAATGGCCACCGGGCTAGCGACCACTCTCAAGTGCGCAGACGCAGCTGCGCACTCGCCCTGATGATGAGCATCTGATATGCTCGAAACCCGGGTCGACGTATTCGATCCTCAACGTGAGTGTTTTTGTCGGTTTAATTTATAATATTTAAATACTAAAAAATACATGTGAGTTTTTTGAAACTCTTAATCGTGACATCACCAACGGGAGGGACATATAAGGAGGGGTTAAAAAATGCTAAAAAGCAACATATTGTGATTAATGGACGGGCCCCTATGTAATAAATTCAACTTATTTCATTATTAATACTACTTACATTTATGGATAGTTTAAATATTTTTGTGGGTTATTGTGTGTTTTCACTAGGCTAGCTATAACTTTTAACCTATATAGATTGGTAATTAATTGAAACAAAATAAATATACTGTTATCCAGTGTTCATCCAGTTTTTCACCATTGCCTACAATGTGATGTTAGTATCTTTGCTGATGATACCAAAATATTTGGAAACCCTCAGATTAACTACGACCCTCTACAAGATGATTTGAAGAAAATAGCCAACTGGTCTAAAGAATAGCTAATAAAACTCAGTCCTTCAAAATGCACAGTATTGCACATAGGCAGTTGCAACCCCCGTCTGACATAGAAGCTAGGCGATACTCGACTGATGGAGGTCAAAGTGCAAACAGACCTAGTAGTTAAGATTTCAGAGGACTTGAAGTGGGAAACGCATTTGTCATCAATCACTAAGAAAGCTAAAAGTCTTATATACCTCATTAGAAAAGCCTTTGGCGCTTTAACGCCTGAGATAATGTTACAGGTCCACAAAACCTTTGTAAGACTAATCCTAGAGTATGCATTTCAAGTCTGGAGCCCCTATTTTGTTAAAGAAATTGAACTGCTCAAGAAGGTACAACGCAGCTTTATACAAATACCACGAGCACTAAAATGACAGCCATATGAAGAATGCTTAAAAGAACGCTTAAAAGTGTTGAAGCTCACAAGTTTAAAAGATCGCAGGGATCGTGGAGATCTAATTGAGACATTTAAGATCATACATAGACATTAGAACCTTCAACATTTCGAAAAAAATTTTTTAGGTCATTTCATTTGTTAGGTCATAATATTTTTTTGTTTTTATTGTGTGGTCTTTAGGTATGTCTGTTTCCCACAGCACAGTAAGTTCTATAGGTATGCATGGATCAAAAGAAAGCCTGTGTCACCACCTTTCCTTGTGAACTTTAACCACTAACCAATAGTAGATTGTAGTATAAAACTTACCATTAGGCAATACTGGTTTTACAAGTATCATAGATACATGGGAATCCCATTTGTGGCTGTCAGCACGTAGTAAAGGCAGGCAAAGCTCATCACTTGCACACTCTACATGGTAACACCTTGTATCCACAATGAACACAATATTGCATGATTCAGAGATGCAGCACGACATCACACATTGTCTAAGGCCTTTGAGCATTGTTTTCTCTGTGATAGTACCTGCTGTGAGGTTACCTAAAAATTTAATAATATAGTGTACACAAAACTATACTATCGGGTGTAATTTATTATATTCAAATGTGTAATTTTTGTTCACAAGACTCACCAACTGGAGCATAATTAACAAAATTCTTTGGATATAATTTAGGACACTTATTGTTCTCATATTTCTCACTCCAGGCTTTGTTGTAGAGGGATAAAGATACTCTAACGTTCACTGACCATATGAAAAATAAGCTTATCCACAGTATTCTACAACTGTCCATTATTATTGTTTAAAAGTTTGCAGCGTTTCAAAATATCATGAATTTGTTCGTATGTTATCAGTACACACAGGAACTCTAATATTTATTAGATAATAGGATGGACTGAAATAATATTTAATACGTGGGCGAACAGATAAACTTGTTTGTATAAAAAGTTGTGAACAAAATCTTACATCACTAAAGCCAAAATTTATTTTATATTTTATTTATATTTTTAGGTCTACAACAATCAACATCAAGGGTGCGTTTCATTTGAGTGAGATTCGCTAAAAACGCTAAAAACGATCACACTCCCAAAAAGTTTTCCACATGGGTCTTGGCGTTATTTTCGCCTTAAACGCTACATCTAATGTCAAAAGTGACAGAAGTTGCAAGTTTTAGTGGCATTCTTAGCGTTCTTATCCAAAAATGGAACGGGGATGACAGTTACAAACGATCACGTGATCACAACCACAGACGCAGAATGTGATCAAAATTATCGAAATTTACGTTCTTAGCGACTAATGGAACAGGCCCCAACATGCTATGCATAGAGTAGATAGAGACCAGTGCTGCCAGGTTCGGCAAAAGATTATGAACAGTTATCTAAGAAGGGACGGTTTCTACGCAAAGGGACGGTTCTTACCCACTTTAAAAATGAATGTTATTAATTTAATTCGCATTGTTTAATATCTGCTACAGGAATGCCCGTAGGCTGTTATACGATTTGATTAATTATTTTTTCAATAGAGTTCATTCCTTACATAATCACTAAGCATTTTTCTTAATATAATTGGTTTTATTGGAGTTCAGTTTTTAAAACAAGTCAAACGATGCTAAAAATCAGGCCCACGCTCGCTGCTGTGCACAATCGTGACTCCCAGACGAAGAACTTCAAATAAGTTCGAAACTGGTCGGAGCAATATCCGGTAAATGTATAACGCGAGTCCTACCTGGTTAGTAAATAATGATTATGGACAAAACTCGCGCAAGTTTTTTTGCCTGAATAAGTATTGTTAATACTTAATGAAGAAAGATTTGTGTTTGATTTTTCGAATTTACGATTTTATGAGGTAACTCTCCAGACAAGGAGAGTTACCTCATAAAACCAATTAAATTAAGAAAAATGCTTAGTGATTATGTATCGAAAAAATAATTATTCAAATCGTATAATAGCCTACGGGCATTCCTGTAGCAGACATTAAACAAAAATCTCCATATCAATTCGTCAATATTTGAGTTTTACGTTTGTGCACACTGCACTACCACTTTTCTGTGGGCGTTGTTTGCAGCTGGAGCCCTGGAGGTGACGTCATAGATGATGTCATAACATAATGCTAATGGTGTCTGTTTAGCACGCTATGAACTGACAGTTTGCGTCAATACAGTGCAAATAGCGCATATTTGCGTGACTTGAACCGCGGGGTAATTATCTTGTAAGTTGTATTCGTCATTGAAAAGTGTAGAAAATAAAAAAAAAACAAAGAAAACTAACACAAACTGTATGAATTAACTTTCGGTAGTATAATATAGTCTTTAAAAGCTAAGAGAGTGTTTTGGATCAGTATTGTGCAGGAAGTAGGTTCCACATTATTCAGAAAATCATTTTTATGTTTAACAAATCGTGATGGCACTTTACTGCTGATATAAAACGTATCTTACGAAAATTACCTCAAAGTTATAAGTCATAATCATCAGAAATTAACCAAAAAAAAACCGATTAACGGAAATGAGACAGAACATTTTTGCAAAAAAAAAATCATAGCCTATCTCCATCATAACAAAGCATTCTGTAAAAGGCATGATAATAAATAGGCACGCTCTTATTTCTGACATGACAAAAATCATATAATATAACAAATTCTCGTGGAGCGCAAGTAAGAAAATAAGTCCGAATTGCTATTAGTACGCTTATATTGAAATTGATAATGAAGATAATTGCTCATTTTTAAGCCAAGAAATCAAAACTTTTTCACTCTAAGGAAATTCAAAAGTATATGGTAAGTTGTAGCTCATTTTATAACAAGAACATAGATCAAATGTCTTTATCTTACAAAAGCGTGCAATTCGAGCCATATATGAAATGGATCTTAGGAAATCTCAAACGGAACTTTTTAAAGAAATTCATTGTTTAACTTTACCGACTCTGTATACATTTGAAAATACTATTTAGATTCGTAAAAACTTGAGTAAATTTAAATTAAACAGTGACAATCACGATTACAACACTAGAAATAAATATAAAATAGCAGTGCCAGGTTTTAGATTAGCACAGACAAAAGGACCTTCTAAGGTAATTGTGTCCAGTTTTATAATAAAGTACCCAAACATATGACAACGCTCACAGAAGAGAAATTCAAGTTTGAAGTGAAAAACATTTTGATTAGGAAGTCCTACTACACAGTTTGCAATTACTTAAACAATAAAATTTGTTTGGAAAATTCCGCCTCTGCCAAGCTATCGCTTGTCACCTACGTAATTTAAACAAATATTGTAATAATTTTACTATATAAAAAGTATGTAACATAAGTTAAATGACGTTTAAAAGAATGGACTCGAGTTTCTTGCCCGTTCGTCTCGCATTGGCTCTATACATTTTTTTGCTGAACGTGGCAGTACAATGTAGAATATTTAAATATTAAAATTTGTAATTGACCTTCATAAGAGCGTCGTAGATGCCTTAAGTTAATAAATAATGTTGACTTATGTATTAGACGCAGGGACAGATCCACTTTAAATAGGACGGAAAACCGTCCCTAATAGGATGGTCTGGCAGCTCTGGAAGAGATTAATCGATGATGACAATTTCAATATGACAGTGACACTTCAGTACTGAATGTTGCTTAGTGCGTTAGTGCTCGGGGTCCAAAAAATCGCCTTATTTTTTAATGACCGATTGATTTAGGGTGCGTTTCATTTGAGTGAGATTCGCTAAAAACGCTAAAAACGATCACACTCCCAAAAAGTTTTCCACATGGGTCTTGGCGTTATTTTCGCCTTAAACGCTACATCTAATGTCAAAAGTGACAGAAGTTGCAAGTTTTAGTGGCATTCTTAGCGTTCTTATCCAAAAATGGAACGGGGATGACAGTTACAAACGATCACGTGATCACAACCACAGACGCAGAATGTGATCAAAATTATCGAAATTTACGTTCTTAGCGACTAATGGAACAGGCCCTTAGAGATGTACTGATTATATGAAAACAACTTCTACTTGACACTTAAACAGCCTTACTTATAAACGCTACTTAAATTTTAAACATTACTTAGCCGCTGATTAGCAAAATTTCTTACTCATAAACGCTACATAACTTTATCCAGTACCTAAGTACTGCTTAAATCAGCTGTCAATTTAAACACCGTCCCACCCTTGTTTAAATTTTAAGTAACAAGATGGCGCCCATATTTCTGATCAGCTGATTTAGTTACAGACCCACCAACTTATCTGTTCAGGTGGCAGAAAAAAGAACTACAACATTCCTTCAAATTGTGACAGTTCGTAGTTGATCTCCTTGACCAGTAGCGCCCTCGAAAACTGCACAGTTAAGTTGGTGGTACTACACAAAGAAAAGTATTATATTTACTTTTTAATTTCAAGATATTTAGCACTAGATACATGCTATTTGGCCATTTAGGTCATTCATAATACTTTTTAGTACAATGTTGTCAGTTTAAAATACGTTCGACCTCATTATCCATTCCTTAGCTAAACAGGTGCTATGTAGCGTTTATAAGTAAGAAATATTTAAGCATTACTTAAACACTGTTTAGTTATCCATTACTTAGCAACTACATAGCGATGTTTTTATAAGTAAGGGGGTATATCTATATAATTTGTGGACTCTAGGGGCATGTTCCATTAGTCGCTAAGAACGTTAATTTCGATAATTTTGATCACATTCTGCGTCTGTGGTTGTGATCACTGTGATCGTTTGTTTCTGTCATCCCCTGTTCCATTTAGGATAAGAACGCTAAGGCTGACATTCAGAGACAGTGGGTCGAGTTCACTTCGACCGTTCTCACCGGAGTTCAAACTCCAGGTTTGACGAGTTTACTCCGCCATTTTAAATTCACAGTTGAGAACGAACGATAGCTCCATACCTACTCCATCGAGTTTGACTCCAGCCATAGACAAATATTATTCAACTTCTTTGATTTAATTTCCTTTTTTCTTGCCTGGTATCATTATGTTAGAAAAGGACAATTATAGAAAAAAAGTTATGAGAGTAAGTGAAACAGAGCACAGAATTGAGGTTTTGAATTTGAATCTTCGCGGTACACATAATTAACCCACATAACAATATCGGATTATAATATTGTTCCACTATTGCGTTTCTGTATGCAAGTCCAGGTTTTGAAGCAATAATGGCTTAGTGGCATCAGGCTATGGACTGCCGCACAGCAGGCTCATGGTTTGAATCCCGCCGCGGGCGTTTACTTCACCGCATGGTGGAAGGGTATTTTGCGAATGCCCGCCTGGCTAGCGACCACCCTCAAGTACAAAATCTGTCGCCAAGCACCTAACGGTGTGTTCCGGCAGCAGTCCTTGAGAGCCAGTGAAATTAGAGGCACATGATACTGAACAAATATGTCTCAAGGTTGAAGGGTGTAGTGCAATTTGTGACTTGTGATGAAATGCATCTATTATAGGCAGAAGTTAGTCCGCTTAACATCAGGTGGGCCTCGATCTTCTTCCGTCACAATAACATACAAAAAATATGCAGGGTTAGTCTGTACATATGAGCTGTCAGCTTCTTCACTATCGGTTGCCCCTTCCAAGTCAAATGTGGTGTCAAATTCTTCGCATTTCATCCTTATGTTGTGTAACACCGCATAAGCCACAATTGAGGATGTAGTCAACTTTGTAGCGAGACTGATTTGAAGACAAGGAAATATTAAATTATCCGCCAAAAAAACAGCACAATTATATTCCTAGTGCGTGTACTACCTGCACATAATTGAATCTCATCAGTAGTGGTGTAGTCGGATTAATGAATGGAGTTAACATATAAGTGGCAGCTCTGTAGCAGCTGTCCAAAAACCTCAAAGAAAAAAAAAGCAGTTATGTGACTAAACAGTATTACTTACTTGAAATGAATTTGTGGCATAAAATCGTAGAATAATTAGTACTTCTAATTCAACAAAAATTGGCAGCCCTCTCATGTTATAATGTTGGAGAGCCTATTCCCCCAGCGCCAGTATGATGACATTCCGAATTTGAAGCGCTCGTAGCGAAGTTTACTTAGCTGTTCTCAACCGATCAGCAAAGTTAAGCAACGTCGCGCGCGGTCATGAGTTGGATGGGTGACCGCTAGTGACATTACTATTGAGCGTTTCCGTGCTTCGGAGGGCACGTTAAGCCGTCAGTCCCGGTTGTTGTCTTAGGATGGCAGTCGTTATAGCATGGTGGTAGGGCATTTTGCGATTGCCCACCTGGCTAGCTACCACCCTCAAGTAGAAAATCTGTCGCCAAGCACCTAACGGTGTGTTCCGGCAGCTGTCCTTGAGAGCCAGTACTTCTAGGTTAGCCTGAACAACATCATCGACCACATCATCACTTACCATCAGGTGAGATAGTGGTCAAAGGCTAATGTATCAGGCATAAAAAAAATAAAAAAATGGAACCTTTTGTGAACCTGTGACGGTTTTTGAACTCCGCGTTGTGATAATAATATATAAAGGGATTCTTAATATTGCGAATGTACATGTTGGAAAATCGTGGCAGGTTATACTGTTCATCAATAACATCAAACTGATGATAATTATCTATTTGCTCTAAATCCGGAGATACTCCATCGTTATTATTCATTATAGTAAAAATATTATAAATAAAACATTTCACAGTTCCAAATATATAGCAAAGATGGTGGCGTTTGGCGCCCCGCGCCGTTTGAGTTCGGCTGGAGTCACCGATTTGGTGACTCAGCCCGTCTCATTCTCCGCTGAGCATATACTCGTTCGAATTCGACTGTGAATAAAAAACTGTTTGGAGTTTGAGTCTAGACTCATTTTTTGAAATAAAAAAGCTTGAGTTTAAACTCGTACTCGTTTGTGAATGTTAGCCTAAGAATGGCACTAAAATTTGCCACTTCTGTCACTTTTGACATTAGATGAAGGGAATTCAAACTGTTCCAGTAGCCTCATAGCGTTTATGGCGAAAATAACGCTAAGACCCATGTGGAACAACTTTTTGGGAGTGTGATCGTTTTTAGCGTTTTTAGCGAATCTAACTTCAAATGGTATGCACCCTAGGAATCACACGTGTCAGCGTTCTCTTTTCTAACAACTGATAAACTGACAGCAGACTTAGCTTGTAAGCCCATCCGCTCCCACGGTAGTCTGATGTCCAGACACTAGATTTATTTTAGAATTAAGGCAGTCTTATTAGGTATACCTAATATAATTGTATTTTTAAATGCTCCTCCCGCTCGCTCCCGACTTAACTAGGTGACAGGAAAAAAATATTGAAGACGCCCTAGCTCGGAGTTTACTATGGTTAAGTTGGACATTCTCCTGAACTTGTATTTATTTGGGCACGTGTGGTTTTATTTAAATAAAATGATAGTTAACTGTCATCTAATTTAGATATAAGTTTTCAATTTACCTAATAATTAACTATCAACTTATTATTCAGGATATAATTATATAAAACTATGGTGATTAAAACTTAATTATACATAAAACTTTTAGTAGGACTTAGTTATGTCGCTAAGCCCAGCGCGTCTTAGGTTGTAGAATGGCAGTCTTTAGGCTATCAGGCTATGTCGGAGTACCCAAGAACGGAACAGAGAACTCAAACTACGCTACGAGCGCTTCAAAAGTCAAGTCTGTATACTTTCTTCTACCACAACATGTCGGGGTCACAGGCAGCCTTTCGGCAATAGCAATAATAGTAATAAAACTTTCTGTCGTAAAAGGCAACAAGGCAAGGGAAAGCATGCGCTGTATGAGTAGCATTCTACTACTCATGTCAACGTGTATAAAGTGTGGCTGCATTACAGAGGGGTACTGCATGGCTCATTATCGTATATCTTTATCACATACACCTTTTTTTGAGGGGTGGAAATTCTTTCAGATACTTTCCAAAACATCCGTATCCGGAAAGTAATTGCACCAATCGGAAGGCTGCAACCCGAACCGTCGCCTCACCCACCTACGAAGGTTCGGGCAAATAGCCTCCACTGCCCAGGAACGGATGGACTCAGGTCCTGCATCCCTCGCCGGAACACAACAATGGTATTCCCAAGGAGGGTTGGCGATAGGGACGCGACAGGCCTTAACTACAATATGTTCGAGTCGTCCAAGCATAATATTGTATCAATCCTAAATATGTAGGATAAGGGTAGCAAGATGATAAATCCAAACGATGATCCAACCAATTATAACATTTTATTTAATAGACGATAGAAAACATCGTTCTCACTTACCTATCCCTACATGCAGCAATGCGGAATGATATTCAATGGTGACAAATGACTGTGTACTTACTACTGAGAGTAGTTTCGTGCACAAAATAATATCATTAACAACCTTGACCCAAACATGTTGGAAGATGTACATTGAGTATAGTAGTTATCTGTACACGCAGGACACAGAACAGAGCACTAGAATTATATAGAATATAAAAAAATACTCGTAAGCTAACATCTCATTTGGAGACCCTCTTATAAAAAATCACATTACCTAGCTTGAGAAACTGCAACATCGTTTTCAACACCCTTGCTCGTAAAGTGATACTTTATTAGGTATATCGTTCTTAGGGCCATATACCGAACTATAGCACCCTCGTGCATAATAATATTATACACTAAAGTCCAGCCGCCGAAAGAATGCGTTTGACAGCTGGTATTCCTATTGTAATTGTGGCTTTTAAATGGAGTAAAATATACAATATACCTTATTTTCAGCCACTTAATCGCCTGACTAATACAATTTTATGCAGTCAGACTATCTATGTTACTTTGAACTGGAGAAAAATATTCACAAAACGAACTGTCAAACGCATTCTCTCGGCGGCCGGACTATAGTGCGTATAATAATTATCCCTACAAAGTTAAGTTAGTACCTAACTGCAAATTATATGCGAGTAAACAGCATTTTCAATTTAAACGGGTAATACAGATTTGTAACATCAAAAAGGTTTATATGTAAACAACCATCATACATTAGCCGAGCACAAAAAAAAAACTTACGCGCTATTTTCCATAATTTTCGTATGTTGTTTGTATCGCATTTGTGCAATATATTTTTTTTTTCTTCGCAAGGGTGTTGAAAAAGTGCGTATGAAACTCGTGAGCAACTTGCTCATTATACACTCGGTTGATTTACGCCCTCGCCTACGGCTCGGGCTGCAACACAGCCTCGTTAGCTCACTTGTATTATAATCTACTATTATATAATCTCATTCGGTAATATTCTTGAAATGAAACTTCTCTGAAATGAAATACAGACTTATATTGGCATATACTTCTTTAAGAACGTTAAAAAGTTAAATTAAAGCATTATTCTCCTAAGAAAACAATCCTTTAAAACAGGTTTCAATTAAATTTAAGTAAGTACACATTATCTGTGGAGAGCGCGTTTCGCGCGCAACACGCTGGTTCCGAGCCATAGACCAAAAACAGACTTTTTCAATTTTGGCGCTATTTCGTAGTTTTCGCACATACGAATTTGAGTAATATTTTGTTGGATAAATTTTTTATTTAATGTAGTTAACTATAGCCATGAGATTAAATAAAGTAGTGTATGTAACTGCATATAATTAGGTATCAAAACACTCGTGTAATCTTATATATTTAATATTATAAAAAAACAACACTCGTGTTTTAATACCCTCTATTATATGACAGTTGCATAAACTAATATTTTAACACACTCGCTCGTAACGGGCCTTTAAATGCACCCACTGAATGCACCGATTTTAGTGTCATAATATAGTCTATTACGTACCTACTCGTTCTTTTTTTTTACTATCCGCACTAGTGTCTTAAATAGAAAAAAACAACGTCTCCACACTTCTCACCAAGGAGATTGTAGTTTGTTTCGTTCGTTTTTCATATAAAAACAAACCAAAGAGTTTTTTTACCTATTGAAGTAGAACTTTAGAAGATTTAATTATAAACCTACTTATCTACTTAATCAGATTATTATTGGTATCAAAAAGATCAAGAAAACATTTTCGTATCGAAAGAAAATATTTTCGTAGGTACTCGTTGCTCGCAAGTGTGTTGAAAAACGTCGCGTCGTATGAATCTCGTGCGCGTTGTTTATAACAATATCTACTCTATTTTGGCCTTCGATCTAAGATCTCAGGCCTAAAACTCGTCTCGATTGTAATAGACAACTTCGCGCACTTGTTGCATAATGTACTATTTCTTTACCATCATTATTGCTACAGTAACAACAAATGTCACGAACTCACCTCTTGCGAATCTAGAGCTCGTTGTAGAAACGGCATATTGTATCTGATCACAATGGCTTATAGATCTCTCTCTACGGTCGTTTCTTCTTTGCTAAGCTCGTGGTCACTCTTGGCTAAGTGGGATCGGACAAACTGTTTCTAGTTATAGATACTCCTGACAATAAATCAGGAAATTAAGCTTAAATTTAGGGGTTTATATTTCGCAAACTACGAATAAATAATGTATTTATTTGTAGTTCCCAGTTAATATTCGAAAGCACTCACTTGTCTATCGAATTTGTTCATTTAACAAAAGGATGGACAGCAATATCGTCATCGTTGATCCATTTGTTGGTGCTTTTCGGAAGAATACTACTTACATATGATATATATCATATTATATATCATAATGTTCATTTAAGTGCAGTAGCTTTTTGCATGGTGGTAGGGCATTTTGCGAATGCCCGCCTGGCTAGCTACCACCCTCAAGCAGAAAATCTGCCGCCAAGCACCTAACGGTGTGTTCCGGCAGCTGTCCTTGAGAGCCAGTACTTCTAGGTTAGCCTGAACAACATCTTCGACCACATCATCACTTACCATCAGGTGAGATAGTGGTCAAAGGCTAACCTATCAGGCATAAAAAAAAAAAGTAGCTACTTTTAGTATGTATGATGTATGTCGTACATAAAAAACTTGTGTAATTGTATAAAACAGTTTTGTAGACCTTAAAAGCTTGTGCGTTAAAATTTCCTATAGGTGCATTTTATATCGTAGTTGCTTATTTGGTCGTAACGGCCTCGTAGAATTAATGATTTTAGCTACATCACTTAAAACAGGTTAGAGCATACTACTTTACTAGAGACTAGCTTTCCGGCCGCGGCTGCGCCCACGCCTATGTTTATCGCGCAAAACCATTAATGAAATAAAAATGAAATGAAATATGTATTTATAGCCACACAAATAACATATAACTATACAGATTAAAATTAAAACTAAAAATAAGGTGATTCGTAAATATTGTGGGCAATAGGGTTACACTCAGCATAAGCCGCGTGACATTTTCATGCACTCGCGAAGCTGTTTTTCTGTGCACCCCTATGCTCGGACTGGTGTTCACCGAGATAGGTATACTTAGTGAATGAGGATGAATGCGATCACACTACGTAGGGTTTCTTAAAAATTACAAAACAGCTACACATAAATACAAACTGTGAGTACAATTAAACAAGACTACACTACATTAACCTCTTTTTGCACAGTTGGATAGAAACTATCCTATGTCCTGGGTCTCAAACTATTTCCTTACCAAATTTCATCCCAATCGCTCTAGTAGTTATTAAGTTTATTCGTTGCATACAAAAATACAAATCTTTCCTCTTAATAATATTAGTATAGAAGTATAGATATAGAAGTATACGTACCTATTTTTTTTCTGTTACGGTACATATACGTCGCCCGCCTGGTGTTAAGGTGGTCGCTGCCTTTAACAGAGGCATTTTGTCACAAGCAACCTATGGGGAAGAATTGGACAGGCCACATTTCTCAACGAACTGATAACCAATGGAGAAAAAAGGTTGTCGAGTGTTTGTCACATTGCACCGGAAGACGTAGGTAGGCCCCCCACTAGATGGATTGAGGACATCGTAAAATCGCGGGTAGCCAATCGTTACAAGTGGCGTTGGAACGAAGCCCGTTCAGCAGTGGACGTCTTCCAGCTGATGTTGATGATCATGAATTGTGCCAGTGGCGATCTTAGGTTATACTCCGAGGTGGTGGGATGGTTAAAGCTGGCGGGGGAAATTCAGAATACACCACAAGCGGGGCGTCAGTGCTGGATTTATCTCCCCCACAAACATATTTATTCGTTGCCCCCACATATCTTTGCTGACTGTACTGTCAGTCGTCTGTAAGCCGCCATTTTAGATTTTATTCTTGAATGAACTGGGTCTCTACAACGTAAAACAAGAATAAAAACCATCATCAGCGGGAATATGGCTGTATATACTGTTGAACATACTCCATTAAAACGGGTAGCTATCGGCATCCATCAGCTCCCTGCGGCTCTCATGGCGTAGTCGGTCTACCTAGTGAACAGCCTTCCTATATTTACTCTGCTGGAGCCACTCAAGAAGATTTTTTCACCATCGGTTATCGGTTATTGGAATAGCGATGTGTTCTGCTCAAGTGCTCCTTGCCACTTCATCGTATGTGTAATTCGGTGAATTAAGTTGTTTCAGGTTTCATCACGCAATGAAACTCCAGAGATAGACCCATGGCTCTCTCTGAGTTTGTAAGTGAAATAATTATTTCTATTTATTTTTGCCAACGAGCGATAAAACCAGGCAAGGTGTAATCGCTCTCCATCTAGAAATGTAATTTTCCTAATCAAACTTTCATGGTATTGTTTTATAAATACTGAAATTAATTTCCTTGCTTTCATCAGTACTACTAAGTTATAGCACTAGGCTAGCTTTTTGTTTTTTTTGTAATTTTATCAAGGTGCCTGTCCGGTTACGTTTCCGAAAATGGGAGCGGGCCAAATAGGTGGCATAGCCACTTTGCGTAAGATTTATATATATAATATATTTATTTTTAGATACTAATTATTCAATGTAAGAAATTGACCGAATTATGTTCGGCGCTTCATGTGTCTGCAATTTTACTGGCTCTCAAGGACTGCTGCCGGAACACACTGTTATCAGGTGGTCGCTAGCCAGGTGGGCAATCGCAATATGCCCCTTCCACCATGTGGTGAAGCTCAAGCTCACGGCGAGATTCGAACCATGGACCTGCTGCGCGGCATGGCCAATGCCACTGAGCCATCACTGCTTCAAAAGTGGCGAACTTTGCAAGGTGTCCATACAATTAGTTATTATATAAGGCTGCATTATTGTGTTTCTGGAACTCATTTTTTGTATAATAATGTATTACCTACTAAGGTAAGTGATGGTAAACAGGCTCAGTCCAGAATGGGAAACAGCTCTCAAGAACAGTTGCCGGAACACACCAATTGGGTCCTTGGAGATAGACCGAACTACTGCTACTACAAGAGATTTTCTACTTGAGGCAAAGAACATATATTAATACTTGAGGGCAAGAAGTTACCATGTGGGCATACTATGTGGGTAAAAAACAAACCCGCTGTGTGATTTACATGGGCTTTGCATGGGGTTATTGTCCCTGGGCTATCACGGTTTCACTGGGCCTAATGTAACCTTAGTAGGTACTATACATAAATAACAACTTACTTATATACAGAAAACAGCTGTCGAATAGTACCTATACAACACATTTTTTATGTGCCATGATGAGATATTAAGTGATGAGACAAATAAATCGCGTTGCAGTGTCATTGTTCTGTTTCCTGGCACTGCAATGCGTGTACTCGTCGCTCCGAGTTTTTAGTTCTTGTCTCATCTGCCCAGTGATTTCACGTGCAACAATGTCCTTCACTCAAAAACTGTACCAAGTGTTTACACACTGGTGCTTCGAGGTAAACATCTGACACTGCAATTTACCAAGATGGACTTGTGCTGAAAAGCTGCCAACTGGAATAAACCAGATATTCTTATTTTCCAGTCGATTTAGACTTCGAGAATTCAGCCGGGTTTGTTGGGGTCAAAGCAGAACCTACAGAAGCGCAGTACATTGTGAGTACGTAAAACAAAACACAATAATATAATAAAAAAATACGCGTACGTTTTTGAGTGTGTCAGGAGGATATGAGGATGTGCGCTTGTATAGGTATTTTTTACTCCTTTACGCTGAAATGGCTGAACGGATTTGCATGAAACATGGTATAATAATATTTTGTCCTAGATTTAACGCTTAGGATACTTTTATCATAGTCACTAATAGTCATTGTCCATGAGGTTGAAACTTGATTTTGTAAGAAAATAGTTAAAAAATAGTCTTAGAAAATGTAAAGTTTTTAGAAAATCTGTGGCCAAGCACCTAACGGTGTGTTCCGGCAGCTGTACTTGAGAGCCAGTATTTCTAGTTTAAGCCTGTTAACACCTTCGACCACATCATCACTTACCATCAGGTGAGATTGTGGTCAAAGGCTTACCTATCAGCAATAAAAAAAGACTATACCAATTGCGTTGATAAGGATAGGAGGATATAAGTATTTTACTGCCTCGTTGAAGGAGTGGCTTTCGAATCTCGAGTTAATATGGGTTTGATCAACACAGAACTTCTCAGTAGCAGGAGTCTGAACAGTACCCATATTAGGTTCAAAATATGTCTGGCGACACTTGTTGTTACTTGTAACTTTTCACGCGTGATTATAAGATGATTTTATATCTATTAAAGTTTATTATTGTCGTATAAATTTATTCAGAAACGTATTTTGGACGTAATTAGGTACTGCTGATCAACAGCACGGGCATTATTAAAAAAAGGTGATACACGAGAATGTTTGTTGTTCCGAACTGTACATTTATTGCCCACAAGCGAACTATTTTCTGACTAAAAGACAATCCTGATCTAAAACGAACAAACCATTTACCTTACCTAAAATAACTAATTTATTGCATTACATGCAGTATAAAACTCATATACCTTAATTGTGCCAAGATATAGTAAGTAGATACATTTTTCTAATTGAATTCGTTAACCATATATATAATTCAGCAATAAACATTTTTAATCAATATTGGATATATCACTATTAAAAAATAAATAGGTAATTACAAAAACAATTAATGCTTTTTCTTATATTGTGCCCTCAAAGTTCCATTGCCATTTGACGACAGAGGGAACGACATCTCTATGTCTTAGCAGACCTTAGAAAATGTTTGCAGATTGGTCACTCTACGTCAATTTAGTTGCTAAAATAAGTAGACAATCGTGAAACATTTTATGAACAAAAACAAACTTCAGGTGTACTACCTATCACACGCCATGATGTTCTGCGTGGGCTCACTTATAGAGGCGCACGTGGTATTGACGCCTGCCAGCTGCGTCTTCGGCGAGCGGTACAAATTCGACGTGTTCGCAGGCACGCATAGTTTCACGGAGAACAGCGGCATCTCGAGGCAGGTGCAACATCTTTGTATGCACCGGGGTAAGTACCTAATATACTACGAACTATATACAACACTACAGCTACTACAATAAAAGCATTTAGATCCCAGTTGGCAGCGTGCCCAGGATGCAAGTAAGGTAAGTAAATATAGGTAGTTGTACAAGGGTAAGAGTACCAGTATTAATTGGTGTACGATCATTAAACGTAAGTTTTGCCAGATAATGGCTAAACCGTAGATCTAAGTGTGGGTATATATATATATATATATATATATCTACACTTAGATCTGTTTTGTAGTAGATTTACTAACAGTCGATGTCAAAGCGAACGAAGTCACGGGTAGCAGTTAGTCTCCTAATAAAGACATTTTGCCCGCACCTTTGCATACGAATACTTAAATTATGTCTTTTTAAAAATTTATTTTACATCTGATATAAAAATTTACATTCTTTCACAATAGTTAATATTGCATTCATATTTTAATTTGCATTACATTTCATTAGACATTATCTCAACAATGACATTTAACGATATCTGTGTTTACCTCGACCTTCATTATCCATACTCTTACTTCCACCCTAACTACCCCTACCCTCCTAAAACTGCTCTTCTAATAGTAATTTCTTTGGTGATATCTACACACTATGCTATAAAAAAATAATAAAAAATAATAATAAAAAATGTAGGTGCTCAATTTCAGCCTAAACATAGGACTTTTATATAAAATTGTTACCCCTATTTGTGTACTTTTTTATATTTGATGTCACGAAATTTACGTCTAAATATCATGCTTCCAACCTTAGATATACGATTTTAATACAATATTTCAATTCCAATTTGACCCCCTTAAAGATGTTCTTTCATAAAACTCATTCTTGTCTGACATCTTTTACTAATTAACTGCTTATCTGGCAAATTCTGATTGAAATAGTTTTCGTCAGAAAACTTAAAACTTTCATATGAAATACTTCTAACCCCTATTTAGGTACCTTAATTCGTTCCTATTGTAATATTTAATGCCTCAGCGAAAGTACAGTGCTTTTTTAGGTTGTCATTGAATTATGAAGCTCCTAACTTCAAAAACTAGATTTTCATACTAGTTTTGAGCGCCGATTTGTTTTACCTACGTCTTCTACCTTTAATCTACCTATCTGGCAGATCTCAGCTTCAAAGGTTACGTCGTGTTTAGTTTCAATGTAAAAGTTTTATATATTTTAACCCCTATTTATTGTTAAACTAAATGTCAACTTTTTTGAAGAGATAGGAATAGTTTGTGCCTCAATGTCATCGCCAAAAAGGGGCTCTCTATAAACCCTGAGTTATAAGTCTATTTCTTATTCGTATTTCTTACATCAGGGACATGAGGCCTCCCACGATGAAATGATTTTTGATATGAATTAAAACCTGTTAGTCATTACTGTTATTATCTTGTATTTTCTACAAGACGTCCCTAATCTTTATTAGAAATAAAAGTATTTATCATTATCATTGTAGGTAAAGACCCTATATAAATGGAATAGTGGTGGGATATAGATGATAATGATGTCATTATCATCTATATCCACAAGATACAGACTTAATCTCTAAGCTTGTTGAAAAAAATTCTCCCACAGGGTATAACCACAGCCACCGATGGCTGAGCTGCCCTGCAGACAACATCGCACTCTTGGTACTGAATCAGCAGTTCTCCTTTCACAAACGGGAGCAAGGCGCTGACTTCATCATCAATCGGGTGAGGTATGGAGTGACCCATCAGCAGAATATAGAAAAACGAATAGGAGACACCACTTGCAAATACTTTGGGTGGGGCAGCAGGAGGAATGTAAGTAGAATTAACTTCTTTTGTAGCGTTATGAAGCACTCGTGAAGGAATTTGTCCAATCGTTTTTTACCGATCAGCTAGGTTAAGCTATGTTCTCTGCGGTCATAACTTGGGTGACCACTGAAAATGAAAATGTTCTTTATTTCTGTAGCCAAGATTTAACTAAAATTAAGGTAGATTGAGGCCTTCTTGTAAGTATACAAATACTTATGTCAGAAGATCTCGCTCTTCCATAACCATTCCGTAACTTTAAATGGTTACAGATATATACTATATAAATACAAAGTTATTAAAGTTATATACTTAATACAAATTTTAAAGGTAGGTGCATATTATTTTTAATACAATAAACTTTTAGATCTAGGTATGTATGTGAGAGACCATCTAATGACTAACTTTAAATTTATACTGTTTTATAGGGTTTCTTAATTCCACTACTAATTCATCTCCGGCGAGTGGATGTAACCATCTTGGATCCCGATGAGTGCCTGGACATATGGGACTATGGAGACAGATTCCTGTGCATACAACAACCACAATGCAAGGTATATACATGTTTTCTAGACCTGAATAAAATTATTATATGTTTGTCTTGGATTCGATGTGTTCTTATAGATCACAGATTTAATATTAATTTTCTGAAAAAAAAAATTTCACCATCCGTTTTGAGGCTGGAGTAATATCTGGTAGATGGTAATAGGCTCCCTCTTTACGGAATGTTTATCCTCTGTTACTTATTCATATTATTTATTTTTCATCAAATTAAAATTAACCTTTTGGACCTAAAGAATGTATAACTAAATTCTGTCAAATTGGTGAGTGGTAACAAATAACAATCTTTACCGTTTATTATATTATGTGTGATCAAATTTTACTGTACTTTGAACCAGCAATCTCTTGAGCTTATACAAGTTGCTATCAGCATAAAATAATTGGGTTGTGTCAACCACTTATTTAATATCTCCGTCTCTTTTAAGACGATTCAATAATAAAATAAGAAAGCAAAATTATATAACCATGGCTCAATACCTAGTACGATAGCTGAAATTGGAAAAGCATTCCAGCCAAAGGGACGGGTCGGACAAGATTGCGCAACTCACTCGTGGTTGATATTTTTCCTTTCGTTACCATGTTGTAAAACGAGTTAAAATCTAGACCAACAATTGTTAGAATGGAGATGGAAATAGTTATTAAAATGGAGTGGGGGGCAATATAAAGAGTCGAGTTAATGCTACGGGTAACTGAAATTAGATATCCAAATTTTGCCATGCGAATGAAATATCAGATGTAAAATGAAAAGGCAAAGTATACGTGAGTGAAGACGCGGGTAAAACTATTTACTAGTTTCATAGAAATAGGTACAGCATTTAACAAACTAATTGACGAACAGACGGCTAATATTCAATAAATAACAACTTTTATATTTTTTTTTCACTATTAAAGCACGTTTTCAGTCACATATGCTTTCTCACAATTTTATGCATTACCATATTTTTTATTTCCAGTCAGCAAAATATGGAGCCTTATGTCCGGTAAGTAAGTGGTATGCCTAAGTACTTAGTTTATGGACCTCAATGGCTCTTTGAGAGTCATTCGATGAGCAAATAGCTCATTGTCAAGTGTTTTACTATGTAAGCATCAGACATACGTAATCCACAGCTAGTAGATGGATAGACAGGTAGCTAGTGTCATATTTGATTACTGTAGCAGACTTTTTTAACGCTATGGTTTTCCATGTTACCTTCCGTTAAAGGTTAAAGTTACATATTATTTTAAACTGCTCCATATCCTACCTTTGTGAAAAATTTGTAAAAAGAAAAAATAAAGCGCCAAATTATAGTAGCTTAGTGTCCATGGGGAGTAGCTGCGTAGTTAGGTTTAAAGAAATTTATTCTCAAAAAGACTACATAGTCACTTACATGAGAACAACAACAAAGCATATTTTTAAACAGTGATGTCTCAGTGGCATTGGCTATGGACTGCCACGCAGCAGGTCCATGGTTCGAATCCCGCCGTGGGCTTGAGCTTCACCACATGGTGGTTGGGCATTTTACGTATGCCCGCCGGGCTATCAGCAGCAGTCCTTGGGAGCCAGTGAAATTACAGTCACATGAGACTTCACAACTATGTCTTAAGGCCACGGGCGCAGCGCAATTCGTCACTTGTAATGAAATGCGTCTGTTTTCGGTAGAGGTTAGTCCGCTTAACATCAGGTCACCTTATACAATAACTTAAAAAAAAGTTCCAATCATCACTTAAGACCTGACTTATTGGATGATTTTTGTATTAATACTTATTTGATACCCAAGCTTTTGAGTAAACTTTTATAACAACCGAACATATGTACAACTAACCTCTAAAGCCTTTTAAAATCGAGCTTGCAGGTACATTCGGTGTTAGATATAATATGTGCAATAGGTGTGCGAATACGCACGCTCGATCTTAAGCGTTTAAACTTTGGCCATGAGCTTTTGTTAAATCTGTTACGATATTGACATAATTTTATGCGATATCGTCATTTGAAAACAAAAATTTTGCAATCCGAGGCCGTTACCTAGTATAAAATTTGGTATTATCTCCTTGTCTACATGGAAATAAAGTGTTTGCCTACTCGGTAATGGAATGTTTACCAATAAACAAGGCAACTATCGTTTGTTTGGATTAAACTGTGTGTTAGCACTTATGAACTAGCTAATTAATACTATGGCAACAGTTTTTTTTCTTATATCTCATTGACGCAAATGATCTATCATTTGCGTCAATGGTTGCTAGGGTCACAGGATTAGCCGTCACCATTTGAATATAAATTCCTTTTGTATATGTTACAGCCAAAGTAACAAATCTGGATATTATATATACTGTCTAGCCATTATATATAATGTCTACTTAATTTAGATAAAGTGATAATTGACACAAAATTTTGATATTATTCATGAGACTCATATTTCTATTGGTCACGAAGGGCGCACCAGAATGGTTAAAGAGCTTAAAAATAAATATAAGAATAGTAGTAATTTATGTGGCGAATCGCCGGCCGCTGCCGCGGCACGCTCGCTTCGCTCGCTCGGCTCGCGCGTTGTTGTAGTCACAAGTAACCTAACGCTCCTCCTCGCTTCGCTCGTCGTCGCACCTAAATATGACTTTGCCCTAGACTAAATGATATTTAACCCCTTTTTATAACTTTTACCAATATGTGTCGTGAATTATTAATAATTACTACTAAAAATAATACATTTCGATCGTTTATTCACATTTACCAAAACAATGTCAATTATCACTGTATCTAAATTGAGTAGACATTATATATAATGGCTAGACAGTATATATAATATCCAGATTTATTACTTTGGCTGTGATATATACAATAATAATAAAAAAATATGTTAAACATACGACATACGTTAAGTGGTGAAATTGTTCATCATGAGTAGGTATATCATTATTGGTTCGAGTAACACCACAGAATAAAAAGTAACACCCAAGGTGGATTACCCTAAATTAAACCAAATTATAAAAATATTAAATATATTTTCCTCTACAATGTTTTGAATTTCTTATTTACTGAACTTGATTTGATTGATCTGGAAACTAATAATGGAATAAAAAAAACAGTTCATATCAGTATGTTTTATGTACAGTATCACAGTTATGTTTTATGGTATTGTTTAGTGCTTCGAGATAAACACGCACACTGGATGGTGTCCTATATGTTGTTTTCAATATTCAGAAATTCGATAATATGATATTTTTCATTATTATTTAACCCAGTCTCGCCCCTGAGATGCAGGGCCAGAATGTCACGCCCCAACTCTTCCCGTGGGTGTCGTAACAAGCGACTTAGGGTAAAATACCGAAAGGTGGCAGCAGTGCCTTCTGAGGAACTGCTATCTTACACTACAATCCCCGAGACGCCTGCAAGCGTGGGGACTATGGCCAACAACTCCATCCCCCTTCAATTGGAGACCGTGCTCAGCTGTGTGAGAATTAGGCTGTTTCAGTATTATATAACCAATTAACAAGTCCAGCATACCATTAGACAGGACAAATTTCGACACTACCACAAAATTGAATTGAAAATTATACCTTGTATTAAACATGTTTGAATGTGGAAGCCTTTTTATATATAGATTTTTCAAAGAAGTGCCTAAGTATAAAAAGTATAAATTATCCTTCTAATATAGTGCAAAGTTATAAAAACTGCTTTTGTAACTAGGACGACGTGGGCTCCCTGATAGTTTGCTCGGGATTTGCGCAAGGGATGATGACGTCACGACTGGTGGATAGACCTTGTGGTGTCGGTTTCATCGACCTCACAGCCTACAACAAGTTCCTGACGTGTGGTGTGGATGACTCCCGCGATGTGGTCGAGCACGAGGATGATATGTCGTTTGACTTCACTCCCGTCTCGAAAGCTACGTTGATGACTGCTGAGACATCCACGACAACGTTATATATGGAAGATACTACTATTTTCGAGCTCAAGGATGTCAATGAAGATGACACGTAAATTTATAAGCGCGGTTTGACGTGTCGTATACGGTCAATATAAAAATGCCATAATCACAATCAAGAGCTGAGGGCAGTTTACATTTAAGACCCTGAAAAGTGCTAAAAGCTTTCCATGAATAGATTTGTAGATTTTTGGTTTGTACCAATACAAAAATTATATGTTAATCATGATCACATTATCTAAGGCCAAGAAAACTCTGTAACACCTTAAAATTTTCTCGTTATAATAAAATTGCAAAGTTGACTCTAAATTACGCTTGTAACGTAAATATTTTAATTATTTACGTATGAATGTATAAAAATATTAAGATTTTAAATGTGTATGAAAATATAATAATAAAATAGCAAACCCTTATCAAGAGGGACAAAAAAAATTACATTTTCTATTTACGTTAGGTACTAGTTTTGTGTTATTAAGCTTACTTTCTGAGTTTACCTAAACTGATCGCGATTTTACCATCGCTGCGTCTCTTTCACTCCTACGCAGTCCAATACTGATAAAATTTCAGCATTTGACAGCGTCTTAAGTATTAATTATATCAGCCGCGTCCATCACCACCACTGCAGTTCATTTCGTACCGTGTAGGTACTTCTCTTGTCAAATGTACTATCACTTGCATTCATGATGTTAGAATGTATACACTCACCTAATCAGAATTAAGATTACATTGGGACAAATAAAATAATGTCTTATAGTACAAAAGTTTTGTTTTTTTATATATACTTATTTACAGAAACATATGTGTATTAATCTATAATAATATGCTTAAAGTATCAAACATACTAATTAAGACATAATTCCAATAACACAATAAAAAACTTTATGTAAATTAGAAAAACTTATATGTAAAATATTTTTTTGATGTTGGAGATAATTCAAATGTTCTAAAATTTTAATATAAAGTGCATGTTTTAAATTTTGAATTCTACGAGTAAGAACTAAAAAATAAAATTTTGTATGTTTCTTTATATTTACATCATCTTTAAAATGACTTTAGTTATAATATTGTTATGTTTGCAATAACGCCTGCTATGCGAATATCCAGCACATTACTTAAATTTTTCCTCTCGTATATTTGCAATTTTGTAATGACTTTTAAACTTTATACATATCTCTTTAAGAATTAAAACAAAAAAATAAATGTAATTAAAAATGTTAACTATACTATCTTCTCTATTATATCAATACTGTACAGTATAGGATATATACCTACATGTATTAAGTAAATACCTTATCAAGTCTGGATCATATACCTAAATACATTCATTAATATTATAGTACCTACTCAGTATACCTGCCTGTTTAGGTAAAATCTATATAGGTACAATAATATTAAGATTTTAAATTTATCGTTGTCACTCACACATATTACTTAAATATTGCTTAGAACGGGTACCTTAACCGTTAAATTAGTGTCTACAAAGGAGCCGAAAAATCGGAAACAATCATGCAGAATAAAATATAAACACGATAATTGTCCCATTACCAATTTTGAAGCAGTGATGGCTCAGTGGCATTGGCTATGGACTGTCGCGCAGCAGGTCCATGGTTCGAATCCCGCCCAGAGCTTGAGCTTCACCGCATGGTGGAAGGGCATTTTGCGAATGTCCGCCTGGCTAGCGACCACCCTCAAGTAGAAAATCTGTCGCCAAGCACCTAACGGTGTGTTCCGGCAGCAGTCCTTGAGAGCCAGTGAAATAACAGGCAAAATAAGACTTAACAGGTATGTCTCAAGGTGATGGGCGCAGTGCAGTTCGTCACTTGTGATGAAATGCATCTGTTATAGGCAGAGGATACCGCTTAACATCAGGTGGGCCTCGCGCTTGTTCCTTCACAATAACATAAAAAAAAAACAAACAATATTAATGTAAAAACATAAGCAAGTACACTTCTTATCATTATATTTTATACTGATAATACCTTACCATTATAGTCTATAGTGATAATAACTAACACAGCGCTAAATTCACAACATAGTCAATGTAAAATAATGTTATCTCTTAGACACTCTAATTTGATGTCCTCTGATAGGGAATAATAACATCTCTATTTTGAGAGGTCCGATGTCGTCTGCTTCTATTTTGTAACTTCTGACGATAGAAGATAAGATGCTCTTCATTATAAGCATGCCAAAGTTACGCCCTGAAACAAAAACAAAAATGTCGAAATAACAATTAAAATAATGTGTTTATACAGGTTTTTTTAAAATGTTATTGTGACGAAACAAGCTCGAGGCACACCTGATGTAAGCGGCCTAACCTCTGCCTATAACAGATGCATTTCGTCACAAGTCACGAATTGCACTGCACCCGTCACCTTGAGACATACTTGGTAAGTCTCATATGCTTGTCATTTCACTGGCTCTCAAGGACTGCTGCCGGAGCACACCGTTAGGTACTTGGCGACAGATTTTCTACTTGAGGGTGGTCGCTAGCCAGGCGGGCATTCGCAAAATGCCCTTCCAACATGCGGTGAAGCTCCAGCCCGTGGCGGGATTCGAAACATGGATCTGCTGCGCGGCAGTCCATAGCCAATGCCACTGAGCCATCACTGCTACGAGAGGTGGAGTTAGGATAAAGGTGGAGTAAGAACAGATAAAAAATAAACTTTTACACTATTATGTCAAAATAAAATAATCTTCATTATTGGTTGGTAGCATAATTTTAAATAGTATAAATAAAATTATATGGCTTAATATTAGATATCTAATTAATTTTATGCATACCGACAGTCTGACTTATATAACAAGGTCATGATTCTCTTTACGCGCGTTGCGATCCGACAGACCACATGTTGAGAGGTCATTTCCGAAGGTCAAAGCTATAGGGGAAGATATAATTTATGCTATACACATTACACAAAGCAAAAAGTCAGAATCTATGAGTTTTATATCACAGCAAACTAGTATAATTTGACTATTTACCTTATGAATATTTTAGTGTGAAACTATTGTACTGTAAGGTAAAAATTACTACTATTTATAAAGAACGCTACGGCTTATATGAACAGATCAGCCGTTTCATAATCAATTCGTTCACTTCTGAGTTATGTCAATAATACGTAGTTACATATTATAGTATCTATAACTTATACTTTCTTGAATGACTGAAGGGTGCGGGTACACGACACACAGGATGTCTGTTGGTGTATTTTTTGAAAGGCAAGTTAAACCTAGCTAGTATTCTGAACGATGACGCTGCCGTGCAACTGCAGGCAGCAAGGGCATCGTGGCTCTACTGGTTTGTATCTATTTCTATGAAATTATTTCCAAGAGTCGCGGCAGCGGCACCTGTAGTTGGCGTACAGTAAGAGTACAATCGTATGCAGTCCCTGCACTTGCAGCCTGCTTGCAGTCAGCAGCTTCGTTCGGAATAGATGGAACCTTAATCGTAAGTATCTACTACCTAAATGCGACATATTTCTAAGCATGTCGTTGTCTTAGGTTTTCGAGATTATTACTTAGGTAGTTTTACTCCGTATTTCACTGTCACGTACTAAATACATTTATTCTACAAATTCATATTTAGCCAATAATGTTACTTATACAAATTCTGCTTCCATATCTCAAGAATAAGAATCAGAAATATCTTTAAGGTGGTGGACAGCCAATGTACCAACTATAGGACCTGCTCAAGCAAGTAGTGACGTTGTTCCACATTTCGCTCATAAATAAATGAAATATTCTGCTAATAACATACCTATACAATTTCTGCTACCATAGCTGAAGGGTAAGAAAGATGCAGGGTGCCTGTTGACCGATCTTTCCGGCAGGAATCGATCTGGATCGAACTCGTCAACGTCTGGTCCCCAAACAGCTTTAGAACGGTGTACGGCAAATGCTCCAACCACGGCACCCGCTCCGGCAGGTAGTGTTACTCCACATTTCGCTAAAGAGACACCATTCATCATGACATGATGAAGATAATATATAAAAACTACATTGTTAATTCATTATCTACATCCATTGAGTTTAAATAGACTGCGCTGACAGAAAGGTAAAAAAAATATACATGCAGAAAATGGCTGGAGTCAATGAGGTACAAAATTACAACGAAAGAAAAATTTAAACGTTTGCCCTGGTGAAGGTAGCTCAGGGACAAATAATCTGTGTATTCCAGTGGCTGTCCCTGCGATCCAGCAACTCTAGGTAGACCACCTTTGACCACATTATCACTTTACCATCAGTTCTAAAATGATCAGTGGACTGTTTGCTCTTGCACAATCTACTGTGTGTGCTATTTGCACCAAATAAGCTCGAGGTCCCGCCAAGGTAGGCGCGCCCGTAGTAGGCAACATAAACTTTTTCACATTGATCGTGGACCGTGGTCACACGACGCGTCGTGTGACCACGGTCCACGATCGATGTCTATGCGATCACGTGCGATCGATGTCTATGCTAGTCCGAACCCTGCTCCACCACAATTCACTACGTGATGCCAACACTGAATTTGATGTTTATTGTGACAAGGTTTTGTTTATAAATAAATTCATACATAATATACATAAATCATATATTAATAATTTTATATTAATATTATAATCATATATACATAAATCAGGTGACATTGTGGCCAAAGGCTAATTATAGACAAAAAGTTAAATTGGAAACCACAGATAGAAGAGCTAAGTAAAAAAGTTAGTAGTTTGGCATACGCCTTATATAAACTTTCCGCTGTATTAAACACTGACGCATTGCTTTGTGCTTACTATGGTTTGGTTGAATCTGTTATTAGATATGGAGTAATTTTTTGGGGAAATTCAACTAATAAAGAAGTCATATTCAAAATGCAAAAACGCTGTATTAGGGCAATGTTTGGGCTTCGAACAATAGAAAGTTGTAAGCCATACTTTCAAAAACATAAAATTTTGACCCTTCCGTCTTTGTATATACTGGAAATAGCTATATTTGTTAAAACAAACCCCGAATTGTTTCCAAAATTATCCGACTTTGTAGAGAGAAACAGACGTGACAACAATATAGTATGCCAATATTCAGGCAGCACTGCTCTTCTGGGAAAGAGTGCAGTCTGTATGGCACCACGAATTTATAACAAAATCCCAAAATTGTTAAGAGATTTAAATATCAATGCATTCAAAATTAAATGTAAAAAATTATTAGTTGATAAATGTTATTATAATGTGTATGACTTTTTAAATGATAAATTTTAATTAACAATAATTGACAATTAACCAATGACATAATCAATATATTTATAAAATTTAATTGAAATATAATTTGAAAATATGACATTATAAAAATTCTGGATGACATTGATATATTGTATTTTGTGTTTAGTGTGAAATAATAGTTTTTAATATTTTATTTATAAGGTGTAATAATGTTATAATTGCTCAATTTTATATTTAATCTCAATAAGAATGTACGGTTGCTCCATCTCGTCAAAATTGTACGCCTGCATAGGCAAAACATGGTGGAACAATTTTAAACCCAACAACTCTGTGCATAACCATTATATTATGTATAATTTACCCATGTTTTGAACAATAAATATATCTTTATCTTTATCTTATCTTTATCTTTAAAGGCTAAGCTACGACAAATAAAAACAAGCTAATTCGCTTAGCAGGCTATCATGCTAACCTCATATAAATTGTCTGCTGTTTATGCCAAGGTAAAAATAATAAAAATAATATGCATTTCTGATAGACTTACCTAGTAACTCTCAACAAAGTTCTTTCACAAAATTAGTTTGCCAATAAAATGTGTCATGCCAAAATAAAGACTAATAACTCACGTAAATATGTGTCCTTTTCAATGTTTCGAGCAATGATCGGTACAACGGTGTAGATTCTCATGCTTTCTTTGATGACTCTCTCCAGGTAATGCATCTGCAGTAAGTCTTCTTTCGTTGCTCCTCTCTTAGATTCACCAAAGATTGCATGCTGTCTGAAATGGTGTTACACGCAATAAAAAGTCAGCACTGATAAATGTTTATAGAAGAAATCTTTGAGATAACAAGTGTCGGTTTGATTAAATGTCAGAAGAATATTTCTTTCACATTAAATCTTCCTATGCGATTTATTGGACATCATTCATAGATATTTAGGTCCTGGAATATATATAACGATATGTATCGATCCCCTGTGATAGGTGTCATTAAAATCCTATGGTGAGTTTCAGTGTTCCTCGTATCAAAAGCAATTTCACCAGAATATAGTGGTACTCGTAGAGGAAATACTTCTTCGAAATTTCTTCTAAATTCGAATGGGAAGTTTAGAAGAAGTGGAGAAGAAAATTGTCTGGCTTAAGTTACTACAAGGACCAAATATAATTTTTCTATCACATTTGCTTCTTAAAAGTTTTCTCGACGAAGCCACACCTAAGGCAACGAAAGTGTGTTCAACTACTACTAAGGAAAGACAGATCCAATTCTAGTTATAGCCTACTACACCATCTTCAATCTCATCATCATTTATCTAAGGTTAAATTACAGCTTTAGATACTTACTCCTGAAATGCTTTCTCCTGTGCTTCTGAATGATTTCCAAGAAGGACCAAAGTGTACGCGATCACCAGCGCTGTGGTGTCGTTGCCGGCGATCGTGATTGAATCGATGTGCTCGCGAAGCTGCTCATCTGTGAACTCGATCTCTCGGTCGAAAAGCATGTCCAGAACTGCACGGATTTTGTCTGTTTGAAGTATACATTATTCTATTAAGTACACAACTAGGGATATGTTGGTGTTTAAAAATGTTCATGTATACTTGGGGCTTTAAAGGCATAACGACGGTTTTCGCTTGGTTGCTATTAAAATGGATTGGTTATGTTGCGTCTATAAATAAAAATAATGATATAAGATACATATTGTTTGTGGTATCTGGATATACCTATTTTAAAATCTATGGACTGTTCCATATCCTTCCGTTGAATGATCATTAAAGAAGACGGGAAGTAATGGCACCATCACAGATTATCAGTTCCGCTCGCAATATCGGGGCCACGGCCGTACAAGCACACATTTTAAAACGGCATATATATTCATAGCTGCGCACTACGAATTAGTACTAACATTGGCTGTTGAAACTACAGGCTCGTGGTCGTCCGATACAAAAATGTATTGCAAAGCTAACTTGACCAGGTTGGTCCTCGCCGCGGGGACTATCAGAGCTGGTGCATATACTTTGCCCAACATTTGAGTTTTGCGATCTAACGAGGTAATACTGCAAGTGCTCTAGGAACCCTTCCGCACGGTGTTTTTTTTTTTTGTCTGAAAATATAATTAAATAAAATGCCCTAAATGTGCAGAGAGAATACGTATTGTACCGACACCACCTGAGTGGAACAAGGATAAAAAGATGATGGATGCACAATCAACAACCTATTTAAATTTACGATCGTCTGCTAATATAAAACTTTTTTATAAAGTATTTCTCAATTATTATTAATGGTGAGACTAATCAAGGATCCGTACATCCGTAGTGGTTGGAATATATAAATAAATTAGGTAGGTATTTTTTTTTTACTATTTACTTGTATAATATTGTGTTAAGATTAGAACCCGCCTACTAGCAGACATGTTTCGTACACGTAATGTTGACTATTTAATGTGGGTAACCAAACAAAAGCGACAAACTTCATACAATATTGGATTAATGAAGCCAGGGCTGTCACGTTTCTTGTATGACTATTTGTATGAACGTGATTTTGAAATTAACCTATGCCTGTGTTTATTAATATAGTATACTGTGGAGGTATAGGTCAGTGGTAGGTCAGTGGTATATAAATAAAATGCTATATCTTCGGTTTATTTAATCCGTCGTCGAGTACGTTTTGGTTTCCTCTCTATTACTAAATTTATCTCCGTGAGAGATACTGAAATAAATATAGAACAGCACTTGAATGCATTACAACATATATTGTCAATATGCATATTAAATCTAAGTTTATAATCCAGCAAAACAGATTTATGCATTGTCTACTACGAATAACATATATTGTTATTCGTAGATTGTCTATATATTCTTAAATATCTACTTCTGCTAACAAAGCATTTGTATTAATTTTATATGTATTTTGGATTCGTTTCTTTTTCTTATAAACTGTATTGAGAAACATTCTGATGTATTTAATTTCATACCGTTATAGGGAAACTATGTAGTGAGCGATTAAGGTCAGCCTGGAAAAGTTTTGCATCAAAAGGGTATTTTTTTTAAAACATCATCAAAAGAAAGAATTTGCAATAGTGAAAACAGACATCGATGTTATAAATAAAAATATTGAAAAGCAATGGCTCTAAATGAGATCCTTGTGGTATTCTAGAAACAACAGAAAATGGTTTTAACGAGTAACCATTAGCCACAACAATACTTTTACTACTTGATAAGTGGGATTTAAATCAACTTAACACTGACTCGCCTATATCACAAGCATAAAGATTATGAAGACAAGATTAATTGGTAAAAAAGATTGAGAGAAGAGAAATTGGAAGAAAAATAAAGAAAAATAAAATATATGAGTAGTTAGTTATAATGTTTGCATAGTTGGATTTTTATAGCTAGAGGACATTTGGTGCTGCCAGCCATTTACTACAAACACTTCATAAATAAATCACGATCTATTCAACGTAGATACAGTCAACACCACTAATATATTAAAATTACATAGTTTGCTAAACTATGTTGCATCAAGGCCCGATCTTCAGTGGGTCGATAAGATATTTTACAAAAATAATGGACCAACAGTAGCTGTAAGTACCTTTTTAAATTAGGTTCCATATTTTTAGACATATTAACGAAATTTTATGCCGTGGAATATTTTAAAAACTAAAAATGTGTATATGTTAGCGCATGTGACTGTATCTACGTGCGAGTTTATGCAAGTAACTGTTATGCACTGGAACTATTTAACACATGTATACTAATTCTTTGAATTTCATAGTAAATTATTATAAGCCGTTATTACTTATACTTACACTATACATGAGAGGGTTGCGAAGTATGGACCACTTACCTTTACGGCCTCATATCTCTATAAGGATATTTGAAAATTTTATTTCCATGTCCTTAATTGAAAATAAACAAACGCATAAACGATTTGGGATTACATTTGATTCTTTAAATAAAGAAAACTGAATATTGGGCCTTCTTTGGACTATGGGCATCTTCTTTAAACATTCACGAGGTTGCACTCAATGGACTTCGAAATATTTGTCAAAATCGAGGAAACATACTAATAATACCTAAGAATTTTATTAAATGACTAACAGAAGTACTAACAAACAATACTCAAAAATTTATATAGCACAAGTAAACAATTCAAAGATAATTTTGTACCAGTGGTAACAAAGTAATTGTATGCCACTTTGTGCTTACAGACTTTTCGAGACGTAACATCTGTAAGTAGGAACTAACTTCTTAGTAACAGGAGATACTTGTTTTCCTGCAAGATAATTGTGTTTTTTTCGCTGATATTCTGTAAAATGTATAGTCTGTTACATTACAATATTATTAGATTGTGAACGAAAATCCAAAAAGGTGCTATGATTGGTTCAATGGTGGAACTCTCTTGTGGTCCAATGATTACTGTTTAAGAAAATATACGAAAAATCAAAATGTTTATGGTTTCACTCATAATTTTGTTAAAACACACATGGAATCCATATAAAATGGTGTTATATTTAATATTAGTGTACTTTGGCAAGTGCTAGTACAACAATACTTACATCAAGTAGTTTAAGTAAAAATAATAGATTTTCGCCGCAAACTAGCTTGGACAGCTTTGTAAATAGTTCGGCTGTCCAATGAAAGCGCTGCTGGTCCAATAATCGGAACCTTGCCTAATAAGTATTGTAAAAAATCGGTCATTTCAAGCGCCTCCGGGTAATGTAGTGTGTATGTGTAAACCGAGCCGATTCCAATATTGCCATACATTTTTTAAGAAAGAGTACCTAGGCTCTAATCATTTTTGAAACATTTGTGTTAAAAATCATTCAAATTTGTCTGGTGGTCCTCTTAACATGGCCGTAAAACGGATTAAAAAAAAACATATCTTCTTATGTGATATATTATATATATATTAATTGCTGAAAATAAGGAAATGATTGCTCTAGAGGTCCAGGAAATAAATAGGGGAATACATTGGTATAATCGCACATGCCTCTTAAGAGACGGTGCGGGCTACAACGGTTCCCGCGCACCTATATATATTACAATGCATCGGGAATAAAAAATGTGTAGGCCAAATTTTTCTATGACGTAACAAATAACTTCATACAGAATATGTACCACTTACCAGGTGATTTTCCTACGCTACTTCCAACTTTCTTCTGCTCGTATTCTTCTCGCCTCTTTTTTACAACCTGAAAAATTAATCTTCAAATTATCAGTTTTCTGATTGTTTATAAACGATGAACTAGGTATTACCTAAATTAAGTGAATTTCTAGGTACGTGCGAAGAGGTACATAGGTAGCTTACCTCATTAGTGGAGTATAATTTTACACCTAACACAGGTATATGCTATATCTAGCTATAAAGAGTAAGCTAAGAGTTGATGTTGTGAAATAATGATAAGATAATTTTATTGCCAAAAAAGATTTATAAGTAAATACAATCGTTAACTTCGATTCTAGAATAATTAAAATTCTTATTGGATAATAGTAGATTAATTATTTATTTATTTATTTCTTTTATTGCACTATGTAATATGTTGACATGTCACATAAATTACATAACCCTGTTAGGGTGTAGCAAAAGAGTATAGTTATTATATATATTTTACACAACATTTAGAAAAACACACAATTTACAAAATACCAAAGAAATTATAAATGAAAGTAAAAATTATATATTTGCTATGTAAATCATCGTGAGCTTGTTACGCTTTTGTCTTCAAGAAATTCTTTAACTGTGTAATAACATTTTTGTATTAATTTGTTCTTGAGCTTAGCCTGAAATATTTTGTCATTGTTTTCTTCTCTTAATTCAGCTGGAAGTTTGTTAAATATCTTAATTAGCATATAGTGCGGGCCCGTTTTAAATATTTCTAGTTTAGGTTCTGGTGCTATAAGTTGGTTGGGTCGCCGAGTATTGGTATTGAACGTAAATAGACTCGGGTGTTTCTTAATGAAGATTGCAGCTTCTAGGATATATATGCAAGGTAATGTTAGCATTTTGTTTTCTATGAAGTAGGGCTTGCAACTCTCACGTTGTCGGATGTTGGCCAGTATGCGCAGACATTTTTTCTGTTTGATGAACAAAGTGATAGCATCTGTGCTATTGCCCCACATAATTACCCCGTATTTTAACCATGCATAGGCATAAGCATAATAGGCAGCCATTGCTGTTTTTAAGTTAGTATTGGCTTTTAAAACCGATAACGCATATATAAACTGTGATAATTTTACTTTAATTTTTTCCACATGGCTTAGCATAGCTTGACAGCGAGCCCCAAACTAAGCACTAAGCCTGTATCTTGGGGATCGAGTGCGGTTTTCAAGAAGTTCGTTTTGTTGTTCATGACAAAATAAAAATAGATACAGTGGCAATGTAAAATTAAGTTTAAATGATAGTACAATGCGTTGCAATACCATTTTTTTTAATCATTAAATGACACTTCTTAATATAATAATGTGCACGTTATCTTCAAATAAGTGAAAAGAATTTCCTTGAAGCCGTTTACACGTAATAATTTTAATTTGCTAAGGACTTATAATATAATCCAACATTGTCTATCTACTGATTTTATATTGTTCACGTTTATTATAATAATTTTATTGGTACCCACGTCTTCGTTCATCTAAGTAGGTCGAAGCAGAATTAGGTATATACTTATATGGAATTGATATTGTGTTAAACAACAGTACATACTTGCTAAAGTCGTAACTCTTAAGTTACGACACAACAAAAAAACAATACTGATAATTATGACTCTATTCATGCTTCAAGGGCCGCAAAACAAATATTTTGCCACGTGTTAATGTGCAATATTTGCATTCATCGGCCTTACTTTACGTAAAGGTCTTAAATGTAATATGATCATTGTAAATATTATCTGATCTTTACTCAACCGTACCAATGTAGGTTCTTACGACTATCTGATACTCGATATCAATGAAAATACGTTACCAGCACAGGTAACATTTAGCGCGTTAGATGAGAAAGTAAATAAATATGAATAAAATCAATTCCCTCTATAAAAAATAAACTAGATGCACGTGTGGTAAAAAAAGAAAGTAAAGTCAAAGTTAGGTAAAATTCATAATTCTAAAGCAGTTTTGGAGTGGCAAAAGCTAGCGACAGCCGCGTAGAGGGTTCATTGTCGATTCCAGCGGGCATCATCATCAACGCGATTTCCGTTTTATCAGTAGTGATCCACGTATTTGGGATTCACTTATACCTTAAGTTCAGTTTGCTATTGACAACTCAGTGAATGAAGTGACCGGATATACTCCATCTGTTCTTGTTCATGGCCGTGAATTGGTTAGTTGTAGATCATACTACACAAATATTAAATCTACAGATATTGACAACTAAATTTTCAACTGCACGATGACTACGCGGAAATCTTAGGTACATTATCATCTATATTTAACAAGGTACAATTAGCCTTATTACAAGCCCACGATAGAAACTGCAAATCTTATAATCTGAGAAAAAAATCTATGGAGTACAAAATAGGTGATATAGTCTGGAAGAAAACATTTTATAAAGATAAGTATTTTAATAAGAAACTGGCACCGAAATATCTAAAGTGCAAGGTGGTTGCTAAAAAGTCGCCGATGGTATATGACTTGAGTGACATGGATAGCAATCGTCTGGGCACATGTCAAAAATATTAAATTCATTAATTATAAAGAATAGATATTTAACCATTGTTATGACATCGCGTAGAAAGTAAGTACTCAGTCGGATTTTTATGTCAGGAAAAATCCTACGCTTCAGGCGGTGTACTGTAACGTTGCGCCTAACGCCATTACTTAATTAACGCGCGATACTCACCTGGCTAGCTACCACCCAGAAAAAAAAACGGTTGCAAATTATGTACCTACCGGGACGTGTTCCAGTATTTCCGTTGAGGTCTATGACAGGATATAATTTTTTATTTTATTTTGTATTGTTGCAAATTTTTGGGGAAGATTTTCTCAATAAATAATTATAATAACAAAAAGTACAAAATAAAAGGGAGTAAAGAGGAAATATTGTTTTCACGTTTCTTGTTTTTGTTTGTGACCACCATGAGGTGAAGCTGAAGAAAGCGGCGAGATTTGTACCGTGTACTCTCTGCGCGGCAGTTCTTTATGTTTTTTCTTTTTTTCTTCTTTATTACCACTCAACCATAGTGATCTAATTTGTGTGTAAAATGAGCGGTGTAGAACTTCAGTCGCATAATAGAGAAATAAATAATTATATAATGTACTTCACTTGCTTTACTTATGATATTTGAGTAGAGGGACATCGGATTTAGTTCGATTCCCACTGAAGTGGCAGCGGCCGGCAGTTTTACTGTACAAAGCATAGTATCGCTCAGAAAACTTCAATAAGTCGCGCAGCTGCCTTCGGCCCGTCACCGTCAAATTCTTTCATACTATACACATTGCAGTGATAAGACAAAGTATAAAATGGTTTGCAGTAAAACTGCCGGCCGCTGCGCTGCCAGCCGCTGCCATTTCCACTCGTAGGTAAAATATTTGCGGTTAACATCGTTTTGTCTTGGGTATAAGGCGAATTTTCAAACTGTCTTCATTTTCGGTGTTAATAGTAGTTGGTAAGTAGTAGGTGTATACTTGTAAAAGTATCAGGCGCCTAGTCTCTTTGTATTACGTTTTCTTTTGTTCTATTCGTTTATCAAATTTAATTTAATCTATTGTTCTAAGTTCTTATACTTAGGTTATGCAAAATATGGTAGGTAAGTACTTACTAAGTCACTACTTACCATATTCTAGTATATTACCATATACTAGAATGTGTGATTCTGCTATTTACCTAGTAAATTAGGTACTTGTGGTTAACTATTAAATATAATGTTATTTAGGTACCTAATTTTCGTTTAATTAGATGTTAATCTATAGAACAATCAAGCAGGTGGATAAACGGTATGTTTATTATGTCTCTTTTAGTGTTGTATAAATAGATTACGTGTCTAAAAATATAGCATTACTGCAGTGACAAATACATATATATATATTTATGCTAGATAGTTTAGCCTTTGACCACTATCTCACCTGATGGTAAGTGATGATGTGGTCGAAGATGTTGTTCAGGCTAATCTAGAAGTACTGGCTCTCAAGGACAGCTGCCGGAACACACCGTTAGGTGCTTGGTGACAGATCTTTCAACTTGAGGGTGGTAGCTAGCCAGGCGGGCATTCGCAAAATGCCCTACCACCATGCTATAACGACTGCCATCCTAAGACGACACCCGGGACCGACGGCTTAAGGTTGAACTGGCCGGTCGCTTCTCCATACAAACGCCGTAGGATGATCACTCCCTTATTTGAGATTTAAGGTCCAGAATTAAGCATAACACCGATCGATCTCGTCATTATCTAGGCTTGTATGATGCCGAAATTTGAAAAAGATACTTAAGTTGAAAGTTATTAGCCTCGAAAATTTTATATGAAAATGTTTCAAAGCTCATAACTCTCAACTTAATTATCTTATTAAAATTTCGGCATCATACAAGCCTAGATAAAGAGAGGATCAATCGGTATTATGCTTTGTTTTGGACCTAAATCCTCAAATAAGGGAGTGATCACCCTAATGCGTTTGTATGGAGAACGGGCCGGCCAGTTCACCCTTAACGTGCCCTCCGAAGCACGGAAACGCTCAGTAGTAATGTCACTAGCGGTCACCCATCCAACTCATGACCGCGGGCGACGTTGCTTAACTTTGCTGATCGGTTGAGAACAGCTAAGTAAACTTCGCTACGAGCGCTTCAAAAAAATTTACATTTTTGTGGGATTACGCTTAGCAGACAAAACACAGGTTAACCTAGTAGGTGTAGCACGACTGTTAATGGAAGCATTTTTTTTTGTGTTTCACCCTATGACTTTAGTATTGAAGTATATATTTTTATCCTGTTTGTTTTATTGGAAAATAAACAATTTGTAAGTATTTCGGTGTAAATTGACACTAAGCATGATAACGAGCGATATAAAGGATTTAAAAACACACTGCATAAATTATAGTCGTGAAACTACTTTATTTTATACTGTGGTAAGACTTTAAGCAGATGTTTTTAGAGTGACTATGAAGGTCTATTAATCTTACCTCGTCTGTGAACTTGTGTGTAAGGTCAATATTATCCTTTTGTTGTTTCGCATATGACGTAAGGTTGAAGAGACAGTCGGGCTGCAGCCAAACCTTGAAGAGGCGCATGTTTAGGATGGTCATGACAGTATGCCGTGCGCGGAGGTACGGTGTATCTGGGGAATGCTGGACATCCATACGCTCCCCCATTGCAGTTTCTGTGGCCAAATATTGATTTTTCTAAATAGACACGTTGTTTTTATGGAACTATGATGGCCGAGTGGTAAAAGCTATTGACTGCCGTGCCGCAGGTCCCTGGTTCGATCGCCTCCGCCAGCTTGAGCTTCACCGCATGGTGGAAGGGCATTTTGCGATTGCCCGCCTGGATAGTCAAGTAGAAAATCTGCCGCCAAGCACCCAACGGTGTTTTCCGGCAGCTGTCCTTGAGAGCCAGTGAAATTACAGGCACATGAGACTTAAAAACTATGTCTCAAGGTGACGGGTGCAGATCAATTCGTCACTTGTGATGAAATGCATCTATTATAGGCAGAGGTTAGTACACTTAACATTGGATGGGCCTCGAGCTTGTTCCGTCATAATAACATAAAAAAAGATACACTGGATATACAAAAGATATTGCAGAAATAAAAACTGCGATTATATGTAAGTACTTAACTCGAAACTATAAATCTGGCAATAATTAAAATGCGACTGTCGTCTAAATGAGACCACTGCGATGCCTGAATCTGCAAAGAAGTTCAGAAGGTGCAGATGTAGGTATATATATAGTAGCAGATGTAGTATATAGCATTTGGTAGGTATAAACACGTATTAAATAACAAAAAACTAAAATAAAAGCCTACTAGAACCGAAATAATGTTATGTATTTCAATCAACGTGAAACGCCTATGATGCATGGTGGCGATCGAAAGTTTGTGAGTAAAGTTCCAACTACACGTAATCAATATGATAATACTGTCTATAGTAATTAAAAATATATAAAGTATGTTAGCGTTTGGTTTATAGCTAGGTAGAAAAAAGTACTGAATCAATTATAATTAAATGTCTTTAAGACTATCGTTTAACTAGAGATAATTACTCAATATTCTGGTATAATTACCATATGCCCAGGCTATGGCAAATAAAATGAAAGTAAACGATTTCAGTTGGGAAAAACCTGCTCATCAAACAAAATAATACCCTGAGAATAAATATAGCGTTTTAATCGACTTCAAACAAAGGAGGAGGTTCTCAATTAAATTGTTTTTTTTTTAAATGTTTTTTACCTCAGAACGTTCGACAGGGTGAACCGGTTTTGATGATTATTTTTTATTTCAAAGCTGGTGCTTCTCGTGTGGTCCTATTTAAATTTCACAAAAATCGGTCAAGCCATTTTTGAGTACAAACAATAGGAACACTCCAATAACTGAAAAGTGTTTTCCTATCTTGATAATTTATAGCCATTATCAGTGAATGACAATCAATAAGTAAGTAGCAAGAGTCACTTAATATTGATTGAATACTTAAATAATGGTTGAAATATTTTTTTAAGTGCTTACCTCAAATTGGAACCGATTTCAACACTCAAAAGTTTGAAATAACTTGTCGAAGTCGGTACCATGCGCACAATATTGTGACAATAGGTACTTTTGAACTATCATGGTACCGACTTCAACAAGTTATTTCACATTTTTAAGTGTAGTAGTCGGTTCCATTTTGAGGTAAATAAATTTCACCCTTTTTAGTGACTAGGGTCAATAAAATTAATTTATTATATAGTATAATTTTAATAAATGTAAAATTTATTATATAAGTACTTAAAAAAATATATTTCAACCAATATTTAAGTATTCAATCAATATTTAGTGACTCTTCCTACTTACTTATTGATTGTCATTCACTGATAATGACTATAAATTATCAAGATAAGAAAACACGTCTTTTCAGTTATTGGAGTGTTACTATTGTTTGTACTCAAAAATGGGAACAAAATCTGTAGGAAAAATCAATCCTAGTTCGTTTTCGACTGAAGTAACAGATTAAGGTATGCTAAAACCACATGAATAAATAACCGTTATTTATTCATGTGCTAAAAGCAGTTTTTGGTTCCTCAAAAATCGACCTTATTAATTGTTACAACGGTTCTCTATTCCCCGTAGTTTCTTATTTGCCCATAGTGCTCAATGTCAATATGAAATAAATTGTTTGGGAGTTCACTGTGTTTACCGGAAAGTATTTATTTTAATTCTTATACCTGATAGGCTAGGCTAACCTTTGATCACTATCTCACCTGATGTTGCGTGATGATGTGGTCGAAGATGTTATTCAGGCCAACCTAGAATTACTGGCTCTCAAGGACAGCTGCCGGAACACACCGTCAGGTGCTTGTGGACAGATTTTCTACTAGAGGGTGGTAGCTAGCCAGGCGAGCATTCGCAAAATGGCATACCACCATGCTATAACGTCTGCCATCCCAAAACAACAATCAAAGATGCGACGGCTTAACGTGCCCTCCGAAGCACGGAAGCGCTCAGTAGTAATGTCACTAGCGGTCACCCATCCAAGTTATGACCGCGACGTTGTTGATCGGTTAAGAACGGCTAATCAAACTTCGCTACGGGTGCTTAAAAACTTTGAATAGGTACAAGTCTAATATACATAACATGTTAAGGAATCAATCAGTTAGTATTATTTGGTGTGATGTATTTGATTAACTGGTCATCGATCCCTGTGGTTTCTGGTTAAAACTATGTTAATATTGAGTTACTTGTACATACTACTCACAAGCTTATGCCCGCGCTTTCAATCACGATTACTTCGGACTTCTATATATTTGCCATATAGTATAAACATTCTTATATCTACTACAATTAATATTAAATATTAATTGTATTAATATTATTTAATATTAGAGTCTGCAATTTGCTTTAATTGTAGTAGCTGTAGTATTGTAAAAAAAAAAATTGTTGGATGGGTAACCGCTAGTGACATTACTACTGAGCGTTTCCGTGCTTCGGAGGGCACGTTAAGCCATCGGTCCCGGTTGTTGTCTTACGATGGCAGCCGTTACAGTATGGTGGTAGGGCATTTTGCGAATGCCCGTCTGGCAAGCTACCACCCTCAAGTAGAAAATCTGTCGCCAAGCACCTAACGGTGTGTTCTGGCAGCTGTCCTTGAGAGCCATTAATTAGGCTAGCCTGAACAACATCTTCGACCAATTCATCACTTCCCATCAGTTGAGATAGTGGTCAAAGGCTAGAATATCAGCTATATAAAAAAAAGCTTACTGTCCACCTATGTCTAAGCTCTGCAGCCATTCTGCTTACACTTACGGTACCATGATTGAAATATCATAGCATGCCCATAAAGAGAAAGAGACAGACTATCTACACGGGTGTTTCTTTGGTACTGCTAATAAATTACCTACCTACCAAATTTCACATTTCAAAGTCATGTCGTTTTCAGTTTAAACAGAAGACTTATATATTATATTCTTAAACGCTATTAATGCCCCTTATTACACCCATTTCATATTTTTTAGTAGAGTAGGTACTTTTGTCATATTTTGTCATTATACATATGTATCCTATCTTCTAAATTTCATCTACATAGGTCAAGTAGTTCTCAAGATTTCGTTGTAAATCAATCACTCTTTAGTGTATATAGACTAAGTAATTTCACTTGAAGGTGTGAAAAGTCATTGACTTTATTGTACTTAAACTACTCAACTCAACTTACAGACAACAACAACTTAAGTGTTTTTTACACATTTTGACAGCGCTACATATTTGAAGAAGGTGGTAGGTAACTTTAATTTAGGTATAAGTTATTTTTGCCGTAGTAAAAAAATACTATACTATGATGATGGAAGCGAATTTGTGAATATTTACAAAATCACAAATATACGATAGGAAAAATTTAAGTCATGTGCGGAAAAAAAAATTCCTATCGTATATTTGTGATTTTGTAATGTAATCCGCGTAGCAGGCGTTATTGCAAACCTAACATATTAAAAAAAAATGTGAATATTTAATTTATTATTGGCGTCTATAGCTGAAGCGTTCGTAGCGAAGTTTACTTAGCTGTTCTCAACCGATCAGCAAAGTTAAGCAACGTCGCGCGCGGTCATGAGTTGGATGGGTGACCGGTAGTGACATTACTACTGAGCGTTTCCGTGCTTCGGAGGGCACGTTAAGCCATCGGTCCCGGTTGTCGTCTTAGGATGGCAGTCGTTATAGCATGGTGGTAGGCATTTTGCGAATGCCTGCCAGGCTAGCTACCACCCTCAAGTAGAAAATCTGTCGCCATGCACCTAACGGTGTGTTCCGGCAGCTGTCCTTGAGAACCAGTACTTTTAGGTTAGCCTGAACAACATCTTCGACCACATCATCACTTACAAGCAGGTGAGATAGTGGTCAAAGGCTAACATATCAAGAATAACAAAATAATAATATAGTGTTATTGAATCAGCTGTGAGACAGTTTTTCGATTAATTTATCATTTCTTTTGAAATGGAGGAAGGACGGTCTTCTTTGCACAGATGGGCTTTTATACGTATTAGAATTCCGAGGTCCAGGTAATCTGAGGCCCGATCACTAACGGCCGCTTGCTTCAGCTTCATGTTGATTTGAAACGCTTAAAAAAATGTTACGTCAAGTCTCTGAGGTTTACTTTTGCATTACTTTCGTATTAATATTAGTAAAATGAAATTTTAGAATGAAATAGCGCACATTCGGGATATTTTAACATTTTCTATTATTTATGCATAGTCTATGCATAGTCTAATATTTCTGCATTACATTGCAACAGCCAACAGGCTAGCATTTGACCACAATTTCACCTAATAGTAAGTAAATAAGTAGTAGGTAAATAGGCCCTGCATGGGGGTGCCGGGCATTGACCTATATATATTATGTCAATGGTGCCGGGTGAGAATAATTACACCCCCCCTTATCTTCCCGTGGGTGTCGTAAAAGGCGACTAAGTGAATTTTATTTTATTACTGGAAGGTGGGGAGCAGCGCCTTCTAGGGAGCTGCCATCTTAAACTGCCCAGCGTGGGGATTATGGCAAATACCCCCTTAATAGGGGAGGCTGTGTTCAGCAGTGGTCGATCCGGCTGATACAGTACAGTACAGTAAACAGGCATGGGAACATTGGGGACAATGGGAAAAACTCTAATGGGCTAATGGCTCCCTAATGGTATGTTGCAGTAGCTGTCCATGTTGCTGAAACATCATTAGGTGCTAAGCGGAGATTTCCATTGATTTCGCATAATGCCCTACTATCATTCGGTAAAGCTAAAGTGCGAGGCATTCTACAGTCATTCCTACTGGACCATTCACAAAGAGGAGAAATTTCGAAAATGTTGTTAAAAGTAAATTTGTGCATCAAACGAAACAAAGTGATCAAAGACTTAGTTATAAAATGTAATGTATATTTACCAAAAACAATATCCAAGGTACACGCAGTTATATACTTGAGCACATCGAATTCCCCTTTTCCTGATTGCTCAGCCAACCTTCCAATTAGAACATCTGACTGCTCTGCTATCACTCCAAGATACTGCTCCACGATCTTATTGTGGAACACAGGCAGCAACGCTTTTCTGTGAGTCTTCCACAAGCCAACTGAGGATAAAAAATAATTTTCCTATCATTTGTATGTGATTATTGAGTAATCAAATATTGTATCGTCACGCTTGTATACATCTGTAAGCAGAGATGCTAAAACCCACAATGTTTTGGCAATCGTAGTAACAAAGAATACTAGCAAGTTACCAGCTCGTGCGCGGGTGGCTAAGCTGGCTAGACCCCTCGCGCGACGCGGTTTTCTGTGTCTGCTTCACCCCCTCAAAACCAACGTCTCTACCATGTCGCCTTAAGCAGTGAAGAAATCTTTACATTGTTGATTTCTTCACTGTTGAAAATACGGAGAGGAAGTTTCTTAGTACTACTTGAACACGTAAGCACGCTTCTATCATTGTTTTTCTGTTGAACTTGTCAAATAATGTATTCCTATTCTGTTTACAAAAGTATAAGACGTCCACGTCGTAACGTCGACTGCTTCTTCCAATAAATAATTTGATCACATTAACGTGCATGACGTCTATTTAATATTGACTTAATGTGAATGTCAGAAAGGCGTTAGATATTTGTAGTTACTCTTCACAACTTGCGATGCACTTACAAATACGGATATTATAAACCAAATCACTTACTAGGTACCTATATCCCTATATCAATGTCTACGTACGTTGAGAACGTTCTAGACAAAAATATGTTTTAATAAAATATAACAATATTCAAGTTTACTGATTAACTTGCTTTCTGCTGATAAGAAAATTAGCCAAGTACGAGTCGAAGCTTATACGATTTTGCATCGCATCAACCCATGAAGGAAAATTTGTTCGTTTGTTTTGATCAGAGTATAAGTTCACAGTTTTCTGTATTTGTTGATTAATAACAATGTATGATACACAATATTGTATAAGGTGCAAGTATTCCAGATTCCTAAGTAGTGTCCGTTTTTGAACTAGATCCGTAACCAATATGAGCTAAACGTGACAACAAAGGCTTGCATTTGAACAATGTCTGAAGGTCCGTTTCAGAATGTGCTAATAAAATTCCGGGTTGTTAACGTTGGTTAACATAAAAAAATACCATAAATTAATAATGTCGAACGTTAATGTCGTGCCCGTCCCGGTAAGTATAGTGTAAGTACACAGCGAGGCATAGTTTTATTCCGGCCTTACGTTGCTGTTCCCGGAATTCAGTCAAAACATTTTAATTTTGACTGAGTGGAAATCAAAAAAAACTTGATATTTAGAAATGCATAAGTTCAAGTTTGTAACCTTTGCAACGGCTGAACATGTTTGTTACGTATATATTTATCTAGATTAACTGATTCCCGGAAGAGCGAGCTGTAACCGAATTTCACCCGGGTGAGTCTCTTCAAGAAGATGGTGTGTCTATTCATTTTCAACTCACCTGGAGCAACAAAAAGTCCGTGACCAAGCCAAGGTCGAAGAAACCGATAAACGACATCCTTATCTAAGCAGTTCTCTAGGACTACTTGTGCGTCCTCTGGATCGCCAATAGCTGCAACCATCAAAATAAACGTTACAATTGAACGCTATTAATTTATAGCGCATAATACATACTTCAATAAGTGCACGGCTTGAAGAGGCTATTATTATCAGATTATACCGCAAATTCTAAAGATTGGTGTTTCTCAAAGGAACACCTTTATATTACGCCATTCTACGCAGAATTACTACCGCCATATGGGACCCAGTATGATAATTTATCAAGTGCGGCGTCGGCAGATAACAATACGTGCTTTATTCGCACTATAGCTCCGTCTTAAATTGTCAGTCACCTAATCCAGTTGGTAGATTCAACTGATCGTAAGTGTAAGTCACCAACATCAACAACATTCAGCCCATTCTCAGCTAGTTTCCTATTAACCTCCTTATTAGGCAAACTTTTCATTGACCAATATTCTTTAAGAACTATCCAAATTATGATTCAATTTGAGTACCTACTTACAGCCCTCTTTCACTCACACCTTATTAATATTAGATCGTAATTGCGCAGGTGCACTTCTGATCTAATATACTCGTAAGTACGCTCCATCAGTAACACCATAGAATATAAATAACACTCAATTACTTACCAATATATAATTTTGGACCAAGCCACATCTTAGCACTTCCTTTATTTTTCAGCGCTATTTCAGCTATATTTTCTATATTCTTAAGTATTTCTGAAAGTAAAGTCAACGTCTAATTATTGTACATATGATGTGCTATAATTGCAGTTAAGTTTGTATACCAATGCTGCCATTTGAATAGACTGAGAAACAATTGGCGTGATGTTATGAAGAAGATCCGCGTCAATCACATTACATCAACAGCCATAGCATCCACCAAGGCCTCCCGCAGGACACATTACCTTGTAATGCGGCCTGGGGGTTTGCCACAATACTCAGGCAGAGTCTTGGGCATGTTAGTTCTTCAATAGGCGCTGCTGCCCACCTTCTGGTATTTTTTTCCTTTCTCTTACGACTCCACAGGAAATATACGCCTATGACGCATGTAAACGGTGTAATCAGGGATTAAACAAAACAACAGGGTTTCTGAGTTCAATTTAACTATAGCGCAATTTCAATGAGGAACAAACTCTAAAAATGGCAATATATCAATACGAAGAGAATGGCAGCCTTCAACGGATTTTCTTGGGTTTTCATTGTTGAGAAGTGTGTGTTTTTCATTTCTGAAATTTTTATTTCATTTGTTTTCGATTAGTAGGTACGTTCACATTCATTGTATGTTCTTTTTACATGACTGCCCAAAAATAGTGTTATGTTTTCAGGGTTCATGTATGTATGTTTGAGTTTCTTTATTTCACAATAACTTCTAAACGGCTTAACCGATTTTAATATATGAGATATCATTCGATTAGTCATGATTACGCAAGTGCCACTAGGTATATAAAATTAAATAAAAATCAAACTGGTGGATTTTAGACGCCATATTGTGAGTTTTTTTTCTTCTAAACTTATTGAGTGTGGTATCAAAATGGAAAGCTTTAAAAGCGGTTTCCATAAATATATATGACTTGTATTTTAAACTTCAATGGAACGATATAACTCTTAACGAGAATGAATAATTTACTGTGGCAACTTATGAATTAATTTGTGGAGGTCGAAACATGAAAACGTGAGCTCAGTACAGAGTATTTTACGAACCTATACCAACTTCCACAGGTTATTTCATACCTTTTAGTATTAGAAGTCAGTTTTGTTATTTGAAATTATTTGTTTAGGCTTATTAAACTGAAGGTTAACGAAATCCTTAATTACGAAGTCGTAAGCAGCACACAATTAAAACTAATATGTACTTATATAATTATCACTCAGTCTTCAATTGTCATCTGCCTACCCTTGTCTTACTCATGTCGTCGTCTAAAAACTACATAAAAAACATAACAAATATACAAAAAATATTTGTTTTCGTTAATATAACACAGGACAACACAAACACGTAACTGTAAAAAAAATTGGATTTTGTTGGTAGTATACCCGCCACCATTTGGGTAACCAAGTTAATTGCACACACCTAATCTACCCTCCGGAATGTTCAATATGCATATATAATATAGGTTTGGGGTCATTTGCTGCTAACTACGCGCATTTTCCCTCTCACGTCTTTAAGACACCAAGAGGAGGATATTGAACAGTATACGTAGGTCACACTAAAAGTTTTGCGTAACTTAAAATACTCATTGTATGTTCTTTTTACATGACTGCCCAAAAATAGTGTTATGTTTTCAGGGTTCATGTATGTATGTTTGAGTTTCTTTATTTCACAATAACTTCTAAACGGCTTAACCGATTTTAATATATGAGATATCATTCGATTAGTCATGATTACGCAAGTGCCACTAGGTATATAAAATTAAATAAAAATCAAACTGGTGGATTTTAGACGCCATATTGTGAGTTTTTTTTCTTCTAAACTTATTGAGTGTGGTATCAAAATGGAAAGCTTTAAAAGCGGTTTCCATAAATATATATGACTTGTATTTTAAACTTCAATGGAACGATATAACTCTTAACGAGAATGAATAATTTACTGTGGCATTGTTATGACTTTATAATTGAATTTTGGCTTTTTAAAAAAATTTCTTATTGCTTTATACTTTTAAGAGAACTCCTTCTGTGAAGTTAAAATCTTGAGCCATCATCGTTGCTAAAACCACGCAAGTGCAATTTCGCTTACGGTTTCCGTTACACATAAATAAATAAATATAAAATAATAAACATAAATTTGTTGTATGTATCCAGAACTAAGCGCGAGTTGGGCACACACATGACATAATTTTATTACTTCTTGTTTTAGTGTGGAGTTTTTATAATACAAACGGTTATTAGAATAGCGGTTGTACAAACAATCGTAACACTTAATGTTTTATGGTTGTTTACTAGTACTACCATTTTAACGAGAAACAATAACGAATAAATAAATTTAAAGTTACTCCCATTGCTTTTCAGTTTTTGTAATTACATTATTTGTTAAGTAATCTATATATACCTATATATATTAACGCATTCAATCCAAAAAAGGCAGTCGGAGGGATAGCATAGGCTTAGTTAGTAATAAAGTCCTGTTTATCGTATACGGAACACAACATGAAATTTATGCTTACTTTGCGTATCTCCGATGAAAAGTGTACCGTTACCCAGTAAGGGTAATGGTGGTGGGCCTGGTAATGATGCAGTCATTCGATCCATGCGCTGCACCTTCGTACACCAGTAAATGTAGTACAAGAAGCCTATCAGCATCAGACCCACAAGTATTATCATTGTCAATATTGTTTACTGCACCCTACAACGAGAGGAAGAGAAAAACAATATATAATCTACATCTACAATTCTACACTAATATAATAATAATATAATGTTGTCTTAGGTTTTAGCGATTATTACACATAGTAATTCACGGTCACGGGGTGACTGGACAGTCAGTCACCCCGTGACCACGATCACTGCAAAGTGTTTGAAACGTCGCCGTCGGGACAAAAATAATGATGAATATACGCGATTTAAACCGTTTAAAGTTGTTTAATTACTATAATAATATATTATTATTATATTAGTATAGAATATTATAAAGATATTATAAAGAGGTAACATTTGTATTTTTGTATGTAACGAATAAACTTAATAACTACTGGGCTGATTTGATAAATAAAATTGATGAAATTCTTTCACCATTAGAATCCTATGTTATTCCTGATATATATGACTAAGAATTAAAAAAAAGTTTAAATTTATTTTTAAATTTTTTGTTTTCCTCCTGCTAAGCCGGCGCTGCCCGCTATAGTATGTATATAGGTAAAACAAGTCTCAATAAAGGATGAAAATTCTCAAGTCGTCGTGATTTTATTTTTAAGCATAAACACGCTTAACTTTTCACTAAATCATCATATCATGATAATTCTTTTTCGATTTTTTTAATGCATATCTAACTACACCATCTTTCTTTATGTACTTCATCGATGTGGATACACTCAATTATTTAAATGAAAAAAGTATTTGCCAATATGCCTATACCCGGATGGTATATAAGGCAACTCTGGCAAGTGTAAGCAGTATTATAGGTGAGTCACAATCAGTCTTGTAAGCTGAATAAAATAAAAAAAATATTTATATAAAACGGAAGCAACATCCGACATTGAAACTTATGAATTAATTTGTGGAGGTCGAAACATGAAAACGTGAGCTCAGTACAGAGTATTTTACGAACCTATACCAACTTCCACAGGTTATTTCATACCTTTTAGTATTAGAAGTCAGTTTTGTTATTTGAAATTATTTGTTTAGGCTTATTAAACTGAAGGTTAACGAAATCCTTAATTACGAAGTCGTAAGCAGCACACAATTAAAACTAATATGTACTTATATAATTATCACTCAGTCTTCAATTGTCATCTGCCTACCCTTGTCTTACTCATGTCGTCGTCTAAAAACTACATAAAAAACATAACAAATATACAAAAAATATTTGTTTTCGTTAATATAACACAGGACAACACAAACACGTAACTGTAAAAAAAATTGGATTTTGTTGGTAGTATACCCGCCACCATTTGGGTAACCAAGTTAATTGCACACACCTAATCTACCCTCCGGAATGTTCAATATGCATATATAATATAGGTTTGGGGTCATTTGCTGCTAACTACGCGCATTTTCCCTCTCACGTCTTTAAGACACCAAGAGGAGGATATTGAACAGTATACGTAGGTCACACTAAAAGTTTTGCGTAACTTAAAAAAGCAACATGTTATAAACAAAATATTTTGTTTATTGCTTTTCAAAATGCTATCCTTTACATTTTAAACACTTTTTTGCTGTCGAAACTTTTTTTAAGACAGGACCTACTAACAGGACCACAGATCTGAAGGCATGTTTTCTACGTGCTGATTGAACGCTATCACTGCCTCTTCGGAGTTGGTAAAAGTAAAACCTCTCATCAAATCTTTGATTTTGGGGAAAATGCAGAAATCACAGGGTGCTAGGTCGGGGCTATGTGCAGGATGGGCGACGAGTTGTACTTTTTCGGAAGCTAAAAATGACTGTTTTGTTGGCCTAAAAATGACGGCAATTGAAGGCCGCCCTTCACGGAATTCACCATGTAAAGAAACCCGACCTCTTTCAAATTCAGCAAACCATCACCTCACGGTGTTCAAACAAGGTGCTTCTCTCCTAAAAACATTTTGAAGACTAGCGGCAGAGTCTTGCGGAGAGAGAGGACTTTTAAAATCATAAAAAATCATCGCTCTAATCTTTTCGACTTAATTTCACTTTCGTTGCGTACGTAGAACTTTGGTGTGTGAAAAAACAGTTAACAAATGATTGGCCGCTATTTTTTTTTGTTCCTAAAAAGGTTGCAAGTCGTTTCAAAAAATAAAACATTCGAAATTCAAATAGTTCCGATTAGCTAGAAGTGCAAAACTTTTGCAGTGCCCCATGTATATTATGCCTGTTATGAATATAACATTTTAATAATTATAATACACAACATAAACAGTGTGTATTGTACAAAGTACAAATAAGCGATGTGGAATTTTAAAAAATTGTTACGAAACATTATAGACATTTACATTGATGTTGTTCTTGCTACGAATGTGCTACGAAACCGTAGCACGCCTTTAGAGCACATACAAGTAGAACTAAAAATCAGCATATATACAATTCATGTTCTGTTACCAATATTAATAACTATTTATATAATAGTTTAGGAATATATGGAGTTCATTTTTATTGCTAGTTTTTATTATATTTTATTTATATTAGTAAGTATTACAACGATTAGTAATATATAAGACCTATTCCTTAATCTACAATTACTATAAAATAATACTTAAATTTTATCATGCGAGATGAAGATGATTCCTACTTACTCATAAAAAGATCGAATATACTTGTTATGTTTCTCTAATATCCTTTTCCTTTAGTTCCGGTAATGATAAAGAAAACAAATCTAATACGATGCAACGTCTAGAAAAACGCGTGATTTCAAAGAACGGCGGAAACAGACTACGTGATCTAATATGGCATGGTCCCTTGTAGGTATCCTTGGCTTGGACGCCGGACGCTCGCTTCCACAGAGTCAATATTGACTAAGTAATGACGAGATCCAGTTTGGTTTAATAATTAAGAAGCAAAGGCGTCACGACACGGTGCGAAGGTACAATCGCAATTCGCACTTATATACCAGCGCATATACGCTTTCCCCTAAATATAGCTATGTGTAGTTTGTTATTGTAGTTGTGACCATGGCTTTCAGGTAAATTCTAGAGACATCTTTTTTAAGAATGAACGTATTTTAAATGGCACGTTGCAAGGATTCCTCCAATTATATAAAAAGTATTATTTGGCATCCAGTTGATCAACAGGTTAGTTAGCAAGCTACATGTCGAAACTGACTGGTTATTGATATTTACAGTTTGAATCAGCAAGACACTGATTTTTGTAAATTATTTAATATGTACTTTACCTAATTTATTTGCGGTTGGCGCAGTACGTCTTTATGAAGATGGCACGCAATGTTGACTCTCCCATGGCAAACATGTTTTTTATACTCGTCGACAGCTTCTCCTGGGGATAAAAATCGTAAATAAATTGGTTGTAATTTTTGGAAACAGAAAGAAGTCACTAGGTTCCAGGTCGGGACTATATGCAGGATGGATCAGAAGTTCTACGCTTTTTATCTGCTAAAATTCGTTTGTCTGTTTGTACGACGATGTTGAATTTTTACGGATTTAGTCAGCAAACAAATGGTCGTGTACGTTTACTCTACAAATCTTCCCCAAAGCAACAATAAGTAGCCATGTGCCCATTTAAAACAAAAAAAAATTCATCAGCTTAGTATCACTTTGGTTGGATTCAGCTCATTTTAAAAGACCCAAATGATCGATAGCTGTTTTTTTTCTTCGTTTTTTATGGCACCGCTATAAACGAATGTTTTGTCACTGTCACAAGTCCCACTTAGTAGTAGTGCTTCTATCCCATTTTAATGAGCAGAATATATTGCATGAGTATCAGTTTGGTTTCACAAAGAGCAGATCCACAACAGATGTAGGTGTTCAATTCATGTCATATATAATTGAAATCTGGAAGAGTTCACATGATGCTATTGGTGTTTTTTGTGATCTTTACAAGGCATTCGACTGTGTAGAGCATCGCACTCTGATTCATAAACTTTCACACCATAGTATTTGTGAAAAAGCTCTAAATATTTTAGAGTCATATCTGTCAGACAGGCTACAGAAGGTTGAAACAAATGGCATACTTCTTCTGGGTATTTGGTAAAAAAAGGAATACCGTTAGGATACATTTTAAAACCTTTTCTGTTCCTTGCGTATATTAATGATCTGCCTAACCTTGCATGTTCAAAGATTTCTGCGATATAGTTTTATTCGCAGATGATTCCTCTCTGATTTTTAAAATACATAGGAAAGATAGTGAACTACTGGCCCAGATAAACTCTCTATTGACAATGCGACAGTCTTCCTGGGAATCAAAATGGATTCAACTTTACAGTGGGATCCACATATACATGATATATCCAGAAGACTTAGTTCTGCTGCATATGCAGTTCGTAAGATAAGACAGTTAACAGACGTAGTGCTCGGCTAGTTTATTTCACGTACTTCCACAGTATTATGTCGTATGGTGTATTTCTGACAGGAGCTTCTGCTGAGATAGAGACAATCTTTATCCTACAAAAGCGTGCAATTCGAGCCATATATAAAATGGATCCTAGAGAATCTCTTAGGGACCTTTTTTATTGAAATTGATATTTTAACTTTACCGAGCCTTTATTTATTTGAAAATATGATCGATGATGGTAAAAAATCAGTAAATTTAAATTAAACAGATCACGATTACAAAACTAGAAATAAAGATGAATTAGTGCCAGGTTTTAGATTGGGAAAGAAAAATAAAAAGACCTTCTTAGGTTATTGTATGCGGTTTTATAATAAAGTTCCCTAACATATTAAACGCTCACAGAAGGAAAATTCAAGTTGAACGCGAAAAACTTTTTGATTAAGAAATCCTACTACACAGTTTGTGATTACTTAAACGACAAAAATACTTGGATAATATCGCCTCTGCCAAGCAATCGCCTGTCACCTACGAAAATAGACAGATATTGTAATAATTGTATATACCTACTATGTAACACATTGTTAAAAGAAACTACAAGAATGGCCTCGAGTTTCTTGCACGTTCTTCTGGCAGTGGCTCTATACTTTTTTTTGCTTAACGTAGCAGTACAATATTTCAATAGTAGAATATTTCAATATTAAAATTTGCAATTGACATTCAAAAGAGTGTCGTAGACGCCTAGATTGAATAAATGGTTTGACTTTGACTTTGATCTTATAGCCATAATACTCAAATGCTCTTACTAGTAACCAAGTATACTTAATTATTAATGGAAACTTACCTTTATTTTAGCCTACGTATGGTAATACGACATCACATAAGTGCTATAACACAATATAACAACATTGCTTGTGCTATGGTATCTAGTCTCTACGTCCGTTTCATGAAGTTCAGTTGTGATTCTATATAACCTCTAAAATTGTGATAGTTTTTTAAAGACATCAAAATGTATGTCATATTTATATTGTTCCTGGTAGCTTCGGTATATTATATGAAATATCGGAGATCCAGAAAAAGTCTTTATGATTTGTCTGATGTTTTACCGGATGCTGGAGGTCTCCCGATTCTTGGACAGTCTCATTGGTGCATCGGAGGGCCGGAAAGTGAGTTGATATGAATTAATTAAACCTAAGACCTGTTAAAGGAAATTTATTCATGGATATGATGAATTTATCGCGGAAGTGCTACCTCGGTCACAGAATATCTAATAATTACTATGTAACCTCGATAATATAGTATTATTTTAGCCTACGCTATATCGGGATGAACCGTGCCGTGCTTTTGTACCCAGAACATTTTACGTGTTTCTGAAAAATTTATGAATTATTTACAATAAAATCATTCATTTATTTTATCTTTAGCGCTATTTTCGTATTATTTGGTTTAACGATTTTTATTTTCTCACTAAGAATATAATGAGATACAATTAATTAACTTCAAAACGAATTAGCCAAGGATATATAATATGTTATGTTATTCCTGAGTTCTTACGAGATGTTCTCAAACATACATTTTATTAGTTTCTTTTTAACTAAATGAATTTGACAGTCTTTGTGATCTTTAGGTAACTCGTTATAGAACTTTATATTTGAAACAATGAATTCTTACGTTCGAGACGTTGAGTCTCCTTCACCGTATAATAAGCAGTTGCTACCGATGACACCCGTTAAGAACCTATGCTTGCGAAGCTCTGTGTTGGATTTTCGAATCTCTCCGGGATATAAACCAGGAGATTTGCGTGATGGCTTAACATAGAAGAGTATATTTTATAATGTTAAATGTTTGTGTCAATACGCAATGCATGCCTCCCGCGGCACAGGAAATGCTAATGTGCAGCATATGTTTGAGTACACGTTAAACATCTTACTAACCTTTCCTCACCCATATGGGGTTGGTAAAATGAGTTTTGAGAGCCGCCCATGACGCCAACCTTCTTTGAAAATGTTGATAAATAGCATATCTTCGACACTTATATACTTCCTATCCTACGCTAGATGTTGATTAATTTACATTTAGATAGTAAACAGACCTGTTATGCACCTAATATTCAGCAACATAAAAAGAGGTAGCTTAGCTCGCGGGCCAAGCCTACGCGCTAGGAAAAAAAAACAGCAACAGCTCATTCGGCGCATTGCTTCCCTAATTGTCCTTCTACGACACAAGGATAAAACTTCTGCAAATTGAATAATGCTTGCATGAAATCAACAGTAAAATAATATTAGAATGTGCACCAAGGGATAAATGATTATCTCACATCACAGGCGACATTTTGAATGTGCTTAACGAAGGATCTTCAAGTTAACTATAAATTCAAACGACATTATTGACAAGTGTGCAGCTATGATGAAATCCAGAACAATAATACTAAAGGCACCTAGGTTTGCATGAGGTATTTATAAAAATAAAACAAAACTAAAGCTCACGAAATGGGCGATGCACTGGGTGGACGGGGCATTTTCAAAGAGTGGAACCAAATCAACTGCTTCGATATATTACAAATGATACTTTTGCTATTTGATTAACTCTGAAGAAAGCCCTTAGATGTGACAGCTGTTAAAGTTACAGTGTTCTTCAGATAGACAAGTGTGATTTGTGACAGGTGTCAAAGTGACGTTGGTGTCGTATTTTATGTACTCAATTAATTTTCGTTTTCATGACATGTGCTTGCAAACTTTTGCAGATCTCATAGAAATCTTCATTTCAGATGACAGCTGTCAAATTAAAATAGGGTTTATCTCGGAAACTATCGATACTAGAGAACTAGTTTCTTCGCAGTTATGATAGAACTCATAGAGATCTTCATTTCAGATTACAGCTGTCAAATTAAACTCGTGTTTATCTCGGAAACTATTGATCCTAGACTACTAGTTTCTTCAGAGATATGATCCTTAATAGCTTGACATAATAATAACGATATTCTTAGACATTTATGAATAAAGCCAATGAAATTAGATTGTACGTAAAGTAATGTATGAGTTTTTCACTATTGTATTGAATTGATATTGAATGTTGTTTTTCTTTTTTATTTTGTATAATTTTTCAAATTGCTTTCACTCTTAAATTTGTACGCCTAAATAGGCAAAACATGATGAACTGAATTATTGATTATCGAATATAAACGAACGAAAAATAAACGATTATCTTATCTTATATGTAGTGATAATTCCGCCTAATTTTCCTGCTACGCCGACTTAATGTCACAAACGCCACACATCCAAACCAAAAATACAAATGTTTCCTCTTTATAATATTAGTGTAGATAGGGATTGTCAAACCATAACGATAATAAAAGTTACAAGCATGAGCGGGATGGCCTATCACCGTTGCAACTCTATTGGTACAGAATATCCCGGAATCAGGGATATGTATCGACAGTGGTGTAGTTTCAAATTTCGCTCATGTGTTAAAATTTTTCATTCATTACAAAATCACAAATATACGATAAGAAAAATTTTAATTTGTAATAATGAAATCCGCATAGCAGGCGTTATTGCAAACCTAACAATATTAAAATGTTTCATTCATTTAAGTTTTTATAATTTTTTTTTAATTTATAGGATTACTGAACAATATACAAACTCTGACAAAAAAATTAGAAGAAACTGCAGACTTGACCAAAATTTGGATCGGTCCTCTTCTCTACGTTGGTAAGTTAGTAGGTTTCTACCTCGAACGCGGTTAGATAAAAGTCCATATACATATTGAGCTTGAGCTCCATAAGGCTACTCTACCGTGCAAAGGCAATACACTGTAAGTCAAGTTACAGTATTTTGGCTTAACAGGGCCCAATCGTATTCTTTTAATGTGTTCTATGCTTCTGTAAATAAATAATTCTACTAACACTTACCTATACTGATATAATACAAGTTGAAAAACACTGTATTCAACAAAGCTTTACGGTTTATAACTCCAAAACACGGCAATCAAACATACCGTGTTTTACCAAAACAAAATGGCACGCGCAAAATTATACAGTGTTTAATAAACCAACATTTCTAGACACGCGCTCTGCGGTCATCCAATGGCAGCCCGCGTTTGGCTAGAGCTCAGCTATTAATGGTTATTAAAGATATCGCGTGATCGGGGGTCTGCGCGGGCGCGCGGGTTGGAGTTTGGAAGTAAGGGATGTAACGCGCCACACTTATGGCATTGCGGCCGTCTGTACGAATCGCTAAGGGCTAATTATATAGTTTAATGGTTTTATACGTTAAAAATGCGCGGATCTCGTAACAAGCTTCTGCTGAATTTGTGTCACAATAATGTGCAACACCATAACAATACATCGTCTGCAACAATGGTCTCTGAGTAGAGTTCAAACTTAAAAAAAAATTATGACAAACAGAGATCCTTATATCCCTGTGCAAATGAACGATACGATGAATTTACATCGGATCAAACTTTTATTTGTCGCATCCGCCCATTCACACCCTTTAGTGAATCGCAAGTAAATGACTGCATCTTGGAAAACTTGGGAGAAGATGTCAGTTACACTGAATTGCTACCAGTAGCTGAATCTAATAATCTAAAGCAAATGGTTCGGAACCATCATGCACCCAACTTGGACAGTTCACTACAAGATTATCATCTTCCAGGGACATCTTCAACTTCCCAAGAAACTCTGCCATCGACATCCTCAACTTATATAGTATAGATAGATACAGAGAGTAACGATAAAATTACAAACTTGCAAACAGTCACGCTTGAGTACTTCGAACCGGGTAATACTTTAATGGCTGCAGATGGGGTACATGCTGCAATCACAAAAAAAAAACTGAAAGCTCGTCGAGAAGTACACGATTTCAATGATTTTGTTCAGATCATAAAAAGTTCATGGAAGAATATTGAGGTCGATGTGTTAGAGAGAGAGCCCCATTAAATACCAACAACAGTTCAGCCATTGAACAAAACATGCACAGTGCAGGGGAAGAATCAAGGTATCACCTCTAACCAGGATATGGTTACCAAAGTTTTGGTTTTTTCAGATGCAATAGGCAGAAATTTTGGTTCATTACTTGGTAATTCACTATACTATTCTGTTGAAAATTACTGCATGCCTGGTGCTTCTCACGCACAGATTGAGAAGAAAAGTATAGAATTGTTAGAAATACTATAAATATGATGCTAAAAAAATATAAAAAATTAGCTAAAATTATAGAGAAAGGCTCAATTTCATCATCATTATCACAATTTTTCATCACCACGCTGGAAATAACATGGAGTGCTCGCAGTTATTATTATGAATTGATCATATGAAACAGTAAATCACTCAATAAAATTAAATATAACAAGTCTTACTTGAAAAGGTAAAACACTGTAATACTATATATAGTGTTTTGCCACAACAATTGCTACATAACTGAAGAACTTTGGCATGGCAAAACACTTTTTTGCTTATATTTCACTTACTATTTAAAATACTAAGGAAAATACTACATGGCTAGATAGGTATTTAAAATACTTTGAAAACTATACCAAAAAATATACTTTAGAGTTATAACGCAGACGAATAATCAAATAAAATCCAAAAAAGTTTAATTGATCCCTTTCTCAAAATGCATTTTTTTGGACTTACAGTGTATTGCCTTTGCACGGTAGTACTGTGCTTAGATATTATATGGCCTTAAGGGAAGTGTCTTATTGTATTCAAATGTATTTTCTTCATATTTGGGATACAAAGTGATCAAATTCGGTAAAATTATGCTGCAAGGCCTTGAGCCTCTATATATGCTTCTTTTTCACTTTTCCGTAAAAATATGTAATTTAAAATTATTACGAAAAATCGTTATTTGTTGGAGTTCATATATTCACGAGATTATTTAGAGATAAAATAAAAATTAAAACGATAAACTGGCAAACCAGAAACATGATGGTGATTTGATGATGATGATGATGGTGTCTGGTTTTGTTGTATTTTGTTATTTTCTGTTTGATCATCATGGCTCAATAACATGTATGCAACATTTCAAAGAGTTTGAACCCTTGTTATTTGAAATATAATAAAACGTTGTTTCTCAGATTTCGGGGGGTACTGCTCTCTCCTAATAGATTCTCAGTAATGGTGTGGTAGAAGTCTATACTATCAGCAATAAACTAACAGGAAAATTGTAATGAGTATTTGTTATTAATTCTGTTTGCAATTGCACTTTAAAACCTATGTAAATGGAGACGGAATGTCTGTTACTTAAAAGTTACTCATAAAGTTTCAATTCTGCATTTGCTTGCAGTAAATAATAAATCGAAAATTGCATATAATTGCAGTAAGTTCAATAGTTAAATCTTTACACACTTTCAAACATATGTTTATTTAAAAAGAAAACGTGTAAAACGTGAACCTTTTGAGTAAATTTGATACAACGGACTAGACAGATGCTATGTTAAAAAGTTTGTTTCCTTCCAGTGCCTTTTGATTTGGATGACGTGCAAAAGATCCTGGAAAATTGTCTGTCTAAGGATTCCTCATACAAATTTCTTCAGAAGTGGCTGGGAAATGGACTCTTCGTTGCACCAGGTTTGTGAATAAACAGTGATTTTTTTTAATATGTAATTTCATATACACTCCGATATTTCCCCTCCTGGAGTGCCGGGCTAATATTGCATGGACCCCTCATATCATCCCGTGGGAGTCGTATGAGACCACGGGAATAATACCAGAAGGTGGGCAGCAGCGCCTTCTGAAGAACTGCCAACTTACAACATAGACGCCTACCACGGTGAGGGGATCTTTGTTCAATGGTAGACGGTTCCCAGCTGTTGATGATGATGATAACTCTGATGTTAGGAAGTATATTATACTCTGGCAATTAAGACTTAACCACGCAAAAAAATGCACTAGTATAAAACTTAGACTTCTTAAGGAGACGGCTCAGGGTCCTTGTTTGCAGGAGTTCTCATATAGACCCAATAAAATACGCTACGGAAACATACACATACGTGAAGTCTATAATTGAAGAGACTTCCCCAATCGTGATGCCTCTACGTACGTCATGATATCTTGATATTGTGTTTGGGGCAATTTTTCCAGCCACGCCTTAGGGGTGAACTAGCCGGCCCGTTCTCCATACAAACATCGTAAAAGAATCCTAGATAATGACGATATCAATCTGTATTATGCTTATGTAAGTCTGAACCTAAAATCTCAAATAAGGGAGTGGTCACCATACAACGTTTGTATGGAGAAGTGACCGGCCAGTTCAACCTTAATAGTGCTGTAAATCTCAAACCTCAAGATCGTGGACACTCTCTGAAATAACTCTTTGTATAAACTTTTAGCTAATCGTGGTGGCAGCGCGTACGATTGCGGTTATTGGTAATACTGCACATAAAACATACCCTCCGTGTAATACTGTGTATGGTATGATATGTGGCAAGTTATCCTGACCACACTGCCTTGAAATTGTGGAATGCCGGCAAAGATTATATTTACGTTGTTAACAAAAATAATGAAAAAATGGAAACTAGGAAAAGCTCTATTAATGAAACTTCGCTGTCTGTCTGACTGTCTGTCTGTCCCTATGTGACGGTTGTTTAATTCGTAAGGTACTCGTAACTCATTCTGAGAAAGAATTCTGAAATTTATATATTTTGTGTAGAATGTTTCCTTAAAAATAAGGATTGGTATAAAAAAAAACTATTAGCTAGGAGCTGGTCGCCGATATAGAAATATATTTTTTTTACACTAACACGTGAGATGTCGTCGTCTACAGTTCATATTTAACCCACAATACTGGAAGTTTCTATTAATTAGGTACTTCGTTTTTAAGCTGTGATCGAATCAACAATTAAATTATTTTCAATTATTTTGTGGATTGTTGCTAATAAAGCGAGGTCCAACTCGCCACCGTTTTTATCTTATTTGTTGGTTTGTCACACAATAACGAAATTATACGTTAAACGATTAACGTAGTAGGAGTGTTATGGTTGACGTAGGTAGGTAGGTAGGTATTAAAACCACTCATCACATTGTGATAAAATTATTCGTAGCGCCTTTTATCATGACTATAATATAACAAACTAACAAAATGAAGATCAAATCATAATATACCTACCTCGTAGTATACACCTACACAATTCCACCGTTATCTAGCAAATACATACCTACTATATGTACCTACTTATATACAACAAATATAATGTGTTAGTACGGAACCCTAGGAGTGCGAGTCCGACTCGTGCTTGGCTGTTTTTATTTGTATCGTTTAAATTTCGTAAACTTATTCACTTGGCAGGCGTTAATCCTAAAAAAGTTTTTTATAGAATGAAGTAACGGGACGGACATGTCACCCGCCTGATGGTAAATGTCACGCCTGTCCATACAGTTGCAGTGTCATCGGCTCGTTCTGCTCGCCACTGCACTGCGCAAAGCACACCGATACAAAATGTGCCCTACGCCCAGTAGTTTTTGCACACTAATGCTCCAAGACAGACTCTTGCTAAATATACCTACCACCTGCGGGCCTAGTACGAGTACGGACCAGAGACATATCTCCCCGGGGAGAGGATGAAATCTTCTCACCTTTGATTTTTTACTATCCTCCGAGCTTGTGTGCGTCGTTGAATATTTATTCATCTTGGATAACTCCTTTCTATCTATTAGTATCGTCATACATAGCAATATAAAATAAAACTACCTAGCAAGATCTTAGACCTAGCATTTATCAATATTGTTAAAATTTTTTGGCTCTTTGAGCTAGTCCTTGCCCGTTATATCACTTATTAGTAAGTGATGATTTACTTATATAGTGCAGCTTACAATACGCACCCGACATTATATTGTTGGATTAGTACCTAATTATATACCCACCTCCTAGGAACAAGGATAATTTCTCTATTTCTTATTTCAGACTGAGACTATTTTATTCAAGTGTCAATTTATATAAAACGGAGACATATTTACATGGAAAAAGTCAAAAGGAGATTTTACTTGCCTCTGTATAATAATTTTGTCTCTCGAATGTGGATATAATTAGGGGATCATTTTTAATCTCCAGTCCATGCTAGGCCCGCTGATAAAGATAAAATTATGTACAATTAGGAATACTATACATATAAGAATAGGAGTAAGTATAGTAGGATATTAGATGACGTATACCTATGTCGCACTTCACTTCCAAGAAGTAAAACCCTTTAAGTAAACTCACGGATAAAAAAACATATTTTGGACATTTTGGTGTTTGCTTCTTACTTATCAAATCAACGCGAATGCCGTAAGTGAGGTGCTATGTAAACTAAGGTTACCTCCGTGTTGTAAATGATCGATTATTGCTATCATGTATATGGTATAATAATAATTAATAGATTCAAGCGTTACTTTGCGGAAATGTATAATAGGTAAATAATAACATATTTGTATTAAAAATATTTAATAAAAACACTTTAAAATATACCTATAGTGACATTGCATCAGCTGCACCGACAAGAGTCTAACTCTCAAGTTCTAATAATAGTGACAATTCCGCCTTATTTTCCTGCTAAGCCGATGTGATGCAATAAACGCCACGTTGTCGCCTGCAGAGAACTTATAACAAAAACTTTACAAAGACAGACATCTTTCATGATAAAAAGGGAGTCTTTAAAAGTGAGGTATATAAGGTTATACATGATGAGGGTTCAATTTAGGAATGCTATGCATTGATCCTTAATTCACCCTTCATACATGTCTATCTTTATTATTTTTTCTTTTTATTACTATAATTTCATTAGTTTACTCAGCTAATATTACAGAACAATGAACATCATATATATTTAATATTAAAGTTCAAAATTTCCACACTTCTCTTAATATACATATAAGTATAATAATATACATATAAGTATATATAAATTATAAATGTATATAAAACTTCACTTATTTATATATATATTACCCACGCACACACACAACACCTCAGAGACTTTCATACACTCTCTCTCTCTCACACACACACACACACACATACACACAGTCAGATAGAGGTAGAGAGACGCTCACTTACATAATTATGTCTAAAGAATTCACACAATCGACTGTTTGTTTTTAATAGAAAACTTATATAATGTAAATCCTTAATTGGCCGTAAGTTATATTTATAAGAAAAATTTTATATTTAATTAATGGCTGTGGATTTTGTTTAATAAATAAAATAAAAAAATAAATAAAATGATATTTTTGCTCCTAGTGAAGCTTGCCAAACAGAGGTTAAATAACCTGTCTGCAGTCACTCATACTTGGATGGCTGACAGGTGGCACTCGGTTGTTGTCTTAGGATGGCTGAAGCTATGCCGGAGGCCTTCGGTTGACCTGAAATGCCTCGGACACTGGCCGCAGGTCCATAATGCGATGCCCACCGCGAGTTTGAGCTTCACCGCATGGGGGAAGGGCATTTTGCGAAATGGCTAGCTATCACCATCATGTAGACAATCTGCTGCCGAGAACATTACTAGTGTGTTCCGGCAGCTGTCCTTGAGAGCCAGTAATTCTAGGTTAGCCTGAACAACATCTTCGAACACATCATCACTTACCATCAGGTGAGATAGTGGTCAAAGGCTAACCTATCATGCATAAAAAAAAAAACTTGTGATGAAATGAATCTGGTATAGGCAGAGGTTAACGCTTGACATAAGTTGGGGCACGGGCGTGTTATAAAAAGAAATGATGATCGTTTTGACATTTATTTATTTCAATTTCAAATTAAGTATTTCAAAATAATGTTGTGCAATCATGTTTTATTTGAAGACGAGGAAGTTATCTTAAACTCGTAAACATTTGAATAACAAATCGTTCTTTAACGTTAACACATAAAATAAATATAATGATGTATTGTTTGATTATCATCTTCCAGCTCGTAACTTTGTCGTAGTAGCTGGTCATAGAGCGTAGGAAATGTAAACGCATAGTAGAAAGAGTGAATCTTTATACTATGGTAAACGTGTCTCGTGTACGTAAGTGCAGTAATCATTGACCTATATATACTCGACGCGACATCTCAAACGAGAATAGTCGACCAGTGCAGGTAAGCCGGCCGGCATACTCTCCCCCACACGCAGCTGGGCACTCGTAGAGATTACACGCGCTTTACATTCGAAAATTGTGTGTTATCAAAGTGTATTTTGAATACACAATTTTCGAACGTAAAGCGCGTTTAATCTGTACGAGTGCCCAGCTGCATGTGGGGGAGAGTATGCTGGCCGGCTTACCTGCACTGGTCGACTATCCTCGTTTGAGATTTCGCGTGAATGGGTGTAATAGGCAATCATTCTGGCAATAGATAGGTACCTCCTCATATACATCAAAACAATTCAAGTAGTATCTGCCTGCCCTTAGCCCATGTATGTGAAGTCGGTATAGTTACATTTTTTGTTATTGTTACAATGCTTCTTCCTTTTTTATATATTTATAGATCACAGCCTAGCTTTAGACCTGATAGTATGTGATGGTGTGGTTGAAGATGTTTTTCAGGCCAACCTAGAATTATTGTTCTCAAGAACAGCTTCCCGTACACACCGTTAGCTGCATTACCTGAGGGTGGTAGCTAGCTACGAGGGCATTCGCAAGATGACCTCCCATCATGCTATAACGGCTCCAATCCTACGACTACAACCAGGGTGCCTTCCCAAGCACGGGAGCATTCTGTAGCAATGCCACTAGCGGTTAACCCATCCAAATCATGGCCGCGGCGGTTGTTGCTTAGCTTAGTTGATCCGAAGTACGAGTAACCAAGCTACAATTCAAGCGCTTCCCTATACTACAATTTTATATGTGAAAGTTTGCTGAAAATTGCGTGTTCGTTGGTTTGCAATTTTCAGTATTCTAAAACAATAAATCCTATTGGCAACATATTGGCCGGCTTGCGTATGTAGCTAATACAAATCAAAGGCCCCTAGCAAGCAAAAGCGTAAGTATCTAGTTATAAAACAAACGAATATTACGATAGCAACTTCAATTTTCCAAATCATTTATCTTTACTTAAACTTCTTTTTGTTGCAGTTGAACTTTGGAAAGCACATCGACGTCTCCTACTTCCTGTGTTCCACAACCGCCTAATAGAAGACTATATCGAAGTGTTCGGCGAACAAGGAGCTATTCTAGTGGACCGGCTGGAAGAACAAGTGGGCAAAATGGAATTTGACGTATACGAGTACATCACTTCTTGTATGCTGGATATCGTGTTTGGTAAGGTTTTATGCCACTCAACAACTTTCTACAAGTCACTATATCAAAATGCTTATAGAAAAGAAGGGTGCTTAGCTAAAGTACTAGCTATTAGTCTAGTATATTATTTAAAATGAAAAATAGAGAAGATGAAGTGATTAAAACTCAGCACTCCACCGGGAATCTGATTTAACACCAAATAAAATGGTAAAATTCTAAAACTGCTGGCTTCTATAGTGTTTTTGTATTAGATAAGTATATTTCTTGGAGATTAACTAATTCATTCTGGACTATGGTTTCCAGACGATACATTCCAATCAATCCAATAATGCTATAAGCTTCACCAAATTCGTGAGTCGTTGTCATTGTCTTATTATTTGACTCAGGTACTGTAAAAATCCACTCTGCTTGGGTAAGCAGATTATCTAAGTTGCCAGGGTTAGCAACCTTGGTTGTGTGCGACTTCTTTAAAAGTAATTGCTTCTATATCCAAATATATGTAACGCATAGGGTGTTTCAGTAAAGATCAGCATGACATCCCTATATTATGCTAGAAGATACTTATACTCTTTCAATGTTTAGATGTGTACTACAGAATTATACTTCTTAATATTTTGAAAAACACCACCAGAAACTGCAATGGGGGAGAAGATGGACGTCCAGCACAACCCGGATACTCCATATCTCCGGGCTCGGAGGACAGTCATGTCCATCATTAGTATGCGACTCTTCAAGCCATGGATGCAGCCCGACGCACTCTTTAACCTTACCTCCCACGCCAGGATGCAGAAAGAAAGCATCGATTTGACGCATCAGTTTACTGACGAGGTTATTATTTTCTTCTATGAAAATATTTAAATATACATACCTTTTTTTTTTTTTACCGGGGAAAATCTTTTATGGATACCACCCGGCTCCGGGGGGAGCAGAGTGGTTTTGTGGGAGTCCTCGCCTGAGGGGCCTTACGACCCCCACGGGGGGGTAGTAAGTGACGTTACCCACTAAAAACCCGGGATGAGCAGTCTGCCGCCTAGACGGGGCGAGATGGGGTAGCGTTAGCATTCACCATCTCGCCCCGGCGGGTGACCCGTCACTGGTGACGGGCCCCGGCAAATGGAGGGATGACCCAGCTCATTAGGGCCATCCCCCAGACGTGTGGGATCGTGCAAGCCAGTGGAGAATCCCCCGACTCTCCACCGATGATCCGCTAAATATACATACCTAACCTAAGGGCGGATCAGTAATGTATAAAATATTTTTTGTAACACGGTGGTTGCGTATTTGTTGCTTTATTTCGATACTTTACTGGGAAAAATTGTAAAAAAAAAAAATGCAGTTCTTAGAAAGTGTCTTCACAAAGAATGTCTATAACTACATAAAAACATTAAAATAAGCTTTTTGAAATCTTACGACATTGTCTTGTTGTACATGTATTAAATACTTTTTATTGCTTATTACCACGTGTAAAATAATAAATAACAGAAGTCCTGGTTAAATTGTTCATTCAAGATGGCTCACACCAAGAAATTCAATACTATGATTGTATGTTTTATGTGTCTATGAAAATTTAAAAACATTGGTACGGTCTATCTTAATTGTGCACGCTCCCATATGATTTACAATTAAAATCACCTCATCTTGAATCTTTGGGGCCATGTACTTATTTGGGGACTATTTCGGTTTCGCTGTGTCTTCCAGACTCTCAAATCTGGTGTAGATCCCGTCTTACAGAAAAAAATATTTTGGGCACCTAGAAAACTTAATTTAAGCCTGGCGCGCAAATCATCGCACATGCATAAAATAATTGGCATTAAGAAAATCATTCTACTACATTGAATACGAATATTTACAGTAGGTACCTGAATTGAACTTTACAGCACAAGATTGTGTTGCTATGATTCTCTAGAAAATGTTTCGATCCCACTGATACTAAAATTTGATAAAGAAACTGAAAATACGACTCTTATCAGTAATCCAGAGATCGTAGAAGAGGTCGTGCTAGTAAAATTCCATGTCATGTCACACTCAAGCCGTTGAAAGATGCACCAAAAATGTAACTGAAGCCATAGTTCAGTATTTGACCCATACAAAAGAGAAATCTATATAATTTTGTTATTAATGAAAAGTCATCTGTAAAGCAGTCGAATAATCCTAGTAGTAATCAGTTAGAGAGGAAAAAATACTTTTAAATTAATTTAATATAATTTTTTGTAGTAATTTGTTGTGTTTCTGGGTGTTAGCTTGTTTATTTGAAAATATTTTCGAATTTTAATTGGGTTTTAATGTTTGATAAGTAGTATTTATTATCAAATGACAAATTTGTACGTTTTGTTTTACTATATTTTGGTGATAATGTGATATGCAAAAAATTATATATTTTTAAATTTTTGGTACCTTTCTGGAGCGCTTATCTATAATTGTTATATTTTTAATATTGTTCATGTTATTTGGATACCATAAGGCACCAACACCACACCCATCTCATAAATATTTCTGTAATTTTGATATACGATCCACCCTTACCTGTTTGAAGTTGTTAAATTATGTAAGTACACAAAAATAATGAATAAAAAAGACAAAAATATCTCCACGCCTATGTAGAGGCAGCCGAGACTAAATACTCACGTAACGTTTTACCAGACATTGGTAATGATCAAATTAATATTAAATTTATACAGGTTGTCCTGAAGAAGAGAATGGAAGTTGAGAAGAATGTACATGATAATAATAAAAAAGGTAAGTTGACCTGCATTCATTATTGGAGGAAAAATAATGTACCTATATTAACAAATCCAGTTTTTTTATATATACTGATAACTTACCACTAATGTTATTAAAAAAGCAATTAAATTCGAAAAAATGAAATGTTTTAAAGTTTTTTTTTGATCCAATATTAGTTATGTAGAGTCATACATTGAACTTCATCAAGTTAAACTTGTAATTGATAAAGCAACAGTCTTATAGGAAATTAAAATTTAAGTCTACAAATACAAATTGTTTATATTTTACAATAAAAACAACCAGGATAAAAACATTTCGTTAATACTAAAGTCCTAAGATAATACACAGTATATATACCTTCCATTAGCAGCTGTACTAGGTGAACCTGTGTTTCGTCTGCTAAACGTATTCCCACAAAAATGTAAATATAATTTTCACTGCAATAATTAGACATTTTTTTTTGTATAACTTAAACACAATCACAGTATTCTAATGTAGCATATTTAGTAGCTTAGTCACTTACCTACCATATTTTGCATAACTTAAGCAGAATCACAGTATCTATTCTGCTGTCGATTATTTAGTAGTTTTACCACTTACCTCTAGCATAACTTAAGCAGAAACACAGTATTCTGCAGTAGCATATTTAATAGCTTAGTCAATATTTTGCATAACATAAGTAAGCACTCAGTTGTTTTAAACAGATTAAATAAAATGTGCGGATAGAACAAAAAAAATTTAATACTAAGTGACACTTTTACGAGTATTACCTTTCTACTAAAAATTTATTACACTTACTTATTTTGTTACCCAGTAATTTTATTACATGAAAATGAGGGCAGTTTGAAAGATCGCTTTATTACCAAGACAAAACGATGTTACCCGCAATACTATATGAGTTTAAGTTGTAATACAGAGATGTGACATGTTACTCTAACAGGGCAAATATATCGATATCGTGTATGTAAAATATATTAACAATACACATATTTTGAGTTTCGGTATGTAAAAGTATGTCCCAAACATTTTAGTCTTCTACATAATCATCAATTTAATATTACGTTTTTTATTTAATTTTTGTATATGTTACAGCCAAAGTAACAAATCTGGATATTATATATACTGTCTAGCCATTATATATAATGTCTACTTAATTTAGATAAAGTGATAATTGACACAAAATTTTGATATTATTCATGAGACTCATATTTCTATTGGTCACGGAGGGCGCACCAGAATGGTTAAAGAGCTTAAAAATAAATATAAGAATAGTAGTAATTTATGTGGCGCATCGCCGGCCGCTGCCGCGGCACGCTCGCTTCGCTCGCTCGGCTCGCGCGTTGTTGTAGTCACAAGTAACCTAACGCTCCTCCTCGCTTCGCTCGTCGTCGCACCTAAATATGACTTTGCCCTAGACTAAATGATATTTAACCCCTTTTTATAACTTTTACCAATATGTGTCGTGAATTATTAATAATTTCTACTAAAAGTGATACATTTCGATCGTTTATTCACATTTACCATAACAATTTTGTGTCAATTATCACTTTATCTAAATTGAGTAGACATTATATATAATGGCTAGACAGTATATATAATATCCAGATTTATTAATTTGGCTGTGACATATATATAGTTACATGCAGCTTGAATTTTCCTTCTGTTAGAGCTGTAATATTCTACGGATTTCTATTATAAAATCGCACACTACCTAAGAATGATTTTTTATTTTTCTTTGCTAATCTTCCTATTTATTCCTAGTACTACCTACTATCTCAAAGAAATGAATAAGACCTACTATTAGTGTTGTTGCCGTGATAAATTTATCTAAGCTCTTTAAAGCATACAATATGTTTTCAAGAATATAAAAGTAGGATTTCTCCAATGTTTCTCCTGAGGCCTCCTTTATTAAGAATCTTGAGTGAATATAATTTTATTATATTATTTCTAGGAAGAAAAGACATTCTGGAGCTGTTGCTAGCTAAGAATATCCACTTCACAAATGAGCAGTTGCGGGAACATATCGACTCCATCACCATAGCTGGAAACGATACTACGGCCCTGGTAATTGCATACGTGCTGGTACTGTTGGGCTGTCATGAAAAAGAACAAGCTAAAGCTTATGATGAGTAAGTTTATTTATTAATTTGTGTATAGCTGATTTGTATTACCGGTGGGGTACTGCTCGCCCATCTCTACCCGTGGGTGACGTAAGAGGCGACTAAGGATAAGATACAGGATGGTGGGCACCAGCGCCTTCTGAAGAGCTGCTATCTTACACTGCGATCCCCAAGACGCCTGCTAAGCGTAGGGATTATGGCAAACCCCCCTTAATGGGGGAGGCAGTTTTCAGCAGCGGACAATCTAGCTGTAACAGTACAGTATATAGCTGATAGGCTAGCCTTTGACCACTTTCTCACCTGATGCAAAGTGAATACGGTCGAAGAGAAGGAACTAAGTAGAAGTATAATACACATTATAAGGATTATCCCCACTTGATGACTTGATTATGCCTGTACTTACATACTCGACGTAAGGTGGGCAGGTATTTAAGTTGTTTATTAGAAAATGCTTTTACGCATTGCCGTTCACCCTGGGGGAGCTTGCTGCGATATGTCAAACTCAGCACCAAATATCCCCACAGCAGCAAGTGAAACATCAACCGACGAAAAACCACACTGTTCACACCTCATTTGCATTTACGGAACGTGGGAAAGGTTTCGCTCACAACCCGAAACCACCGTAGCTATCCTTTACCTTCCCTTTCCCTTTCCTAGGGATGACCACCACTCACATGGGCACCAGACCAATCCCACGCCTGGATGATCTAGGTTCCACTGCGGCGGGTCAGATGAATAGCCCTGTCACCTGCTACTAGCAGAAAATAGCAAGAGCGGTCAACACCATACCGCTAAGACTCAAAGACGTGAATTCAAAATTTAACCAAGTTTAAACACTTGGTACTTAAAATATTACGATAATACGTTAATATTGTAAGCGCTGCGAATACACTAAACATAAAAAAAAAATTTCAGAATAAAATCAGTACTCGGTGACTCGATGAGATCGCCCACAAAAGAAGACTTGAACAAAATGGAATACTTAGAAAGAGTTATAAAGGAAACTATGAGGCTGTATACTGTTGTACCTATAATTGCCAGGAAAACTGAGAAAGAATTGAAACTTTGTAAGTGAATATAGTTTACCTCAAAAACTTTTATTTCTTACGTTTTATGGGAAATTAGTTTTGTTTTTACATATGTTGAGAAATCACTCAATAAAAATCACAGATCTAAAGGTGAAGCCACACCTACCAACCTGCTTTCAACTTATGTGTTATATATAATAATAAAAACTGATGGCCTCCTTGCACGCCACCACGGACACAGCTTGAACGCGTTCGTGTGTGCCTTACCTACCCTTAGCGTTTCGAAAGTTATATTTTTTATATAGCCTTCTAGTCTAGCCTTTGCCCAAAATGTCACCTAATGTTAAGTGATGATGCGGTCAGAGGAGGAAAACAGGCTTCACCTAGGATGGGAACTGGCGCTAAAAACACCTCAGTAACTCACAGTTAGGTGTTTGGCAACATATTTTCTACTTGTGGGGGTAGGCGGGCATTGGTAAAATGCCCTACCACCATGCTAGTGGTTTCACTGGTTATCTGCCTGCCAAACAGCAATGATTACATCACTGTGTTCTGGATTGAAGGACATCCATCATATTCACCTTTATGCCATCTAGACGTGAATACAGTAGGTCTTTAGCACAAAAATATATAATTGTTTCTGCATCTTATCTGTATAATAGAACGTCAACTTTTCATCATTTTCAGCGACATGCACCTTGCCCGCTGGTGTAGGGTGCGGCGTCCTGCCGTTCAGGATACACAGATCGAAGAAGATCTGGGGTCCCGATGCAGATAGCTTCAAGCCAGACCGATTCCTGCCCGAAAATTGCGCCAACAGGCATCCCTGCGCTTTCATACCGTTTAGCTATGGAACCAGAAACTGTATAGGTCAGTAACCAGGGTTTGCCAATTCGCCAGGTCATGTTGATATTGTAATTTATTTTCTTGTTTAGAATATTTTTTTACCTTGTGTAGACTTTAGAACCTCCTTATCACACTTATTTTATAAATGTGTAAGTTTGTGAATGAGTGAGTGTTTATATTTGTATACGAGTATATTAAACCCCTTCACGCTGAAATGGCTGAACAGATTTTGATGAAAATTAGATAGGGGGCCCAGGATTAACACATTGTGATTGTCTACACAGAAAAAAAGACTTCTTTAGCCAAGAATATACATTGTCTTAATAAATTCAAGACAATGCTGTATTACAACAAGAATATATTCTGAACTGGAAAATAATCGAGTCTTGATATTACACTCGAATATTCTTAGGAATATTGTTTTGACCCAAAAAATATTTCTTCATATAAAGTATTCAAATTATTATTTCAAGATAACGAAAATATTCTTCTAACAATAACATAGGAATTCTTCTGTTAACATTTTATTCTCTAAATAAAATTTCTATATTCTTTCTTGAAATATTTTTAAATATTCTTTTTCGAAAGTAATTAAGGTGCTTCACTTACGAATATTTATGGTAAGATTCTTGGATTCAAAACTAACCATATTCATATTTAAACACTTTAACGATTTCTCCAAAGAAGAATGCAATATATACTTTGATTCAAGAATATATTCCTGAGAATATTGCGTTCTGTTTTCAAGAATATATTGTTTTCAATATATATGAATCACAAATATTCTTGAATAAAAACACACTGCGTTGGCTCAAGTATTCCTTTTTTTCTGTGTACGGAACTTGAAACCGCGGGGTGCAGCTAATCTTTCATACACTTTAATTTCCCTAAGCGCCAACGGTGCGTTGCGGGCTGCGGTATATGTCTTTGAGAGCCAGTTCTCATTCTAGGCTAAGCCAATTTATCACCTTAGACCACATCATCACTAACCATCAGGTGAGATTAAGGTCAAAAGCTAGCCCATCAGCAATAAAAACACGATCTTTAGAAGACAACGAGCGTAATGGCACAGAGTTAGGCTAGAAGAGGTGGACGTATTGTCTGTGGGATAATACGAAATGAAAGGAAGTGAATAATGCGGTGATGAATGACAAAAAAGAGTGGAAGAAAAAGACAAACGTACCTAATGCCTCAACCCCAATGAATCGCGATTAAGGCAATCAGAATAAGTTGTTCCACTGTTATTATTAACGTTTAAATACAATTTTGTGTACAGGTCGTCACTTTGGCATGCTGGCAATGAAAAGCATCATCGCATCAGTCATCAGAAGTTTTGAAATAACATCGGTAGCTTCTGATAGATTAAAAATAGAAATTTTACTCTTCCCAGTGAACGGACATCTAATTTCGTTAAAAAGACGTAGTGCAACAATAAATTAAAACTGTTAAAAGTTTCACGCTCTTTTTATTTCACGATACCTGAGTGTTAATGTTTATTGATGAGTGGCAGAACAGCGCAGTACAGAACTGCAGAACACACGACGTAGACTCAGGCCATTGTATGGGATTGCCTGTGTCATCTTCGAACATATAATAGCCAGGTAATTACTATAGAATCATTATCATACACCAAAGAATAACAGCATTAAATTAGGTTGCGATTAGATAGTAAGTACATACATGTTTAAACTTACTGTACATCATTATGAAAACAATAGAGATACACAATAAAGTTTTAATTACGGATGTACAGCATTCAACACATCGGAAACGCAGTATGCTTTCAAATGCGAATTTTATGCAGTAGCAATTTGAAGTATTTGCTTCATATAATTAACAGTACACTACCGGTTTATGTCAATATAACTCTGAAGGATGCCTAACGTACCTAAGCCATCTACGTGGACATGTTTCCATTCTATTAAGGCTAGAGTGATCGTGGCGCTTTTCATACAAACGTAGATTCGTCATATTTTAAATACTAAGTGTTCAAACTCGGTGAAAATTTTCATGTATGTCCTTAAGCCTAATATCTATGCTTCTGGTTTAAGAAATTTCCGAAAAATTAAGTATTTTCAAAAATAATTAGGAAATTCTATCTGTATGGTATTATTTTGATAAATCGAAAAACTGGCAAACCAGAATACATATTAGGCTCAGCAATATGCATACAAAATTTCACCGAGTTTGAACACTTGGTATATAAAATATGACGAAACTACGTTTGTATGGAAAGCGCTCCGTGTACTACTCTTAAAATTTTGTACGAAAAGCGCGGAAAGCTGCAACTGAACACATTGAATGGTCTAGGACGGATGCCCATATGGCGCTCCATATCAGCGCCCACGCATGTACGCCGCCAGATTGCAGTTGCATGCGCAGTTTCCAAAATGTATTAGGCAAACATAGATATAATTAAAAAAACTGATTGTGGGGAATGTTTCTTCTTAAAGTTTTATCTTAGCAAGCTTGCAAAACTAAATAAGGGGCACCCTTATTTAGTTTGCTGCCCGTGGGACGCCGGTCTGCCCGTGGGTGCCGAGCTGCCCGTGGGGTGCCGGAATGGCCGTGAGGTGCCGGAATGCCCGTGAGGTGCTGGGGTGCCCATGGGGTGCCGGGCTATCCATGGGGTGTCGGGCTATCCGTGGGGTGCTGGGCTCTTCGTGGTGCCACTCGTCACTATTCTAACAAAAAAAAGAGTAACGTGAAGCACTCGTAGCGAAGTTTACTTAGCTGTTCTCAACCGATCAGCAAAGTTAAGCAACGTCGCGCGCGGTCATGAGTTGGATGGGTGACCGCTAGTGACATTACTACTGAGCGTTTCCGTGCTTCGGAGGGCACGTTAAGCCGTCGGTCCCGGTTGTCGTCTTAGGATGGCAGTCGTTATAGCATGGTGGTAGGGCATTTTGCGAATGTCCGCCTGGCTAGCTACCACCCTCAAATAGAAAATCTGTCGCCAAGCACCTAACGGTGTGTTCCGGCAGCTGTCCTTGAGAGCCAGTACTTCTAGGTTAGCCTGAACAACATCTTCGACCACATCATGACTTACCATCAGGTGAGAGAGTGGTTAAAGGCTAACCTATCAGGCATAAAAAAAAAAGTAACAGAAATCGGACTACGCGTTAATAAATGACAACTAAATGTACATTTTGACTTTCATCCCCGTTCCCGAGGGAACTGTGCTGAATTTCAGGATAAAAAGTATACAATAACCTTCTTCGTAGTATGAATTCAAATCGTGTTAAGTTTCATTGAATTCCATTCAGTAGTTTTGGAGTGGTGCGCGGCTGGGATACAGACAGACAGAGAGACAAAAAAAAATACAGTTTTGGCATCAGTGTCAGCTACAGATTGACCGCATTTTTTTTTTTTTTTCAAAATATCCTCCCTGCACAGAATTAGATCTGTTACATTTTTATTATAAGTATCATGGGCGTACCCAAGGGGGGGCAGGGGAGGGCAGCTGCCCCCCCTGGATTATGTCCACCTTGGTATTAGTGTTTTTTTTTACCTCTAAATATTATTACAACCACTATCGCGAGGTAATCGAAAATCACATTTACACATTTTTAGAGTACAATATTTCTCATCTCGAGTGGAAATCGAACCCACGTCCCTAGATTTTACGCACCGGGTGCGGGGTGCCTTAACTACCATCGGGCTATCGAGGGTCGCTCGGCTGAGCCGAAATATCGCACTCTAAAAATGTTTAAATGTGCCGTTGTTTATTCTTAAAATCTGCTGAAGAAGCTAATGAGGAATTATTAAAATCAGCCAATGAAATAGCTGAAGCTTAAATTTAGAGCTGCATCTTCCACGCAATGTTAAATGTTGGTAAAGGATAAATCATACAGTTGGTTAGTTAAGCGAGTATTTTCACTGCTCACAGTACACACGTTCACTATTTGGGGCTCTTCCCATTCTGTTCGTAGTTATCTTCATAAAAAGTGAGGTTTACAAAGATATATAAAAAAATACGTTTTAGGGCTCTATATCAAAACTGTAAAACGGAGCCCTAATAATGACACTCCGCTTAATCTATCTGTCAGTTCATCCATATGTTACGGGTCTCTAACTTGTAAACATAAATGAACCCAAAAATGTATAATTAAATTAGATTTTCTATTAGTTATTTTTCAGGTTTCAATTTTTGTACATAATGTAAAATTTCGTCTTTTAAAACAACAAAATGTACTGATAACATAGATGAAAAATGTAGTTTTTTTTCTCCAGTTCGTTTCGACTGATGTGAGATTTTTAATAGCGAGGCCCGACCCGCACATGGCGTGTGTTTGAAATTCCTGATTTGCCCATTGACCTATATGTGCTAGACGCGACATCGCAAACGAGGATAGTCGACCAGTGCAGGTAAGCCGGCCGGCATACTCTCCCCCACACTCAGATGGGCACTCGCGCGATTACACGCGCTTTACGTTCGAAAATCGTCTATTCAAAATACACAATTTTCGAACGTAAAGCGCGTGTAATCTCTACGAGTGCCCAGCTGCATGTGGGGGAGAGTATGCCTATGTCAATGGATTTGCCCCCCCCTGAGCCAGAAGCTGGGTACGCCCATGATAAGTATAGATATATAGATGAAGATAACATAGGCTAAAAACCTCTCCGTGCCGGCCATCATCGTAAAGATGGTCGGTGTCGTGTGGAGGTCCAGGGAGGCGGTGGCCTCGTTTTGCGAAAATATTGTTTCGCAAAGGGAAGCCGAGGACTGGGCAGCAGGCGCCCCCCGTTAGGGTTAGGTCTTCAGGAGGTGTGGATGAGAATTCCCCAGAGGCTGGGCCCACCTAAGCGGGTAGTTTCCACGAGGGCTGCGGACGAGTGCGCGAACGACTCCGCGGCTTCTGCCAATTGTCGAAGACGGCGAAACACCATGGGGTTTTTAGTCCGTAGTGGGGTTATCAACCCCGAGCCCAAGGTCACCTAACTGCTCCGTGGCGGTTGGAAATGCGTAAAGTATTTTCGCCTTGCCGAAAATAAAAGGCCAAAACTATTAGCTATTCTTTTTATTAGGTAGTATACCTACTTAGGTATATAAGTAGTTCTTTTAATGTGCACAGATAGGACCGTGAGATCGCGTCCTTCTAATATCGTTCTCATCTTGCATGAAGGCGAGTACAATTTCTTACGATATACGGAAGAGATTCCTGAAACACAGCCTAGCACACCACAGGCAGCCCCGTACCCCACGGGCATCCTGGCACACCACGGGCATCTCGACATCCCATGGGCAGCTCGGCATCCCACGGGCACCTGGGCACCCCACGGGCAGCCCCGCACTTTTATTTAGTTTTGCAAGCTTGCTAAAATAAAACTCTAAAATCTGGAACATTCGCGGTGGAACAATCAGTTTTTGTAACTATATATCTCTTGCCGGATACATTTTGGAGACTGCGCAACGGAAGTGCACAATCTAATAAATATTCGTTCTACCGCCCAAAAAGGAGAACCTCGGCAAAAAGACGCCGTTTTAAAATCGAAATTACAAAGAAACGCACAAAGTCCTTTGCTCCAACATTTACTGTGCGAACCGAGAAGGAACTCTTTGAGTTTTTTATCTACTGTCTTTTGGAAAATACAACCCGCGAGTTTCCAAACCCAAAGTAAAAAGCTCCTTTCTGAACTAAACTTTACTAAGAGTGCTTCACCGAAGACCACGGCGTTGCTTAATATGAGATAAATAGTGCTCAAATGGGAATAATTAGTCTGCAGGTACGGCAATCGCGAACGAAGTCGCAGGTACAGCTAGTATAAGGAATATTAGAGGCAAGTACTTAACCAAGTAACTATATTTCTCAACTATCGTCTAACTAAACACTAAAAAACTACCGTCCGTAATTAAATTGGTTCATCGATGTTCTCGCAAAATTTTCCTTGTTAATTTTTTTTTAAGTAATAAATAAGTTTTCTCTCTCACTTATCGTTTGTCGGGCAGGAGAATTTTGCGACGGTTAATTATTTTTACGAATATGCTGAACAAACAAATATCGATTACTTATTTAACAAATTATTGGAGTACAAAATTTTATGCCCAAGGCGGGAAAATTTTGTACTCCAATAATTTGTTAAATATATTTCGCTTAGCACGCGATAGTGCTCGTAATTATATTTAGAAAAATCGATTACTTAAAAAATATCAGGAAGATAACTTCAGCCAGCTCATTATTTTCTCTTTGATTAACTTTAACCCAATACTGACAGTTAGTTGCAACTGCACCGAGAAATTTTATACTTATACCTAGTTAAAATTTTCTGTAATATATTTTATTCAACAAAACGTACTGTAGAATATAATAGAATGGAATGGAATAATAATGTAATAATAATAATAATGTTTATTTATTTCAATTTAAAGTACTTAAACAATCTAAATAGTATGTCAGTGTCCGGACAAGGTATTCTGTTTCCTGGATACCGACGTCTTCCCGCGGTGTAAATTATTTATACATATTATATAATACTACTATATATCGTTAAAGTCCTACAGTAAAAAATAAAAGAAACATTTACAAATACTACAATATTACACAAAATAGCTAACAATGATTATGTCACGGTAATATTATCTATAAATATTACCGTGATTGTGTGTTTGCAACAATGGAATGGAATGGAATCAAACCTTTTTTTGCTCTAGCTACCGAGAGACTCGCTGCTTCTCGTATGATTTCGAGGACTCTATCATGACGGCGTGAATAATGACCGCTATCAAGGAGCACCTTGCATCCTACCAATAGGTGCCTTGCTGTAGGTACCTATGGCCTCCCGACAAATTCCGCAAGACTTTTCGGTGGCTTTCCCCCATCTAACTAAATTACTTTGGTCTGGGAGGGTCATCTGAAAGGCATAAGATAGAATTTTAATAAGGCAGGTGACCAATCGTGTATCAAGGTGCGCCACTTTAACGCTAGAGGGATACAAAATTCACCTATGGTTAGCCATTCGCTTTCCTTTTCCAAGCTCATTGCATGCAGTTTATAGCTATCATTTTCGTCTTGTTGTAGAAAAGATTTTACGACGTCTTGATCCTCAATTTTCTTTCTCGAACCAAAACCCGCTTTCTTGGACTGTGCACAGTGACTATCATAAATTGTTTATAGAATTGAAGCCTCGAATCAAGATCGGCAGTCTTTTGGGAGAGATGCGACGATATCGTCTTGAGATTTTTAGTAAGACGTGCGTTTTGGTAACTCTGGGTTACCAAAACGCACGTCTTCTAAACTACTAACTCTGGCTAACAAAAGGGATTTAGATATGTCGTATATTAAAAAATGCCAAGTCAGACGTGATGTTAAGTAGTTGTCGTATAATTAGCATGGTGGTAGGGTATTTTGCGAATGCCCGCCTGGCTAGCTACCACCTTCATGTAGGAAATCTGTCGCCAAGCACCTAAGAGTGTGTTCCGGCAGCTGTCCTTGAGAGCCAGTACTTCTAGGTTATCCTGAACAACATCTTCGACCACATCATCACTTACCATCAGGTGAGATAGTGGTCAAAGGCTAACCTATCAGGCATAAAAAAATAAAAAAATACCAAGTTTTTTTAACGTTGCTTATCGGTTGTTGGTCTACCATACTAAGATCTTTCAGAAAGCTATCGACAACTGCGTCTAGAGATAGTGTACGTCCTTTGTAATCTTTCTTTCTACCAAGAAATTGAAATGGAACAGATTCAGCAATTGTGGAAACACATTCTCCTCCTATCAAGAGTACCGGATCGTAAGAGGTAAATTTGGTATTTCGTCTACCCAGACACAGACAGTGGCATTTACTTGGTTTTGTTCTCAATCCTTTGTCCATGCACAGAACTCATCCACTTCTCGTAAAAGTTCCTGACATTGTTTTGGATTACGTGTCAGTACTGCAAGGTCGTCAGCAAAAGCTAAGATGGACTCTGTGTATCTGTACAAGACGACATCAATATTTACCTTAAGGCATAGCATTACATTGCTTATATTGGAACATTAGATCCTTGTTTATAGGTAGAATAGAACAGGTCACAGTTTAGCATAACATAAATATTTACTTTAGGTACATTGCATTGCATAGAATTACTTTGTTTTTATTAGAACTTCAGATCTTTATTTATGTTATAACTTTGTTTACATAGGTGTCCAGGGTGACGAAATATTTACTTTAATGGATAAGTATTGCTTTGTTATATTAGAACCTTGTTATGTTCGAACTTTGTTTATGTCGGTACGACAGAAATAGATTCAAATAGCTCTAATTAATCGTATGTGATTGGTAAGCTAATGAGAATAAAGGTTTATCCTTCTCCCCCGGACCTCAAAAATACGTAACAGTGGGGATGAAACCAAATGAGTCTGTTCATTCAGCAGTGAAACGCCTACACTATGTTTTAATATTTCTAACTGTTCCAATACACACAATCTAAACCCCTTATCACAACAATGTAAGATTTTTAATGTATTACTATCAAGAAGTTGATGACCGCTTTCAATCAAATGTTTTGCAAAGTGAGACTGTTCGGGATGGTCGTTCCTAAATGCGGATTTATGTTCTTTAAATCTGATATCAAAATTACGGCCAGTTTGACCAATATAAACGCTATGTTAGGTCCATGATTATCCTAGGTGAAGAATTTGAACAACTGAATTCCGACCCAACTAAAAACTTCACTTTAGATGTCAAAAATGCAATCAAGTCTACTTCATTTATACCTACACATTCACTCAATAATATAGTACCAATGAACCCTAGGTCCCCCTGTCTGGACGGCTTACCTAAAACACACAAAGAGAACATTCCTATTCGTCCCGTTGTCTCTTATGTTGGCGCTCCTGCGTACAACCTAGCAAAACATCTCAACATTTTGTTGTGTAGCAAATCGTCTTTTAAACCTAAATATAGTTTAAAGAATAGCCTAGAACTGATAAATAAAGTGAAAGATATTGACATCCCTCCCGGTGCCAAATTATTATCCCTTGATGTAGACAGTCTATTTACCAACATTCCTTACGAAAATTGCCTACGCGTCTTAGAGAGTCACTTTGAGAAACAACGATTACATCCTGGGGAAGTAAATGACCTTATAAATTTAACTACTATTTGTATGAAACAAAATTACTTCAGGTTCAATAATGAGTACTATTTTCAAAAAGAGGGATTAGCTATGGGGTCACCTTTAAGTCCACTTATGGCGGAACTTTTTATGGACGACTTTGAGCGTAAACACATAGTACAGGAATCTAAGATATTATTTTATTATAGATACGTTGATGATATAATAATTTGTTGGACTGGCACTTCCCGCCAGATTGATATCTTTGTTAAGAAACTGAATAATATACACCCCAAAATAAAATTTAAACTTGAATTAGAATCAAATCCATGTATCAACTTTTTAGATTTAACGCTTACAAGATTGAACAATAAATTACATTTCCAAATATATCGAAAACCAACACAAACAGATATTGCTATTCCCTTCTCTTCTTGTCATCCTATACAACATAAATTAGCAGCTTTTCGAAATTATGTCCATAGATTGTTATCAGTTCCCATGTCACAAGACAATTATAATAAAGAGCTTAACATAATATACCAAATAGCTATTTCCAACGGCTACAATAAACAATTAGTTGATCGATTAATTCACACCAAACAACGTAATAGGGCTAGGTCACTTCTCTATTCTTGCCCTTCTGATAGAAATATCAAGTACGTAGGTAGCTTAACGTATATAGGGCCAATTTCTCAAAAAAATTCCAATATATTAAAGAAAAATAACGTCCATGTAGCTTTTCGTACAAATCAAAATCTACGTCATTTATGTAACGGTAAAGATCGAGTGGAAAACAATAAAAAATCTGGTGTTTACAAACTTACCTGTGACGAATGTTTATATTGGTCAAACTGGCCGTAATTTTGATATCAGATTTAAAGAACATAAATCCGGATTTAGGAACGACCATCCCGAACAGTCTCACTTTGCAAAACATTTGATTGAAAGCGGTCATCAACTTCTTGATAGTAATACATTAAAAATCTTACATTGTTGTGATAAGGGGTTTAGATTGTGTGTATTGGAACAGTTAGAAATATTAAAACATAGTGTAGGCGTTTCACTGTTGAATGAACAGACTCATTTGGTTTCATCCCCACTGTTACGTATTTTTAGTGAAAATTTGCCGCCACAAACTAGTTAAATATGTTTTTGTAATTTTCGGTTATTATTTTTTCATAACGTGCCGAGCCAAGCTACCCGCCGAGCTAGCAACCAGTGATGACATCACTCTGCGAGTCAAGCCACTCACCGTGTCATCCCCACGTGCCTCAAGAAGCTGCAAACTGGTCCTGTGACTGGATCAACGTGGAAGCCGCCAACTTGCCGAGCCAAGCTACCCGCCGAACCAGCAACCAGTGATGACGTCACCCTGCTAGTCAAGCCACTCACCGTGTCATCCCTACGTGTCCCGAAAAGCTGAAAACTGGTCCTGTGACTGACTCATCGTGCAAGCCGCCGTTCTGTGCATAATTATAATATATATATATATTTATATATATATTATATATATATATTATATATTTATATATTATATATTATATTATTTATATATTATATATTATATATATATATTATTTATATATATATATATATATTATATTCCTATTAAGTTAAGAACTAGTTTTTTAATGTTGTTTACTATATTATTCAAAATTTCACATGTTTACAAACACGACTCATACCATATATACCTTAAAAATAATACTTAAACAATTCACAAACCATTTTTATGTAATTGTCACTTTAAAAACGTATATCTTTTAAATTGTAAGCTACAACAAAGAGCCGTGATTCATGATCGTCCCTATATAAAGGTGTGTTTAACCGCCGGCCGTTTAGTCTCGATCGTGCGCTCGTAGAGTCAAGACCTCCTGAGGATGCTTCGTTTAGAAGCGAAACGCGTCGAATACTCTTCCGGTTTGGCTGCGTGGCGTTTGTGACGTCACGTCGGCTTAATAGGAAATTAGGCGGAATTGTCACTAGATATATATCATTTTTATAAAGATTTTTTAAGTGTTTTATTAAATAATTAATTAAATGTTTTCTTAAAATACTTTTAAAATATTTGTTATTATTAGTACAGTAAAAGTCTTGCAAGGTCTGAAGTGCAATCGTGATATATCTCAATATACCTAAATATCATATAAAATCTATATATGTAGCAACGCAGCGTTCGTCGAACTTTATATAATGTTACTACCACCATAGTCGGTCGTAAAATCGTTTGTCGCAATACCGTAGAGTCGACCTACTGTCGCAATATTGTTTATCGCACCTAAATGATGTCTAACTTCAATTTGTCGCTCTAGCGTATAATCGTCATACGATGAGTCGCAGTACAGTTTTGTCGCACAAGCGTTAATCGCACATCCATTTGTCGAAATCACATAGAGTCGCACTAGAATGACGTCGAACTTTGGTGTGTCGCTCTAGCGTACAATCGCTCTATGGTGAGTCGCAGTACAGTTTTGTCGCACAAGCGTTAATCGAGCATCCATTTGTCGCACTCACATAGTATATATTTGATAGAATCTACCCCAGTATTTAAGTGCTTATGAGAACATGATGCAGCTAGATAAAAACCTGATAAAATAACAACACGTACACGTATTAATATTATTTATAAAAAAATCGGTCTTTGAATAAAATCATCGTAAGTTTACGCCATGCTTTTAACAGGTGAAAATGCAATAGTAGTTGTGATATTTTTAAGGTATAATTTTTGACAACTGTTCTACGTATACTCGCTTAGTACTACAACCCCAAATATTGCGGTGATATATAACATTGTTTTTAGCACTTTTCTGTATTCTAAGTTATTATTTGAAGAAGTTAGTGTCAACATGTCACAAAGGTTTTTTTTTTTTTATTTTTTTTATTTGCTCCCTATGTCGGGATATGGTCTCGCACGTCTTGTGCATTTGCCAGTGTCAACAAAGATTTTTTAATACATACCGAAGCTAAAGTGACATGTGCGTTGTTATTTTTTTTACCTGAAATAAATTAATTGGTCATATATGAGGATATGTTCTATTTTTAAAATATCAGCTGTCGCCTGTCTGGATGCAAACTAAAAATATTTGTTAATTTTATATTTGTTATAATTTTGGGTACTAGCAAGTTGGATTTACAAAATGTCAATGCTTTGTAATGCAATTGTATATTTTTAACCTCAATGGGGTACCTACATAATTCCATCTTTAATTTTATTGTCTTCCACTATAATCAAGGTTATACAATAAAAAAAATATTTTATATCACGGACGAAACCTAAAATCATCTTTTACAGTGCCTTTTCGTCCATCGTTATTTTTTAAAAGGGGTACAAAGTATGGAAGCATGGTTACTAATTGTAATTCTATATTGTGGTCTGGTCTATCGGGGGCTACTCATTTCCAGACTTGAGATGATGACTGAAAAATTCTATGACAGAAAAACGCGCAATATACGTTGCCCAAGATCACACTCAGAATGTAGTTATTATAAAGCGGCACTATTTAATACACACTGCTGGTTTTAGTACATATAATAAATACGATGACTGTATACGAATGTTTCTCTACAGTATCAATGTAATGTATCTATTTCTTTAGAATAATTACTTATCATTTTTCTACCCTAATCCCACTCATATGGGACAATATAACATATCTTCTCTAAAACTACTCTTCTCACAAAACAAAATACAACACAATAATATAATATAAATAAGAACATGTGTTTGCTAGCAAAATACGAGACAGCAAAAACACAAAATTGTAGAAGTTTTCAGTTCAGTTATTAATGTTATTGTAGCTGGCTACCGGAATGACCTTTTCTGGTTGCTGTTGTTGATAGTTTACCTGCTACTTTTCTAATAATCAGGGCGTTAAAATGGTGCCCTTTGAGCGCTCAATTTTCAGAATCAGAATCAGAATCATTTATTGCATAAGCTGTACAGAAATTGGTGTTATAACATTTTCAGCAATACACCAGTAAATTAACGTGAATATAAGTATTATATATATAAGTAATTCTAATAATCGTCTCTTACGACATCCAACGGCATACCGTTCAAACCGTTCCAATGGCATATATGGTATGAAACAGTCCTTGTTAGTATTCGGGATAACAATAAATATTTTTGACATAAAAAAACAAATATGTGTAGTCTGTAGTTTTTTTCGCTCATAAACATAAAATATCATGTATGCCGACTTAAAGTATTGTACAGTTAGAAGTACACAAATGAAGTTGCTTCATCTTATGACATGTACTCATATGTGTAAAGATACTCGCTAATTTTTACCACTTATTATCACGCAGTTATTGTTGATAATAAGCATCTTTGAACATTACAAAATCACAAATATACGATAGAAAAAATTTAAGTCATGTGCGAGATTCGAGCCCGCCTCCATCCACCCCTTTAGCCAATTTTTTATTAAAATTATATGGGCGGAAAGCTATTCACTTTTATTGGCATTTTTATTATTTAGTTACCCAATTGATTTATTAAAAATCTTATATTATATTATAAATGAAACCGGCAAAAACACTCACGTTGAGGATAGAATACCTCGAACCGGGTTTCGAGCATATCAGATGCTCATCATAAGGGGCGAGTGCGCAGCCGCGTCTGCAAGCTCCCGGCGGACCCGGAGCCCGGGAGCTCGCAGACGCAGTGTTTTTGCCGGTTTAATTTATAATATTTAAATAATATGTGAAACTCACGATAATTTAATTTCAAAAATAATAAAAAATATTGAAATTTTACAAACTCTTATAATTCAGAAACTAGTACAAATCTGACTTGCATGTACCTATCAATTTGTGCCCAACGACGGAGGAGACGATACCTGTCATTGTGGAAGAAACGTATTATAATAATATCAATCCATTAAAATTACCTAATTACAAACGTTTCAAAACGTAGGTAGGTACTACACATATCTCGCTATGTTTCATAAACTCTACTTGTACCTACGACTGAGTTTTCACAACTAGATAAATACTAAATAGGCATTCTACCAACTGATCATTTAGCTTCGTAATAACAATTAAGGTAACTGAAATCGAAATGTATGCAATATAAATAGCATGTAAGCAAACTAGACGCGCGCCTGGCTGGCTGGCTCATTGTTGAGCTCCGCTCGCGCCCGCCCTCTTCCCCGCGCACGCCCTCCGCGTAGTTTATGTTTCTTTTATCAAATAATAAGATTTCATGGATGAAAACGACACAAAATAAGAAGATGGATAATTAATATTATAATAATATTATAAAACCTAAATCTAATAACTTGGATTTTCTTTTGTAGCTTATACAGGGTCGTTATGAGACAAAAATATAAAATATACAAATCCATGGATGAATTTGGCACAAAAAAAATTGAACAATAGATGCTGCTAATCTAAAACACCCAACACATATTTAACCTACTGTAATTTTTTTAATAAGTATTAAGGCGACATGTAAGGTTCTACTTAAATATCAGTATTCCCGTGGACAAAGATGACACAAAATGCCTATGTACATCGGTTACTACTTCGATACTATCATGGAAGTAAAATTTTCATCTCTAATTTTCTTTTCATCCGATACGGTTCCAAAAGACAAATACCTAAATTCTTACCTAAGCAAGCGCCTAGCATCACACAAACTGATGTATTAGTTTGGGCAATAGTTCCGGAAACAACATGCGAAATATAAACAACTTTAATATTTTTGAAACCTCAAAACCTAGCGCTACCGGTCTATATAGCTTTAGACCGAACAATATCTTCACATATTATGAGCAGTTCTAGTTAAATACAAGCATTTCAATACCAATCAATACAAGCAAAGCAAAAAACAAATTACTAGTTTCATAATTACTAGTCTTAAACAGAAATAATAGTACAAATTACAAGTTTCAATACCTAATAGTAGTTTTATAATATTAAAATAAATAATAGTAACAATAGCTAAAAAATACGTCACATTATAATTACTATGGTATTGTACTAGAACCCGGTTAAGTAAAGAAAGTAATCTCAGATGGCGCCACCTTACATCTCACTAGCACCCTCAGACTGTCTGTTTTGTGCAAATGAGATAGATTTGCTCGGCAGCGCCATCTTCGATTTGTTCAAAGATCTTAGTGAAATACAAGCTGTTACATCTTTTGAAAATGCCAACAAAACTGATCTAAAATAGCTTTCTCTTTCTACGCAAAATCCATAACGTAAATTTGTCTCCAATTTTTGTTAACTCAGACGTTTTATTAAATCATTGATTAACTAATGTATGAACTATGTTAAACCTATGTCATCAAGCAAATAGTTTCCACCCGAATATCCAGTAGGTACATTGTGGGTATATTCCATTAGTCGCTAAGAACGTTATTTTCGATAATTTTGATCACATTCTGCGTCTATGGTTGTGATCACGTGATCGTTTGTAACTGTCATCCCCGTTCCATTTTTGGATAAGAACGCTAAGAATGCCACTAAAATTTGCCACTTCTGTCACTTTTGACATTAGATGTAGCGTTTAAGGCGAAAATAACGCCAAGACCCATGTGGAACAACTTTTTGGGAGTCTGATAGTTTTTAGGGTTTTTAGCGAATCTCACTCAAATGGTAAGCACCCTGTGTTAGAGCTGGTTTAGCGGCGCATTAACTATGGATTTCAAAGTGTGTTCAATAGCGGGTCCATGGAACGTTTTAACTAGTGAACGCTTTAAAAGCGGGAGGTTGTCCGGCAGATTGGGCTCCGTTTGTCACAGAACATATAGCCAAATCGCATTTGGCCAGTTTTTCTTATTTATTCAAAATATTTTTTTCCGTAAACAGGGTCAAGGATGGAAACTGCCAGAGAACAAATAGGATAGGCATAAAAATTAATAACTAGCTGACTCGGATATGGAACCCAGAATCTCAATATTAAGACGGCGATGTATTATAAGTACGTCGCTTTGATTTGAATATATAAGTTTTTTTTTAAATTAGCAACGAGTTATTTTTTTTATATCTCTGGTAAGTGTGTCTATTGCCGTGTAGAAATACTTTCAATTTAGTCGATTAAAGGTACGAATCGATAAAGTCAATACATAAATGTTATATGACTTCTGAGTAGTAATGAGCTTGTAGTAACTTTGTATATTATGAGTGATGACTTTATCGTTTCCTACCTTTTTAGATACACAATTGTGTTTGAGCTGCATGAACCATGAACACGTACGCACACACAATGGACAACACTAGGCTTGGCATAAGGAGATTAAGGAGGACAATGGCAATACTGCTAAAAAAAATAAAAAGAAAAGCATCATGGCTGGCTTCGTTTGGTGGCTATCAAACTGACTGACTGATTTAGGTTAAACTTTGAATAGTTTTATGTGTTATTTAGTTAATTGTTGAAATAAAATCGTGTGCTGTGTAGTGTAGAAGGATCCGTGTATAATGTTATAGCGTCTATTGTGTGAAAGGTAAGACAAAATCCAAATATGAAGCTCAAATAAATTAGCCACATAACACCATTTTGTATTGTAGGTTTATTTGTATCGTAATAAATATCTTTCTCTAATTAGGTATCGAAGTAGTAACCATGGATTTCGGTCACCCACCGCCGAATTTGGGCAACATGGGTCCTCCGCCTGGCATGGGCATGGGTGGTCCGATGGGCCCACCACCGCCGCCGCCTGTCCGTAACAACATGCGCCATAATTTTAGGCCTTTCAACAGCTACCAGATGCGGTTTCCTCCTCAAGGGCCTTTAAATATGTCTCAGGATGACTTCGACGGTAAACGTTTGCGTAAATCAGTGATGCGTAAAACAGTTGATTACAATGCTGCTATCATCAAAGCCTTAGAATGTCGCGTTTGGCAAAGAGACTTTCGTGATAGACATGCGCTGCAGCCCGATGCCATGTACACCCCAGATTTATTACCCCCGCCCTCATATCCTGACAACCCCATAAATGCAGTCACTACCAGATTCGTTAAAACGGCTACAAACAAAATGAGATGTCCTATTTTTGCTGTAGCTTGGACCCCTGAAGGCCGCAGGTTAATAACAGGTGCATCATCTGGGGAGTTTACTCTTTGGAATGGGTTGACATTTAATTTTGAAACAATTCTTCAAGCACACGACTCTCCCGTAAGGTCAATGGTATGGTCACATGGTGAAGGTTGGATGGTCACTGGAGATCATTCAGGGTTTATAAAGTACTGGCAAAGCAACATGAACAATGTCAAAATGTACCAGGCTCACAAAGAAGCTGTCAGAGGCATCAGCTTTAGCCCCAGTGACTCAAAGATTGTAACTTGCTCAGATGATGGTACATTAAGAATATTTGATTTCTATAGATGTCAAGAAGAAAGAATATTAAGAGGTCATGGAGCAGATGTCAAATGTGTTCAATGGCATCCAACAAAAGCTCTTATTGTATCAGGTAGTAAAGACAACCAGCAACCAATAAAATTATGGGATCCTAAATCAGGAACAGCTCTTTCAACTCTTCATGCTCACAAATCTACTGTCATGGATTTAAAATGGAATGAAAATGGAAACTGGCTAATTACTGCGTCTAGAGACCACTTGCTAAAACTCTTCGATATCCGGAAGCTGGGTACTGAGTTGCAAATATTCAGAGGACATAAAAAAGAAGCATCCAGTGTAGTGTGGCATCCAACACATGAAGGACTCTTTTGTTCTGGAGGTTCTGATGGTGCTATCCTCTTCTGGAATGTAGGAACAGATAAAGAAGTTGGTTCCATTGAAGGAGCTCATGAATCAATTGTTTGGACTATGGCATGGCATCCTCTTGGTCATATACTTTGCTCAGGTTCTAATGATCACACATCTAAGTTTTGGACTCGCAACCGTCCTGGTGATCTCATGAGGGACAAGTATAATTTAAACACGCTTCCACCCGGAGTACAGGATGACCACGATTTGGAAGAACCTGCAATCATTCCTGGAATGGGCCCTGAAGATAAAGTTGAGATATTTTCCTCCGACACTGATAAAGTTATTCCTGGATTGGATTTAGACACAACACTGATTCCCATGGACTTTGAAAAAAAGGTAAAGAAAGTGCCATACAGCAAACCTATACCAAGAAACTTTCAGGCTCAATGGAACCATGGTCCAACAGGGGAAGAAGCTACAGAAGCTTTCACTCAAGCTCTTGCTGAGTCTGTACCTGGTGCTGTACCTCTAAGTCAAATAAAAGCCTCAGCTATATTTATCTATGGTAAACTGATAACAGTGGAACCTGGATCAAAACTTGAAAAAGCCATATCAGAAGGATCAATTGCACTAAAAAAGTATATAGCGTTAGGAGAATTGGAAGAGTTCCAAGAAATTATGCCCTATTTAGAAGATGATGCAGATGATGATAACTTTCAACCATTTGAATATCCCACCCAAGAAAATGACCAAGATAGGCCTGAAGATGATAGTAAGGATGATGAGAATTATGACAATTATGATCATGAAAAAGATTACTATGACAATGAAATGGATACTAGTGAACCAATGAATAATCATGGTCCAGGCTCTCACAATTATAATAATGGTCCTCCAGATATGAATAACATGGGAAATAATATGGGTCCTCCAATGGGTAACATGGGTCCACCTATGGGTAACATGATGAGACCTCCTATGGGTAATATGGGTCCAATGAGACCACCTATGGGTGGCCCTGGTGGTCCTCCAATGCATAACATGGGCCCACCAATACATCAAATGGGTCCTCCAATGCGTCAGATGGGACCTCCTATGGGTAACAGGCCTCCAATGGGCAACATGCCGCCCATGGGTAATATGTCTCCTGGGCCACTAATATCCCAAATGGGTCCCCCAATGGGCAATATGGGCCCTATGAACAACATGCCTCCAATGGGTAATATTGGAAATATGCCTCCCAGGCCTCCTTTCTCTGACAATGGATTCAATAAACCACACTTTGATTCAGGCTTTGACAATCAATATCAACAGAATGAAGAGGAATACAATGAAGAAGATAATTATGAACATGGAGGATATGATGATGAGAATAATTACAATAATGACAATAATAACTATAATGAAGACAGCAACAATGGAGATGAAGGGTATGGAAGAAACCAAAGGTGGGATGGTGGATATAGAGGGCGAGGGCAAAATCAAAATAGGGGCAGAGGTCGCGGCATGAATGGGCATGGCTCGACGCGCGGCAACAGGCGCAGCAGTGGACCGCGAGGCTCCCCGAGGGGTCGCGGCCGCTCCAACCGGGGCTTCCGACGAGGTGGCATGGTTCCCAACTAGCGTAAGAACACTCATCTTGAATCTGCACAGACTTTAATTCAAGTTTTAAGTTTAATAAAGAAGTTATTATTGTGACCAATGTGTAAGTGTATAGACATTGATAATGAAATTGCAAATGGTTGTACATAATTTTCTTTACAGCATGTATGATATGTTGTTTTGGTAAGCTGAAACATAATAAATTGTATTATGTCACAAAAGAGTTAATAGATTTTTGTACAGGTTCTTTCTCCCAGATGAAGTTGGAAATGGTGAGTTGAATTCTTTGTGGTAATTTATTTTAACTCTGTGTACTTGCTCAGTTATATATTTTTCTGTGGTACCAGGTAATCGCTTGATGAGAAGAGACCGGAGGAAAAACTAGGGGTAGAACTTAGCTGCTTGGATCTCAAATGCCAGTGAGTTCCAGGTATCCAGTGGCATGATCTGCATTTCGGCATCATCACAACACCCTTCCCCCTAATAGTAAGAGATTGGTACTTTTTGTTTTGTCAATAATAAAGATATGAAAATAGGTCTGCACGATATCGAACCATTTGTAACAATAAAGATTTTTTAAATAAAGATATAATAAAAGATTTTATATTCAAATAAAGAAATTAAATGTGAAATCCAAGGGTATCCTGTCTTTTACATGTTGGCCAGTGTGATTTTCAATATGAATAATGAAGTATGTATATTGTGAAAAAATATATACACCAACAGTGATGTGCTCTGGTAGCAAATAAAAGGAAACCATGATTTAGGTATAATAACATGCCAAGACTAGTAATCTCAACGTTATACTAACAGCAACTTTGGAAACAATTTGATGTAAGATCATTGTATGATTTTCTCCAATGTCTAGTGTTTTATTATTACAAGCTTTAGTAGTTAGCCTATTTTTTTACTTATCCCTTCTTATTTTCCCTTTTTATAGTTGTATATTTTTTTCATGGTAGAATCATACATTTCAAACTAGCTATGCACATTTTAGCTCTGTGAACATATGTTTTGGCTTTACTTCAATGATTCTCAGGGTGCAATTATGCTACATTTTATATAAACCATTATTACTTATTGTGATAGGTAGTTGAACAATCATATTTATTAAAAAAAAAAACTTTTACATTGTCCTTATAACATATTTAAATTATAAATCTTGCAAATTAAATATGCTAAAGAGTTATAAAATATATTACATATTAATTGCATAATTATGATAATTATTTATGGCAGAATTTGCAACACATAAAAACATTGTAGTCTTGACATCAGTGTTATTAACCGACTTCTGTAAACCTTAATACTAATTCATATTGAATTAATATTAAGAATAATAGTGAGAACTGCAATAAGAAGGATTGAACTCTTATCCTTGATTGGCAATTATTAGATACAATGACATTTTTGGTTATCCTGTGAATATTCACAGCTGATATTTATAAGTTATTGATTTATTTTCTAATATTTAAGAGCTTAGTTGGTGTCACATCTAAACTAAACTGCATGTGATTTTTTGAGGATAAACAAGTTTCAATTAAACATTATCCACATATAGCAAGTATTTCTGCAAACATGTAACATTGCATAGCATTTAAAAGTATTAAAAAAATGGAGGCTCCAATATGTATTATTAAATTAGAGCAAACTACTTACTTACACTACTTACTTTATACACTTTCAGACTCTTTTGCAACAGTTTAAAAATAGAATGTGACTGGTTCCTTGGTTGTGTAACGTAAATAGCCATGGATCCAGAGGGGCTGGGTTTGATCCCTGACTTGGACACTTACTGGGTTTTTCTGTCAACAAAAGACATTTTAAGGTCTGGCGCTCCACCAAGTTGTTAACAATATGCATGTCCCTATTACATAGGTGTTTACGCACCAATGCCTTCCCTGAATAAAAACGTCGTATTGAAATTTTTTGGAAAAAATATATTGCCTATGAGTTATCTCCCATGTGGACTTGCTATTGGGACATTGAAGACGCTTCTCATATTTAGTGCATCCAGTAATAATCCTTCAGCATCATCATTATCAGAGATAATAAGGACAATATAAACAGGGTTCATTGGTCCTAGATATTGAAAGATTAAGGAATATGGTATAGGTGGCTTATTTCAAGCATATTAATAGCTGAGGAACATGTTTTTTTTTTCTAAAATGGCATTTGTTTTGTAGATGGTAATTTTCATTGTTTTAGTTAGTGATTATGTAATATCATGCCTTAGATAGATGTCTTAAATCCATTATCATAGGCAAAATAAAATTACTTTAAATTCTTGACACCATAATAGATTCGTCCTACATTATGCAAGAAAACTTAACATTTAGAACTTCTAGGTGTAGTGTCTGTTGTAAATAAATTCATGTATTCAACATGATAAGCATCTATAAATTTATCAAAAACTTATTATGTAAACTAATAAAAAAACGGAATTAGTAATTTATATTCTTAATTTACTGAGAACTATAGACACTATTTACATAATTAGAAATATATATAAAAAATCATGGATATCTCTGCGTTATTGCAAAGTTTTAGCACTGTGCAAGTACAAATTGAATTTATTGGAGATTTTTTGAAGGCTGTGCAATTTGGCAATAACACTGGCGTTGGACACAGACATTCAAAAATATATATTTAAAAGGAGGCTAGTAGATAAGTTTTGTAGGTCGGTTAGATATTTTGTTCTTTAGAAAATGTTTATCATTTTAAATATAGCACTGCAATAATGCATCTGCATAAACATACTGGCCGACACACCTGCATTAACCTTGTTTCCTAACTCCTTGGACTTTCACTGGAATGTGATTATACAGTTTACTAATATGCATAAGAAAGTATTTGAACATATGTGAATTCAATAAATTTTACGAATTTGAAAGGGTTTCATTTGATATCGCCTTCGACCTACAATAAAGAATGCTTTGAGAAAACAAAATGTAGTTTTAATTTTTTTTAATCTTTTTAATTTTCGCCCTAATCAGTTTTCTAGATAGCATTAGTCACAGTGCCTTTGCATTGTTTCAGATGTCCTCGCGATGGGGGTGGTGGCTGGTTACTATGTACTTATGTGCAGCGAGCCAATTCGACACCGGCGGGGACAAGAACTCCATTACAGATTTGAATGACGATGTCACAGAACGCCTTGAGGCTATCAATGGAACACTAAACTTCAGACTGATAAAGCCAGACAAAACGTCTCAGTGGTTCCCAGAGCGAGAAATCAAACATGACAGTTGCGTTCGGAGAGCTCGCTGTGAACCACTCAATAGGACGACTACATGTTTAGGATCCAAACTGCCATATGACAAAACCAGTGTTCACCTAACTTTTGGTGTTTATGATACTCAGTACAAGATACAATCACAACTGGAAATGTACAGGCAACTAATAAATGTGCCAACTTGCTGGGCCGTTATACAGCCCCTGCTTTGTGCTACATTCATGCCGAAATGCGAGAAGATTCTCGGTCAAGATATGGTGTATCTACCTTCATATGAAATGTGCAAGATTACGATGGAGCCATGTGCAATTTTGTATAATACCTCTTATTTTCCATCCTTTCTGAAATGTAATTCTACAATATTCCCATCTAAATGCGAAAATACAGTGCGAGAGATGAAGTTTAACACAAGCGGGAAATGTCTGCAGCCACTGATACAAACAGATAAAGTCCAGCACCATTATGAAGGTAACATTCTTATTATTTTAGAATATATTGAAGTGGTTTGTATGTGTTTGAGATGAATTAGTAATATAATATTCAAATTCTGCTGTTTTTGGATGGGATTATAATGATTACCCTGAAGTACAAATCTGTCCCAATTTCCATTATATTGACGAAAAAAATAACTAAAGCCAATGGACATACTGTGGGGATCTCATTCTTCCAATAACTTTGGACATTAATATTATACTGTGCTTCAAAAATCTCCAATGCATTTTGGTTCATATGAAGTATTATAACATCCTAAAAGTGAATAGTGTATATGCTGCCAAAAACAAGTAGAATCTGGGGAAACACCCGTAGGCCTCGGTGGCGCAATATCAACCCTTTGAAAGGGAAGCACAAAATCAGCAGGTTTTCTTAGTGGACTTGCTCAGCAATAGTTAAAATTGGTATAGGTATCAATTGACAGATTGAAGATTAAAAAAAAACATCCTAATTCTAGCCAATTTTTGCTTTCATCCATCCTTAGATAGTATACTGCTGGTTAGTACGCTTCGAACATATCTCCATACAATATGTAAATTGCTGACCATTTCAGGTATCAAAGGCTGTGGCATTCCGTGCAAAGATCCCTTATACACCGAAGACGAGCACAACCAAATCCACCGCTTGGTAGCGTGGGGCGCCGGCATATGTCTAGCACTGAACCTTCTAACAGTAGCTACATTTCTGATAGACTGGCGCAGCGCTAACAAGTACCCGGCGCTCGTCATCTTCTATATCAACGTGTGTTTCGCTGTTGCGTCAATGGGGTAAGCCCACCGGTATAAGATACTCATTTATCTTAATATACGCTAATATACTGATAATGGTTATTACATCCATACCTAGTGTCTCTAAAACCAGTAAGTTCATTAGACCTACATAGATTATCTAGTGGGTAAAAGGAAATGTATTAGTTATCTGTTCGAAATGACCGAGCGTAATATATATGGCGAAGCAGACACCTGTTGCCTGTGGAGTGCCGGGCTAGATTGTCACCCTCCCATCTCTTCTCGTGGGTGACTTCTAGGTTAGGCTGAACAACATCTTCGACCAAATCATCACTTACTATCAGGTGAGATAGTGGTCAAAGGCTAACCTACCAGGAATAAAAAAAAACGTAAGAGGCGACTGAGGACAAAATACCGGAAGTTGCGCAGCAGCGCCTTCTGAGGAACTGCACTCTTGCTCCCTTAATGGAGAGGCTATGTTCAGCAGTGGCTAATTCGGCTGATACAGTATAGTAATATATACAATATATGTGGCTATCCGTGTTAAAATGAGGGCTTATAAGCAAGGACCAGGTTTCCATACAGAAACTGAGAATATCAGCATGACCTGCATTGATAGGACACAAACTTACATCTCAGAGAGTATTCTGTGTTAGTTTGCAGTGGGGTAGATTCTATGGAATTTAACCTTCTGCAAAGTAACATTTGGTTCTTTTCATTCTTCCACTATTATATCACTGTTAGGTGCCTATGGAATTGAGTATATAAACAAGTCAATTTCTATGAATCCTTAGTACCTGCTAAAGAGCTACATCTAAAGTTCTTAAAATGTAGCTCCTTTATTAATTTGTACCTAGTTTGTACCAAAGACCACACTACTAATAAAATATAAAATTGTCACAGTCAAAGGTAAATCAATTAAATGAAAAATAAAGGTGCAATTTATAATACTATTCTGATTAATTTGTTTATTTTTGCAGCTGGCTTGTTCAGTTTGGTATTGGGTCGCGAGAAGATATAGTGTGTTCAAAAGACGGGACCAGACGCCAGGGTGAACCATCGGCTGAAGAAAACTTATCCTGCGTCGTAGTTTTTGTGTTGGTGAGTCACTTATATCGTTGTATTCAAACTCTTCGAACGTTATAAAATTAGGATCAACTGGCTGCCCTCTAGTAAAAGAAATGTCGCAAAGTACCTATTGGTGTGTTTATTCATTTGTGCTAGCCTTGAGGTCTTTGATCACATTGTTACTCACTAACAGGTTATATACTAATAAAATGCTACTAACTAATCAGTGATAAAGAATTATTGTGACCTAAATCGTAAGCTTATCAAATTTATTTGTTTCATTTCAGGTATACTATTTTATGATGGCTGCTTGCGTTTGGTTCGTCATATTTACTTATGCGTGGCATATGAGTTTTCGTGCATTAGGTATGCTATATCTTTCAATATATTTTTTTGATATCTTAGCAGTAGGCCACAATCTCACCTGATGGTAAGTGATGATGTGGTCGTAGATGTTGTCAAAGCTAACCTAGAATTACTGGGTGTCAATGACAGCTGCCAAGGCACACCGTTAAGTGCTTGGCGACAGATTTTTTACTTGCGGGTGGTAGCTATCCAGGGGCATTCGCAAAATACCCTACCACCATGCTATAACGATTGCCATCCGTAGACAACAACCGGTCGCTAGCGGTCACCCATCCAACACATGATCGCGGCGGACGTTGCTTAACTTAGTTGATCGTTTAAGCAAGCTTCGCTATGTGTGCTTAAAAAATGATATACATTATCATCTAAACATTATGATGCAAGCATATGAGGGGAGGGGCTAGTGGAAATTCGTGTAACTGCTCCGGGAAACTTGTTATAGGGCGTATTCCATTTGACGCCAATTTCGTTATTTTCGATAATTTTGATCACATTCTGCATCTATGGTCGTGATTACTGTGATCGTTTTTACCAGTTCTCCCCTGTTCCATTTGGGATAAGAACGCTAATAATGCCACTAAAATTTGCCACTAATGTCACTTTTGACATTAGATGTAGGTAATTCAAAGTGTCCCAGTAGCTTCATTGCGTTTATCGCGAAAATAATGCCAAGACTCAAGTGGAACTTTTTGGGAGTGTGATCGCTTTTATCGTTTTTGGCGAATTTAACTCCAAATAGTACGACGCACCCTTAGTTGCAATTGGTCCCTATGTAAGAAACAGATACTGTCTCTTAGTAATGCTTTTAACATACAAAATTGACGAATCTAGTTTTGGCTAAAGCAAAGCTGGTATATAATAAATTTATTATGATTTAAAATATTCAGTTGAATATGTCATTAATGTGTTGTGCCATATGTCCATACTATTTTATACTTCAAATCCAGTGTTATGTATGCAAAATTTGCTAACTGCAAATTTAGTCTGAGCTGTGTTATCATTATCAACTACACGCTTCTATTGATTTTTTTATTAAGAATAGTTGTAAATTTTCAAGGTAGTACGTTTTTTATAGCATAATAATTGAGAAAATATTATTTAGAATCGCAGGTCTCGACTCTTCGAGCGCACGATCGAGAATGAATGAGTAGAGTAGTGAGAGAATGAATTTCTTTCTCGATCGTGCGCTCGAAGAGTCAAGACCTCCTGAGGATGCTTCGTGTAGAAGCGAAACACGTCGAAAATTCTTCCGGTTTGGCTGCGTGGCGTTTGTGACGTCACCTCGGCTTAGCAGGAAAATTAAGCGGAATTGTCACTAGATATATTTGTATATTTTTTAAGTGTTTTATTAAAATATTAATTTGATGTTTTCTTAAAATATTTTAAAAGTATTTGTTATTATTATGACAGGATCGTAGTAAGTGGAAATCTGTGATCTCTGCCTACCCTAATGGGAAAGAGGCGTGATTTTATGTATGTATGATGAGACTACGTTTATATGAAGAGTGAAATGGATACATTCCCATTAATTATGAATGTTTAAGATATTTAGGTAATATATTATCATTCATTTTTTAAGAAGAGTTGGTAGGTCCTATATGTGGACTGACGACATCGTTAAAGTCGCGGGAGCCAATGGTTACAAGCGGCTAATAGCCGTTCTATGAGGGAGGCCTAGGTTCATCAGTGGACGTGTTCCGGCTGATGATGATGATGATTATTTTTAATGTGGGCCGCTTTCTACTCTGAGCTCGTATGTTTATAATATATTTATACTGCCAGGTAAGTTCTTGTAGTTCATATATGCGATTTGTTACGGTAAAAAATCAATTAACCTTTTGGTCACAATCTAGGCCGCAACGCTACGACCATAATCTGTACTCTGATTTGATTGATGGCGCAATGCAGAGAAATTACAGGCTTGCAACGAAAAATAAAACAAAATATGAATGAAACAAAGTCAATGTGCGCTTAACGTGACAGCTACGACCTTTTGTTTGTCCAACAAGCGCAACTATTATAGAAAATTAAAGGTTTCATATGGATGCGCTTGTCCAATTGTAAAAAAAACAGCACGGATTTTTGAGGATATAATTGGTCATAGTTAAGGGTGTGTTAGAAAGTTACGTTTGGTAGAATGGCATAGGTAAGCCTATTGCCGTCTTGGATAATATGAAAATTTATTTATATATATCTGAAAAACCGACCAGTGGATTGTGCCGAGCATAGAATAATTAGAGATAACAAAGAATTGCTTCACGCCTACGTATATGCCATTTTCATCTACTTTCACATTTTAAATAGTAGTATAGGGAACCGCTCGTCGCTACGAGACAGCATGCTTAGTCTTTCTTAATCGATCAACTAAGTTACGTCCGCTGCGGTCATGACTTGGATGGGTGACCGCTAGTGGCGTTACTGTTGAGCGTTACTGCTTAATTAAAATTTTAATTAATGAGGTTCTCATTAAATTAAAAAAAAACCTTAGTAATGGTCCATATTTCCTTAAGGATTTAATGTTTTAATTCACCGGTAATAACCTCCCCTACAACCTCCTAGCAGGAATACCTCGATCAAACAATAACCCTATATGACAAAAAAGTATTATTATGTAGTTTTTAATGAACTAAAACTCTTTTGCTATCCTGCAAACAGGACTTTGGCCCTTACGTTAATTCATATTTCGGTGCGTACCACTTGGAGTTCAATTCGCTAAAAACGATCACACTCCTAAAAAGTTGTTCCACTTGGGTCTTGGCATTATTTTCGCCATAAACGCTAAAGTGGCAAATTTTAGTGGCATTCTTAGCGTTTTTATCCTAAATGGAACAGGGGAGAACAGTGACAAACGATCAGTGATCACAACTATAGACGCAAAATGTGGTCAAAATTATCGAAAATAACGAAATTGACGTCAAATGGACCACGCCCTTTATAGATCGATAGTTATGAGACTATTTACTCAATAAAGATTTTTGATTTCAGGTTTCACATTGGGTAAGATCCAAGACCGTATCGATAAGAAAGCTGCATACTTCCATCTTGTAGCGTGGTCCCTACCGCTAGTGCTGACTATAGCGACTATGGCGTTCGGTGAGGTGGACGGCAGCAGCGTCACCGGGATATGCTTCGTGGGCTATATAAACCATCCGATGCGCGCCGCCTTGTTACTGGCACCGCTAGCCGTTGTGCAACTGTTGGCCGGATACTTTCTACTGCGAGGTACTTGTTTAGCAATTAAGTCTTTCACACAGAGTAATAATTCAAGATAGTTTTTTTTTTATAGCTGTTAGGTAATGATGTGGTCGAAGGTGTTAACAAGTATGTATTAACAAGTATTAACCTAGAATTACTGGCTATCATGGACACAGCACCCTGAACACACCGTCAGGTGTTTCGGGACAGATTTTCTATATGAGGGTGGTCACTAGCCAGGCGGGCATTCACAAAATACCCTTCCACCATGCGGTGAAGCTTAAGCCCGCGGTGGGATTCAAACCATGGGCCTGCGCGGCAGTACATACCCAATGCCACTGACCCAACACTGCTTCAAACCGTAAATTGTATCATCAATAAAGCGGTGTATTTCCACATAATATCAGGGTTTCTACCATTGTTGCCTGGTATAGCGACCATGGGTTTCAGTCAGATGGACAGTAGTGACTTCATTGACATTTGCTACATCGACTATCCGATATAACATCCATTGTAACTGGCGCCGCCATCTATAGGTGTAGTGCAAGTGTTGGCCGGATCCTTGTAATACGAGATACTTGTTTAGTAATTAAATCTTTCACACAGAGTAATAATCTTAGACAGTAACATCAATGAAGCGGTGTACTTCTACATAATATTGTGGTTTCTTTCTACTGCTGGGGCTGGGTATAGTGACCATGGCTCTCAGACAGACGGACGGTAGTTACTTCATTGGGATATGCTACATCAAATATCCGATACGCCCCCCCTTGTGACACTATTGCTAGCTCCCGATCGGACTCTCTTGATGGACACGTATGAAAAACATTACAAAATTCCTGAGGATGATGGTGTTTCGTCATCCAGACCAGACATATTTTTATACTCAAAAAATCTAAAACGCATAGTACTTATAGAACTTACTGTGCCGTGGGAAACAAACATACCTAAAGACCACACAATAAAAACAATCAAATATTATGACCTAACAAATGAATTAACCAAAAACGGTTATGTGGTTAGTTTATAAGCTGTAGAAGTTGGAGCAAGGGGTATACCAGCGAAATCCCTATATAACCTACTTAAAGACCTTGGCCTACCAAGAACAACCGTAACTTCCATCCTAGAACGTGTATCTAAGACGGCATTAGTAGGATCTTATCAAATTTGGTTAGGTAGGGGAGGAGGCTCGAGTGGTGAAGGAGAGCATTGATATATAATAAAGGGGCCCCTTAATCCTACTCCTGGGTTGCAAGTCCCAGGCCCCTCTAGCCTCTTCCTCTGCAACGCGATGGACCCGGCACCCGCACGGTGAATCCATGGAATGCTAAGTAATTCGTCTCTGTTGTGCAAGATTTGGCTGGATACTTGTACTATGCAGCCCTTGTTTAGTAATTAAGTCGTTTACTTAAATTAAGATCCAAAAGAGCATGTAAGAAAAAGCAGTAAATATTACCTAGATGTGTAGTCTGTACTAGTGCAGACTGAAGTGATCATGGCATTCTGCTTTGGGTCATTGCCATAGTCGCTCCAGGAGCATATCTGTTGGTGGTGATGATGGCTATAGTAATCGTATGATTCTTATGTGTTAACTTCTTCACAGTGGCAAAGTACATGGTCCATGATTTCACGATACTTCACGTAAACAGCCTCGACGCTTAGGTCTGTCTGTTGATAGTTTTGTACAGATGATAGTTCAGGTTATAATGACATGCAATGAGACCCACAATAAGATAGTTTCAAATTATTTTAATAATTTATGCTAAGAGTATTTGTCATTTGAATGTAATCTTTTCGCCATAGGTGTATTCTCCCTGATCGCCGTCCGTATATCGAGCAAGGACGTGATATCGCCGCGCGCCGCTAACAAAATACGACAGACGATCACTCGGTGTTCGATCACCGCTGCTCTAGTCGCTGTATTCATCTGTGTCACCTTCGCTTGTCATATCTACGAGTTCAGAAACGCCGACCTTTGGAAGGAGTCTTTCAAGAAGAATATTATGTGAGTGCAACCAACTTAGATTTCTTTGCATTCTGATAGATTATGTTCACATATTATAGAGTAGCTGTACCTGCGACTTCGTTCGCGATTGCCGTACCTGCAGACTAATTATTTACATTTGAGCACTGTTTATCTCATATTAAGCAATGCTGTGGTCTGCGGTGAAGCACTCTTAGTAAAGCATAGCTCAGATAGGAGCTTTTTACTTTGGGTTTGAAAACTCCCAGGTATTTTCCAGAAGACAGTAGTTAAGTAACTCAGAGAGTTCCCTCGCGGTTCGCACAATAATTGCCAGTAATTCTAAGAGCCAGTAATTCTAGGTTAGCCTGAACAACATCTTCGACCACATCATCACCTATCATCAGGTGAGATAGTGGTCAAAGGCTGCACTATCAGGCATAAAAAAAAAACATTTTATGGTGGTCATTATATTTAACCCCTTAAAAATCTGATCGTGGCGAATGTTCCAGATTATAGAGCTTTATCTTAGCGAGCTTGCAAAACAAAATAAGGGTGCCGGTCTGCCTGTGGGGTGCCGAGCTGTCCGTGGGGTGCCGGGCTGCCCATGGGGTGCCGGGCGCACTCGTCACTGTTCTCACAAAAAAAGTAGTTGAAATCGGACTACGCGTTTATAAATTACAACTAAGTGTAAATTTTGACTTTCGTCCCCTTTCCCGAGGGACCCATGCTGAATTGTGGGACAAAAAGCATACAATAACCTTCTTCGTAGTATGAACACAAATCGTGTTAAGTTTCATAGAATTCCATTCAGTGGTTTTGGAGTGATGCGCGGCTGGGATACAGACAGACTGACAAAAATAAAAAAAATACAGTTTTGGCATCAGTGTCAGCTAAAGCTCTCAATTTTTTTTCAAAATATGTGCCATATACGGAATTGTATCTGTTACAGTTTTATTATAAGTATAGATTATTTAGAGTATCTGAGAGGCGCCCCATGTAGATGACAATCATATGGTGTGATAATTTTCTATTTCGGTCATAATTCGTACGAATTGCCTTAAATGCTAATGTAGTTATCATTGTATTGTGCAGCTGCCGGTTGGAATCTCTGAAAGAGGTGGAGAAGCAGTGCAGCGGCGGAGTACGCCCGTCGGTGTCGGTGCTGCAGTTGAGATTGCTGTGCTGCTTTGCGGCTGGCGCTCTCATGGCCTCCTGGACCTGGACGCCTGCAGCCGTCGCCGCCTGGAGGCGGTATTTCGCCAGGTGGGAGGATACACATTGACTATTAGCCATAGAAAAAAAGCAGACAAAAAAACATTTTATTATGTATTTTGACATAACATTAGATATAAACCTCAGATCTATATCCATGTAGATTACACTAGACCTCCTTTGCGTGTCCATACTATGTGTCCTAACACCGATAATTTGTCGGAGTTAAGTCCTTCGATACGCAGCGCGAGTGCGAATTAGGCGCTGGAGGCAGTGCTCTTGATCAGTTTGTCTTTTTGCTTTGAATTTAATTCGTCCGGCATGCACTTTCCATACCTAAATTTCTCTCATGTTAGTGCTCCTAATCCTAGATATCGAGCATTTTATAAATGTAACTGCTGGCGCCAGAATGCTATTTAATTACAACAAAGCATTCCCTACATACAGCCGGATAGTTATTGTCACGCCTACCCTTACAATCAAAATGTTTTAATAAGAAAGGAAACATAATCTAAAATAGGCGGCGCTGCTGCGAAATCGAGTAGGCGCATCTCATTGATAGATACTTATTAAAAAAAATAAGAAGGGGAAGCCGGTGGCGCATATGCGTGCAACCGGCACCGTCTAAGCGTTTAGATGGCAGCTTTGACACGCCGCCACACTGTGGTGTAAACTATCAGCATTTTTAAGTGTGATGGTTTTTCTCTTGTGTTATGATATTATGATTACTGATATGTATATGACACAGGTCGTAACATACAATAATATTTTTATCATTATACAATATTTTTTACTTGAAATATTCGTAAGAGTGTTTTTACATCTTTCCCAGGTATAACAGTCAATCTATATTAAATTTGCATGCTCAAAAAAAACCCTTTACCTTTACAACATTGGCTAAAGGAGCTGTATAAAATGTCATTTTCACAATTGTTTACGAGTTCTTCTTGACTGCTACATGTACCGTCATCTTTTACTCAGATGTTGCGTCTAAAGTTACGAGACAAAAGAGAACTTCATCAATTATACAACTTTTTGTTATTTCCTCCCACATAGCCCTTCACTTGAGACCTAATAAGTTCAATTGGGTTGAGCACACACGCGACGATTTGTTGACTTAGCCATCTCATCTACAACAAATTATTCAATACGATCTTTATTTTACTTACCCTAATCCAAAAGATGCAACTTTAGCATTGACTTGTTACAAGCAATACTTTTCGACGCGCAGGTAGTTGAAGACAACTGAATGTACCTACATGTAACTACAGCATTTGTGTGGAACGGACTTTATGTTGATTACGTGGGCCAATAGCTATACCGGCAAAATATTCGGTTGTTAAAAAAACAGACTATAAGTGTGTATTTTTTTATATTATGAAGTGACGAAATTAGAAGTCCATTAGGACAGGGCGACTTATTTCATCACTACACTGATTACAGTTGCAGTGTCACTAGTCGCGGTCTAGTAGAAACTGCACTGCGCTCGGCACTCTGAGACTATGTTGCTCGTTCGCTCATTAATGTCGCTTGTTACTGTGCCCTGCAAGACTAAATACACTACAGCTGCGAGATAGAATTACTGAAACTGTGGTAGTACCAACCAATACAAACTTTTGCTAAGAGACCTACTACCATGTGAAAACATAATGCTTTGTTTCTTTCTATCGCTGGTAGGTAAACCTTTGTCTACAATCTCACCTGATGCTAAGTGATGATGTGGTCTAAGGTGTTAACAGGCTTAACCTAGAATTATTGGCTCTCAAGGACAGCTGCCAGGACACACCGTTAGGTGCTTGGCGACAGATTACTACTTGGGGCTGTGCGCTAGCCAGGCAGGCATTCGCACAATGCCCTTCCAACATGCGGTGAAGCTCAAGCCCGCGGTGAGATTCGAACCACGACCTGCTGCGCGGTAGTCCATAGCCAATGCCACTGAGCCATCACTGCTTCATAAAATGCTATGGTTGATTTATTGTACGTTAAATGTTCCAAGGAAGTGCGGATGCTCGGTGGAGGCGGAGGTGACACGACGAGCTCGTAAACACGAGTTGATAGCGCGCGCGTACAGACGGCGCGGAGAGTTCGCGGCGCGCGGACGGCTCTCCATCTCGCTGGGCGGCTCCCGACCGGATCCTGTGGGGCTTTGCATCGACCATACCTCGCCCATAGACTACCCGGACGACGCTAAACATGAGAGGTAAACATTACTTATTATGCTACTGACGCGACGAAGGGCGACCAACCTTCTCAGCAGGTTTGGTCCTGCCGTGTGTCAGGGTTCGTCAACATTTCATGGTGGAAGAGCATTTTGCGATTGCCCGCCTGGCTAGCTACCTAGTACCTAACGGTGTGTTCCGGCAGCAGTCCTTGAGAGCCAGTGAAATTACAGGCACATGAGACTTAACAACTATGTCAAAAGGTGACGTGATTTGTTGCTAAAACATCCGTACATAAAAATTTTATTTTTGGGAATCCAATCGGTGATCCTCTAAAGAGGAGTTCACCTAAAACAGTGACCTAAATCGCCCCCTTTAACAGAAATTTATGGGTGGGTCACACAGCTTTTTTACTTAGTAGCCAAGCACCAATGCAAATTGTATAGTGTGCAATAAGGTAGCAGACAGTAATATATATAGTCCTTTCACTGCAGCGCAAATATATCTATTGGCAATCATCTGTCAATGTCAATCATGTTTTCTTAGTAGTATTATTGGTTGTTCTTCGTTGTATTTGTCAATGAATTCCCATCTGAAGTAGATTATGATAATAATCTTTATATCGGAACAAAAATAACGAAACAATAAACATTAATATGATGATACCTGATGTAGTAATAGACTGTGTCGCAGAAAACATCGCCCGCCTCCTTAAACTAGCGGTGTTTACAGTGATCCAAAATTACAATATTGTTATATTAAAGTAATTTTTTTTATATCCCGTTCACTTAACAGACAGCTATATATTGACGTGTAAATTTAACTATTTGTAGCGGCGAGCTGTCATCATCGTGGGCAGCGACGTTGCCGCGGTTCGTTCGTCGGCGAGATGCGTTAGTACTGCCGACGCACACCCACCATTCGCTGAGCTCCACTCCCGACCGTCGTAACTCACAGGACTCGCAGATTAGCATCAGCCTCCGCCACGTGTCCGTCGAATCCCGCCGCAACTCACTTGACAGCCAGCTCTCCGTCAAAATCGCAGAAATGAAGACCAAAGTCGGCAGACGGCGCACCAAACACAGCAAGGCGAAGAGAAAAGCTCGCGCCAGTGCGAGGAAAGAGAGCACTCCCTCCATTGAAAGCCAAATAAGCCGCTACTGGCTCCAAGCAGTCGCGGCTAACAATGAACCCTCGCGTGAGGAAATAAAATTCAGTTTCGATTGAACGTATTCCAACATATCGATAGCGACAAACATATTTTATACATAAGTACAAACTAATCTTAAAAGTATGGTTAGGAGATAGAACAAAACAAGTGTTTGCTGACTGAGTTAATACAATGCTTGTTGATAACTTCTGGATAAAGGTACTTTTTTGTATGAATACGAAGTAAAGCAAGACTGATCGGAATCTCTTTAACAATCCATGACAATCTGATGCATTTTTCTAATAGCAAAACTCAAATAAGCGATTGTGCCATAAAACTTAATGTAGGTAGTGTTGCATCTGAATCTGAAATGACTGACATTATATCAATACCAAGCTTAATTTGGATAGTTTTATACTTATTTTATGATGTTTATACTTTATACAAAAAAGAATCGTGATACATGTAAAGTATTTATATTTTTCTCAAATTGAAAGACATTTTGATATTGAATGAATTTTTCTAGTGATTAATTAGGTTAAGAGTACAAGAAATGGTTGTGATGTTACTACATAAAACCAGTGAATGAACACTAATCTCATAATAACATTGTTTTTGACAGTGCTTCCAGACAAAACTATTTCGTCATATTGGTCCTACGAATAAATAATTATTATTTATTCGTAGTATTGAACATACTTATCTTTCTAAACTGGTTGAACTTACTTTATTAAGCTATATTTTAAGATTTAGGTATAAAAATATTTAATGATGTCTGGTAGCTTTAATTTTTTTTAAATATTTTTATGATAAGGTAGCTTTCAATACCTTTTGAAGTAATTAAAATTATAACCCAGTTTTGGTTTTGTTTCTTCTGCCCTAATAATACTGCTGCTAGTGAGATTCATGAATGGCCTCTGTTAGTGTTCGCCGCCGGCCTCTTCAGTGTGATCTTATATTTCCGGTCTGATTCTTACTAGGTAAAAATTGGAACCTGGTTGCCGCCTTACACCTACTTGTTCTCCCAACTTTTAATTTTATTCGTGCAGCTGTGAGAGGATATTCTTTTGTAAAGCACTGTTATTAAAGTTTTAAGTGTTAGGGGCATTGCATGGTGGAAGGGCATTTTGCGAATGCTCCCCCGGCTAGCGTGGTCGCTAGCCAGGGGAGCATTCGCAAAATGCCCTTAAAGTAGAAAATCTGTCACCAAGCATCTAACGGTGTGTTCCTGCAGCTGTCCTTGAGAGCCAGTAATTCTAGGTTAATCTTCGACCACATTATCACTTACTATCAGGTGAGATTGTGGTCAAAGGCTTACCTATCAGCAATAAAAAAGTATTAAATGAAATTTGTATGTAAAATAGTTTTTATACATATTTAATCAGCTAGGTGCCAATTAGTATAATAATACGTACGTTTCTGAGAATATCATAAGAGATATACCAACAAAACGAAATGTGTTATGGTTGTACTCTGAAAAAATGGTTTTGCTTGACCCATTGTTTTGAAAATTTTGGTGCCGACGGCACAAATTATAGATTTTAAAAAGCCATTAAATAGTAATCTAGCGTTTCCCATTTGAGCTGAACATCATGTGCTAGCTGGGAACATGGGTCTCTGCTCTCTCGCTGGGGGCTTACACGTTGATCTCAGCTTGAAGCTCAGAAACCTTTATAGCTAGAGATTTGAAAGGTTTAGTGCCCATGGCACAAATTATCCTCAAAATTTTGATATATTAATTATTGAGCACCTAAATTTTGAATTGGTATTCATAATTGCACTAAATATGCTCTGCAATTGAGTAAGCTGGAGACATACACACCTGGAACCATAGTCTTAGGATTTTTTTGCTACAGCCTACGCCTGGAACACACGAAAGGACAAAGAATTCCTTAAAACGAGAAAACGGTCGAAACTACACCCTAAAATTGTATTATTTTAAATGCAACATCTTTTTACAAGACGTGGTGTACTAATTTATAAAAAGATGCTTGGTAAAATAACTTACTAATAGTAAACTATGATCAGAGGATTTTGTAGGCAATACTGTACTGTATCAGCCGGATTGTCCACTGCTGAACACAGCCTCCCCTATTTAGGGGGGATTGCCGTATCCCGACGCTTGGCAGGCCTCATGTGGATCGCAGTTTTAAATATCAGTTACTCAGGATGCGCTGCTGCCCACCTTCCGGTATTTTTTCATCTTTAGTCGCCTTTTACGACACCCATAGTCCACAAATATCCCGTCAGATTGTGCATTTAGGTTTAGTAATAGCTTTCAATAAATCAGTGGTATAACATAATTATTTATGTATGTGATATTAGGCCGAGCTTCGTGGGGTCGAAGCACTTTGTATAATTCCCATCTTGGTACGAGGGCACTAGATTCAACACGTATGAGTAGGTACACGTCTTGATCTAACATCCCAAATGTTTAGTAAGATATATTTTTCTAAAAAATCCCTTTCGTGCAACCGGCCGCCTATTGGCTCTAACCCTTACAGAAACCTTAGAACCGTTTTTGTTCTAAGGTGTGGGAGTTGTCAATGGAACTATAATCGCTGGTGTCACATTAGAATGCGTCCACTTGATTGATGGCCTTTATTTTTATTTAGTTGGATTTTATGGGAAGATGTCAATAGGCAACAGTGGTGGTGTGTGGTCGAACATTCTACAAGATGTTCATCTTGTCACGAAGTTTAGAAGCGCTCGTAGCGAAGTTTGCTTAGCTGTTCTTAACCGATCAGCAAAGTTAAGCAACGTCGGCCGCGGTCATGACTTGGATGGGTGACCGCTAGTGACATTACTACTGAGCGCTTCCGTGCTGTAATTCTAGGTTAGCCTGAACAACATCTTCGACCACATCATAAATTACCATCAGGTGAGATAGTGGTCAAAGGCTAACATATCAGGCATAAAAAAACTTATTGTTCATAATGACACGATTGATCGTAAAGAGCGACAAAACGTGGTATGTGGACGACAAAATTTCAAGATAGAAATCCATGTTCTTGCGCCTCCACCCAGGAAACAAGCATGGTGTATGGAATGTAGATGTTTTGCCGGGATAGGTAGAGTCCTAATTTATACATTCTTATTAAATAACCATAATAATAACCCCCGTGCCGGGTTAGAATTGCACCTCGCCATATCATCCTGTGGGTGGCGTAAGAGGCGACTAAGGGAAAAATACTGGAAGGTGGGCAGCAGCACCTTCTAAAGAACCGCGGCGTGTTACCACCCACCAATGCATGGTGGTAGGGCATTTTGCGAATGCCCGCCTGGCTAGCTACCACCCTCAAGTAGAAAATCTGTCGCTAAGCACCTAACGGTGTGTTCCGCCAGCTGTCCTTGAGAGTCAGTCCTTCTAGGTTAGCCTATCAGGCATAAAAAAATAATAATAACAACTGCCATCTTACACTGCGATCCCCAAGCCGCCTGCCAAGCGTGGGGATTATCGCAAATACCCCCTTAATAGGGGAGGCTGTGTTCAGCAGTGGACGAGTCTGTTACAGTATTAATAACCAAGGAATACGAATACACAAAGTATCAAATTAACTGTTTAATGAAAAAACAAAGGCAAGCAAATGATGTCAAAATTGTTTGTCTATCCTTTCTTAGTTATGTCAAAATTACCGATAACCATACAGTAAATTAAAATATTGTAGATAACATCTAGAATATCTACTGTATAACATTTTCTAGGTATAAATAAGAATCTTTTAATTTATTGGACGTTACAGTCATATACAAATAGCTGCCTTAAAGCTATCGCGACATTTCTTACTTTCAAAGTGTTATTACAATTGTATTGTAATTCAGTGATAATGCAATTGTAAGAACTACTAATGCGACACTAGAGTAAGCTAGCTCTTTTGTACTTGAACATTGTAATAACAACTTCTATCTAGGGCAAGATAAGATGCATAATCAATAAATTGCATTTAATTTGATCTTAGCTTGCTTTGCTAAGAATACTATGCAATTTGAGTATACATTTTCGAAGATTTTCAGACGGAACTTTTTTTATTTGAAAGTATCATAAACATGTGGCAAATTTTGTTTAGATGTTAAAATAAAGAAATAACTCATAAGATAGCCGCACATGTTTTGCTAAGTTCAAATAAAAAGGCAAAGATGTTCAAATTAAAACCTTCCCTAAAATAAAATTACTTACGAAGTTTTGAGAATAAATTGTAATACGAAATGTCAACATTTTAAGGTACTATTCATCACAGATGCAACTCGATTGTGGCAAGAAGTGTCATAGATCACTAATACCATTAACTTAATAAGAGTTCTAAGATATTCTTATTAAGTTTATGTTAATTAGAAGATATTTTGATTTAGTGCACTCTGAATGTTTTTATTTAAATTATTTTGGAGATAACAAAAGAATCGATGGTAGTTCCAAATTAGGCAAACGTTAGTGATGGAATGAAGAAAGTATATAACCTGCAAATACTTGCTAGTGTTTGGCCAGATCACCCTTATTGTACTAATTAAATTATCTCCAAAAAAAATTAAATGTAGTTCTAGTAAATAATATCATGACACGCTTAAATATTATATATAAATAATCTGCCCTCGCTATAATTAAAACTAAAATAAAGAAGTAGTAAAATGCTGACCAGCATGCAAATCAATATAAAATAATATTTATAAAATATAGGAAAACAAAACCAAAATATACAATAAAATTAAAAAAAGGCATAACACTTAACCTTACTAAAGTGAATGTAGTTTTCTACCTACACTATAAAATTGCACGATTTGAAAGGAAACTCGATTCTTTGGCTCTTATAAACTAATAAAAATCACAATTCTTAGTAAATAAATTCGATAAATCTTATAAAAAAAAAAGAGAGAACAATCACCGAAAAGTACCTAATAAAGGAAATTTATTATGTGCTTTATTATGCTATGTATTTGCCTCTTATTTTTCTAATAGTGCCAACGTTTTAATAATACTTATCTAGCATCGTCAATGGAACGATGGACGCAAAAAATTATGGTCTATCTAAGAAGTAACTGATAAATCTATAAAAAGAGCATATCACACATTCACAGCAGTCTTTCTATTGCGGCCTCGCTTTGCGTATATTTTTCTTCTCGGCGTCAGTGAAGCCGAGAATGTTTTCAATTGCGTTCAAATGTCCCTGATGATTCTCTGGATCAGTGAGGAAGTAGTAGATGGCTGACTTGAGGAACTGCAGCGTCACCTCGGGGTCGATGTTGGACTTGCTTCCCTTCTGCGACTCGACAATGCGACGGTACATTGCCTGAAATAGAAACCACGTTTATATAACCCAGATGCTAGTACTAATTGAAAGTCGATGCATGCTGTACAAACAAAAAAAGGGTATTTGCAACCGATGTCCCAAAATAATTATTAATAGTCCCTCCATAATATTCACATCAAAAGAGTGGTGTACCTAATTACTACTATGTATGTACATATCTATACTTTTATTTGATAGTCATCTATGGATGTATAGATAGGCACTTATATTTTTTTCTGGAATTAGTCTTTCTCATGCTTTTGGAGTATAATAAAATAACTGAGGGGAATAAAGAAATATATGAGAACAGAGAAGTAATGTTATGATGAGTAAAATCTAAAACTAATAATTGAATTTTTTACAAAGTTATCATGAATAGTTTTTTTTATATAACATTAAATTTAGCTGTTACACTTTTCTATTATCGTAGTTTCGATTAGACCATACAAACAATTTTAATTCTACAGTCGATTTTTTTCAATGTCTTTGAGAGACGAAAACCATTTTTTTTGTAATATATAATAATACAAGGTTTATATATTTTTTATAAAATAAATAATAAATAAATTAATCAAAAACTCATTTAATTGTTATTAAATATTACAATTTTACAATTATTAGTGATAGGGATATTTTAGGATAAAAAATAATGTTCACGCTGTAATGTGATCATAACACTGTTTTTCAGTCTACTCTTGAGCTCGGCATATGGTCTTGGTTACCAAAAAAGTGATTGAATGTAGCCGTTAAACTTCTCGCTCGCACACTAATACTGTCTATTGCGTAAAGGTGAGATGGTAAGCGGTGACATAAAATCTGTTTTTTTTACTGTATACCTCTTGGAGCTCCTAGAGTCATGGACATGGATCTACCGGAAAAAAATACTCGTGTACATGTTATCGAACCACCGCGATCACGAGTAATTAGCCCTCTTCTGGACCTAATATTATATTCGTATTCATTTATAGATTTTAGTCACTCAAAAATATTGAAAAAAATATCTTTATCTACATCTCTACTTTTCCTTGTTCATGTACAAGTCTATACAAAATCAAGGTTTTCGTAGATTATAATATAACTATACTCGCTTTGATATATCACCCCCATCTTCACCTTTTATTTATTAAATTTAACAATTATGTGAAATATATAAACACTATTTAATTAGATAAACATAACACAAAGTAAAGTAATTACATATTAAATCTAAAACATAATTAAAATAATGAAAAACTAAATACACACAGGCCATTGTATATGAATATGGTTACGCTAATTACTAAAACTACCAGCAGCTTTGTTTGATTTGTACATAATACTAAAATAAAACTACAAAATTAGGTATAAATAACCCAAAACCAAAAGAGGCTGTTTCAAAATATTTCATGCAAAGCTTAAATTATTAAAAAAATATACCGAACCATTACTACCTCCTCATTAAAAAGCGGGTTAGTATCGAATTATAAATATTACCAAAGTTTACTGAATAATGCAAGCGACTGTATACCCGCCAGTTTTTAGACCGTGACAGCTATGTAGGTTCATTAGGATATAAACCAGTGAAGCATTTATTTACCAATCCACGTAACTACTTAGTAATGTTAATGCCCATACGACAGAACTACGCTCAGGCTTGAACTCAACTTGAGTAGAGATATGAGTACGTTTTGTTACATACTGTCAAATCTCCACTTTACGTATCACGTATACCATTTGACGCTAAATTCGATAATTTTGATCACATTTTGTGTCTATGGTTCATATTAAATGTGGATCCATAGTCGCAAAATGTGGTCAAATATATCGAAAATAACTCAAATGGAATACGACCTTAGAGAGAATTAAACATAGTGGCATATCGACCCGCCACAATTTTTTTTTTTAAGTTTTTGCGAACTTTGAAAATAGTATATATGTATTTGTATGTTAATAATTTCCATTGATCTCATATAGCGATCTTTACCTCCTAATATTTCGGAAACGTGACACTAGATTACCTTTTTACTTAATATTTTTTGTTTGTATAAGTGTCCTCTACGCATATATACTATTTACATCGTGCGCGGAAACATTGAAAATAAAATCAAAAGGTCAGCGAGTCGATATGCCAGCTTTACAAAGGAACTGTTTCCGTAGCGCTAAACGTACTTTCCTCATATTTTAAATATCAAGTGTTCAGACTTTTAAATGCATGTCCTTGATATACATGTAGATAATTGTGATGCTTATGATTTGCCAGGTTTCTGTAAAATAGTTTAAGTTCAAAATTATTCAGATTTTTAATGGAAATTTAGATTTTCATTTTTAGCGACAGAAACGAAAAAAGATTAGGTTAATTAAACAATATTAGGCACAAGGACATGCATCCAAAATTTCACGAAGTTTGAAACACTTTGTATACATATTATGACGAAAGTACGTTTGTATAGAACGCGTTCCAAAGACCTTAACTGCATGTTTGAGCGCATTTCTGAAATAACAGCCTTAAATGCAGCTTTGAAGAAAATTTCCAAATGTGGCAGACATAGAAGTTAGCCAGTTTCAAACCTGTGTGGGAAGCGAGATACAGGGAACAAACTACACACTGAAGAGGCGGTGAAACTCAAGTCACATACGTTACCGCACACGCTACTATGTAAATTGGCATAACTACCAGGAATCTAGTTAAGAATGATTAAACGATTAAGTCTAAATATTTTTTCTATTATATGTTTTTATATCATTTTGAACAGATGAAAATCAGGCTGACCTTCGTCTAAACTGCATACTTCCATTAAGATCCTTTTTATTGCGTTCTTACGCAAAAATTACGCTTTAAATTTTCACTTGACATAGACATTATATAACATTAAATTTAGCTGTTACACTTTTCTATTATCGTAGTTTCGATTAGACCATACAAACAATTTTAATTCTACAGTCGATTTTTTTCAATGTCTTTGAGAGACGAAAACCATTTTTTTTGTAATATATAATAATACAAGGTTTATATATTTTTTATAAAATAAATAATAAATAAATTAATCAAAAACTCATTTAATTGTTATTAAATATTACAATTTTACAATTATTAGTGATAGGGATATTTTAGGATAAAAAATAATGTTCACGCTGTAATGTGATCATAACACTGTTTTTCAGTCTACTCTTGAGCTCGGCATATGGTCTTGGTTACCAAAAAAGTGATTGAATGTAGCCGTTAAACTTCTCGCTCGCACACTAATACTGTCTATTGCGTAAAGGTGAGATGGTAAGCGGTGACATAAAATCTGTTTTTTTTACTGTATACCTCTTGGAGCTCCTAGAGTCATGGACATGGATCTACCGGAAAAAAATACTCGTGTACATGTTATCGAACCACCGCGATCACGAGTAATTAGCCCTCTTCTGGACCTAATATTATATTCGTATTCATTTATAGATTTTAGTCACTCAAAAATATTGAAAAAAATATCTTTATCTACATCTCTACTTTTCCTTGTTCATGTACAAGTCTATACAAAATCAAGGTTTTCGTAGATTATAATATAACTATACTCGCTTTGATATATCACCCCCATCTTCACCTTTTATTTATTAAATTTAACAATTATGTGAAATATATAAACACTATTTAATTAGATAAACATAACACAAAGTAAAGTAATTACATATTAAATCTAAAACATAATTAAAATAATGAAAAACTAAATACACACAGGCCATTGTATATGAATATGGTTACGCTAATTACTAAAACTACCAGCAGCTTTGTTTGATTTGTACATAATACTAAAATAAAACTACAAAATTAGGTATAAATAACCCAAAACCAAAAGAGGCTGTTTCAAAATATTTCATGCAAAGCTTAAATTATTAAAAAAATATACCGAACCATTACTACCTCCTCATTAAAAAGCGGGTTAGTATCGAATTATAAATATTACCAAAGTTTACTGAATAATGCAAGCGACTGTATACCCGCCAGTTTTTAGACCGTGACAGCTATGTAGGTTCATTAGGATATAAACCAGTGAAGCATTTATTTACCAATCCACGTAACTACTTAGTAATGTTAATGCCCATACGACAGAACTACGCTCAGGCTTGAACTCAACTTGAGTAGAGATATGAGTACGTTTTGTTACATACTGTCAAATCTCCACTTTACGTATCACGTATACCATTTGACGCTAAATTCGATAATTTTGATCACATTTTGTGTCTATGGTTCATATTAAATGTGGATCCATAGTCGCAAAATGTGGTCAAATATATCGAAAATAACTCAAATGGAATACGACCTTAGAGAGAATTAAACATAGTGGCATATCGACCCGCCACAATTTTTTTTTTTAAGTTTTTGCGAACTTTGAAAATAGTATATATGTATTTGTATGTTAATAATTTCCATTGATCTCATATAGCGATCTTTACCTCCTAATATTTCGGAAACGTGACACTAGATTACCTTTTTACTTAATATTTTTTGTTTGTATAAGTGTCCTCTACGCATATATACTATTTACATCGTGCGCGGAAACATTGAAAATAAAATCAAAAGGTCAGCGAGTCGATATGCCAGCTTTACAAAGGAACTGTTTCCGTAGCGCTAAACGTACTTTCCTCATATTTTAAATATCAAGTGTTCAGACTTTTAAATGCATGTCCTTGATATACATGTAGATAATTGTGATGCTTATGATTTGCCAGGTTTCTGTAAAATAGTTTAAGTTCAAAATTATTCAGATTTTTAATGGAAATTTAGATTTTCATTTTTAGCGACAGAAACGAAAAAAGATTAGGTTAATTAAACAATATTAGGCACAAGGACATGCATCCAAAATTTCACGAAGTTTGAAACACTTTGTATACATATTATGACGAAAGTACGTTTGTATAGAACGCGTTCCAAAGACCTTAACTGCATGTTTGAGCGCATTTCTGAAATAACAGCCTTAAATGCAGCTTTGAAGAAAATTTCCAAATGTGGCAGACATAGAAGTTAGCCAGTTTCAAACCTGTGTGGGAAGCGAGATACAGGGAACAAACTACACACTGAAGAGGCGGTGAAACTCAAGTCACATACGTTACCGCACACGCTACTATGTAAATTGGCATAACTACCAGGAATCTAGTTAAGAATGATTAAACGATTAAGTCTAAATATTTTTTCTATTATATGTTTTTATATCATTTTGAACAGATGAAAATCAGGCTGACCTTCGTCTAAACTGCATACTTCCATTAAGATCCTTTTTATTGCGTTCTTACGCAAAAATTACGCTTTAAATTTTCACTTGACATAGACCATTCAAATAAAATAGCAATACAATGCGTTCTTATGTGCACACTGGGAAGAGATCTTTCAGTTAAGAAAATAGTGATGCAACGATTACAATTAATCCGAATTTGCGGATTTTTTCTTCCTTGTTTAATTACCGATTAAACAAGGAAGAAAAAATCCGCATTACCGTTTACAAAAACTTAAAATAACATTTAAAAAGATCCAAGATGCTATTAAAGCTATAATAAAAGGGTATAAAATAAAATAATTGTGGACACATTTGAAATTATGAATTCTGAGCTTACTGGATTGCTGCATACTAGCACAGGAACAAAAAACCGGCTATGTACGAGTTGGACACCGAGGGTTCCGTACCAACACAGAATGTAACGTAAAATGTTTTTTTTCAATACAGCTTCAGATCCATAGCGGGCATCCGACCTGCTTTTGGCCGGATTTTATTATTTCTTGTTCATACATAGATATTTGCTTAAAAGCATACCAAGTTTGATCAACTTTTCATATAATCATAAATCGTAATCGGCGATTATCAGAATTGATAATCTTTACCGTAAATGCCGTTAAATCAGGAATCGTTGCATCACTACTAAAAATACACGCTTCTTCACTTAACGTGGTTATTTAGATGAATCGATATTTTAATAGCACTCATCACTGAGAATTCACTGAAGAACATGAGAAGAACTAATGATATTGACTAGATTGCATTTATTGCGTCTATACCCTGTTTTGCATGTAAGGGTAAAGTCATTGGTTTGCCCATGCATGCATTTTTTTAGACTAAAATATTTCTACCTTATTTCTCCCTCAATCCGGAGCATTTGTATTCTAGAGTACTGTGAATTCTGCTTAGCGGTTAAATATAAAAATGGCAGTTGGCATGCACTGTGCGTTAATGAGGGTGAGTCAAATTTCTCCACTACACAAGTCTGTCCCATTTGTTCCGCTGCAGCAGGGTGACTATACAAAATAAACAAAAATAGTGAATAAAAAAGTGAGCGCTGCTGTTTCAGTATCAGTTCCAACCTTTCGAGCTCCTAGGACCCATAAAGAAACAGCCTCCTTTGCGCTTAGCAGTACTTGTGACTTTGCCGATCGGTCCTCTGTGAACGTCGTGTCCTGTAATGCACTACACGTTAAAGCGAGCATTGTTAATCGCCACTACATGCACACTCTAGACCGGGGCGTACAATGCGGTGGGTTAAAGATATCATGAAGGATACACGCCATGATTGACAATCAAGTCATACTATTTCGTGAATTAAATATGGATACACGCCATGGTTGACAGTTAAATATATTTCGTGAGTTAATTAAGGATACAGGCCATGGTTGACAATTAAGTCATACTATTTCGTGAGTTAATTAAGGATACACGCCATGGTTGACAATTAAGTCATACTATTTCGTGAGTTAATTAAGGACACACGCCATGGTTGACCATTAAGTCGTATTATTTCGTGAGTTAATTAAGGATACACGCAATGGTTGACAATTAAGTCATACTATTTCGTGGATTACTGGACGTGAGAATACGCGATATTTTTGCTTTTATATAGACATATATAAAGACTGGATGTTGGATACTCACATTTTTTACAGCTCCAGAAACCATTGTGGTTATTCTAGGTATGGTTGCCAAGTTTAATTACAAGATTCTGATTGTAGTGTTGTCTGAATTAAGAACGTTTTGTGGACAGGGATAGAAATAGTATAATTTGAATAATCAACTATAATTGTGTCTGTTCTAAGAGCATTTGTCTACCTTTTAGTGTGTTAATTTTAAATTTCAGCATTTATTACATCATTCTAGAACAGGAAAATGTTAGAATCAAAAGTGAAGAATGTTGAAAATTACTTGAAATGTTATGAAATTTATCACTTTGAAAGACATCCAAGTAATCAGTTGTGTTGCAAAAGTATTGTTATAATAACGTCTTTGGAATGTTTCAAGTTCATTGTTTCTTAATAATGATATTACAAAAGTACTGATATGGATAAGTTTCAAGGTGATATGTTTAGTGTTGAAGAAATGAGTTTGATAAAACTGAAAGGTGAATTTGTGGGGACATACTCGGACTTTCTCGAGCTCTGTCTGTGTAATCTGCAATTGCTCCAGTAGTTCTTCCACAGACACCCGGCTAGCCGATCCTTGGGATGTACTCGCATCACCATTCTGAAAAAACAAATCAGTTTATTTATACACAGCTGTTAGTGTTAGTACCACCTTATTAAATAAATGGTATTCATTCTACACAAATTATCTAAACTTAAAATTCCATAAATTATGATTCTTATTTGTTCAGGATACTATCCAAATTCATATAATGCTTGCAAATGAAATTCTGGTCATTCTTGTTCAGTTTAAACTACAATCTATATTGGTATAATTCTTGCAAATGAAATTATGGTAGTTCTTATTCTGTTTATATCACAACTCAAATTTGCGAAAGACAAATCTAAAGGTAGAATTTTGCGTTCAATTGTATGTTTCACACAAGATTTTGTCTAAAACGAAGTAATATTTTTTCTTTTTATGTATATTGTGGCGCCCACGGGGCAGACCGAGAAAGAGCTGGATTAACTGTGTGGAAGAAGACCTGAGCAAAATGGACAAACTCACAGCCTGGTGGAAGACAGCCAGAGATAGAGCAAAGTGGTCGAAGTTGGTAGAGGAGGCCAAGACCCACATTGGGTTGTAGCGCCGAAGGAAGAAGAAGAAGTATATTGTGGCGGAACAAGCGTGAAGCCCACTGATGTTGACTAACCTCTAGATATAACAGGTGCATTTCGTCACAAGTTACGAATTGCACTGCGCCTGTCACACTGAGACATACAATTGTTAAGCCTCATGTGCCCGTAATTTAAATAATTTTAGTGGCTCTCAAGGACTGCTGCCAGAACACACTGTTAGGTGCTTGGCGACATTTTTACTACTTGAGGGTGGTAGCTAACCAGGCGAGCATTCGCAAAATGCCTTTCCACCATGCGGTGAAGCTCAAGCCGGTGGTGTGGATCGAACCATGGACCTGCAGCAGTCCACAACTATTTTAACCGCTCAGCCATCATTGCTTCAAAATTACCTAGAATTAAATGTAATAATCCTATTTTTATAATGGCCATTTTAAGTGTTATATAAATTGGGATTTTAATATGAATATAATAAGATCTACCAACAGTTTAGATAATTTGCATAGAATCAACACCATTAGTAATAATTATTTATATTGCACTTCCTCACGAACTAGCTAATAATAAGAATAACAGTATTATAATGACAATGCACAACTTAAGGATTGAATATTCCTGAAAAGATCTATCATTTAAACAACTGTAGAGATGTTTCAAGTTGGTGTGAAAAATAGTGAGATTACAAACAATTGAATTTATATTATTAATAAGATTCTTTGTGTCTGAAGTATAAACCATCAACAAATCTAAGTACATAGTAAATTAACTCAAATATCTACAAATATTTAAAAAATTATGTATATGTAGTACTAGAAACATATAATTGTTTTTGCTAGAACAAAGAACATGGTAATGAAAAATTAAAATTCTGTCTAAGTTTCCCATATGAATATGTATGTAGGTACTAATCAGGAAAACTAGTAGTTTGTTGAACGAAACTTAGACCATATAATTAATGAATATTTACACATTTACCAATGAAATTATTTTACACATTTACAGCTACCAATCGTTATAAAGATCTAAAGTACAAGACAAAAAATTTCAGTAACAACTGGGTTAAGTACATTGAGAGCTTTATTGTATGCCTAATGTACAGAAACATCCTATTTATGTCGAGTAGTGGCATGCTACACATAGAGCATAATTATGACGAATGTAAATATTGCCTGCCTCAATCTATTTATGTTCTTATATTCTGAGTCTCGGAACTGATGGCATTCCAATTCCTTTTGTAATCTATCTCCCTGCCAAAAATTAAAAAAAAACAAAAATAATTAATACAATGGTAGCTTCATATACAAATTCCAAGTCTCCCAAAATGGCATTGACAGTTGTTTTGTTTAGTGAGCAAATTAATCTTTATACTATTTTTATAAACAAGCAGATATCAAATACCTAACTAAGATATCTATTTTATAGAGGTCAAACAACACCAATGTCTTGCATTTTTGCACAAACAAAGATGAAACAAAGAATGTTTGCAAGCTGAAGTTAAACAAACATTTTTATGCACACCACACTCTTTTTGTGAATTGATGTTGCAGCTATTTTAATGAGATTTTGAAATAATATGCTAATAGTTAGACAGAATTAACAAGGAATATTTAAATAATTTTCGTAATAAACAGAGAAATAAATGAACAAAAATATTTTTATGAGAATGGTCTTACCTTATCCAATTCAAACTTAGCAGCCTCAACCCCCTTGTTGTACATTTGCAAGTACATAGACTTGTGTCGTGTCTCCTCATCTTGCAGCTGCTTGCTGGCTTCCTCCAGCTGTTTCTCAAGACAGTGGATCCTCTCCTTGGCTTGCTCATAATTTGGCAAAAGTTCACAATAACGAGTATTTACATCTGCTAACTTTTGCAACAAAGCCTCTACCTTATCGTTATGGGCCTTTTTCATATCTTGTGTCTCTCCAACGTGTGCCCGGATTACATCTTCTATCTTTTTCTCATAATATGCAATTAAACTACGGCGATCTTCATCAACATCGGATAAGTCAGTCATGCAACTAGCCTCATTTGTCAGCATGTGAACAGACTCTTTAGAATGCAAGGAGGAATTAGTGAGATCATCAAAGTGGCCAGAGTCTGTAAAGGAACCTTGCATTTCATTGCGGCAACGAGTTGGGGTCTGATTTTTGAACAAAGAACTGTCAGTGACATCAAAACTTCTACAAGCCTCTTCCAGCTTAGGACTTTCTTGTATAGACTCCTCAGCATTTTCTCTGATGGTTACAACTTCACTTGAGTTTGATTTTTCATCAGGCGAACATATAGATGTCTTGTACAATCTAAGTTCAACAACTTCTTTGGTGAGATGGAATATTTCACTGTCTTTCTTGTCTAAGTCTTTTTTAGCCTGACTAAGAAGGCTCTTGAGCCGTCTGATTTGCTTTTGTGCTCTTTGTGTGGGTGTAAGGTATTCCTCACCTGCCAGGCCTGCATGTGATGAGCAATGGAGGACATACCGCATGGACTTGCCACTAAAGGTGGTGCCATTGAATGGAGCATAGCCAACATCAATTGATGCAGCTGTTGCTGCACTTCCATAGCTGTGTAGAGATTCATCATCGGGTAAATCTTCTGGAGAACCTGGTGGAGTATTGGCAGAGTCTGTCATGCTCATTTTCCTGCCTCCACAGCCATCTTGTGTTTTTAGACAAGACTTTTTTGGCTTTTGAGGTGCATTATTGGAATTAAAGGACTGTAAATAACACAAAACAATCTTAGAAATCTCAGGTAAAAACCAAACACTATGTGAAGGTAAAAATACCCACAAACATTTATGTTGCAAAACAAAAGAAAAATAATTAAATTAGACTAGTAGGTAGTATGTAGGTATACATAACTAGATTAGACTAGCTTCAAAGACTCCAGTTGGGAGTTATTACAGTAGAATTTAGGACACTGCGTCTTTTGTGTTTGCTTAGCTTGGCTCAAGTAGCCATGGCAATATTAATTGTGGATTAGTACCTATCGAGCGGTGCTGTCGGCGAGATACTCACATGGCTCCGCGGACGATGGCCAGGCTCCAAAAGGCGCGGCACATCGCTGCGCTGCTTTTGATGCGTATTTTCCGTGATTACTGGAATTAATTTCCTTGTGGCTAGTGGTGACCGCTGAACCATCTTTTCCCCGCGCAGCCGCAGAGACGAGCTGCGCCGGAAATTTCCGGTGACACTAGCCACGCAGCAGTGTTCATCGTGGAATTCTGGGACTCTTCTAATGTAACTTCTGCTCATTTTACTCAATTATTCGCATCGGCACCGCGTACTGCAATCAAATTTAACACAGCTGTTCAACTTCAAATTTCCATCCAAAAATCCACCAACCCAACCACATCATGAACGCAAACAGTGTAGTAAAAACAAAACGCAGACGCGGCGTTATGTCAATTTGACTGTTGTCAAAGTTACGTCAATTAGACGTAAAACCATTAAAATTAATAAGGGCCTACTCCATTCGACGCTAATTTCGTTATTTTCGATAATTTTGACCACATCTGCGTCTATGGTTGTGATTATTGTGATCGTGTGTAACTGTTCTCCCCTGGAGATTTTGATTTAGGATAAGAACGCTAAGATTGCCACTAAAATTTGCCACTTCTGTCACTTTTGACATTAGATGTAGGTAATTCTAACTGTTTCTGTAGCTTCATGGCGTTTATGGCGAAAATAATGCCAAGACCCAAGTGGAACAACTTTTCCAGAGTGTGATCGTTTTTAGCGTTTTTGGCGAATTTAACTTCAAATGGTACGCACCCTAAGATCAGGCTTTGAATGTATTTTTTTTTATTTCTTTATGCCTGATAGGTTAGCCTTTGACCATATCTCACCTGATGGTAAGTGATGATGTGGTCGAAGATGTTGTTCAGACTAACCTAGAATTACTGGCTCTTAAGGACAACTGCCGGAACACACCGTTAGGTGTTTGGCGACAGATTTTCTACTTGAGGGTGGTAGCTAACCAGGCGGACATTTGCAAATTGCCCTACCACCATGCAAAAATTGTCTCATTGATTATTTTTATACTTATTATACAAATTTGATATAATGTTTTGTTTTTGTAAATAGTTTGTAGTAAGTAGATATATTACTTGTGCTGTACTGTATATGTTTTTTTGTGTTGTCATCTTTCAGATTAACTTTACCCGGATACTAAATTGACCCACATGCTGAGTTGTACAAAGGCCTGCCACCGATCACTCTCTGTTTCGATCGTTTGTTTTTTCTCAATCCACGCGACATTCGCGAAATTGTGACAAGCCCGCAGAAGTCACAAGTTTTTTTTAAGTCATGTGCGGGAAAAAAATAATTCCTATCGTATATTTGTGATTTTGTAATGTAATCCGCATAGCAGGCGTTATTGCAAACCTAACCATATTAAAATTATAAGGTTGCGTCATCATTTACAAGTATAAAACCAATTGCAAAATTGGTCTTGTTTGTAGTACAACGCAAGTGGTACTATAGATGTCGTTCCATCCCAATACGATGGTTAAACAACGATAGGAAAGATTTGAGTTATGACGTCATGTCATGTTAGCTCAATTGGTTAGAGCATACCCCGGCTCAAGGGGTGGATGGACGCGGATCCCGCACATGACTTAAATTTTTCCTATCGTATATTTGTGATTTTGTACAGTTCGACCAACTTATCTGTTCAGGCGGCAGAAAAAAGAACTACAAAATTCCCTCAAATTGTGACAGTTTGTAGTTGATTTCCTTCGTGCCCGACCCGTGGTACAACTGCGATGTCCAACTGGTTGTACTACGGAGAAGTAAAGTTACCCATGGTTCAACTCTTTTTTTATATATTTATGATTATGATCCATGGTACAACGGTGGAATTATGTCCAACTGGTTGGACTAACGGGATAAAGTAGTAAATGATCACCAAAAGTAGTATATGAAATTAAATTTATGTGGCGCATCGCCGGCCGCTGCCGCGGCACGCTCGCTACGCTCGCTTGGCTCGCGCGATGTTGTAGTCACAAGTAACCTAACGCTCCTCCTCGCTTCGCTCGTCGTCGCAACTAAATATGACTTTGCCCTAGAATATGGATAAATAAATAACTAGTCCATAGATAAATTCAATTCCCAGTAGTACAACTAGTTGAACCAAGGAAAGAATAACTCACTCGAGTTGAATCATTGGTAAAGATATTTCCCCATAGAACAACCAGTTGAACCATATAAAAAAAGAGTTGAACCATGGGTAACTTTACTTCTCCCTAGTACAACCAGTTGGACATCGCAGTTGTACCACTGGTCGGGCACTATTTCCTTCACCAATAGCGCCCTCGAGAACTGCACAGTTAAGTTGGTGGTACTATAATTAAAATAGTAGTTTATGCAACTGTCATATAATAGAGGGTATTAAAACATGAGTGCAGTTTTTAGAAATGAGCCGCAGGCGAGTTTCAAAATAAGATTACACGAGTGTTTTAATACCTAATTATATGCAGTTGCATACACTAGTTTATTTAATCTCATGGCTATTGGTAGCTACAATAAAATTTTTATCCAACAAAATATTACTCAAATTCGTATGTATAGTACCACCAACTTAACTGTGCAGTTCGCGAGGGCGCTGTTGGTCAAGGAAATCAACTACAAACTGTCACAATTTGAAGGAATGTTGTAGTTCTTTTTTCTGCCGCCTGAACAGATAAGTTGGTGGGACTATACCTACGAAATAGTGCCAACTTGAAAAAAGTCTGTTATTGGTCTATGGCTCGGAACCAGCGCGTTGCGCGCGCAGCGCGCTCACCACAGAGTACTTTAATAATTATAAAAATGTTTTAAAGCATTGTTTTGCATAAAAATAATGCTTTAATTGAACTTTTTAATTTTCTTAAAGAAGTATGTGCCAATAAAAGTCTGTATTTCATTTCATAATTAGAATATTACCGAATGAGATTATATAAACAATATGAAGGACACGATTCAGTGTGTTTTTTGGAAGCAGTAAACAAAAGCATGAAATATATCTGTTTCTGTCTGTGTACTGGCTTATACTAATGCTACGATATTCCTACGCTGCACACACAGGTTTTTGGCCCTAAAAGTTGATCAAAAATATTTTTTGCGTTTATTAGTATAATTAAAGTATTTCGTTTTATTTTTAAGTACAGTAGTGTAAAAAAGAGGCAAACATTATTCATAACCAATTTTATTTCCAATTTTCCTTAGGAACCGAGACAGCCTGCCTCACAGTAGTCCCGGTTCCTAAGAAGGGCGGTCAGAGGGATTGCAGGTCGGATAAAAAATTTAGGAATAACTTTTTTACCTAATAAATGATTATTATGAAGTTCTTAGGGAAATAACAAATAAAATATTTTTAAAAGCAATGTAGTTGCTACATACAAAAAAGCATTCATCCATACTAAAAATTTGGTAGGTTAAAAAAATATAGATAAAATTGGTTTTATATATTTCTGAGCATAGTTAAATCGGTATTTAAATAATATCATTTACTAGATAATATATAAAGGAACAGGGAATTTAAAGGCCATTACACAGTAAAACATTAAAGTTAACAATATTTACATTTTTGAAAACTTGCAATATGGTTCAAGCACATAATAAATCCAACACTTCTTTTGCAAATACAGACTTCTTCTTACACGGTAACTTTCTTATACTAGAAATAATTATATAATTTTGGAGCGCTCGTAGCGAAGTTTGATCAGCAAAGTCCGCCGCCAACTCTGACTAAATAGAAGAAAAGACGGAGGCTCGTAAAACATCAAACTGAAACCACACTTTTATACATGTGTGCGATTGGAGGGTTGCCATATGAAAGCAAAAATAACTAAATTGTAGGATTTATGGGAGAAAAATTTTTGAAGATATCTCTTCGTAAGAATACTTCGCAATAACATAATATTATTTATATTGCGCAATATTATTATGATATTGCACAATCTTTACGATTATTGTTTAATATATTTCGCATTTTTTTAAGATATTCTAGACTCTACGTTCTCTAGGACAATAAATAGCGCACAGTTATGATTATTTTTACACATATCTCTATCAATTTGTGTATAATGTTTGTGAAAACAGAATTAGAAACACCTTACAATTTCACCGAAAAAAATTTAAAATAAGGTTTTTAGGTTCTAACGATTATTCCTAACCGCGGATAGCCAATAATCTATGGGTATGTTCCATTAGTCGCTAAGAACGTTATTTTCGATAATTTTGATCACATTCTGCGTCTATGGTTGTGATCACGTGATCGTTTGTAACTGTCATCCCCGTTCCATTTTTGGATAAGAACGCTAAGAACTTTTGACATTAGATGTAGCGTTTAAGGCGAAAATAACGCCAGAACCCATGTGGAACAACTTTTTGGGAGTGTGATCGTTTTTAGCGTTTTTAGCGAATCCCACTCAAATGGTACGCACCCTATATAAGCACTCCTTATTGGAAACCTGAAATGATAAACAACAATAACACAACACGTATCACGGGAGTGTTTTAAAAATACTGCTAATTAACAATTTGCGTGTGAAAGTTTTGGTAGCCTAGTCGATATTTATAGCTTTTAGACCTAGAATTTCATTATTTACCATAGATAGATTATACTAAAAATATCAAACGAAAATTGGTTTGAGCATTTTGTGATAATAAAATAACCGTTCCTGTCATTTGAAGAACTTTTTCCAAAATATTTTTGGTTTATAATTGTTAAATTTTGAGAAATTGTAAATAAAATAAAAAACCAACAATACTCTTTAAATGGTTTTCTATTTATCTACGGCATCTGCGACGGGAGCATATCATATGCGTGTCCTGACACGCTCTTGGTCGATTATTGTCTTCGTTAGTCATCAAACTGTAGGCTTTTGCCCAACTGTGGGACAATTTTGTAATAACTTTTAACCTGCAAACTTTTATAAGAAGTATCAAATTTCTTGGTCGAACTATCTAACTACTATAGTTGCAGTGATAACAAAGATATTGCACTATAACTATAGTAAATTAAATTTAACTAAAACATGATTAGTTGCAAAACTCTTTACTGGTTATTTCCACATAAGGTAAGATAATCCCTAGTTTTTCCTAATAAACATACGCTTGTTTAGATATAAAGTATATAATGTTACAGCTACACGAACCGACTATTAAAAACTGCACTTTTGGAAACAACCTAAAATGTATGTCTGGCAACACTTTTGTTTACATTTTTATTCGAAATTATAACCTAAATTACTTTATATTTAAGAAAGTAGATTATATTTAATTCTTACGTGTGTTTTAATACTCAAGTCAGTTGTAAATGTATTAATTCCGTTATGTGTGACGTGTGTAATGTGCGACGGTCTATCGTGAACGAGGACAATATTGGCCGAATTTGGATATGTTTGTGTGAGTGAGTTGTGTCTTACATAAAATTGGCCGAATTAGATGCTTCATTTTTGATTTTCATTAGACTCCCTCTTTCTTATTAATTTCTCTGAGGCCGCCAAGGAATCCTTGGTATAACTTGCCTTATATATTATAATGCTTGTTGAGTAATATCCTTGGCAAGGATATTCCTCAACAAGCATTTTGGCTGTATCAAAAGCGTAACTCTTAAATTTTCGGTAGTTAAAAGTTCTTAAAACTCTTTCCGATACCATTTGTAACGATATACCTGTATGTTGAATTTATCTCTGCATATATAGGTAGATATACGGGATATAACAATTAAATAAAACACCATCCTTATACTATGTAGTAGGTACTTAGCCACCTACTTACTAACAATGTAAATGTATTTTTTTCACAAATACTTTATTTTTTTGTTGCGCTTTGCATACCAAAATAAAGGACATGTATTTTTTTTATTTCATTTCCATGATAAAATTAGGATTTACGGTGTAGGTACGCTAATGTGTTATTAAATTATTTTTTCTCAAACACAAAGGCGTGACAATCTTATAATTTGATTTAATTCAATATTTGTGCAGCACAATGGTTACGGTGCGTTATCTACGTTGCGTGGTCAATAGGTAGGTAATATTTACGTTGCAGGTAATACCTACTGTGGTTAGAGGTAGGTAAGCTTAACATAATTAATTAATTATAAAATTAATTGTTGTTATAATTTGAGTGACATTTGGCATTTTTGGGATTGGAGCCATGCTCGGCTTCAAAAATAAATAGCATTAAAATTTTGTTTTATATTTTTTTAATTTTATTTATGCCTTATAGGTTAGCCTTTGACCACTATCTCACCTGATGGTAAGTAATGATGTGGTCGAAGATGTTGTTCAGGCTAACCTAGAAGTGCTAAGTATGCGCTAAGTAGTCTTACATTCCGATGTCTTAGAATAAATAATAGCACTACGTCCTATCTGTAATGTGGGAACATTTTCTCAAGCATTGTATTTTATTTGAGCTCAGGTAAATTGAGTCAAGTAGAGTGGCTTGTTAAGACGTCTTATTGCAACACTACGATGTGGTTGCACAATCCACCGGCAAAAGAAACTGCAAGTGTTGCGAGAACGCGCACTAATCGGTGAAGAGTTAAAAACTGAGGCTGTTGAAACTTATGAACTATGTAACTTTCAACTATATTTCAATTTATTCAACAAAAAGTCACAGAATTAATAAAGGATAGGTTACGAGGATTGTAATCTGTTGTAGAAAATGACGTAGAGCTGCCGCTTCGCAATATATATATAATTTCATCGCACAAGTGTGCCCCTTCCGTCCTTCTTCGATAACAGCAGTTAAAATCCTTTTAAAATTACATTAACGGCTACAGCTCAAGCGTTTGTTTCCAGTCATTGATATTTGATACTGGGACATCGCTGCGCATCACATCTGTCTTAGAAAACGATCATTCAACAAAACAACATCAAAAATACCTAAGATATCTATTACTTATGCCGAATGGTAATGATTATAAAATGTACCAAGACTACCAACCAAGCGTTAGTAATCGCTGATTTAGAATAAAACTATAGGTAATAAAAAAATACAATTATACCTACATCTTATACAACGTACGTATAATTGTTGTTTTTATTTCACCTAGCTCGATTATTAGCTATTTTAAAATGGGGGCACTGTGGTGTGAATATGCGTGATATGTAGGCGTGCTTGAATGTTAAATATAGTTAGAATTTAGTGAATATCTAGGATTTTTAAGAATACATAGTCTCTGGGAGGTAGTAGCAGGTTTGCGTGTTTTGCCTGCAAAAGAACAATATTTACATTCTTGTGTCAAGTATCGAATCTACAGCTCATAAAACGTGGCAGATAATCAATTTTAATATTCCCGTAAGTAGTCAAGATTTACGATCTAGTATCTTGGATGGCGAAGGGGCGATTTTTGTAGTCAGGGACTATACAGGGTGTCCCGTAAGTAGTGGACCAACGGGGTGTGGGTGATAGGGGGAACTATTATCTACCAAAACCACTAAAAATTATTGTTCTAGGTCTTATAGTTTTAAAGTAATTATTTTTTTCAATAAATAGGTGAAATTATCGTCTTATGTACACACATTTTATAATTCTACGAAATATATCACTTATTTTTTTGTTATTTTTAATCTAGTCGGTTAAGAATACATAGGTCTTTCTAATTAAAATCGTATTTAGGTGTAATTATCATTAGCATGAAAATTACAAAATAAAACTAGTGCAATTTTTACATTTCAAGATGCTCTATGTGGTGTTTGAGCTAAGCTGGTGTAAAAAAAATATATTATAGCCTAGTGAAACTTCATTATAAAAACATCTACATGTCATACCAATTACAAAAAAGTATAACACTGTGGTTTAAATAAGTATTTTTCCTATTTTAATTACTATCAAAACCAAAAGACTTTTTTGCAAGAAAATAAAAATACATTGTTAATAATGGAAAAGCTTTTAGTACACATATTTTTTCTTACATTAAGTGCTCGAAATGCTTTCCTCTAGCTCTTATGCATAACCAACATCTTCGTATAAAGTTTCTTTGTAAACTTTATACTTTTTTTTCTTTGTTTTATTTTTAACATTTAACTTTTTTTTTACTTTTTATTTTTTCTTTTTGATAGATAATAGTTCCCCCTATCCCCCCACACCCCGTTGGTCCACTACTTACGGGACACCCTGTATAGAAAATAATACTAACCCATATTTTAGCAGCAGTAGAACTCTTTGTGCGAGATCTTTTTTACCGGCAAGCAGTAATGTTCTTATTACTGTTCCGGTTTAAAGAGTATTGGTGCCGATGACATTACAGGCACATGAGACGTAAAAACTTTGTCTCTGTGTGATGGGCGAAGCAGTTCACCACTTGTGACCAACTGCATCTGTTATAGCCAGAGATAACGCTTAACACCAGGCCAGACAGTGAAATACAATGCCTACTACGAGCTAAGAGCGCCCGCCGGGGCAACACTGGACCGCGCCGCTCTCCCTTTGAATAGAATCTCCTCATTCCGTCAAATACAAATAAAACACCTAAAAAAACATCTCAAAATGTTTATTAGGACTAGCAGAAGTCAACCCTAAGAGGACCCTGTATAGGTAGGTATATAGGATTAGCGGTTAACTAGACAAGCAGCTGCAGTTCATGTTAACAATTTGGTACCTATATAGATAGGTTACTAAGCAACAACTGCAAAACTAAACTAGAAAAGAACTGGTTATTTGATTATTGAATAACGACTGTTGTAAAGGGCTCAAGTATTGCAGGTGTATTAATCATTATATAGATTTTAAGCCAGTGGCCGTCAAAACATACCTGAAAACTTGTGAGTATCCGTTCATTATTTTATTAAGGCCGCTAGTTTAAAACGCCAGCCTTGAAACCAACCAAACCTCTCTAAAATGTATGGACAATGTCAGATAGGACGTAGATATACTCACGTTATAAGTAGGTATACTTACCTAATTACTAAGTTACATTTTGTAACAAAAACTTTATAAAAATACACGTAGGTAAGTGATGAAGTTGCTGCTTTTTTATTTTAGATGATAAGGTAGCCTTTCACCATGCTGTAATGACTGCCATCCTAAGAGAACAACCGAGACCGTCCGGAGCACGGAAGCGCTCAGTAGTAATGTCACTAGCGGTTACCCATCCAAGTCATGACCGCGGCGGACTTTTCTTAACTTAGCTGATTGGTTAAGAACGGCTTAACAAACTTCGCTTGGAGAACAATAGAGTATCATAAGATTTGCGAGAAAAGTGTGAGGGGTATTAGATAAAAATCCACCAATATATAATCGTATCATTTTCATATCCTTGCTGAGCGCAGCGATTCTTTTTTCCTCTTTCAGCGTTCATCATCCTTGCACTTTTTTTTATTAATGTAAATTAGGTAACTGTAGCATGCAAGTGCCCGTCAGGCGGAGACATACAGTTAAGTCTCAAGTGTCTGTAATTTTAATGGCTCTCAAGGACTGCTGCCGGAACACACTGTTAGGTGCTGGACGACAGATTTTCTACTTGAGGGGGGTAGCTAGCTTGGCGAACATTCGCAAAATGCCCTTCCACCGAAGCTCAAGCCAGCGCGCGATGGGGATCGATCCGCAGCTGGAAGATACGCAGCATTACACATACATTTAACCACAGCTGTAACCCATAGCTGTGCCAATAGTTATCTTATTTATAATATATTGAACTACCTATATATATATATATATATATTAAAGAAAATACATCAGAGATATGTACAATTTTCAGGCTTACCTGAATTTTGGCTGGTACCTTAGTATATACGTGAACGTACTTAGTACCTAATTGTTTGTAAATATTAGGTCCTTACATATGAAATTGGCGTTTTGTATGGGAGGAACAAAAAGTCGAATATTTTTTAATATAATATATTTAATTAATCAAAGTATGAACCATTATTTTCTGTGCACTTTTGCCATCTCATAGGTAGTTCATTGATCCCTTTACTAAAAAAACCAGTCGGACGGGAATCAATAAAATCTTTGAAGGCGATTTGGACTGCCCCATCGGAGTTGAATTTTTTCCCTTGCAAGAAGTTATCCAAATTTCGAAAAAAATGGTAATCTGTTGGAGCAAGGTCCGGGGAGTACGGAGGATGTCTTAGACTTTCCAATTGAAGCTCTTCTAATTTAGTAGCCGTCTGTAGCGCAGTGTGTGGTCTAGCGTTGTCGTGAAGCAGCAGTGGCGTGGAACGATTGACCAGCCTAGGTTGTTTAGCCGCTAGCTTTTCCATCATGGTTTGCAATTCCTGACAATAGACATCAGCCGTAATAGTCTGGCCAGATTTGAAAAAACTGTAATGAACAATACCGGCACTAGTCCACCAAACGCTTACAAGTAACTTTTTTGGGGTTAATTTTCGCTTGGGGCAGGATTTGGCTGGCTCCCCCCGAAGGGTTCCCGCCTTGTCGTGGCGGTGGGGCTTAGTAGCCGTGGCTTCGTCACCCACGGTGAAGCGAAGAGGAACCAGGGGCCGTGCTGGCTTGGGCAGTTGGCCGGCCCCAGAGGGGCCGCTCCACTGGGCTTTGCCTCTAAGTCCAGACTGGAGCGGCAACGGGTAGGCTGCGGTGCTGTATGGGCAGCACCGCATCTGAGGCGGGCTGTGGTGTTGTATGGGCGACACCACAGCTGACGGTGAGGGGCCACGGCGGGAGAGGAGTGCCGGTATCTCGGTGCGCCGCTCTCCCTACCTTCCGTGGCCACGGCGGGGCCGCCATCCTTGGATGGCGGACGCGGAGGGGCCGCAGGGGAGGAGGAGTGTTGGTATAGCGAGGCGCCGCTCTCCCTATCCTCTGCGGCCGAAGTAGCAGGCGACGGGGCTACTTATCTGACCCGTCGCAGGGGGACCTTGGGCGTCGGAAGCGGGGTCGTCTGATGGCCATTTGCGGGCTTGGTCTCCGGGTGGTAGCGACGTGCCATGTGTTCTGGTGCGTCGTGAGGGGTAGCACCCCAGGAGGGGTCCGGCAACGGACAACCGTGGCGGGTTCGTGGTTGAGTGCTAAAGCGACCCTGCGATCCCGCCGAGAAGCGGTAGAGATGGAACACCGTGTGTTATTTAGTCGGTAGGGGCACTTGCTGCTGTGGGAGTAGTTGGTGTCGAGCCCGACATATCCCGGCCACCTTCCCCGGGGTGGACGGGAATGCGTAAATGCATTTTACACACGTTAAAAAAAAAAAAAAAAAAGGATTTGGCTGGCTGGCCAGGATCTAACCATTGCGCTGAGCGCTTCCGATTATCGTAAAGAACCCATTTTTCATCACAGGTAATGATTCGGTTTAAAATACCTTCATTATTGTGCCGGTGTAGTAATGTAACGCAGCAGTCGACGCGCGTTTGCCGGTTTGTTTCAGTCAATTCGTGAGGTACCCACCTTTCAAGCTTTTTAATCTTCCCAATTTGCTTCAAGTGAATTAAAACAGTTTTATCACTAACATCGCAGCCTGCAGCTAACTCGGACGTGGTTTGCGATGGATCCGCTTCCACAATAGCCTTCAACTCTTCATTATCAACTTGAGTCTCAGGCCGTCCACGGGGCTTGTTCTGCAGGTCGAAATTTCCAGAACGAAAACGTTGGAACCAAAAACGAACTGTGTTTTCTTTTGCAACACGACCGCCATACACATCATTCACCCTTCGAGTTGTTTCCGCAGCACTAGTGCCACGGCGGAACTCGTACTCGTAAATAATGCGATATTTAAGGTTTTCCATTTTGTAAAATGAGTGACGCAAACAGAAAAAAACAGAAGAAAAAAAACAAATGAATGACGATCATCGAAGCACAAATACATAAGTCTATAGCTGTACAAATTTGAATTTGGAATTCCTTACCAAAGAGGAGAAATTCGTGATTAAAGTGGCCAGTACGAAAAACGCCCATTTCATATGTAAGGACCTAATATCATAATAGGAGACTGCATCACATTTAGGTTAATCTACCCGCATGTTTTTTCGTCGTTATTATCTCAAACGAGAAAGTGTTGCAGCTGGCTCGTGAGAATTTCTGTACGTTTATGAATCAAGGCTATATTGGAGGTCGATTTAAACTAGGTATATAATATACCTACCTACATGTAGTAATTATAAGTATTTATTAGAAACATATATGATAATATATAGGTTAGCGTTCGGTACTATTGGAAGCAAAATATTAAATTTATACTCCTAAAGGGCGGTGATTAATCTGCCGCTAATCTCATTAATTGGTTCAATCGCAACGGATCTCGGAATCTACTCGTTTATTACACTTCGTTTATTACAAGTTTTGTTATACTTCTCTATTTTAAATAAAAATAAATGGTCAAGTACAAATATTTTGAATCATGTCAATTTCTAGCTCTATTTCACTTTGACAGCTGCCACATGTAACTGCCATTTTACAAACTATAGCTAAGCGGGTGTTCGACAATGCCCTTCCACCATGCGGTGAAGCTCAAGCCCGCGGCAGTATTCGAACCATGGACCTGCTGTTTATGTAGAAAACCTCTACGCGGCGGTCCATAGCTATATTGCCACTGTCCATCTCTGCTTGATATTTATTAATCTAGCTGTCATTGAAAGACAATTTTGAAGCAGTGATGGCTCAGTGGCATTGGCTATGGACTGCCGCGCAGCAGGTCCATGGTTCGAATCCCGCCCAGAGCTTGAGCTTCACCGCATGGTGGAAGGGCATTTTGCGAATGCCCGCCTGGCTAGCGACCACCCTCAAGTAGAAAGTCTGTCGCCAAGCACCGAAAGGTGTGTTCCGGCAAGTAGTCCTTGAGAGCCAGTGAAATTACAAGCACAATAAGACTTAACAACTATGTCTCAATGTGACGGGCGCAGTGCAATTCGTGAGTTGTCATGAATTGCAACTGTTATAGGCAGAGGTTAGTCCACTTAACATCAGGTGGGCTTCGAGCTTGTTCCATCACAACAACATAAAAAAAAAAAAAAACTAAATTATCAAGTACAAATATTTTGAATTCACTTTGACTTCACTTTGACAGCTGCCAAATATAACTGCCATTTTACAAACTATAGCTAAGCGGGTGTTCCCACAATGCCCTAACACCTTGCGGTAAAGCTTAAACCCGCGGCGAGATCCGAATCATGAATCTACTTTTTTTTTTATGTTTTTGTGACGGAACAAGCTCGAAGCCTATCTGATGTTAAGCGGACTAACCTCGCCTATAACAGATGCATTTCATCACAAGTAACGAATTGCACTGCGCCCGTCACCTTGAGACATAGATGTTAAGTCTCACGTGCCTGTAATTTCACTGGCTCTCAAGGACTGCTGCCGGAACACACCGTTAGGTGCTTGGCGACAAATTTTCAACTTGAGGGTGGTCGGTAGCCAGGCGGGCATTTGCAAAAAGCCCTTCCACCATGCGGTGAATCTAAAGCCCGCGGCGGGATTCGAACCATGGACCTGCTCTTTATGTAGAAAAACTCTACGCGGCGGTCCATAGCTATATTGCCACTGTCCATCTCTGCTTGATATTTATTAATCTAGCTATCATTGAAAGACAAGCAGATTGCGCAACACCTCCCTCACGCCCCCAGAATGTAGGTACTATAATGCTAGTGGTTTTGAAACCGTCGTTACGCTCGGGCGCAAAACTAAAACGCGCTCTTGTGCTCCAAAATCATTGTACCTAATAAAAATTCCGTCCAAATTCCAAAACGTTGACGCTCCCACCCAGCTCAATACTTTTTTTGCAGTCAACAGCGAAACTCCACGTAAGGTGAAATGCGATTGAGTATCTTGGATCCTCGTTGTTTGAGAGAGGAGGGTAACACGTCTTTAACTAAGAAAACGTTGTACTATTTCCTTCTGACGCTGATGACGGTAAATTCAAAATATAAACTTTTCATAGTTTTGTGTCTAGGTCGTCGACCTCGCGTTCGTAGTTTTTTTTACGATATCTATTATATATTCTTTTATACTTGTCTTTCTAGGTTAGCTCGAATAACATCTTCGATCACATCATCATTTACCATCACTTGAGATAGTAGTCAAAGACTTACCTAAAACTCATTAAAAAAACCTTACAAAATACTTTTATTAAACTTAATTTTTAATAAGCCTAGCTAACTTTTCATGTTTTTCAGTTGCAGAACTATGCAAATATTGTAATACTTGACGATTTCTATTTTACTGCGGTTGGTTACCGATTCAATACAATATCCACAAGTTTATGTAGAAAACCGTAAAACCACTAAACGCGTTTCTCCGTCGTAACTAGGCTTTGTAGGTACGTACGCCTACTTATGTATTATGTCTTTGTAATATACCTACTCTATGGAGTACAGCTATTGCATTTCAACTAATGAAAACCGTCGTGGTTGATATTAATCATAATCACTTAGGAGAAGTTAAAAGTTTAAAACAGCGGAACCGTCTCGTTTTAGTGTTCTGTAAAATGAAGTATTAAAATACCTAAATGATATTTTAGGGCTTCGATAGAGCCCTATTAATGAAACTGATGTCTGTTTGTCCGAGTATGTTAGGGTGTTTAGCTCGATTTTTTTTGCTGATAGGTAAGCCTTTAACTACAATCTCACCTGATGTCGTCGAAGGAGTTAACATACTTAACCTAGAGTTACTGGCTCTCAAGGATAGTGTGGTCATGTCAAAGGTTTATTTTTTACGGGTTTATCTCAAAAACTAAAATAGTCATGAACCTGATATATAGTATATACTCTATTTAACCAACAAATACTAAAAACGCCAATTTATGATGTAGGTACTTACGTAGTTTTGAAGCTATGATCAAAACGAACAATTTTTTTTTGTGTGGGATGTTGCGATTCGGAGACATTTATGAGTGAGGTCCGATTCGCACTTAGCCAGGTTTTTTTCAATGTATAACATTTGACTGTATTGCAATGGTCTCTTCTAACGAAGAAGCCATTAGATCTCCAAGTCAAAGTCCTCCAATTTGGAGCAAATGCATGAATTTGCGAAGTGAGCACTTCTTCTTATATAATGTGGATCCTTGCTGCTTCATCATTACTCAATGACGTGGCCTAGTATAATATCAATCTCTGTAATAGTATGAACCTCCTCTGTTGTCATTGTTTTATCTTTCGTACGTGGGCCCTAAATGTCTCGTGGTGCCCCATTTGTAGAGCAGATTCAATGTCAAGTTTACTGTTTTCATTGAATTCTCCACAACGTAGTTTTGTCATATTTCGTTTTTTTTATAATTTCTTCGAATCTTCTGTCATGTGATCTTGACAGTAACAATTAAGCACTTACGTTAATTATTCATTTAGTTACTTATTAAGAAAAACGAGTATAGATAATAAAAGAAAATAAACACTTCGTTTTTATAACAAAAATAATGTTTTGCAGGCATAGAAAACAAATATAAGTATGATATGTTGTACCCATATTTTATGAACGTCTGGAGATACACACTGCTTTTCGTTAATATCTATAATAAAGTATAGTACATACAAGATAGGTATGGAATGCACGTGGCAGGGCATTTTATAAATGTTCGTCTGGCTTGTGACCACCCTCAAATAGAAAATCGGTCGCCAAGCTCCCAACGGTGTATTATTCTAGGTTAAGCCTAGTTAAATTATATACCATCTTCGCCCTCATCATCATTTACCATCCGGTGAGATTATTATCAAAGGCTACCAAAAAATAAAGAAAACAAGAAACGTTGAATGCCGACGTCTGTTGTTTTAAATACTCGTAAATATCAAGCGGATAAGGATCACTTCTGTGTATCTATAGGTCTCATCTGCTGAGCAGTTGGAGGCACAATACCATGCCTATATACCTAGTAGGCTTATTTTCGATATTACCTAGCAACTGTGAAATAAGAATTTGTCGTTCCAATTTCTAAGCATCTCGCTTTAAAAACTAACAGGTGTGAAGTTAACTGACTCAGACAGGTGTCAATGTGCCCTGTTTTCTACATAAAAGTAATTTCGTAATGTCGTTCAACTTTCCGCAACCATACCTCTGCCGCAGATTAAATGACAGTCACTCTCTAACCCCTACCTACATAAGCAGGCAGCCAACCTACCTCTGCAGATATTTATAGGTTGGTACGACGTTTTGCAAGTTATATGATGCCGAGATATCACTGGTGAAATTAAATCGATAAGTCAGAGTAACTTGGCCGTGGTGGAATTGGGAAAGGGTTGTTGTACATTTATGTAGGTTTCACGTTTTAAGTAGTTAGGTTAGATAGATAGATAGATAACTCTTTATTGTACACACCACTACATTACAATAATACAAAATACGAAGGATTACAGTCAAGTGTTACAATGGGCGGCCTTATCACTAACAGCGATCTCTTCCAGGCAACCTTTGAATGGAGAGGAAATAGAGGAGTAATAAGACGGGGGTGCATTAAATTAATATTAACAGCCAGTCGAACAGACTGCTAACTTACAATTTAAACAGAAATATTTTCCTAAACAAAAACAAACAGAAATGACTTAAATACTAGCAATATGCCTTTATAAACTTACATACAACAATACAATAATATACACATAAACACACACACACACACTCACTATACAATTTGTAACCAATTATGCTTTTTAAAGTACGTACATTTCGTATATCTATCCTACAATTGTGATGATGAAGTACAAGCGATAAGCAGCTTTGAACAGAATAGGTGTAATTAATCAGACAAGTAAAAATTTTTGACTTGAATTTTGAATACGTTTAACGATTGTGCTTGCCTGATAGAAATCGGTAGTGAATTCCACAATCGAACCGCTTTGACTGAAAAAGATTTATCGTAAAATATTGTGCCATGTTGAGGCATACTAAGGGATAGGTTTTCTGATGACCTTAAATTGAGAGCATTTGCAGTGTGAAGGAAATTAAAACGTTCCTTAAGATAGCGCGGGGTCAAAGGATTGAACAAAATATTGTAAAGGAGAGAGAGTATGTGAGCATTCCGGCGAAGACGAATAGGGAGCCACTTGAGCTTAGATCGAAATTGAGATATGCGGTCAAATTTGCGCAAGCCAAATATAAACCTGATGCAGAAGTTTTGAAGACGCTCAAGCTTATCTAGCTGTTCCTCAGTGAGATCTGGATAGCAGACATCAGCGTAATCTAGAATTGGGAGTAATAGAGATTGCACAAGAGCAATTTTAGTAGTAACAGGGAGAAAGTTGCGCAGTCTCTTTAAAGCACCTGCAGTGGCGTACAATTTGCGACTAGTTGCTTGCAGCTGAGGAGCCCAACTCAAGCAACGGTCGATGGTCAAGCCCAGATTTTTAACAGTTTCACTATAGGGGATAGGGACTCCATCAAAATAAATAGAAGGAATAATAGACCAGTCCACCCTTGAGATATAACGTGAACTGCCCACAATTATCACTTGGGTCTTGCTGGTGTTTATTATAAGGCCAAATGTTTTGCACCATTCGGTAATGCATGCTAAGTCGTCGTTTATGGAATGTATGGCTTCAGAAAGCTTGTCGAGAGGTGCTTGAGAATAGATTTGAAGATCGTCTGCATATAAGTGGTAGGGAGAAGAAAGATTTTGTGAAATTGTATTGATGAATATTGCAAAAAGGAGAGGTGATAGAACGCCGCCCTGTGGGACACCAGCAGTTGTGTAACACCAGGAAGAGAATTTCTCATCTAACCGTACTCGTTGCCGGCGCCCAAACAGATAACTATGAAGCCAATCGAGTACTGTTGGAGATATGTTAATAGAGCGTAGTATTGCTAAAAGTATGTCGAAATCAACAGTGCAGAAGGCATTAGTGAAATCTAATAATGTGAGTACAGTCAAGTTTCCATTTTCCATTGAAAGGCGTATGTCATCAGTAACCTTTACAAGAGTACTCACAGTACTGTGCCCAGAACGGAAACCTGATTGGAATGGATTCAGGAGCCCACGACTAGAAAGATATTTGCTAATTTGACTATGAACAAGGCGCTCTAGAACTTTAGATAAAAATGGGAGAATAGATATAGGACGGTATTCGGAAAAAGATTTAGGGTTAGGTTTTTTAGGTAAAGGAATTATTTGGGCTTCTTTCCAGATGGTAGGATATATGCCGTTGGAAATGGAATTATTGAAGATGAAACAGAGTATAGGAAGGACGATATCAAGGATAGGCACAAGCATATTACGACTAATTCCATCGCCGCCTACAGCATTGGAAGTGACGGAAAGTAAGCTCTTCTTAACATCACAATCGAGTACTCGATCAAGAATAAAAGGAGAGTAGTCAGGAATTGGTAAGGATGAAAGATAATTAATAGTGTTTGATTTTTCAGAGACATCTATAGGAGAAGTTGAAGAGAAATGGAGATTAAGAGAATCTATGTTTAAATCGTTAGGAATACGATCTTGGCGAGATTTACCAATTCCAATAGACCTAAGAAATTGCCAGATCTTTGCTGGATCATCGTTCTCAACGGAGTTATGGACATGGCGACGTAGAGCATCCCTACACACCATATTGCAGCGATTTCGTATATTTACATATTTATCTTTATTATTGTCACTAGGGCGGATTTTATACTTATATTTAGCAGTGGACTTTTGGTGCATTAACAATTTTATATCTTCTGTAAGCCAAGCTGCTGGTCGTTGCTTAAGTTTTATGGCTCGTAAAGGAGCATGCTTGTCGTATAACTGAGTGATTAAAGAGTTGAAGATCGCCACCTGCTCGTCAACTGTCACAGCATTGGTTACCGGTGACCAATCAATTTCCCTGGCATCATTAGAAAATTGTTCCTGATCTATACTACTAAAATTACGCTGAAGAATAATTTTGGGTTTTACTTTAGGGGGCCGAATTTTATACGATAGGAAAATCAGATCATGGTATGAAAAATTGTCAGCGGGACATTGACCATGTTTAGCAACATGTTGTGGGGAAGATACTATGCATAAATCAAGTAGTGAGGGGTTACAATTGGGGGCATGATGAGTGGCACTTAATGGGAGTAAATGCATGTTGCTAGAATTAATTACTGACTCGAGGGACTTTGAGCGATGGTCTTTTTTGAGGATACAGGTATTAAAATCACCCAAAATAATATGATGATTGTATAAGGGAATAAGATCTTCTAGGATCTTCTCAAAGGAGGAAAAGTAATTGACACTTGAGGAATGGCTGTAGTAGGCTCCGAGCAGGATTTTATTATTTGATAAAAGTACCTCAACGAACAGATGCTCACCGGCGTTGGAGGGTGGAGGTTGAACCGATGTGCTGATTACCGAATATGGGATATTCGATCTAAGGTATATAGCTACCCCGCCACCCCTGCTGCCAGTGCGATCGTTGCGGATGAGGTGAAAACCAGGCAAAGAGTAAGAAGTAGAAGGAAGACAAGGTTTCAACCAGGTCTCAGAGACTACTATAGCATGAATATTTTTGTTAGGGAGAGATGCCTGCATATCTGAAAAATGAGCCGGGATGCTTTGCGCGTTAATATGAACTACGTTGAAATTTTTAGGTACATCAGAAAATTGAGATTCGAGGGTGTCAGCCAGAGAAGGTAAGCTGACAAAACTATCCTCTGTGTCACTATCGGAAGATAAAGATAAATATTGTTCGCTATCGCTGCATACATCATCATCAAATAAGCTAAGCATAATAATAAATATATTATACGAATATATGTATATATATATATATATATATATATAAACAGAGATATGCAGATGTATATGTTTTAACAATATATAGAAACGTAATTAATAAATAATAATTAAGTTATAACTTCAACAAAAAAAAAAGAACACACCTGCCGGGTATGTCTTATAACAAAATCTTAGTAGATAAATAAAGTTACTATTCACTAAAAATACGCAGAACAGAAAACACAACAACATTAATAATTACAATTAGCAGTCCACATCGCTCCTCTCAATATAAATTCTTAAGAACACAATTTGGTTAACGCTTCACAAAGAGACAAATGACACGAAGCAATATAAATAAAGAAAAAAAAAAAAAATGCTTAAGAACTAAAGTCACATCACATCTGTCAGTTTGATTACATTTGACAATGACGTGTCATGACAAATGACAGAACAAAAATAGAAACTCTAATGAAGAAGTCTAGATTTTTCTACCTTGATAAAATTAATTCATAAATTTAATACATTTAACAATTATTGAGGGTAAACCAATTAAGAAACGCACGATGGGCTGCTGCAAACAAAGAAAATGGACACAACAGAAATGTGGATTTACTTTTTGCTGGCTGAAGGGGCTCGCCGACTTCTTGAGGGAGCCGCCGCCATGTCTCTAGCTTTGCTGGTGGTGACTGCGGATGCAGCTTTAGGCGCAGTTGGCACAGCAATCTTGTCAAGCTCCTGGAAATTGCTGATGCGATGCCGCACACCTTCGGCGTCCAACACGAAGATAAAGCCATCCTTTGTCCAGCATTTTTGGATGCCAAATCTCTGGCGGGCCATCATAAAAGTTTCATGACGCGGCTTTGTCAGAAACTCGGACAAAGTCATGCTAGACCCCTTTAACCCGGTCTTGGCATGCCAAATCCTGTTTTTCACATCTAGATCATGCAGCTTAAACAGGATAGGTCTTGGTTTGTCAGGAGCGGACGCACGGCCCATTCGATGGCAACGACTGATGTCTTTAGTTGTGAAGTTTGAGACTTTCATTTGACCAAGTGCCTTGACCACTACTGATGCAGCATCTTCATCCTTAGCCTCAGGGACACCATGAAATAGTAGGATCTTACGGCGGCATCGCATCTCCATTGCATCCTGTTGTTGGACGACAATACCCAACTGTTCCTGAAGGCAGCGAAGTGCGGTCATAATGAAAGCACGGAATGCTGTGAAGTCCGCTGATAAAGCTGCCACAGTTGGTGAAGAAGAAATGGCTTGGAGCTCACCTTGATAAGAGTCCATACGCTGAACAAATAGTTGTTGAAGCTCAGCCACAGTTTTTTGCATGGCATCCATTTTGTGTATAGTTTCAGCTCAGTATTCCTTAGTGCTAATAAAAGTGACTTCTTGTGTGATTAATGGAAGGAAAACACTCCCCGACAGGTATTGTTTATTGTATTTTAATTATACATAAGATTTAGGCTATTTTAAACTGTTTTAATATTTTATTTTGAGTAAAATAAAATGAGAATCTTTTTATGATGTTTATTCAATGCCTACCCGCCAATGAAAAAAATCTAGGTTTTCTTATTCATCTCTCTTTATATATATTTACTTCCATTGAGGCAAAGCCCCATCATGGGGAGGCTGTATTCAGCAGTAGACAATACGGCTGATACAGGATATATATTTAAGAGCCATGCTCTTGTCGGTGGAGTATCCGTCACTGCTCTTGATCTAGTGCCAAAACCCTGACCTCCCTATACGACACCAGCTTCGCCTTCTCCTTTATTTGGTCTATAAATGCTCGTCTTGGTCTGCCTATTCCTCTCCTCCCTTCTACCTTCCCTTCCATAATTTTCTTCAGGGAGTCATCATGTCGTATAAGGTGGCCAAACATCTAACCAGCGTTTTTCTTGTACGAGACTCAGAGCTTCCGCGATTGACTTTTTCCGCCCAGCTCATTCTTTCCATTCACCTCCAACACCAAAAGTTTCAAAGGCTTCTATCCTTTTCCGATCCTGCTAGGTCATTATCCAAGCTCCGAATATAAGTTTTACTTTTTAACTGATTTATCTATTTAATTTCTAAGTCAACTGAGAGGAATTCTTAAATCAGGAATAAGATTTTCAACTACGTCTACGGCTACGTCTACGGCTGTATATAGATTTTTTGTCATGAGATCTTGATATATTTTTTCAGGTAGAGTTTCAAGTTGATTACATTTACATTTCATCAACTTTATTCTGCAAACAGAATTTTCAGTTATATAAGTGCACTCAACTCAAAAGCTAATCAATCGTGAGTCGTGCCGCGCCCCTTTAGGGTTCTACTTTGCAATAGCCAGTAAAAGAAAAAGATATTTGTCTTTGATAGCAATCTTTAAAACGACATTTTCAGTATTTATTGGTTAAACAGAGAACATGGTACTAAATATACCGAAATTCCAGATTCCTATTTTCGAGATAGACCTCGTAACAACAACTGGCAATTTTGACAGCCGCTCATTTATCTATTTTCATAGATAAAATATAATAGAATAATAAATAATATTTCTTACTTAATGAGCTCTATAGGATAACACTCAACTTGTAAAGACGCAAAAACAGTTATTTGTTATGCAAGGCTGCAAAGTTGTTATTTGGCTCGCAGTTTCATCGCTCGTAGTTTAATATAGAAACCTGAGCGTACAGAAGGTGTCAAAGTTATGAGACGCAAAATATCTTTGCCGTGCGAAACACACAATATTTCACCCCACTACAACGAGAAAAATGCTACGTGCAAGAAAAACAGCCTTAATAATGCAATAAACTTGCTTTAATTTAAAATAAAAAGTTGCTAAAACTAGTAATATTGAAGTTTTATTTATAGTGGAATTAAAAAAACTCAATTCGCGCCAGCGGATAAAAATTTCTATGCAGAGTTTGACTTTTCCATACAGATTTCAAATGATAAACGACTTCTTTCCGAGCTTGTGAGGTGAAAATGATTATTTTCATTTAACATCGCATGTAAGAGAAAAAAAATTGAATTTCTAGTTTAATATTTCACTTTGTTACAAAATTTTATACCAATGTAAAAATTTTAGGTTTGTAACTCTATCTGTCTGCGAGCTCGATACCTGCGACATACGGACGGTTGAACAGACATACAGCGAGGGTTCCGTTTAGCCCTTTGGTTACGGAATCTTAAAAATATTTGCCAATATGCCTCAATGACATAATAATTGGAAATATTACTGAAGGCGACAATACTACAATGGGTAGGAGCCTCGGTGTGGAACGATTAGAAAGAAAAACGTGTTATTGAGTTATATTGCAACTACTGTTGGGTTGCCTCATGAAGAAAGGAATGGGTGAAATGAGTTTCAAAACCAAAGCTAATAACGCTAAGTAGCTACCTATTATTCGTATTTTTATACGGCATTGATACGTCCTTTGACCTGCACTATCTCAAAGTGATGATGCGGTTGAAGGTGGTAGAGAGGTTTGACCTAAAGTTGGAGTTGACTTTCAAGGATAGCTGCCGGAATACTCGCTTGGCAACAAACTCTACTTGAGGCACAGAATGAAAAGGATTTGAGGTTGTTAGCTGCCAGGCGGACATTCGAAAAATATCCTACCAAAATGCTGCAGCGACTGCCATCGGCTGAAACGAGACCGGCCGATGGGGACGCCTTAACGCCCTTCCGAAGCCCAGAAGCACTCAGGTAAATGCTAATAGCGGTCACACATCCAAGTAATAACAGCAGCTAATAGTTGATCGGTAAAGAACTTTGAGGAACCTGATCTTCCGCCGTCTCGAAAATTTGTTCCGGTCTCCGGTAAAGAGCGATCAGGCCAAATCCGCTACAAGCGCATAATGTTAATAAATACAAAGGAAAATGTGTTATTGATTTGTTTTGCTACACCTATTGGGTAGCCTATAAGGCTACATGCTAACTAGATAATAATATTTGGATTTTTTCATACATGTTACAATTGTTTTTGACCTGCATTATCTCATCTGCTGGAAAGTAATGTAGTGGTTGAAGGTGATAAATACGAGTGATTTTATAAACAGTTCCCGGAACACACCGCGAGGAAAGAGTTTTTATGAGGAGAGATTTTCCAGTTGAGAGTGGTAGCAGTGAAGAAGAGTGGTAGAAAGGCTATCATTTTCAAAATGCCACCCTCATGCGGTGAAGATCACGCCTTTCGCAGGGTTTGTACCATGGACTTCCGGCGTGGCAGTCCATAGTGACTTATGCCACTGGGCCATCGCTGCTTCAAAATACACCTCATCATCTACTTAATCTTATCCCACGATAGTGGGGTCAGTTAACAACAAAAGAACATGTTAAATAATTTACTTTTTCTCTAAACAGGTTTTCTATAAACAATTACATAGGGCATAATTGTCATAAGCTTTTGGTTCGGTTTTATGACTGGCCGACTGTCTTGCCTGACCTTGAGAACGCTGTTGAGCACCCCATATGCAGCAACATACTGCGTATTATTTGCGCTTTTTTTTCTCATTTATAGCCTTCTACGAATTTGACATTAGGATACGAAAAAGATCCTTCATAAATCTTCACCCAGGATTAATTGTACTGTGATAAGTTAAATAAAATAATAATTAAAATCAATACTTCATGTTATATCACAAAATAAGTTACAACCTTAACATCTACCGATGAAAAAAACCCATTAGGAGGATTTCCCATAATTCCCACGTTTGACAGGCGCATCTTGGAAATCGAGTTGTAAAATGAGAGTTCTTCAGAAGGCAATGCTGCCCACCTTCTGGTGTATTTACATTCATAACCTTTTCGACCACGGGAAGATAAGGGAGTGAACTCTAGCCCGGCACACTACGAGGAACAAGTTATCAACCTCTGAACTGTTTTAATAATAAATATAATATTGAACCACTGCAACAGTTTTAGATACAATTCACGTACTCGTAAAATCTTGCAAATAACCTTAGTATGTCAGTGACTCAAACAATGTTTCTAGAAAATGCGCGATCGTTATCGCTGAAAGTATGTGAAAATGAACGTCACATAGGTATAACATTAAAAAGGCTTCATTTACATAACGAAAACAAAACTCTTACCTCAATATTTCGTCGCTTGAAGTTCTAGCGAATTTGTATGGTTTTTGTGAGCCGATTTAAAACGTGTCGAAGAGACGTATTCAAGGTCTCACGGTCGAGTCTTACTGAAATCTTTGCATTGTACACACTGTACTATACTACCTACCTACTATACCCAAGTTCTTAGTAGGTAATGCACTACATGTATATAAACGGATGCTTATTAACTTCGAAGGCCTATTAACTACGTATGTGACTTTAAAGTAAACAAATATTTTAGTCGATACCTATGTAGGTACCTACCTACGTGATTATTTTCATATTGGTGCTTGGAGAAGCGCAATATTAGATCTCACTTATCAGATTACGGACTTACTTTTTGGTAAGAAGTTTGGTCAAAGACGTTGGCACACATGAAGGTATATTGCAATAGAACTTGCCTAAATCTATTGTAGAAATAGATAGGTAGATACGTACTTAAGTTTAATAGGTTAATGAATAAATTTCTATATAATTGTATGAGGTTGGTACTTTTCTAAGCATTGTCACTGCCTAGGAAGATATAATTATTAGAATCATCCACAATAAATACATATAGTGATAAACTCTCGCTCTACATAGATCCTACCTGTGAAATTATTTAAGCTCTTCGCAGATGGCATAAACGTAAGTGGTGTTAAAAGCAACAGTGATACAAATAAGTTTTGGTACTTACTAATTATATATTGCACGAACTTTTCAAACACAATCGGTCTACACGCAAACATTATAGAAACATCGGCAAAGCACATCGTAAACCGCACCGTCGTTGTTCAAAGAGTCGTTCGCACTATATTTATCGAAGGGAAAAATAAGGAGTATCAACTCAAACATCGCAAATTACATAGAGTAAACCATCCACGTTAACTTTTACGCTAAGAATGTTGCGGCAAGTTGTCGGAGCGCAGTGCGTGCTTGGTCAATGTTCACGCTCTGTTGTTGCTCCCGCCGCCACGCCGCGTCGTCGTCGTCAGCGCCCCCGCGCGCCTCAGTCAGCAAACCTCTCTATTGTCGTACTGGCTGTTACCATCCACGTTACAACACAATCGCCTTTCAACAGCCTCAAAAAGAACAAAACTGAGACTAATCAACGACAAAGCAAAAGCCTTTTTCAGCCAGTTTGTAGTAACGGTAAGTGCCATCTAGCGGCTCTGCTGTAGACTTAAATGTTTTGATGGATGCAGTAATGTTATGCAACTCCACATTATATGGTTCCGTACGAGAAAAAGAGACCCTTTTACCTGATATTCTAAGCATCTGCTGTAAGGTAGTACGTCCTGACATCTTAATAAGCTGTTTCTTTTGAAACATCGTCAGTTTAGCTTATTGACATTTTCACAGATTATATTTATATTTGGTAATTTTCCTAGTGGATATTAAATACAAAAAACTAATTAATGCTTTTGTTTTTCTAAATCGCGAAAGTAATAAATTAACCCCCTTACTTATAAAAAATCCGCTATGTAGTTGCTAAGTAATGCATAACTAAACAGTGTTTAAGTAATGCTTAAATATTTCTTACTTATAAACGCTACTTAGCAACTATTTAGCTAAACAATGGATAATGAGGTCAAAAGTATTTTAAACTGACAACATTGAACTAAAAGGTATTATGGAAGACCCAAATTGCCAAAAAGCACGTATCTAGTGCTAAAAATATTAAAATTAAAAAGTAAAAAATATCTATTCTTTGTAGGTACGTATTTTTGTACATATGGTTAGGTGTACTGGAGACATTTGTAGTGAGTTTTAATTTTGTAATTTGGTAAATTCAAAAGTGCCCTAATAAATTTCCAATTATGCTATGGAATAACAATCTATTCCATAGCATTATTGGAAATGCATTATGGGGTAACTCCAGAATACCGTCAAATCCCGCTGGAAGTTATCTTTTTCCATCCCAAACAATGTCTACGTTTTTTTCTATGAAGCCAAGATTCCAATCCTTGTTTATTTTTAATCATTTTATAGCGATTCCTTAAATCACAGTAAGTGTAATTTAAGGTATCGCTTATCAAATGAATTTACGGAATATAAAGGCCGTAATATGTTCTTGTGTTTCGTCTAGTGTGCTCGAGAAAACATGGCAATAGGCTCGCCCCTCATTACATGGCACCAAAACCCAATTGGCCGAAACATGGGTGTTTACTCAACATTGCCTACCCCTTCGGGGATTACAGGCGTGATTATATGTATATATGTAAAGTTTATGTGTATGTGTTTTTGTCTTCTACATGTATTCACGTTTTAACGGCTTGAGGGTTTGGATGAATTAACAGAATAGTTAGTTTAGGTTCTCCTTACTTTTCATCATCATTGCCTACGCGGGTGAAACCGCGTGGCGCGGCTATAAGAAAATTACAATGAGTTCGATCACCGGATCGGATCAGATGTTGGGGTTTTAATGAGATAGTGATTTTCAGTAACAGTCCGGCGTCTAATTTGGACCAGTTTATTACCATTTGGTAATAAACTCGCGCCCTATTAAATGAGATGCTTAATACAATTAAGAATATTTCAACTCCTAAAATATATTTTTTTTGCTAAACTGAATCGACATCTATGCTGAAATAAGCAAATAAGTGCTCAATTCTGCTTTTAAATTGAATCACTAGTATTATTTACGTCTTCTTACCGGTATTCTAGACCTACTATATAATAGTAGGTATAGAGTAATATTGAATCGTCCTACCCTAACAAGGATTATATATACCTACAATTGTTAGGCTAGGGAGATATATCCCCCTTATGTAGGGTCAGTTTATATATCTCAGCTATATCAATACAAAATACAAAGCAACAACATATTTAAAATACTCGTTAACAACGCATAGAACAACACGAGAACAAAAATGTAAAAGTTTTGGCTTTGATTTTATAATCGACAACCAACGTTATTAGTAGCAGGTATAGTATACCCGCTACCTTTCTGTAGAAACTGTTTTCCACCCAATGTTCAGCAACACCTACTCATATATATCAACGTGAATAGTGATATAATACTGAAATACCTACACCACTCATTGAGCGCATCGTTTTCCAAGTTGCCTTTTAATACATCCAATAGGAATATACGAGTGTAGCACAATCCTTATATTCTTAATTCAGGAACTGTACCTGCGGTATACTCTTCAATAAGATCAAGAAAAGTAATAAGGTTACGCATAATATTTAATTCATCATCCAATGTATGTTTCTACTTGCTATATTTTTACGATTTATTTACAGAGTATGTCGTGTTTATAGTTTTGTATGCCTCCTTGACAATAACCTCAATGGTAACTAAATCAGCTGATCCGAAATATCGGCGCCATCTTGCTACTTAAATATTTAAACATGGGTTGGACAGTGTTTAAATTGACAGCTGATTTAAGCAGTACTTAGGAACTGGATAAAGTTATGTAGCGTTTATGAGTAAGGAATTTTGCTAATCAGCGGCTAAGTAATGCTTAAAATTTAAGTAGCGTTTATAAGTAAGGCTGAAATCGTCAACTTTGGTTTGACTACAGTGCAAGCTTTATGGTAAAATAAAAAATAATAAATACCATTTCAGTTCATGTCGGGCACAAGCTAAGGTTTTTGAACCACCCAAACTGAAAGAAAATTATACGGTTTATATCACTGAAAATGTTGTTCGTTAAGTACGGTACCCTCGGCGTATGAGTCCGATTTTTACTTGCTGGTTTTATTCAATTTCACATCGTTGCTGTATAGAATGGTTTGCGCAATGTAGATACCCAGAAGGTAGTTAGGTACCTAATTATCAGCGTATATTACAGTAACTGTATGTGCGGTAGCAATAACCTGCATCTCGCTTAATGTTGCTGAATGTGTGTACTCGTATAGTTGAAGAAAAATACAGAATGATTTGATGAAGTTGTCGATAGCAATGCGGATGGAAAAGGGAAGTGGTTGCGCAGCAGCAGCGGTAGCGGCGGCGCGGCGGCTACTGGACTTTTTGTTGCACACAATTATTACGTCATACTCTGATAACTATGAAAATATGTTCGACATTTTAAAACTGCCGAGTTTTCTTTATTTAATTATTTGTAAGCGGCTTGTGTTCGTGTAACAATCGGTTTGATGAACAATCAGTACCGCGCTCACGCTTCAAGTTGCGTGGAAATATCGGAAAACTCTGGGACAAAAACAATGCGTAGCTTGCATTCCGGTGGTGGAAATGTGTTATGTATGTGACTTATGTACGTTTTATACAACGGAACCTACATGTTGCTGTGAAAAATTTAAAATAACTACTTCACTCAGTTGCTGAATCATGATCACGGTACCTAATGTTGACTCAAATACTCTGAGCTAAGTACTGTGTTCATGGACTCGACTTATACAAAGTATTTTGTTAACATTTTTTTAGAATGTAGCCGCCTGCTCCTGTTTATTTAATAAAAACACTATTAAACATTATTTGTTACTTCAAAACGTTGATCTTACTCCGATAACTCAGAGGTGTCTTAATCTTTCGTTTGATTTATAATAATATCACTGTGTAAAAGTGACAAAAAAACTACCAACCGTGCCATGCCGTTCCAACACAGAATGTAGGTAAGTACCCAGGTACCAATTTCCCTAGAAAAAATTCGAACAAGCATTATGGCCGGTTTTTGTTATTTATTTTTATATGTTACATTTTGGACTTATATTTAATATATATTAATTTTAACGTTTGTGTGTGTTACCGTTTTGACCATTTTTTTTTTTTTTTTTTTTTGAGAGGGGGAAATGCCTTCGCACTGCCCCTCCACCACGGGGGTGGTGGAAGGGGATGTGTGGGACTTGCACCCACTAAAACCCCCCCGTGAGCAGTCCTCCGCCAAGGTGGGGCAAGATAGGGTCGCGTTAGCATTCGCCATCTTGCCCCGGCGGTAGGCCTGAACTCAGTCGGGCCTCTGCGCCTGTGGAGGGGTGGCCTTGCTCACCAAGGCCACCCCCCAAACGTGTGGGGCCGTGAAAGCTGGTGGAGAATCCCCCGACTTTCCACCAGTAGCCCCACTACGGAGAAGGGAGGAGGCGGGCAAACTGCCGCCTCCTCGTCCCCGTTCGTCTGCGCCGGAGCGGGGCAGCATGGACATCGTCCTCCCTGACCCGCTCCGCGGCCTCCTTCTGCGCCATTACCGCTTCGCAGAAGGAGACCACCGCCCGCCACGATCTCTCTCCCCCGAGCATGGCGTTAACAACGCTCGGCAGAGAGAGATCCCCTCCTATGAGGGCTGAAAGAGTGTGCCGCTGCGGGCCCCATGCGGCACACACCTCCAGCGTATGGAGCGCCGTATCCTCCGGCGCCCCACACTCGTGGCAGGCTGGGGTCGCCTCCCGTCTTGCGATCTGGTGCAGGTACTTTCCGAAACAACCGTGTCCAGAAAGCACCTGCACCAATCGGAAGGTCAGCGACCCGAACGGCCGCTTTACCCACCTCCAAAGGACCGGGCGGATCGCCTCCACCGTCCACTGCCCAGGGCCCGGTGGAGCCAGGTCCTCCGTCCACCGCCGCAACAGTGCAGCCCCCGCCTGCCGCCGCATGCGTGCGACCTCCTCCCACACTGGGGGCTCTCCACGGGATCTCCTCGCCGCCACGAAGTGGTAAACTTCGGCGAGGATCTCCGCTTGGAGCTCCCATGGGGGATCACCGGCCAACACGCAGGCTGCCGTCCAGGACACCGTCCGGTATCCGCGTATCGCCCTCGTCGCTACAACCCGCTGCGGACGTCGCAGCAGGGTCTTGTTGTCGCGGTTGAGGGCGTCCACCCAGACAGGTGCCCCGTACAGGGCCATACTCCGGATCACTCCGGAGTATAGACGGCGGCAATTGGCATTAGGGCCACCAACGTTGGGCAGCAGCCTCCCCAGGGCGGCCGCAGCTCCCACTACTTTTGGAGCCAACTGGGCAAAGTGGGCCCCAAAAGCCCACCTCCCATCCAGGATGAGACCCAGATACTTCATCTGGGTCCCAACCGGGACCAGAACCCCCTCCAGTGATACCCGCTTTCCTGGAGGGGGTCCACCCCGATTACCGTTTTGACCATAGATCAACAACGAACAACGTTTATCTCATAAGCTAGGAGAGGTGTTGTTAATCCATCAAAATCTGCTTGGAAAAGCCTTACGCTAGCGCGTAAAGGTTTTTGAAATACGAACACTACAAAAAAGTTTTTATTACCTACCAATTTTAGTACCTAATTGCACTTTGAATTTAAACTTTTTATTCATGCAAATTTACTACATTATTTAAGCTATTTTTCTTGCACTTAGCATTTTCCTCGCTGGGATAAATTGAATAATTGTGTTTTGCGCTCGGCAGCAATATTATTTTGCGTCTCGTTCGCTCTGCTCATGGTTCAATCCTAGAATCTTTCGTTTCCTCAAGATTCTATAAACGCACGCGCGTCAAATAACTACTTTTCAACCTTACATAACAAATAACTATTAAAAAAACATGTCCAATGTACGGGGTACTGTACTTTTATTTTAGGCATATAACTATACTAACTAAAACTGCAAAAAATGAACAAGCTCTACCTATTTTTGGTTTTAAAATGATCAGACGAATGGACGGAGGGATGGAGTGGAGGTTTGGTAATTTGATCTCGTCTCACAAACCCTTAAATGCGTTTCAAACGTATTTGAACCTTGACGTGTAATAGAATTTAATAGGTTTGAAAGACCGTAGCATAATTATTCAATTTTTTTTATCGGCAGTATGCCTTTATTAACAAAATACTACGAACTATATACTTACAACACAACAGCTACGATAATGAAGTCTACCTACAAGGCAGTCCAAATGCTCCAGCCTAGTACCAGTTGGTACCGTGCCCAGCACTTTGAAACCCGTTGAATTGCAATGCTTATTCGTTGACCCAAAGTCTCTATCAAACCCTTATCGAAGATCAAACCACTCCGTTATATTTAGCCACTACCGAGGTTAGCATACTTGCGCCGACTTGAGTTGCTCCGCCGAAGTAGCCGCGGCGCCAACCCTCACGTTGGTTTCAGAAAACGGCGTTTATTACTATTGTTAAATTCCTTTTATTGTTTACATTTTCATGGAATTATATTTTTAGAAAAAGATTTTTGCTGCTTACGTATGAATTTACTAGCTGTGTCATTCGCCAACAATATAAGAAATAATTACAATCACATCGTCTAAATTTTAGGTAGCATAAATATTGTACATTTAACTTTTTTTATGGGATTGTGATCTGACACTAGGCCCACTGTCTCAAGCAAACTGCACTACGCCCATCACCTTGAGACACACAGTTATACAGTCTCACGTGCCTGTAATTTCATAATTCATAATGGCTCTCAAAGATTGCTACCGGAATACTCTGCTAGGTGCTTGACAGATTTTCTACATGAGGGTGGTAGCTAGCCAGGCGGGCGTTCACTTCCCTTCCACCATTCGGTGAAGCTAAAGTCGGCGGTGGGGATCGAACCATGGTTCTGCGGCACGGTAGTCCATAGCTATTACAGCTCGGTTATTACTACTTCAAATATATTTTTACTGATAGGCTAGCATTTTACCACAACCTCACCTAAGTGACGATGTGGTGAAAGATGTTAAATAGATTTAAGCTAGGGTGGGTTTACACTGGACATATTGCATCAAAAATCCTATCGCCTTGCAACTTTAAGGCAGGATAGATGTAATACGTAACAACGTACGTAGTATTTACTATAAGAATAAATCATCATCATCATCATCTGCCGGAAGACGTCCACTGCTGAACAAAGGCCTCCTCATTGAATGCCACATAGAACGGCTATTAGCCGCTTATAACCATTGGCCACCCGCGACTTTAACGATGTCGTCAGTACACCTCGTGGGGGCCTACCATCTCTAAGTAATAATGATTTATTATAATAATAATGATGTATGAATACTTATGATGTACCTCGTAAATGGGACTAACTTGGAGGTATATTCTATAAGCAACAATAAAACATTAGACTGATGGATAGAAAATTCTTTATTTGCATACCTTAAAAATAACATTACAATGAAACAACAATTAAACGAATACAAAGGGCAGTCTTATTGTTTAAAGCAATTTCTTCCAGACAACCGATCTGAAAATACTCACATAAATTGGCCAGGTTGGCAGTTAACAAATTAACCATAACTTATATAATAGTTACCTAAACAAAGGATGTAAATACTTTTAACTTTTACACCTATTTATATAAATACATATACATACTAACTAAAATTAAATATTTCCTAATTAAACGTACATACATACACTAAATAAATACATACATACCTATATGTATTTATTAGTTATAGTACTTACATATCTTCTAATAAATACAAACATAATAAAATATAAAAACATATTATAAATATATAAATTAAAATGTAATACTATCGAAGGGAAAGATTAGCTAAGAATGGACAAATAAAATTCTTTGACTCTATTTTTAACTGCGTCATTCGAATGGAGACTGGCAGACTGTTCCAGAGTCGAACAGCCAGAATTGATGAAGTCATGAAATGGATTTGCTTAGTTTTTGATTAGAATGATTACTGATACAAAATTGTCTAACACAAAAAGGATGACGCTATGATGGCCGAGCGGTTATAGCTATGGACTGCAGCGCCGCAGTACCCTGGTTCGATCCCCACAGCCGGCTTAAGCTTCACCGCATGGTGGAAGGGCATTTTGCGATTGCCCGCCTGGCTAGCTACCACCCCCAAGTAGAAAATCTGTCGCCAAGCACCTAACAGTGTGTTCCGGCAGCAATCCTTGAGAGCCAATGAAATTAAGACTTACCAACTGCGTCTCAAAGTGACGGGCGCAGTGCAATTCATGACTTGTGACGAAATTAACTGTTATAGGCAGAGGTTAGTCCACTTAACATCAGGTGGGCCTCGAGATTGTTCCGTCACAATAACATAAAATAGAGGATCCTCGTTGAATACAAAAAATATAAACATAAAAATAATAAACACGGTAAATCGTAACGAAACCTTCATGATAACTTGAGCAATAATAGTGATGCACTTTAAAAGTTAGGTAACGTTATTTCGCCTTGGACCGCTCACTGCACTAATTGCAAATATTTATTTACTTACGTGTTTCGTTATTATTTGCTTCCTGTGAAACGCGTTATGTACGGCTTTGTTGGTATTATAATCTTATAATCTTCGTGAAAGCTAGTGAATAAAATAATAGATATAGATAGTGCCATCCACGAAGCGTGGTGGTACGCGAAATAAACTTACCTAGCAGTAGCTACGTATGTTAGCTACTTATCTTATCTTACGAACTGCATAAGCAACAGAACTAAGTCTTCCGGATAGATCATATACATACATGTGGATCCCACTTTAAAGTTGAACAAATTTTGATTCCCAGAAAGACTGTCGCATTGTAAATATGATTCCATAAATATTAAGAAAAAAGCTCGTTGGCGACGATTAGTGGAAGCCAGATTCTGAAATCTCGAACATAGACGAAAACTTGCCAGTTAATCGGTATTTTACAGGTTTCTTAAGAAGGGGCCTCCGATAAATAACCACAAGTTTTTAATCCTTCCAAACTTATTTTGCTTTAAAAAGCAACCTCACCTTCGCTTTATGAGTCAGGTTAAAATAAAATAATAAGGTCGATGATACACTGAATAAGGATTGCATGAAAACAAAAAGAATCGGAGAGCATCGTCTGGCTACATACCGAATATTATAGACAGCCGAAGATTATTGGTTCGTCACGACTCGCAAGTAAACGAGACGTTATCGTTGTTTTGATATTATTGCCATGAAAAATTTTCTTTTATGATATTTTGTTTGTAAGCTTTGACTAAGTACTTTTTACAATTAAAGCGGTCAAATATAAAAAAAATGTTTTCAAAATACGTTTTCACTGTACCTATTGTGTTTCTGATAAACAGAAAATATCGCTCCCACCGCGTGGGGTGCGACTTAGAATGTCATCGCCCCATATCTTCCAATGTGTGTCGTAAGATGCAACCAAGGGAAAAATATCAGAAGGTGGGGAGCAGCGTCTTCCGAAGAACTGACCACTTCTACTGCGATCCCCAAGACAGAGTGGAGATTTTGGCAAATCCCCCAATGAGGGAGACCTTGTTCTAGACTTTCTAGTTGATGAGATGAAGTATCGCTAGTATGATTTTTCATGTTAAAGTAAGGTAATACAGTGTCGAATGCAGTCGTATATTTATACATACTCGTACCTATGTCAAACATAGGCGACTTCAGTGAATTCAGGTGCTAACACTTAAGTGGATATAGGTACCTAGGTACATAGGTACACCTAAGCTGATTCCAGTGCTAACATCTATATAGTTTCAGGTGTTACCAATTAGATAGGACGTGGTACACGTTAAATTAAATACTGAAAAGCAAAGTCGGTTCAGGTTTTAACACTTAATTAGATTTAGGGTTTGACACAGAGTCGTCAATTTAATACCTATGTATGTGACTATTGTCATCGTGTATTTTAACATCTAGCCGAATTCCGGTATTAATACTTAGGTACCTAAATGGACTTCAGGTTAGCCACCTGAACAAATCATCATTTCCCATCAATAAAATGAAATATTTCTATGTACGAAGCAGTGATTAAGTTTTAATGTTAAAATATTAGCTACTGTACTGTATTCCCCGTGGGGTGCCGAGTTAGAATTGCACCTCCCATATCATCATCTGGGTGTCGTATGAGGCGAATAAGGGACAAATACTGGAAGGCGGGCACCAGCGCCTTCTAAAGAACTGCCATCTAACACTGCGATCCCCAAGCCGCCTGCCAAGCGTGGGGATTATGGCAAATGCCCCCTTAATAGGGGAGGCTGTGTTCAGCAGTGGACGCCCCGGCTAATACAGTACTGTATCAGCCGGATTTTCCACTGCCAAACAGCCTCCCCATTAAAGGGGGGGTTCGTTAAAATCCCCACGCTTGGCAGGCGTCTTGGGGATGGCAGTGTAAGTTCTCCTCAGAAGTCTCTGCTGCGTTACAAAGTTGGCTGACTATATAATATTGATATTGAGAAGGACAAAATCATACGGTGGTTAGGAATTATGTTACAAAACCGCATTCCACGATATTTGATACCATCTTTGGTTCAAATTAGGCCACCACGATTGGTTTGAATCGACATTGTAATCGATCTTAATATTAATAGTTATAACATCGATATATAAAGATCCAAATTACTTATTTTGAATTATTTTACAGTGAATAATGAATAGATTCAGGCGTTACTTTGCGGGAATCCATTTTTAATAATAACAAATACTTTTAAAATATTTTAAGAAAACATCAAATTAATATTTTAATAAAACACTTAAAAATATAAAAATATATCTAGTGACAATTCCGCTTAATTTTCCTGCTAAGCCGAGGTGACGTCACAAACGCCACCCAGCCAAACCGGAAGAATTTTCGACGCGTTTCGCTTCTACACGAAGCATCCTCAGGAGGTCTTGACTCTTCGAGCGCACGATCGAGAATGATTTCTCGATCGTGCGCTCGAAGAGTCAAGACAAAGTTAAAAGTATTTGTTATTATTATTTTTCAGTGTGTTTACACTAGTTTGTAAGTAAAATTTTTCTTGATTTCGTACATATTAAGGAAACAATACAACATAGAGGTACCATATTTTTTCCCTATAGACACGTGTCATAAGAATCAGAATGAGAAAAAAGATCCCTTATCATATATCAGCCCTTGATACTTCATATCAATTGACTCTTGTAATAGAAGGAACCTTATCCTAAGAACTACGAGAAACTATATAGAAACATAAATCGCGGTGGAAAGCACGCTGTACTTAGCTATAGTTATACTTGAATATAGAAACATTTGTCGGTTGTGGCTCCAGAACCGGCCCGACAGCCTTGCCGGCTGTGAGGCCACTTTTTGTACCAACTCTCGTACGTGGCTAAACGACCAACATAATTATATCTTGTAAGAAATTTGTAATATAGAACGTGATCTCTTTGTACGCTGGCACAAAAATAAGGCCTAAATGGCTTGTAAGTATAGGGGACTCTGTTTAAATTTTCATACATAAGACATTTTGCGTCTAACGTTTTGGTTTTATATGATTGTGTCGGTCACAAGACGAATTGCACTGCGCCCGTCATACTGAGACATACAGTTGTAAAGTCTCATGTGCCTGTCATTTTTCTGGCCATCAAGGACTCCTGCTGGAACACACTGTTAGGTGCTTGGTGACAGATTTTCTACTTGAGGGTGGTAGCTAGTCAGGCGAGTATTCGCAAAATGCCCTTCCACCAAGCGTTGAAGCTCAAGTCTGCGATGGGGATCGAACCATGGACCTGCGGCACGGTAGTCCTTAGCTATTACTGCTCGGCCATCATTGTTTCGAAAAATACTACTTTATTGCTAATAGAGGTTTGTCTTTGACCACAATCCTCCCTGTAAGTGATGATGTAGTCGAATCAGTCAACAGGTATAACCTATAGAAATACTCGCTCTGAAGTTCGGCTGACGAGACACTACGTGGGTGCTTGGCGACATATAATATTTCTATTTGAAGCTGGTAACCAGACAGGTGGGTATTGGCCAACACCATGCAAGAATATAGCTAGCAAGCATTTTATATTACCTGAAAATAACTTATTAGGCGAAGTGAAATATATAAATTGTTGTACCTAAATATAATTAAGAATGATTGAAGACGTATTACGACAATATATCTTATAAGCTACGAATAAATAATGTTTTTATTCGTAGCTTATAAGATATATTGTCGTAATTCGTCAGCTTTAGTTAAAGTTTGAGAGGACCTTTGTGAAATGATTTCTGTAAGTCGTAAAAGGAATGATGGAGATGAAAATAGTCTAAACTAGGACATGGTAACGGAATACTAAATTGTAGGTAAGTGTATACTTTATATTCAATTTTTATACTAGACAACGAATTCAATCAGTGTTGGTCTCGTCATGACTCAGTCTCACTGTGCAGTTGCGTGAGCGACACGTCGGTAACATGCGGGTTTGATGCCCGAGCCGGACATGTATTATAAGATTGTATTCCTTTATTTAATATATTGTACACCAGGGATGTGAAATCAATACCTGACGAAATGAAAGTGTTTATACTTGTACCTCGAACTATTCCTTCGGGGATGTACCTACTGACGTGACGATGTAACAAAGTCACAGTGGCTCTATAACAGTTTTTTGCTGAATAGCAGTAGAATGTAGAATATTTCAAGATTCATTTTGTAATTGACCTTCATAAGAGCATTGTTAAAACCAAAATTTTATAAATTATTTTATAGACTTTGACTATAAGGAAAAACAGGTTTTCAGCCAGTTCAGATTTCGTAAACACATTTAGCTTATAAGTTCAGTCGGGCGCACTATTCTTTTAACCAATAATAGAGGAAGGACTGCGATTAACCTAGTGCTTTAGCACTATGTACATTTTTACGAGTAGAGTAGTAAATATCAATCAAATATGATGCAATTCTTTTAAATAATTCAAGCATACTGTTATAAACAAAATGTGCTTTAAATTACTAACATCCCGTGGGGTGCTGGGTTACAATTGCATTGCTCCCCGCCCCGCCCCCTCGCATAGGTATATCTAATATGTATATTCATGCGAAGCCGTAAGCGGCGACGAAGGGTGAACTACCGCAGAAGGTGGGCAGCGGCGCATTCCGAAGAACTGCTATCACTGCGATCCCCAAAACGCTTGCCAAGCATGGAGACTAGCAACCACTCCCCTAATGAGGTGTCTATTGCTCAACGGTGGACGTAATGGCTGTTGATGAATCTGTTTTATTTAGCCAGGTGGAGCACTCACTAATTCACCTCTAATAGACTATATATGAGGCTTTTTTAGTGCAGATAAAACCTTGATCACAATTTCACATCATCTGTAGGTAAGTTATAATGGTATTGAAGGAATTATCGTAATGAAGGATTTCCTATAGCACTGCGAATAAGCAGCAGTGTCAGGGGATAATACATTTCGATCTACCGTATCGGTCTACGATGTTCACAGGCTACCACCCAACATACTATACATAAACTGTCTGTCCATGACAGCTACTGGTACCGACCGTTAGATGCTTGACGTCTAGTGCATACCGCCAGGCGAATTTCACTAATTTACTCTACCAACGCATTTTGTGTAAAGTTCGCAGCTGCCTGCGAATTTCTTTGATCTTGACTTCACATTCTACACTCATAACCACGAACACAGAATAGTAAATAGTACAGTCATGGGGCTACTAACGCTACTTGTACGACTGAAATTACGAATTAGTGTTTACCCACAACATAGTAAGTAATTGTTATAATAGCAACTTTCATTATGCTTGCGGTTACATAGATGTGTTTAATCGATGGTATTGATGAGTGCACATCAAAGTCGCTGCTTCGGTGCAATGCACACGCTCTCTCCGTTTCACGGGAGGTATGGGCGCATTTGCATGCATTTGAAAACGATTATAATTAATTCAATCAGATAGCTTAATACATTCTAAGCTGCTGACAGGTGAAGATTTATTGAGATTAGGTTTAATTACTTGCTTTAATTTGGGCTAATATTATGGTTTACGGGATGTTTTATGCTGTAATCTTTGTGCATGTATTACATTGTTTTACAGTTCAAGTGATAATAGCTAACCTCCGCGCTACTCATTATGTTCATGCAATTTGGGTTCAAAGCGCTTTGTCAGTAGGTAATGACATGTTCGATCAGCCCTTCTCCGGGCTTAAATTATTCCATAAATTGTAAAGTACTGCTCACTAGTTTATAAATTTACGCATTAAGGAATACTTAGAAAAACTATGAGTTTTATAGCTTACTAATTTTACTATGCTTGAACACATATACCTATGTCAGGCGGGCTACGGAAGCTTGGACTCAATGATGGGAAATGCTCACTTTCAGTATGTGAAATTAAAATGGGAGTTTCGCAAGGATCAGTAATTGTACCTATTCTCTTAATTGGGTACTAGCTTTCCGGCCGCGTCTCCGTCCGCGCGTATGTCTGTTATCGCGCAAAAACATTAACCTCTTTCCGTGCAGTTGGATAAAAACTATGTCCATCCCCGGGTTTCAGACTATTTCCATAACAAATTTCACCCCAACCCGTCCAATAGTTTTTAAGTTTATTCGTTGCATACAAAAATCTAAAAATTTGCTCTTTATAATATTAGTGTAGATGTAGATATACATTTGCTATATGCATCATGTATAGCAAATCTCTCTATAATGTTGTTTTATAAATTTGTAAAGGATACTTCTCTGATTAATAAATAATATAATAATAATATGAGCCTGGAAATGCAAAGTGAATGAACCATAGGTGAATTTTGTATTCTCTCCTAGCGGAGTTATGCGATCACTACTTAGATTGGTGACCGCTAGTGGCGTTTGGCATTTACAACTTCAGTGCTTTGGAGGGCATGTTAATCCAGCGGTCCCGATCTCAGGATCAGCGGTCTCAGCAGTCTCAGGATGGTAGTAAGCTATGTCAGAGGCTTTCGGCAGGCCTGAGAACTCTAACACTGCATGATTGTAGGGAATTTCCTGAATGCCCGCCTGGTTAGCTACTATCTCACCTGTCGCTAATTTTGATATAAGTATATTGAACATAACTTTAGGTACTTGACGACATATTTTCTACTTGAGGGTGAGTATATGATAATATTGAGCAGATGCTCCTCCATGGGCTGCCGGGATAGAATTGCATCCCTCATTTCTTCTGTGGGAGTAGATAATCTGTCGCCGAGCGCCTAACGGTGTGTTCTGGCAGGTGTCCTTGAGAGCCAGTATAATTCTAGGTTAGCCTGTACAACATTTTCAACCTCATCATCACTTATCAGGTGATATAGGCGTTAAAGCTATTCTATCAAAAATAAAAAAGTGTTGTAAGAGGCGACGAAGGGAAAAATACCAGAAATTGGGCAACAGGAACTTCTGGAAAACTTACACTGCGGTCCCCCGAGACGCCTGTCAAGCGTGAGGATTATAGCAAAAAAATGCAGGAGGTAGGTAGGTTTTTAATGGTGGACATCATGGTCGTAAGTAGATACTGGGCAAGTTAATTATTCGGAACAACATCTTCGACCACGTCATTACTTACCATCAGGTGAGATAGTGGTCAAAAACTAACCTATCAAGCGTAAAAAAAGGAATAAGGTTGAATTTAGCACGTTGTTTTTTACAAACATTAACGATAGTCAAATTTGGTGCAATCTAGCTTTAGTGTGACTTTACCAATTTATCGCCATCAACTCAACGTTCTCATATCACGTGTGTAGTGTAATGCTACTGCTCCACCTGCGTATCAACGCGTAAATTAACAAGTTAAGTAACTCGTTTCGCAGATGAGACCAACATTTTTAACGTGTTAATTTACAAACGATATTAAACACTAAATTAACGGCACTAATCTAACGGTGTTAAACACTAAGCGATAACTCGGGTGTTTGTTTCTTTGACACATCAAAAGGTTCTATCGTGTAGTTAAGCTCATGGCTTTATTGACTGACTGCTTACGTAATACACATAATTATGCAATGCAAGGGCGTTGTATTTTGTTTTAAGGGGGAACTGAATTATTATGATATTGCATACTAACCTGTTCATTTAAACAAATACAAAAAATCTGTAAAATCAAAAGCAGGTAATTTTTATTTCGTTGCATATAGTAATTTATCTCACCCATTGTTTTAACAAGTGCAGATGCTTCAACCTCCATCGTTGTGTAGGTTAACGCGTTATTTCAATAGAAATTAACTTTTAACGGTGAAGTTGTGTAAATATAGCCAACGTGCATTTTTAATGCTTTAATTTTATTAATGTTAAGTTTAACACATTTGGAGCAGTAGCATTAGCGGCAATTACATTACAAGCCCAAAAAACTATTAAGTACTTTTAAAAGGCGTGCCCACTGTCCATCAATGAGGTTGAGGAACTATAAGCAAAAAAATAACTTATTGAGGATAATCACACTTTGTGACTATGTGTACATGTGTGTGTTTGTTGCTACTCATCTTCGAATGAGCTAAACAATATTTTAATGATACTTGGTGCGTGTTCCTAATGTGACATAATTATGTCCCTATTTACTGAGAAGTTCCCAAGGGAGTGCGTTATAAACGATGGAAATGAAAAAGAGCGCGGGCGAAAGCTAATGAATTTTAAAATATATGGAACAAGTATAACAACGTATGCTACATTCGATATGATAAATATGGTAGAGAAAGTCTTGCTTATCGCGACAGTTAAGTTTTCTTCGTCATAAAGAAAGTTTTTCTTTTTGTAATATAGGACTAGGTGTAGCGGAAATTACTTCATTAAAAATGCCATGTTTCTTGCGGTGCGATACCTACAGTTTAGTATAACGTAGGTACGATATATTAAACATTAAAGAAGTACCTAGGTATATAGTAGGATACACATGATACGCGTGTCGCTATAAAATAATTTGAACTTATGAGATATTTGATATTATTATTATTGAAATGCTTTTGCATGGTGGTAGGGCATTTTACGAATAACTCTAAAGTAGTAAATCTGTAGCCAAGCAACTAACAGCGTGTTCCAGCAGATGCCTTAAGATCCAGTTCGTCTTCCAAATTAAGAGAATTTTGGCACTAAATAATGCTTATATCCCCAAGGATTTTTGCTAAAGGTTCCCCTGACTAAATATTTGGTTTTAGTAAAGGGTTACTAAAACCTACTAATGGAATTTAAATGGAATAAGCCGATAAAATCATGTTAAACGTGTTATATTTTATTGATTAGTGAACAGGATGTGAAGCAACCGTTCACTTAGCTTCTCTATTTTATTTTGCACATTACAAATTAAATCATGTATCAAAATCATCGTATCGCCATAAAATGAAAATAATATCCGATTATATGTTATTGATATAATTAAAAATAGCATCGGACCGTGTGTTGACCCTAGGTTCAACATTTCTTACTTCTTCCCTTTTTTTATATTGCTGATAGGTAAGCCTTTGACCACAATAGTTTTGAAGCAGTGATGGCTCAGTGGCATTGGCTATGGACTGCCGCGCAGCAGGTCCAGGATTCGAATCCCGCCGCGGGCTTGACCTACACCGCATGGTGGAAGGGCATTTTGCGAATACCCGCCTAGCTAGCGACCACCCTCAAGTAGACAATCTGTCGCCAAGCACCTAACAGTGTGTTCCGGCAGCAGTCCTTGAGAGCCAGTAAAATTACAGGCACATGAGACCTAAAAACTGTACGTCTCAGTATGACGGTACAGTGCAATTCGTCGTTGACGAAATGCGTCTGTTATAGGCAGAGGTTAGTCCACTTAACATCAGGTGGGCCTCGAGCTTGTTCCGTCACAATAACATTAAAAAAATAAACTCACTTGATGGTAAGTGATGATGTGGTCGAATGTGTTATCAGGCTTAACCTAGATTTACTGGCTCTCAAGGACAGCTGCCGGAACACCCCGATAGATGCTTGGCGACAGATTTTTTACTTGAGTGTGGTCGCTAGCCAGGCGGGCATTCGCAAAATACTCTACTACCATGCAGCCAAGCTCAAGCCGGCGGCTGGATTGGAACCATGGACCTGCTGCGCGGCAGTCCATAGCTAATGCTACTGAGCCATCACTACCTCCTATGTAAAATATCTTTGAAATAACCGAATACTTTGCTAAAACTGTTAAGAAACTATCTCATTCTCTATCTACACCTTACGAATAATCTTTAAGAGATTAATTAGATAGGTAAATGTTCTAATTTAAAGGTACTAAATAATATAATACTTTGATATTGTTATCTTTCATCTTGAGTTAGTTGAAGGGGTGTTTGATAATACTTGAGTACATGTACATACAATGTTTGATATATGTAAACTTGCAATAGGTACGGTAAAATCCCTGGTGTCATAAAACTAAAGTACTATACCATATACTCCCAATTGAACACCCTCAAAGCTAACTAAGAACTGACTTTAGAAGCAGTGATGGCTCAGTGGCATTGGCTATGGACTGCCGCGCAGCAGTGAGTAGTGACGAAATGCAGCTGTTATAGGCAGAGGTTAGTCCGCTTAACATCAGGTGGGCCGCGAGTTTGTTTCATCACAATAACATTAAAAATTAAAAAAAAAGACCAAAGATGTCTAAAAGATGGTAGAGCCTTTCGCAAATGCTCACCAGGCCTTCAATTTATTAAAACCTAAGTACTTACATATGTTTAACTGTTACTAAGTAGATAAATAGTATTACACGCGTTATTAAATACATATTAGGTATCATAAGTTAATTAATTAATTTATATTATTATTAATTTCATTCTGTACAGAAATACTTTTACGCGGTGGTAGGGCATTATGCAAATGCCCGTCTGGCTAGCTACAGCTTTCAAGTAGAAAATCTGTCCCCAAGTACCTAACGGTGTGTTCCGGCAGCGGTGGTCCTTGAGAACCAGTATCCTTTTTAGATTAACACTGCTGAGTAACATCGATCACATTAGGTATCACTTACCAACAGGTGCAATAGTGTTCTATTCTTGATAGTATACCTGCTACTTTTTAGGTAATCTGGGCTTAAGATTATGGTAAGGAACCCTGTTTTGTTCCTAATATGTATCCACACCACACTCTCTTGCACCATTTTTTAAGGTTCTGTAACCAAAGGGTAAAACTGATCCCTATTAATGACACCCCACAGTCTGTTTGTCTGTTCGTACGTATGTAACGGGTCTCTAGCTCGTAAACGGAAATCAGTTAGAAGCCTAAAATTCTGACATTTTGTGAAGTATTATAATACAAATATTAATAATAATATTTGTATCCAAAACAAATGAAATGGTTTGCGCCAAAGATATCTTTTAACCCATTTTCTGTTAAGAAGTCTATCTCAAAAAGTATAATAATAAAAAATCGAAAATTTTGGTATATATAATATGTACTATAACTGTGTAAAATCCCCCGTGGGGTGCCGGGTTAGAATTGCACCTCCCCATATCATCCCGTGGGTGTCGTAAGAGGCGACTAAGGGAAAAATACTCGAAGGTGGGCAGCAGCGCCTTCTAAAAAACTGCCATCTTATACTGCGATCCCCAAGCCGCCTGCCAAGCGTGGGGATTATGGCAAATACCCCCTTAATAGGGGAGGCTGTGTTCAGCAGTGGACGAGTCGGCTGTTACAGTACAGTACAGTACTATAACTGGTATATATAATATGTACTACAACCGGTTTTTCCCATTGGCTTTTACGACACCGGACAGAAGGATATAGAACAGTCCTTAAATTATTAAGAGGGAACTGTACGGCATATAATATTAGATAGAGTACCCTACACTACTAGAAGAGATATACACCGTGTCCCAAAATTCAACGATAAGCCGGCATCGGTGCATGGACCTACTCATGACTACTCGGGAAAAAATAAAAAATAAAATTATAACTCTTTTTTTTTTAATTACAGAGACTTTTATAAAGTTGCGCCAACTTTTAATAAAACTTGCCATGGTAGTGTCCATACTTTTTTTTTTAACCCAGACTATAGAAAGTGCATAGAATGTTAAAATCTATGAAAATTATAAGAAAAATTTTTTTTTTTACTGATGTTTGTAAAATAACTACAGACTTTCTGTAATTTTAAAGGATTGTGGTAGATAGCCGTCCTTCTTAGGTTGCTAATGCACAAAAAATATCAAAAATATGTCAAAAATTGTGGTCATGGTAGTTGAAAATAGCATAATGGGTATCGAATATCGATGAAATTTATAAAAGTCTCTGTAATTAATAAAAAAAAACAGTTATAATTTTTTTTTTCCGAGGAGTCATGAGTAGGTCCATGCACCGATGCCGGCTTATCGTTGAATTTTGGGATACGGTGTATATGAAGCTATAAATAATAAACTGTCAAGCGCGTGTCGAGCCACGCGTAATGTAGGGTTCCGTAGTAGCCCGTTTTCATAATATAGAATAATTCTGTTGTTCTTTATCTTTTTATCTCTCTACCTATAACTTTCTAAGCAATTTGTTCTTTTGTTTATAAATTGTGATTGCTTGCACGTGTAGAATGTTGTTGACCATGACTATTAAGTAGGAATCATGGATTATCTATACGTTTCTTAGTTTCTCACAAACTTTTTTCTTCTCACCATTTAACGACACCTCTTTATAACGCCATAAAAATGCACAGTCCCTTAAGTTTACACTGTATATGTATATTTATCTATATATAGTGTAAACTATATAACGATACTGAAGGGACTGTGCATATATATATATATATATATATTCAAGAACCAACAAACAGAGTCACAATATTTTCCCAATGAAAAAATATTCTAATTTATAATAATAATTATGAGACGGAGTTATGAGATGAGGTCTAAAAAGTACCTTATACCGAAGCTAATCGATCAACTCTGTGCAGTCATATCTGTTATGACTTATGATATAGGTCATATAGAAGCATAATATCTAATTGTTGTCTCCTAGAGTTTAAATACAATAATTTATATTTGTTTATCAGCTCTTCATAATGGTTTAATATTATGCAATAAATACGTTAATTTGTTGTTGAAGTTACTAGAGGACCTTATGACAAAATTAAATATTTTTAAACCACGTGCTATTATTATATTTTGAATATTTACATTAACGATTAATTTACTACCTAATATTATTATATATCCTTAATGACTTGAACCTCATCAAAGTTAGAATCCCATAACACATATGTAAAATTACACATTACAAATCACATGCAAACATACAGAAACACGCACCGACACATACACCTTTCAAATTCAACACAAAAACAACACTTAAATTCGTACACCAATACTACACCACAAAATAATGACTACACGTATTTATTAATTATTAAAAATATACAAAATGACATTAATTTCGAATAAAAACGATTTATGATTAATTATTTTCATGAAGAAGAAGCAAATTTCCAATAAAAAAAAACTATAGGTTTCTGTAACCCCCTCCCATCAATGGGGAATATTCCGCCCTCTCTCCCCCTCCCCGTTGCACAAAATATTTACATATGTACCATACCTAAAGTCCTTCTAATGTGTGTAGATAAGCAATTTTTTTCAAAATTAATATTAATTTAAGAAAATAGTTATTGTAATCCCCCACCCCTCTGGAGGGATGCTACAACCCCCCCCCTCTCCCCCCTCCACCCCTTCCTATATTACATAACTATCTATACCGATTCTAGTCCTTCCAGTACTTCATCTTAGTAACTTTAAAGGATTTATTCTAAGGATTTTGTATTTGGTGTAAAATTATCTAATACCCAAGTTCAACGACTATTACTACCTAAAGTAATAAAGTTATCTTAACCGCTATAATTTTCCTTCAAATTTCATAAACTGCACTATCATCATGAATTTTTTCAGACTCTTCAAGCCAGTAGTTTAGGTTTTAGAGGGGGGGGGACGCCCTTCTGGAACAAAAATTTGCACTTTAAAGTTGAATATTTCGTAAATGGAGCATTAAATCGAAAAATAGTATTAGCAACCCCTAAATTATTTCAAAATACCTATTCAATGATACCCCATTCGATGGGATAGACGACGAAAAAAAAAAATTCATAACCACAACACTTGTATGGGAGATACCATAAAAAAAAATATTTTTCAAAATTTTATTTTACCACTTTGTCGGCGTGGTAAGTTTACATACCTGTACAAAATTGAAGCTTTCTAGTACAAACGGTCTCTTAGCAAAACCTCGGACAGACGGACAGACAGACGGACATGACGAAACTATAAGGGTTCCTTGTAGGTACTACGGAACCCTAAAAATAAATACAATCGATGATATTGTACTAATATCATCGATTGTATTTATTTTTATTTCATCACAGTTCCTATTGTGTAATTTTTCACAGATCTGGGTATATTTGCAACATTGCAAGTTTTTCATGGGTCGTTAATTCGTATGCCGTTCGCATGCTGACTCGAGTGTTTGGTTATGCACTAGTTCACATGGTTTATTATCTACCCTCTTTGCATATCGAGCATGAATGTATTCTGGCCTGGAATTTATTGTAATCTGTATCACTATAAAAAATAAACATTGTGGCACTTGTATTCCCGATGATATGATGTATGCCTTTATTAACAAAATACTACCTTATATACACATACAAAACCTATAAGTCATTGCAGACTCACAGGTAGTCCAAATGATCCAGCCCACTGCCAGTTGGCAGCGTGCCCAGCATGCTGGCAGCATTGCCCCGTTGAATTGCAATGCTTATTCGTTGAGCCAAATAGGTGCCAGCATTTTGATCACGATTCTCATCGATCAAGCGCTCTGATAGGTTTTAGAAAATACGATGAGCTCTACACCAAACGGCTCAAATATGTAACCACTACCGATGTTAGCAAACTTGATCCAGCTTTTTGAAGCAGTGATGGCTCAGTGGCATTGACTATGGACTGCCGTGCCGCAGGTCAAGGTTCGAAACCCGCCGTGGGCTTGAGCTTCACCGCATGGTGGAAGGGCATTTTGCGAATGCCCACCTGGCTAGCGACCACCCTCAAGTAGAAAATCTGTCGCCAAGCACCTAACGGTGTGTTCCGGCAGCAGTCCTTGAGTGAGAGCCAGTGAAATAACAGGCACATGAGACTTAACAACTATGTCTCAAGGTGACGGGCGCAGTGCAATTCGTGACTTGTGACGAAATGCTGTTATAGGCAGAAGTTAATCCGCTTAACATCAGGTGGGCCTCGTGCTTGATCTACACAATAACATTAAAAAAAACTTGCATCGCATGAGTTGCCCCGCCGAAGTAGCCACGGCGTCAGCCCTCACTTTGGTTTCAGAAAGATGTGACGTACTGTACTGTACACTGCACATGTATGGACTGGTATATCTTCAGAAGGTCGCACAGAGTTAGTGGCCATAGAAAATGGCACTCTGACTGGGGGAAGATATGCCCAGATCCTCAATGAGTATGCAATGCCGTATTTAGTAAATATGCGGATTCTCGACAATGCCCGGCCACATACGGCTCGGGTCGTGCACGAGTATATTCAGGAGGTTGGTATCAGCGTAATGGCTTGGCCATCAAGAAGTCCTGATCTCAACCCGATTGAGCACGCTGGGATGAGCTAGGCAGGCTATTCAGAAGCCGATGACCACCACCTACCACCCTCATGGCATTAAAACAGGCCCTGATAGAAATGAATATTCCCCAACAACGGCTCCGAAACCTCGTGTTGAGTATGCCATTGACTAGAAGCTGTAAGCAGAGTCTGAGGAGGTAATACCAGTTATTAAAAAGTAAGTAGGTAACATGTAAAATATACGTCTTGTAAATGTTAATTGAGTTTTATGACTCTAAGCTACAAATGGCTATTTTTAATGTTTTATCTTTTTTTTTTAGACTTAAAAATGTTAGTAATATATAAATTATATAAAAATTGCTATAAAACGTTTTTTATTTTAAATCTCTAACTTCTATACTTTGGAAAAAAATAAAAGTGTAGTACTTATTTTTGCAAGCCAGTGTATAAAGAGAAAATATTTATATTTTGGTATGCAACGAATTAACTTTAAAACTACTGGACCGATGAAATTTGGTATGAAAATAGTTTGAGAAGGGGGGCTTCCCGGGTAAGGAGATAGTTTTTATCTAACTGTGCAAAAAAAGGTTAATGGTTTTGCGCGATAACCGACATACGCGCTGGCGGAGCCGCGTCCGGAATGCTAGTACTATATAATAGAACTAGATGACAAATGTTTATTCCGATCTCAGAATACTTTCTTATGCATTATCAGATATCAGAATAAGGTTGTTTGCTTTATCATTTAGCTTTAACTCTACCTGTTACTCAGCATGATGTTATCTACGTAAGTACATAGGAACGATTATTAGATAATTCTAAATACCTCTACGATAAAAAAAAAACATGATAATTATCATGATTCAAGGTGAAAATAATTACGAAAAATGATTCAGTGTCTAGTTCAGTATCTAGTCAGATTATATACTAGTCAGATTTTTGCAGGAATAGCTCACTTAGTTGCTGTAAATTTTCATTTTTGTAGCCAATGCAAATCAACATACAATTTACAGTTTTTTTTATGCTTGATTGGTCAGCCTTTGTCCACTATCTCACCTGAGTGATGATGTAGTCGAAGATGTTGTTCAAGCTAACCTAGAATTCACACCGTTAGGTGCTTGCTGGCAGATTTTCTATTTGAGGGTGGTATCTTGCCAGGCGGGCATTCGCAAAATGCCCTACCACCACGCAAGATATCAACATTTTGAAGCGCATGAGCGCCGATAAAATTACAGGCACATGAGACTTTACAACTTTATGTTTTAGGGAGATGGACGCAATACAGTTCGTCACTGACGAAACGCATCTGTTAAAGGCAAAGGTTACCGCTTAACACAAGGTGGGACTCGTGCTTGGTTAAAGGCTTAACCGATTTGGATAAAACTTGGAGGATGGCTTATAGATAGCGTAGGTTTGACACGTAGAATACTTTTCGTCATCATCATCATCAATCACTTTTCATCATTGTCTACGCGGATTAAACCTTGGAGAGCAGCTAGTAATTTACATGAAACATAATGCATTACCTTATATAGGTACCCGAAAGGTTAGAGCAGCTTAACATCACCACCACCAAATATTATTGGTTCAATAATAGCTTCATTTCTGATCGAAGTATAATAGAATACTGGAGACCAGGGATCGTGACAGTACTAAAACAAAACCAAACGCATCATGGCTTAATCAGGATATATTATTATGTTTATCCTAAAGCGTATTTATGCACACAATGTGCACTGACAGTAAATAATTTTATATGACTGTTGAATCACTATGTGTATAGAAATAAATCTTATACAATTTAAGTAGCTTGGGATCTTATTTTATGACTAGAATTGTTTGTTATGAAAATTAACTTCATTTTGAAATTTGAACTCTATTGAGCATTGTTCTCAAAGGAAAATGTCATATTTACTTCACCTCCAATATTTTAGATTCAACATGTACATGAGATTAACAACTGTATGTCTCTGGGTGATGGGTGCAGTGCAGTTCGTAACTTAAGATGAAATGGAACTGTTATATCAGGGGTTACCGCTTAACATCGTGTTCGGTGACGATCCCATAAAAAAATTACCAAGAAATGGAACCGAAACAACTTGTTGAAGTCTGTACCATGATGGTTCAAAAGTACCTATTATCACAATGTTGTGCACATGGTACCGACTTCGACAAGTTATTTCACATACTTGAGTGTTGAAGTCGGTTCCATTTGTTGGTAAATATTATTTTTCCTTTTTTTAGTGACCCTTGCTACTTATGTGATCGATTGTTATTCACTGTCAATGACTATATCATCAAGATAGAAAAATACTCTTCAGTTATTGGAGTGTAACTCAAAACCGGCTTGACCGATTTTGATGAAATTTATAAATACATATTATGCTTTCAAATAAAAAAGAACGATCAAAATCGGTGCTCCCAATTAAAAGCTCTGAGGTAACAAACATAAAAAACAGACGAATTGAGTACCTCCTCCTTTCTTTTAAGTCGGTAAAAAAATAGACAATAAAGCCCCATGTCAGAAACTGAACGGAAGTTAAGTATACAAAACAATCCACTTTCACTTATGTATTAACTAACAATAATTAATAATGTACTTACTGACAATAGAAGTCTCCAATCATGGCTTCGCTAACATGAACCTAAATCTATTTTGAATTATGAGTAGTGCCTCATCTAAATTAACTGGTCTTACCAATAAAATATAACTTAATATATTATCTCCTTAAGAATAAATTTGGACCTCACTTAAAAACCGATTTACGTCCTTATAAAGGTATTAAACATGCATTTTGTAGATAGGTAGAAAATTCTTTATTTGCATACCATAAAAATAATATTACAATGAAACAACAAATAAACGCATACAAAGGGCGCTCTTATTGCTTAAAGAAATTTCTTCCAGACAACCATCTGAACAACTGGCATAAATTGGGCAGGTTGGCAATTAATAAATTTAACATGAATAGTTCCCTAACAAAGTTATACTTTTACACCTATTTAAATAAATACATATACATACTTACCTTTTTGTATCGTCAGACCTAGATATATTGTTCGTAGTGGCAAAAATATAAACAATTTGGGAGTAAAATTATGTTTTGTTGATATTCCTGGAGATCGTAGTGAAATATGTTGTCTTCTCATTCATTTCGGGGTTGGCTAATTAGATTGTTGTATTCGTGGTCCAACCGAAACTCACGACCCAAGATAATTTGTCAGTTTATTAATACACTTCAGTAACACGTTGGTGCAAGAGTTTTTTTTTTGTTTTTATGTTATTGTGACGGAACAAGCCCGAGGCCCACCCGGTATTAAGTGGACTAACCTTAGCCTATAACAGATTCATTTCGCCACAAGTGACGATCTGCACGGCGCCCGTCACACTGAGACGTACTGTTGTTAGGTCTCATGTGCCTGTATTTTTACTGGCTCTCAAGAACTGCTGCCGGAACACACTGTTAGGTGCTTGGCGCAGGTTTTCTACATGAGGGTGGGCATTTTGCGAATGCCCGCTAGCTAGGCGGGCATTCGCAAAATGCCCTTCCACCATGCGGTGAAGCTCAAGCCCGCGGCGGGATTCGTACCATGGACCTACTGCACGGCAGTCCATAGCCAATGCCACTGAGCCATCACTGCTTCAGAATAAACATTTCGAATAGACATTTCGTAGGCATCACATTGTAGCGTGTACTGATATGAAACTCATTACAATATTGGTTTAATCAATTGTCATACTGACCAACAAGACTTGCTAATTTGGGGACATCGCAGTCAACATAATTGAGTGCGATATTTTATTTGTTCTCGCTGGTACCTTCGTAGTACGAGCATAGATTAACTAGTACAAGACGCAATCTTATCTTGTTATCGATTTACAGATAAAATGCCATTATCAACCTTATCAAGGCCCAACTTACTATTATTTATTCTGTAGTGCATACGCGTACTTAAGTAAATTGATCGATTGCTTACAAATTTTCTATAATAAGACGTTCCATTACACATTTTGGTTATAAGACAATCAGTTTTTTTAGTACTAAATAGATTATAAAATATTTTGGTACCAGAAAAAAAGAATAAACAGTATTTTTATATACGTTCTAGTATGATGAAAGTAATTATATATATATATAAGAGTATTCACTCGTACTTATTTAAAATGAAAACATAATGCGTACACATGTTTTCAACAAAAAATCGTATTTGAAAGTCAAGTATAGGACGTGCATACACGTCTTTCGTATAAACTGCTGTTCCAACAAATCGTCATCCATCACAATTTAAGAAACACTGTTTCTATAACTTATTAAAAATGTATACAGTGTTTTAGTTTGATACTGTAGGATGTCGATGAATTAATCAAATATAATTATAAATAAAGCAGTGATGTCGAAGAGTCAAGTCCTCCTGAAGATTTCTCGTGTAGAATCGGACGCGTCAAAAATTATTTGGTTTGACTGCGTGGTATTGGTGACATCACGTTGGCTTAACATGAAAATTGGACGGAATTACTACTAGATATGCTTTTATATTTATAAAGAATTTCAGTAAAATAATAATTTAATATATCCTTAGTATATTTTTATAAATTATAATTTTTAAAGCACTTTCTTTATCGTTAAATCACTCTGCACAGAACATTTGCTACACATAATATAGCTTGGAATGGTATTTTTTTAATGCCTGATAGGTTAACCTTTGACCACTATCTCACCTGATGGTAAGTGATGATGTGGTCGATGGTGTTGTTCAGGCTAACTTAGAACTACTGGCGCTCAAGGACAGCTACTTGAGGGTGGTAGCTTGCCAGGCCACCATACTATAACGACTGCCATCCTAAGACGACAACCTGGACCGACGGCTTAACGTGCCCTCCGAAGCACGGAAGCGATCAGTAGTAATGTCAGTAAGGTCACCCATCCAACTAAAGACCACGGCGGACGTTGCTTAACTTTTCAGATCGGTTAAGAACAGCTAAGCAAACTTCGCTACGAGCGCTTCAAAAATTGATACGCATTCAGTGTCTTGGTAATATGTCTGTGCAAGCACGTCGTGTTGGTATCGGACCATCTCAAGAGCTGCAAAGCCAGGTCTATTTTTACCTCCCGTCAGGTAGACAGCCTAGTCACTGTATGGGTCAACGACCCCACTATGCACCGACGCAATACTTTGTTATAAGCCAATGATTCTCTGGAGAGTCTTTAATTGGCTTCGGTAAAATTTCAATTAACCACTGTTTTTGCGAAGCGCGTTGATGTCTTTTGTTAGCATTTTTGAGGGCCCTATGTTTAACAGACCCATGGTACGCAGTGACCTCTCACACGTGTTATATTTCGTTAGGTATTTAGTACTAATTTAAGTATATATTGTAGTTTAGTTTAAGTATATATTGTCTAAGATATAAATATTTTCACAGTTACAATAATGAAAGTGAAAACAAAACAATGTTACTTGTCTGTGTGATTCATAATAAAGCGTGAGAAATTTGAGAGCGTTAGTGTGTTTAGTTCAAAGGATCACTTATTGTCTCGCATATCCTATTAACTTTCTCTTTAGTGATATAAAATTATACTTTAATGATAAGATAGCATTTTCTTTGTGACTCGAGTCACAGTCTCGTTACGAGTAGTTTGCCGCGAGCTACTACTTACACTCTATTTACATATATTTTCTAAACTAAACGTATTTTACTAAACTAAAAGTATTTTGCTAAGTTTTCCGGCACAAATGACAACTTCTATAGCCCATCACTCCTAGGTATAGGTGCATAAATAATTAATTATTAATGAAACACAATATAAAGCTGCCGTTTACGGTTACGAGTTGTACTAAAAGCGAACAAAGTGCGGACGTTATACGATTTTCGGCCATCCGCTTAACATTACGTATAAGGCTTCATAGAATATAATGGTTACAAAGTATTTAGTTTTCTCGTTCCCTTGTGTAGTGGTGTCTCTGTCCTACGACGCTACGTCATCGCAGCAACCAGCCAGCCAATTGACCGGTATAATGCCAACCTTCAGTTTTTTCTTTTATTTATAACTCGCTCTGGCTTGGCAGTTATGCTCTGTTTGAACGTCAAAAACCACTGGACAACATATTAACACTTACCTAACTTAACAATAATGTAAGTTATAAAAACTATGAAGATTGTTGTTTGAAAACAATCATTTATTTTTACCTGATATATCCATAAGTCGTAAACTGATAAGATTATTATTTCCATAAGGGATATATCCTCTGTCCAGCATTATTCAACCCCTATGTATAGATATAATATGGATAGAAAAAAAATGCCTGAACAATACGAAATCTAGCTTGAAAAGTGATAAAATGAAAATAAAACCTGTTCGTCCAAATAAAAGGAGCAAGTAGAGCTGAATGAAAGGAAAAGTTTCGCTAAAAACTTGTTTATTTATTATCATAGTTATTGTAATCAGTATAGGCTTTAAAATATAAGAAATCTAGGACCGAAAGTAGTTTATAAATAACCTTATTTATGGTAAAGTGATATGGTTTAATGCATGCAATGTAAAATAATATGAAAATATTTTTACAGTTGAGAAATAAGACAATTGTATAAATTTTCCCCTTGGCTAGGTAAAAGTGAGTTCATATTATGTTCGTAGAAATTATTATATTATACTCTACCTCTAATCTTATATTTATCTTATATTTGTGTTATAGATTTTGAACTATCACAATTCAAATTATATGAATATAGAAAACAAACACGTCTTTGGTTGATGACGTATAAGTTCCTCATAAGTTTATATGATTGAATATCAATAATAAATAAAATAACTATTAATGCGAATAAATTATTGAATACGATATCGATCTAACCGTATTCACAAATTAGGCGATAGTACCAACACGCAATGTAAATCACTAAAAAAATATATGTCATATATATTTTAAAACACAATAAATTTGAATTTTTGTAAAATACAAAAAAATTGCAGTGACAATCCCGCATAAAATTCTGCCTAAACTGACTTGACATCAGAAACAACACGGGGCCTAGCCGGATTAGCTTTAGACGCGTTTCACTTCTACACGAAGCATTTTTAGGAGATCCTGTTTTCCCAAACGCATGATCGTGAATCTTTAGTAGTAGAAGTTAGTATTAATTATGGACTTCCATACACATATAACAAAGCAAGTAATTTTTTTTCTCTTGCATTTAAATAATAACTCTTCCCTTAAAAAGCATTAAAATAATATAAGCAAGATATTCGATTGATATGTGTGTTTAACATATTTATAACAGAATACACAATTACTAAATAAACATAACAGGTCCTTTCTCTTTTTTATTATTTTTACTACAAAGATTCACAATCCGAAAACGTTCAATGTAGTAAAATTTTTACTGTTGTGTATACCTTACCACGTCAATGACATTGTTGTTTTTAGATAAGGCAGTTTGTGGTTGTACACGGAAGATAGAAAATGAAAACATAAGATAACCCACATATACCTAGGCCATAGTTTTGATGTGCACATCTAATGTTTCAAGTATGTGATGAATCATATAGAAGAAATAACATAAAGTTCATCTGATAATCATTGTGTTATATTACTTGTGTAGCTGAGTACTTATTTAGTATATTATGTATTTTACTTTTGAATTTTTTATATATTGCTATTTTACTGGATTTATTCGGCTAGAAGGCAGGTCAGACCTACGGGTAGGAATCATATTGTTTTTTTTTCTGATAAATATTTTTTCAGTAACAGTCCGGAGTCTCTAATACATGGCACCAAAATAAAAGATACCTGGTAGAATTATTTTAAACCAAATTAAAAGATTTGGCGAAAAACATGGACACAAAAAGAAAAGCAAAATCATCGCGCCCATATGTTTCAGTATCTTCAAAAGGGTAAATAGAGTATATAAATACGTCATAAAGAATTTTCAATGAACTGGAACAAGTTTACTTGAATAAGTAGCTAGCCAATAGTAAACATACCACTATACGGTTTAATGAACGGACAGCGATGGCGGCGGAGCACCGCGCGAACACGGTGCGCAGTCGGCCCCGAGACGCAGGCGGCGCGCGCGCACCCGCACGTTTGTTTCGAAAGGACGCATGACTCACCACAAACCAGTCATGAACGAGTACGCGGAATATGATTGGAAACTGCATAAGATGCAAAATGAGCGCCTATGTGAAGCATCCCGGAAACGGCTCACAGACAGCGACAGGCAGCGAGCGCTCGCAGGACTCAAAGAAGCGGTGGATTCCAGTCTCAACCTAGCCCTGCGCGACAAAAGCCGATGTCAAGATGACAACTTTCTGCGAAGATTTTTGTACGCACGCAAGCACGACGTGGAGCAGAGTTTCGAGTTGTTGATTCGGTACCATCAGCATCGGCGGGAACATCCTGACCTGTGGGCGGCAGCAGACGGCGGCGTCCTGCGTGCGCTGGCAGATGGCCTGCCGGGCGTGCTAGCGCAGCGCGACAGGCGCGGCCGCTGCGTTCTGCTCATGTTCGCCTCCAACTGGCTCCCGCACGCTTGTCCACTCCTCTCCGTGTACAGGGCTTTGCTGCTAACCCTGGAACGTACCCTAGACGAAGTCCAAAATCAAGCAAACGGATATGTAATCATTGTTGATTGGACCGAATTCACGTTCAAACAGTCATGCAGCTTACAAGCCAAGGTGCTGAAAATGATGATCGATTGCTTGCAAGATTGCATGCCAGTCAGGTTCAAGAGCATACATTTTATCGGCCAGCCGTGGTATGTGGAGACCGCCCTGGCAGTCGTTAAACCGTATTTGAAGGCAAAAACGCGGGAACGAATAGTCTTGCATGGCAACAATCTGTCCACTTTGCATGACTCTCTTCCTCTTGATATTCTCCCTGCGGAGCTGGGAGGGGAGGGACCCTCTTACAACTCTGAACGTTGGCTACAGGAATTTTGTAAAGGGCAGAACATAAAACCAACGCTCCCCTCGTCGCCACCCGTGACGGCCGCGCCGCCAGTAGATAACGACCTCCCTTCTGCGAAATTGGACAAAGCGTACAAACAAAAGGACAGTGTAAACTTCTCGTTTCACGGCAACGAAAAAAGTGCAAAGTCGGAGTTACTTCGTGATAAAGACTGACCTTATTGGGCGCGCCGATCGAAACGTGGTCATTATGGACAGCTTCTCAGCGAGCACGCCACCTGAATATCGACACAGTCTTGTGTTGCGATATGTATTTTGTGATATCGAGTGTATTGTTAATTTATCTAGATTTAGTGACCTATGAATTGCGGTATGGTATTAGAGTCGTTAGTGGCCAATGTGCATTTATATGAGCTCAGATTAGACGGCAAGCCGATAACATCAGTAAGCCGCTTTGTGGGCATTTAATTGAAGATGAGTCAGTGTTGTGTCGGACGGTTGCATCCCGAACCGTGGCTGTGCGGCAAGAGGTAGTGCGGCGGCGCGGCGCGGGCGCAGGTAACGGTGCCGAGCTCTCGTTTCGACGCATCCGCTCCAATCGTGAACATGATTGAGATCGTTGAGCGGCGTTGTTGGTTAGCTCAATAACACATTAACATCCATCCATGTATCCTCACTTTATGCAATAATTTACATGCACAATTATTTATTTGTAGACTAACCAGTACCTGTAGCAATATTATATCTCAATATATCTGATATTATTTTAGGTTCTAAGTTACGCTTAGATCATTGAGGCTTACCGCGCATTTACTCGTTTAGTCCATTATAAGAATGTTTGCCGATGCCGTCTAAACTAAGTCGAACTAAGTATCCATTGTTTCCTAGAAGAGCACGATCATGCTTATTGTGTTGAATACGAATATATTATAGACAGTATTTACTCAGGTAAGTACATAGGTAAGTATTTTTCTTTGAATGTGTTTTCTCGACCGCGCTTGTATGGATTTGTATTGTTTTTCGGTTCGAGAAGGAATTGTATTATCTTGCTCTCTTCTTTATTATAAATTGCATAATCTATTGAAACAGTTTAGAATTTGTAAGATTTATACATAAGCACTATCTAGGTGTACAGAAGAAAACGTGGTTTTGACCGATGTATTTTGTAAAGTTTTGAATTTATCACTGTAAATCAAGTATATTGGCAACTTTCACTGTAAATTGACATTATGATGAATGTTATTAATTATTGAGTGTAAATTTACCTTATTGACATAACCTTATTACTATCTTCCTTGTACCTACAGGATGGGGCAAAATAAACATGGGGAATATTTTCCTATAAATAGAGGCAACAGAGATCAATTAGAATTAAAATAATACATATAATATTATAAATAATTAAAATGTGTCAGTGTTATTCAATAAGTTAATGCCAATAATGTCGTTTATCGTTGTGACCTATAAAATATACATCAACATGTTTTCTAGCAATTTAACATTCTATATACCTAAATGACACACTGAGAGTAATGTCCCATTATTTTGCCCTATCGAGTTATAAATTACACACTTATTCTTCTGCTTAAACAAAACCTTGTATAATTGTAGATAATTATTATTAAAATAATGACTGAACAGCAAAACTGACAATGAAATGAAAAAAATAAATAGCTTGATGACAAAATACGCGAAATGTTTTTACTTTCCAATTTTATTGTTTTAAGTTTCAGATACTTAGTTGTATATGTAGTGAATTGATAGAGTATAACATGGGGGTCTTCAAGACGCGTGTGAATAGGTATCTTCTGAGTAAGCGCGCTCCATCATCACCTAACATCAGGTGAGATAGTGGTCAATTGGTAATCAGTTCAGTATAAAAAAATATGATAGTAGGTAATTATAGGCAGTGTAGCAAGGCAGTGTTAGAAGAAGTGGTAATCAATGTAGAAGGTGTGATATTTCTGGAAAATATTTTCGGTAGATTTAAAAAATAGGGCTATATTGATTGCTAATTGATCTTATATGATTATGTAATGACTTAAGCGGTAGTAAACAAAAATAAAATAGCCGATACCAACTTCCAGCACTGAAAATTGTTATATTTAGGTATTTATTATACAATGCGGCAAAGTAGTTTTCTGGCGCGAGAACTTGTATTGAAACTTAAAAATCGAAGGAAGATATTCTTTATATCTATAGATAGAAAATAGAATCCTGTGCCGTTTTAAAGATACGAGGCGCAAAAATAACTTTGCCCCAAGCGCAACACACGATTTTTCATCTCACTCCAGCGAGGAATATGTTAGTTGAGAAAAGTTGGAAGAAAAAACATCATTATATTATATTGTAAGTTGCTATAATTGGAAGAATTGAATGTATATTTATATTTCTGGAACAGTTATAAAGATACTTTTTTCTGAGCTTGTGTGGTGATAAATACATTATTTTATGTAGTAGGTGATGCCATGCTGACCATAAGCATTAAGCCACAGATTTTATAGTAGTACCAACTGCATTTCCTTCCTCTAAAATAGCGACAAAAATGAAGCAGACTACTATTGAACCATAGCATTATGTACTAATTTATAAATTATACTAGTCAGGTAAATATTTAGAAGTATGCCTTTATTAAACAAATACTACAAACTATATACAACACTACAGCTACTACAGTAAAAGCATTTGGACTCATAGGGGGTCCAAATGCTCTAGCCCACTATCAGTTGGCAGCGTGCCCAGCATGCTGGCAGCATTGCCCCGTTGAATTGCAATGCTTATTCTTTGAGCCAAATAGGTGCCAGCATTTTGATCACGCGTCGCATCGACCAAGCGCTCTGATAAATTTTGGAAAATACGATGAGCTCCCGGTCCCCACGGACCCAACGTCTCTACACCAAACGGCTCAAATAGTTGATAGAAGAAGTTGATATTTAATATATAAAGTAGTTTTAAAATTTTAGTCGGTAGCTTTCTTTGACTTGACACCTATATCATCTGATAGTAAGTGAATATGCGGTCGAAGATAAGGCTAATCAAGAATTACTGGCTGTAAAAGACAGTTGCTTGGTGACAGACTTACTACTTGAGGTGGTGCCTGGTCAACGACCACCTGAGCCCCTGGCTCAGGTGGTCGTTGAGAATAGGGGCAAACGCAAATGCAGTTTTTATTAATACGTTTATGATGATCTCTTCTTGACTAAAATGAGTTCTATTACGTTACGATACATTTTCCGATATAGGATAAAACCTCCTTAGTTCCGTTCTGCTAGACATGACCAGCTCGATTTTTAATAACGGTTTTATTGGCGTAATCCTGAAGCAAAGAACATATTGCAAGGCAAACATGTTGCATACGCCAAGTCTACGAGTTATTCGCAGCTAAATAGCAAGTCCTCAATACGTTTTTACCCTTTTTTCGTTTTACAATCTATGTTTTCGTTTCTGATTGAGTCTCAGATATTTTTTTCCTACATTTTCAAAGTCAAAATCATTTATTCAATTTAGGCGTCTACGACGCTCTTATGAAGGTCAATTACACATATAATATATAGTATTGAAATATTCTATACATTGTACTGCCACGTGCAGCAAATAAATTGTATAGAGCCACTGCGAGAAAAACGGGCAAGAAACTCGGGGCCATTTTGATAGTAATAGTTACTTAAGAGCTCTAGATAAGCTGTTATTATTATTTATATTTCCTAATTTAACAGCACGTAGTTATAATTTTGACTTCGTTTTTAACTATGCATATGGATATTGTATCTTATCTTTAATTGTGATAGGTTGACACTCGAGAGCCCTTTTAGGACTTATCCGTTGATGTTTTAGATGGATAAATGATTGACATTATGAAATTTGAACTAGCGGCGTGTGTCATATTTGTTTTTCCCTGAATATGAAAATTATATATTTTGTGATCGCAGTGGCTTTTGGAAAAGTATTTTTTCTTGGATTTGAGTTAGGTTTGAAGCACTTTGGTGTATATTTTCTGTTCGTAGTTCTTAATAATTTTAAACATTGCGTGTCGAAAATGTCATTGTTAAAAACACACATTGTCAAAGTTTATTTTGTTCAAAAATTAACATTAAAACTGTTAAGGTTTTCTCCACATATCTTCCCGAGGTTGTCATAAGAGGCGACTAAGGGAAAAATACTGGAAGGTGGGCAGCAGCGCCTTCTAAAGAACTGCCATCTTACACTGCGATCCCCAAGCCGCCTGCCAAGCGTGGGGATTATGGCAAATACCCCCTTAATAGGGGAGGTTGTATTCAGCAGTGGACGATCCTACTGATACAGTACAGTACAGTATCTAAATTTCATCTAAATAACAACCTCGCGAACTATCAACCTACTGTAAACTTTAACGGAAAAAAGCTTCATGTCAACGCTTGTCCTAAATATCTCGGTGTAACCCTCGATAGATCACTAACCTACAAAGAACACCTAATCAAGTTGTCTCATAAACTATCCACACGCAATAACATTCTGCACAAATTATGTGGCACGACCTGGGGAGCGTCTGCGGATTGCTTGCGTACGACGGGTATCGCCCTGGTCTACTCAGCTGCAGAATACTGCTGCCCAGTTTGGCTGGTAAGTGCACACGTTCATAAAGTAGACACTAAACTGAACGAAGCCATGCGCTGTATATCCGGTACTATCAAATCTACTCCTCTTCACTGGCTTCCTGTACTTAGCCACATAGAACCACCTCATCTCCGCAGACAACATGCACTAAAAAGAGAAACAGAAAAAATTGAGCTACACCCAGAACTACCTCTCCATGCTGGTTTCTTTTGCCCACCACCACATCGGTTAAAGTCGACGCATCCCCCGTACGCTCATGCCGATCGCATAAAACATTTTCAAATTACAGACGGATGGAAAAAGGTTTGGCATGAGGCTACAAAAAACGCAGGTGCTGGAAGCATTGACCCCACTTCCAAACCCAAAGGCTTGAACCTTCCACGTAAAATATGGTGTCGCTTAAACAGATTAAGAGCAGGATACGGGCGCTGCAATTACTTCCGACACAAATGGGGCTGGACAGACAGTGCATGCTGCGAATGTGGCGAGGAAAACCAAACTATGGACCATATTTTCCAGCACTGCCCCATCCATTCATACCCAGGACCATGGAGTGATATTGTGGATCTACCTTGTGAATTTATTACTTGGCTGGAGAATCTGAAAATTGACATTTAATTTATTATAGAATTCTAATTTATGTTAATTTAATTTTGTTTTTTTTTTTTTTTTTAAATTTTTTTTTATACTGGCGGTATGCCTTTATTAAACAAATACTACAAACTATAAACAACAGTACAGCTACTACAATACTACAGCTACTACAGTAAAAGCATTTGGACTCATAGGGAGTCCAAATGCTCTAACCCACTGTCAGTTGGCAGCGTGCCCAGCATGCTGGCAGCATTGCCCCGTTGAATTGCAATGCTTATTCTTTGAGCCAAATAGGTGCCAGCATTTTGATCACGCGTCGCATCGACCAAGCGCTCTGATAGATTTTGGAAAATACGATGAGCTCCCGGTCCCCACGGACCCAACGTCTCTACACCAAACGGCTCAAATATGTAACCCATACCCAGGTTAGCATATTTGCGCCGCTTGAGTTGCTCCGCCGAAGTAGCCGCGGCGCCAGCCCTCACGTGGGTTTCAGAAAGGTGTGACGGCGCTAAAGTGTCTACGCATGTAGCGTCCCACACTAAGGGCCGTCCTAACTTCCATGGAACCAGAGTCATGCCGTCAGGTCTTTTACCATCGTCACGCATCAGACCGTTCGGTTCGAGAACTGCTGGAACATTGGCGCTGGTAAAAGCCCGGCGAATGATATCGTTAAGGCTGGCGTGGCGGGAAATTCGACCAGCACTTCGAGAGCAGGAGAGGCCATGGTGACCGAGTTGGTCAACTGCAGTACCACACTGGCAGTGATGTGCAACACAACACCTTGCACCCAAGCGTAAGCTAATAGCGAGACGAAAAGCGGAAGGATCTATAAGGCTACCAGTTTTGTAAGAAGGAATGGCTTGTAACCAAAGACCTGATTCCCACACAGAAACAGCGAGAATACGAGCACGATCTGCGATACTAGGGCACGTATTTAAAAGATCTTTCCGTGCTAGCTCGCATAGGGGCCGATCCCACTGTTTCTGAGATGACAAAATTTTTGGGAACTCAGTATTTGGACAAGCCAATCCCCATGTGGTTTTGGCCTCAGCCAGATATGCTACATCAAAAGAGCCTAAAGATTGTGCAAGTATTTTTTCTACTAATTTGTGTGTACTGTGTACAGAAGACAAAAAAGCTGGTAATGCCACACTAGAAATTTTGCGTATCCCTATGCCCCCCAACCTCACAGGGAGGGAAGCTTGCACCCAAGCCCTATCATCCATCTCAACATTCAAAACCGAAATTAACGTATCTTTTAATAAATTGTCTAAGCTTAAAAGAAGCTCACTGTGCTTCCAAAGCTGACAACATCTCAAAAAGTATGTAAATTTAGGAACGAAAAGGCAAAATCTAATAATAGTAAAAGCCATATGGGCGTTAATTTTGAATAATCTGCTAGAAGCATTTCTAAACTTTTGAATTTGTTCTTCGACAAATGGTGACAAAGATTCGTCAAAAATCGGTGAACCCAAAAGACGGAGCGAACCTTTTTCTACTAATTTTATATTAGGCGCAAGTAAGTTGAATTTTTCAATAATCGAAATTTTATCCGGACAAGTATCACAAACAAAAAGTTCACATTTGGAAAAATTTAGTTCAAGGCCAATAAGACGAAAATCGTCTATAAGTACTCGCAAGTCATTCAATACCGTGTTCGCATCGCCACCTAAGGTTCCGTCATCCAAATACCAAACGTTAAGTTTTGATTGGAGACGTTGAATTATTGAGTGGATGGCAAGGCTAAAGATGGCTGGTCCCAGAGGATCACCCTGTTGACATCCTACGGAAGATAATATAACGTTGTTTTGGTATGTTAATTTTGATGGTTTGCCGTAACATTGCCAAAGAAAAGGGTATAATTCCGGAATTTTATCTTTCACTTCGGTCAAAAGGGTGCCTCTATCTAATGAGTTGAATGCATTTTTAACATCCACCTTCAAAAGCACATCTCCACAATTTTGATCAAGAAATGTGCGTAGTGAATGTACAGCAGCCTCACAACCACCCTGAGAACCAAAACCGAGTTGTAGTGGTTGAAAAAGATTACTTAAAAAAGCAACCTTTTTCCTACAACCACATTTGGCTGTGAGGCGACGATAAGTGGTGCCTACTGCTATAGGCCTAATACCACCATCTTTTTTATTAAGGGCACATAAATTCGCACCGTACAGAATTTCGGTAATTTCATTGTTGACCTGACCCGACAACATCAAATTAACCAAAGCCGTGACATCCTTTAGAAGTGTCTCGCCTACCTCACCAGAACTAAAAGATAAAATATCTTTTAAGTGCTGAGGCGTCAGGCCATCTAGACCACCGGCTGAGCCACTTCGAAAAGATGCCACGGCTGCAGAAACATCCTGTGGGGTCACCTCAACAATGTCATTATTTTGTTCAGGAGAGTCGGGAAGGTGGAGACCTGCAGTTGCAGGCGGATGCTTTTCTATTAGGGAATTCAACGTGTCAGATGTGAAAGGGGCGATTGTATCACTCGAAAACAAGATGCGTGCCGCGTTTTTGATGTCACCATCATTAATTTTGTTTTCTACTATTTTAATAGTAGCTGAATCGACATTATTTGTTTTTGTATTCCGCCGCAGTGGCGGAATTATTAAAGTTGAGCCAAAAGATTGCTCTTCCCGTGCCTTGTATTTCACGCAGTTTTCCTTTACTCTAGTTGTAAGGTATTTTTTGTTAGAAGGATCAAAATTTACGTGAAATACGTGGTACGGGAATGCTAGAAGATGCTCCCAGGCTTGCCTAGTATTAGTAGCCAAAACTTTTTTAATCGAAGAAGATAACGATTGGGCAACAGAAATTCTCGCACCCCGAGGTATGCGTTTTATAACAGGAATATTATTTTTGTACGAGCTTAAAACCTCCCAAAACGGTTTGGCAGGGGTAGCAGGGCTCGAAACACTGCTACCACTTACTGTTTGATTATTTATTGGTGCCGAAAGGGGAATTTCCAAACCTTTATGACACCTTTTTTGGTGAATTTTGAGGCCTTTTTGACCTTTAAAATATCGAGCCTGGGGGCACTGCGGACACAACATCTGGCTGTCTTGCGATACAAAGGTCCCAACTACTGCATTCATTGTTTGGGTACAAAGCATTGTTAACAAAATAAATCAAAGCTTATCTTAGAATCTCTAGGGTGACGTCTCGACCCGGATGAAGTCTCGCGTCAACAACGTCGTCGAAGTCCGTAGTGCGCAGGTGTCACAGGCAGCGTTGCCATGGAAACAAAAAATAACCGATTAGAAAATAATAAGCTAATGAAACTAACTACAGAGGCCCACAGGAGCCCTACAAACAATACCTCGCAAAATTCCAAGCGGAAGAATGCGGTTGATGGGCAGATAATGCCTATCTACTATCTGAAAATAAAATTAATTATTTTTTGTAAATAAATCTGAAATTTACTGACCTGTCAATTTGCCTGATCATAGACAACCAATTAAATTAATTAATTAATTTTGTTGACATTTTTATATATTATTTTAGTTTTAGATGTAATTTTGCCTGTAGTCATACGATTAAAAAAAAAAAGTACAGTACAGATAACGATAGAGACATTATTGCGGAGCTCCTCTTCACGTCTCGACACTTTATAATTATTTTTCCACCAGTAGGTCCTGAGTGCAGAGTTACTACGGCGCTCCTGGCCTGGCATAGGTTCAAAGCTATTAGGTGTTTAGTAAATATGCTAGGTCCTCAGTAAATATAAGCTTAACAGTAAATATATTTTTATTTAAAACTATTATACTGTTCTTTATGTCCCTTTTATAATTACATAACAAGAGGATGTAAATAATAATTAATCTTGGGATCAGAGCATAAGTCTTGCTTTCCCGTTACTTACCTCAGATATCGATACGATACGATACGATACGATACGATAACTCTTTATTGACACCAAAGAACAGGAAATTACAAAGAAACAATAACAATAGTAAGGTACAAAGGGCGGTCTTATCGCTAAAAGCGATCTCTTCCAGACAACCTTTGGATGGACAGAGAATAATTTTTTGAGCAGGGAGGGTGGTGCATGTCTCGAATACATAAACAAGTACATAATATAAATTGATGTCTTATAGTATAAATAAGCTACATAAATATAAAACCATAATATATGATATATAGTATAATATATAGATTATATAATATATATACCTACACACATGATATATATATATATAGTTTGATATATACACAATAAACATAAACATTTAACAAATTAGAGAAATAAAGTTATATAAAATAAAAAAAAATAAAAAAAAATGAATTAAAATAAAGGAAAACGTCAGGGAACAATATTAATTATGAGTGGAGAGATAGAAATTGGTGACCTGATATCCATCATTTATTAACTTATTTAGAAAATTCTGCTTTGAAAAAATATACTTTCAGTTTTTTTCCACAGAAATTTAGTCAAAATTAGTTTAGAAGTTTGGTTTTTAAAACAAAATAACTTAAAATAATATGTGATCCAAGTAAACGAAATTGCGTATTTCGTACTGTTCAGTTGTTTCAGTGGAGGAAGTCGGTTTTAAATGTAAACTAATATTATAAAAAGGAAAGATTTGAATATTTGTTTGCATTGAATAGGCTCTGAAACTACTAGACCGATTTCAAAATTCTATCACCATTAGAATCCTACAATATTCATGATAAACATGGACGATAAAATATTTTCAAATAAGTATTTTTAAATTTTTGTAAATACCCGCGTGAAGTGTTGGGACGCCGAGCTAAAGTTGTATTCCCCCATATCATCAAGTGGGATTCGTTAGAAGCGACAGAAGGAAAAGTACTAGAAAGTGGGCAGCATCCTGAAGAGTTGCCATCTTACACTATGATCCCCAAGACTCAGCCAAGAGTGAAGGTAAAGCAAACCATTCTTCTGTGTGTTTCGGCAGCTGTCCTTGAGAGCCAGCAATTCTAGGTTAAGCCTGTTAGCACCTTCGGCCACATCGTCACTTAACATCAGGTGAGATTTGTGATCAAAGGCTTACCTATCATATAAAAAAATCCCTTTATTGGAGGGGACTTTGCTCGATGTTGGCCGTTATGGCAGTTGATGATTAGGTAAACCTTAACATATCTTGCCAAGTTACTGGCCTCAACATAATTATCTATGTTGTTTACATAAATAAATGCTTTTACAAATTATTGGAGCACCATTTACCATCTTTGTTCCGGATGGGAATCAAACCTGCGTCCTCCGATTTCAAAACAAACGGAGGCGGGTTCGATTCCTGTCCGGAACAAAAAAAAAGAGTCTTCCAATAATTTGTAAATGAGATTTTATCGTAGCACGCGATAGTGCTTGTATATTTTGAAATATAAATAGATGATCTCTAATAATATGAGATCAAGGAAAAGCTTTATGACTAGATTTATTTTTTTTGAACACTTGTGTAATATAAATATCAATTTAAGTGTCCCTCTCTATAAGTATAACAACAGTACAAGTGCATAATCAATAGTAATTATTTACATTCATTGAGTATCAATACAATGACAACGAGATTTAAGTAAATATTTACATCGATTTCCGACCTTGATATACCTACATACATTGATACATTGAACTGGGTGGTTTTTTCCGGCAGCAATGTTTATTCGTAGGTTTCGAAGTAATGATGGCCGAGCGGTAATAGCTATGGACTGCCGTGCCGCAGGTCCATGGTTCGATCCCCACCGCCGCCAGCTTGAGCGTCACCGCATGGTGGAAGGCCATTTTGCGAATGCTCGCCTGGCTAGCTACATCTTCAAGTAGAAAATCTGTCGCCAAGCACCTAACGGTGTGTTCCGGCAACAGTCCTTGAGAACCAGTAAAAATACAGGCACATGAGACTTAACAACTGTAAGTGGAGGTTTGATCACAAGTAAAGGGACATATTTCATGATAGGGTATAGATTCCTAACTGGCCATGAAGTAGGTACGAGTACGTAGTAGATAACTTATACGCGTATAAAGGTAAGTAAGTAGGTGCTTGCTTCTGTGCAGCAGCATGGGTATTGTTAGTTACTGCTATCGTATTTCAACACAAAAACCAGCTAAGTGCGAGTGGCTTGCACTGTACCATATCACAAAAATCCGTGAAGGAAAAAAATATCAGTTTGATCCATTGAGCTAACGTTTGATCACCGCTTAAAACCTAAATTATGAATCGATATTTTAGTATGCTTTATCTCGATGCAGGGTATGAGAGGCACCTAGGTAGTAACGTAAACTAAAATTCCAGATTGATATCTAGTTTAGCCCGGTAATAAAAAATAACTACAACTGATAACATACATTAAAACGTTTCTTTGTCATCCCCCCAATTCTATAATTTTATAAATGATGATTTTATTAATGATACTGTTTTTCTCATCGACGATACCCAGCGTGTATTGGCTGATGGGAGACACTGCTAGCTGATTGGTGCCACCTTTTTTTTAGACGATAAACAGGCCCGTATTTGTTGATGCCCTGCTACCACAACCCACAGGGTTATCTTTAAAAATTGTTTCAAAATTGATGTGATGTTAGCTAGGTAGGAAATACAATTAAAAATTGTCTGCTGTTTGAAAATTACAGATATAACTTATAGTTCTGTAATAAACAAATATACACCAGAGATGCAGTTTTAACTCTTTATACATATATTAATATGTACTTATCTATAATCTCACAACAGTAACTATAATCTTTGTTATTTTATGATTATACAAAGCCATAATAATTATTGTTCTAAGGTAGGTATTAACGTAGACTCATTCTAATCTTTGCAAATAAACCCAAGACAATGATGTAGAGTTCACAATACAATGAAAAAAGACGTCATACCTGGACATATTAGGTAGATAAATATATGTTTAGTTATAATAGGACAACTATAAGTAACTACAGACATTAAACCTATACTAAAGCTCTGTTTGAGAATCGTTTGAATGTTCCGTCCGTCATTTCGCTATTGTATGTTCCATAACAGCGATCATAGTTTTTTTCTATGGCAGTATTTATAGATGGTGTGTGGAGACAATGGGCAGTGAACCGATGACGCCTGTGCACGCGCCGTAGTACCCATATGAGTCACGTGTCACTTCCGTTGTGCCCGCCAGCGCCAGCGGATGGAGCGTACCCTAGTGGTCATAAGCCTTTGTTTATATGACGTGTAAGTGGAGAAATTAAGAATTACAAAGTAGGATGGAAGCTAGAGGTGAAACCGCGAGAACCTTGCAACAAAAATCCGACAAAAGAATCCAAACTAGTCCTTCTAGCAATACTCCGTGAAGGTGAATGAATAACCCACTTAAGTATTGTGAATTAGGTCTAATTTACAATGATTCACTGCTTAAAATTTTGCTGGGCATCCCGATTCTTGGTTCTGACACTGAAATGTGTATATTAGAGCCGAGGCTCACAGAGGCTGAGGTACTAGGTATAAGGTTCTGAAAAGGCAGTCGTATCATAGGTTCGATTTCTATTTCTATGGTATGGTGTATGTTCGCGTGACTCAAGTAGAAAATATGTCGCTAAGCAACTTAGGATATGTTTCAGTCCAACGGTTGTTTTAAAAGACTATGGATGTTTTTAAATTCCTTCTTGGCTATGCTTTGCTCTGGCTTTCCCTGCCACCATCATTGACTGCATCATTTCTCCCATATCCTTCTAGTCTTTACTGATCATCATGTACCTACCCTTTCATGTATTTGTGGTCGGGTTCAATGTGCCCTCTTTAACAACACAAAGGCTGACAAGAACACGTTGTGGATGGTTTTGGCTTTGTTTTAATCGCCAGCCGCAACCCTGATGCCAGCCTTCCTTAGGAAAAGCTCTTTTTATATATAGCTGATACCATGATGACCAACATGTGAGATGACAAGATGACCAACAGGTGAGATAGTAGTCAAAGTCTAGCCGACTTTGACTACTATCTCACCTGTTGGTAAGTGATGATGTGGTTGAAAATGTTGTTAAGGCTAACTTAGAATTACTGTCTCTCAATGAAAGCTGCCCGAGCACACCGTTACGTGCTTGACAATAGATTTTCTACTACGGGGTGATAGCTAGCCAAGCGGGCATTCGCAAAATGCCCTGCCTCCACTCTGGTTGATAGTAGGTATACATCAGCTTTCTTTAGTTTATCAAATATTGGTTAAAATGATAAAGAGAACTGTTGTTCCTTTAATTTGCAATATCACCCTACACAGATGGGTAGCATGTTGCTCGTTTGGTGCAGTATTTCCCAGTATCGCCTTTTAAGACGTCTATAAGGAGGATATGGAACTGTCTATATTTTCATAAGCCGGGAACTGTACGAAGTAATTGGTCTTTATCTTTATATAGTAGTATTTTGTCATCTGTGTCTATTCATATTCAAAAAACTGCTTGGCGGCTGTTAAACATCTCGAAGTACAGACCTGAGCGAATGGCTCTTAGTTTATTGACACGCTTCAAGACAAAAACAATAGTCTTGTCTGGTCGTGTCCAAGTCAACACCCTCCAATACGTGTGCGGGTATGTGACGCATCTGCTTCAGCAGGAGAAAGGCATCAAATAATCATGACTGGGTGAGTGATGACCCACTTAGCTAATGTATCGAATCAAACCAATGACTCAAGATATTGAATGATTTAGATATGCTAGAAATGTAAATAACCTACTTATAAAGAATAATTGTGAAATAAAAAATTCAGATAAATGTAAACGCCACTTTCTCATCAAGATCCTTGCACACAATTGTACTTATTTGAACGGTAGTTTTCAAATACGTAGGTATATATACAGTTATATATATTGAGAAATGTATATATACATATTTGTATACATTTCTCTCAGTAGAGAGCTCAGCACATGCAGACACAGGGAATCCACGTTAGCTGGGGTTTTTAACCCTGATTCCATAACTTAAATGAAATGTTTGCATGCGAATCGTATCACATCATCACCTATTTAGTGCAATCATCATCAACAGTTATAACAGCCACCCGTTGAACAAGGGTCTCCCCCATTAAGGGGTTTGCCAAATAATCCCGTCGTCTTGGGGATCGCAACATGTGTGGCAGTTCTTCTGATGGCGCAGCTGTCATTCTTCGAGTACTACTGAGGAAAGCGGAGTTTTTTTTTGTCCCTGATAGATTTGCCTTTGATCTCTATCTCACCTAATGGTAAGTGATGATATGGTCGAAGATGTTGTTCAGGCTAACCTAGAATTACTGGCTCTCAGGGACAGCTGCCGGAACACACCGTTAGGTGCTTGGCGACAGATTTTCTACTTGAGGGTGGTAGCTAGCCAGGCGGGCATTCGCAAAATGCCCTACCACCATGCTATAACAACTGTCATCCTAAGACAACACCCGAGACCGACGGCTTAACGTGCCCTCCGAAGCACGGAAGCGCCCAGTAGTAATGTCACTAGCGGTCACCCATCCAACTCATGACTGCGGCGGACGTTGCATCGGTACGAGCGCTTCAAAAAAGAGATGAATGGTTTGAATTGGTAACAAACATAATGGTGGCGCTTATAATAAGTAGAATTTATTACTTACCTGAATCTAATCAATAATGACGTTATCATTATCGATAACGGATTTTAATCTGTATCACCATTATTGTCACTTTGCAAGTCATACAGTTTCATCGACTTGTGTAACTTGAAATATTTGAATAAGTCTTTCTAATCGCGTTTAAACTCTAAAGTGCTGCTTCAATACACAGAATACATTTAAATTCTTCAGGCTCTCTGTATATTTGTTTAGTTATATAGGTACCTTATGTTTAAAATGGGTATACATACGTATATTTACTTACAGATCTACCTACCTTGGTGAATAAGAAGAATTATTGTTCGCCATCATAATCATAATAAGTTTAGGCTTTTATAAATTCAGTTAATTATTCCAACTACGGAGGTTCCACGTCCAGTGGTCCATTAGGCTGCGTCGTGGATATCCCGGACTTATAATTCCCAGAATGTAGCCTTCGAGAATCAACCGGGAATTAACATATTAACCTGGAATTATACACAGTATAAGTTCATTATGAAACTTAAACATTCATTACATATATAAATTTAGAGTTCTTTCTTAGTTGTATCAAAAATTATAAAAATCAAATCGAATTTCGACTCGAATGCCAATTTGTTTACGGCTACCGTGACTTTCTTTTTTCGTCAAACTTTTATAGCATGACTGATACGATCTATATCTATTATATACTGTAAAGAAAAATATTAGAGGGAACTAAAATGAAAGTACCTACATAAATAAGAATTTCCTTGGCGACTGGCTGAAGGACAGCTGAAGTTACTTAGCTTCGGCTGTGCTTGAGAGTCAGTAGTAGTGAGAAAACTATATATAACGTCTTTAATTACAGTGCCCAGCATGCTATGGCAGCATTGCCCTGTGGGATTGCAATGCTTATTCCGCACTGAGAAAAACGACTTAAAGGCTTAAATCGAATTTGACCTTTTACCGTTGAATTGTAAATACGTAAGATGAATTCACAACTCTTAAGATGATTTTCACCAATCAATAAAAATGTTCCATGTTTTATAATAAACAAAACCGTCAAAAACACCTTCCGTAAAGTATTCTCAGAAATGAACTTTTTAATACAATAATAATTGCAGTATTGACCATAAAATATACCTTACTTTTACGGCGGTTTATATACGGTGATTATCACTATAACGTACGACTTAATCAGCCACATTGAAAGTCAATATTTAAGATAGACCACAAAATACACCTTAAATTAAGACGAAAAGAAACATTCGCCTTCACTGACCTCGTTTAACGCCTTCTAGTTGGAAGGCGTTTTTGTACGTATTTACTTTTGGTCGGGTTTTCGCCTTATACCATATAAATTGGCCGTCATTAAGGCGCTTTTGACTTTAGATTTTTCTCAGTGCGTGAGCCAAATAAGTGTCAGCATTTTGATCACGCGTCGCATGTCTCCCAGCCTTTAGTCCAGCTCCCGGTCTTAAGGGTGAACTGGCCGGACGGTTCTCCATACAAACGCTGTTGGGTGATCACTCCCTTATTTGAGGATTTAGGTCCAAAATAAAGCTTAACACAGATTGATTTCGTCATTATCTAGGCTTGTATGATGCCGAAATTTTAAAAAGATAATTAAGTTATAAGTTATGAGCCTCGAAAACTTTATATGAAAATGTTTCGAAGCTCATAATTTACAGGATAATTATTTTATTAAAATTTCGGCATCATACAAGCCTAGATAATGACGAGATCAATCGGTATTATGCTTTATTTTGGACCTACATCCTCATATAAGGGAGTGATTACCCAACGGCGTTTGTATGGAGAACCGTCCGGCCAGTTCACCCTTAATGTCTACACCAAACGCCTCAAATAATATGTAACCACTCTACGAATAAATAAAGATATATATAATATACATATATATATATATATATAATTCATATTTATTCGTAGGTAACCACTACAGAGATTAGCATACATGCGCCACTTGCGCTCCGTCGAAGATGCCGCGGCAACACTCACGTTTGTTTCTTGTTTCAGAAAGAGTAAGAAAGTAGCGTCCCATACTAAGGGCCGCCCTAACTTCCAAGAAACCAGAGTCATCATACCTTTAGGTCTTTTTCCATCGTCGCGCATTCGAAAATTCGTTTCGAGAAAACCAGATTTCCAAACAGAATGAGCGAGAACATAAATGTTTTTTTCTTGTTTTTCATAATTTCCAGTGTTGGAAGTTCCATTTTTATACTCTTTTAGTGATGGATAGCTGTGCATATAAACGAGTATGTATATGACTTACAAGATCATTATAGCTCGCCTAAAATACTGTTCACTATCAACAAGTGCTTTTAAAACTTAAGTGTAGCATTTACCAGGTATACACATATATTTCAATTAATTGCCTGTTATTACAAAATCACAAATATGCGATAGGAAAAATTTAAGTCATGTGCGGAATAATAGATAATTTTTTTTTCCTATCGCATATTTGTGATTTTGTAATGTAATCCGCATAGCAGGCGTTATAGCAAACCTAACAATATTAAAATTAATTGACTGTAACTTAAAACGAACTATCTTATCTTAAATACATTTTATGACTTTGACTTTACTAGTCGATGTTGATGATTTTTAAATGGGACCAACTTGGAAGTATCCTCTACCTAACAAAAAATCATCATCAAAATCGATTCATTTTGGGGGAGTAATCGCGTAAAAAACATACAGACGAATTGAGAACTACCTCCTTTTTCGGAAGTCGGTTAGTTAAATATAACACTTCGTTTAGTAAAAACTAATAAGTAAAAGTTGAAAAAACGTAACGTTTCAAGAAAGATTGAACATTTTGTAGCAGATGGTCATAGAATTTTATGTGCTCAAAGACATTGACTTTGAAGAAGTGGTTGATGATTATGCATGTTTAAATCTATTTTTAAAAATCTCTTCTTGTCCGGTGATGTTTTCTTGTTTCGTGAGAAAATTTGTTTTCCGTCATTTCACTTTGTTTATATTGTACCTTATAGAAGATGTCTTCTTTTTTTTTTTGTATGGCTGTGTTATCAAAAACCAAGCATGAGATTTTAAAATTATATGATATTTATTGTTACTTTTATAATAAGTTCTCTAAGTAAAAAAAAGTATGAGGAAGTGGGCAGCAGCACTTTCTAAAGAACTAATCCCAAAATGCCTACCAAGCCTGGGGATTATGGCCAAACCCATTCCTTTACGTTCCCCTCTTTACGTGGCAGGCCATAAACAGCAACATATTTTAAAAGCAGCAGAGGTACTGGTGTTTTAATTGTATCGTTCCTATTATTCAACAAATCTTTAATATGTCCATTGTCAGCTGCAACATTATTTTACGAAGGTGCACAAATGAAACTTCTTTCAAAAACTACTAATGTAATTATCGTCGAATTCCCGTCTTACCTTTTCTTTTCTAAGTTTTAGAGCGCTTCATACACCATACGCAGCAACATAGTTTCTAAATAGTTTGTGAATAGAAACAATCTACTAAATCCTTATCAATCCGGCTTTCGTTCTAGCCACACAGTTCAGTATCAGCGCTAATTAAAGGCACGGATTATCAGCTACACAGAATATTAGATTCAGCCTAGCTAATAGGTAATTGACCGTACTATCGCTAATCGACTTAGCAGTATTTTCAACAAGGTCGCTTATGGCTATGGCTTACTGCTAAGAAATATACAAAACCTTCGCTCTCTTAGTAATCTCCTACAGTAATTGATTACTTTCTCAGGTACCTGTACGGAATCTGGTAACATATTTGGTTTGATGATACTTCATTGTCATGGAAGGCTATAACAGCTGGTGATCCTTAAGGTGGCTTTTATCTCCACATCTTTTGCTATTATTACTAACACAATTTCTAATTTGAATAACTTCATCTTACCATCATTGCAGATGACCTTCAAATTTATAGACATACACATAAAGATCAACTAACTGAGGCAATACGCTCCACCAACTCCAATTTGCAAAACATACTTGAGTTGAGTAAGTTCTATGTGCTTACTCTAAATCCTTTGCAGATTCAGATTATAGCTGTCGGAAGCTCAGGGAATATGTAAAAAATCTTGGGATACTCATCGATAGGCTATTTAGATATAAGGGGATTCTTTATTAGTCGATTAAATAATTTTCTTCCAATCATCAATAAAACTGCGCTTCTATTTGGATCTTACCGAAGAGCAGCTCAACAAATTTTAATGTTTGCAAAATGTCTGTACTTAATTGTTTCATATTTAATTTACGAAAGTATGACCATATCTGCATTCCACAATGACCTCTCCATTCGCTTCCGCCAGAACATGTATATTGTGGCGATACTTACTATACATTCTTATTTTTTAGGGATCCGTACCCAAAGGGTAAAAACGAGACCCTATTATTTAGACTTCGCTGTCTGTCCGTCCGTCCATCGTCACCAGGCTTGAAATTATGACCATGCCTGCATTCCACAATAATCTATCCATTCGCTTCCGCCAAAACATGCATGTTCTGGTTTGGTACTTACTATCCATTCTTTATACCAATCCTCTTTTTTATTATATCCCACTACATCTCAAAAACGGTTTTGAATTTCAATCTGGCACTTATTTTAGACCTAATGCTAAATCTCTTATTTAGAAGTCCTTCTGAACAGTTTTTTGAAAAATCGTTCCTGGTTCAAGTTCCCCGTTTATAGTATGCTTCGCCAGTTGGGCAGGCAAAATTACTCCAAATCTTTTAATAATGATCAAGGAACATTATTTGTCCAGCTTGTACTCAAAGTAATAGACGTAATAAAAGTGTACATCATATACTTTTTACGTAGGTATATTTATATGTATTCTTTTGTTTTATGGGATTATGACTGCAGAAGCACGAGTAACCTCTGCCTATAACAGATGCATTTCGTCACAAGAGACGAACTGCACTGCGCTCGTCACCCTGATACATGCAGTTGCTTAGTCTCATATGCATTTGCATTTGTCTGTGAAATTTTACTAGCTCTCAAGGTCTGCTACCGGAACACATTGTTAGGTGCTTGACGACGGATTTTCTTATTGAGGGTAGTAGCTAGCTAGGCATTTTTATTATATGTTATGTTCTTATTGTTATATATTATTATTCAATTCTCGGATTCGGAGTTCTTTGTTGCTCGCTACCGTTTACTTGGACAGGACAACTTTCACAGTTGTCCTGTTCATACAAAGCTATATATGTATGTATTGCCACAATTTTCCTGTAAATATGTGTGCATTTCATTTAATTTTGCTTTATAAATTATTCAATGTTTTATTCTTTGCTTTGTGTTTATTTACTTTCATTTGCATATCATTAGCAAATTAAATGGTATAGGTTTCTCATTTTAAATATATATGTTTTAGTAATGCAAGTAATATAAATATTCTATTCTACCCGTCGTATAGTATTATTATTACATACACCTATATGTCTGTTACAGCATGTGTTTTTAAAACAATGTATTTAGCTAGATAATAAATATAAATTGAAGCGCCCGTAGCGAAATTTGCTTAGCTGTTCTTACCCAATCAGCACAGTAAAGCAACGTTCGCCGCTGTCATGAGTTGGATGTCCTTAGGGACATTACTACTGAGCGCTTCCATGCTTCGGAGGGCACGTTAAGCCGTCGGTCCCGGTTGTCGTCTTAGGATGGCAGTCGTTATAGCATGGTGGTAGGGCATTTTGCGAATGCCTTGCTAGCAACCACCCTCAAGTAGAGAATCTGTTGGTAAGCATCTAACGGTGTGTTCCGGCAGCTGTCCTTGAGAGCCAGTCATTCTAGGTTAGCCTGAACAACATCTTCGAACACATCATCACTCACCATCAGGTGAGATATACCTACTATTATTTACCATAAATAATAACAACAGATATATTTAAGTAAATATAAGATTTTTTAAAGAAAAATACGTGATAAGTGATAACTCACGTAGATAAGTCAGATAAATCCGACAACAGTTTTGACTACATCCGGTGGTCTTAGCGTCACCTAGATTTAGGCAGAATTGCACCATCTCTGGTTAACGTCAATTTCGTCAATTTAATTATCCCGTCGGAATAAGGTTCAAATATGGAACGTTTTTGCGAATTTAACCATCGTCAAATTTGGTGAAACCCAGCCTTATAGGATAAATTATATTGTACCTACGAATAAATATGAATTTATTCATAGTATTGTACGCTAGAAATGGGCAAACTTTTTCATGCCCTACTTATTATGAATATAGGTTATTCATAATTGTTTTCAAATGTCCTAAGGGAAATGTAAGTTATGTGCGGTAACTTTCCCTCAGTGAAACAATAAGGAGTGACATTGGAATAAAAATTTGCTTATTCATTATTCATAGGTTGGAAAAGAGTTATTTTCTAAATAATGTGAAGAAGAGTTATTTTCGTAAGGTTTATACCTCGTACAGTTTCAGGTTGTTATTACCAACACACACATCCGAATTACCGGGCATTTATAAATGAATCTCAAACGTTATTATAATCTATGATGTGCAAGATTTCAGTAAAATAAAAAATATGACAGTCCATCTTATAAAAAGGAGGAAGTAAGGAAGGAGAATTTGAAGTTCTCAATTTAACTGTGTATAGAACTTCGTTCAAAATAAGTCAAAATAAGAGCTATTTCATGCATTGAAAATATGTAAATCGATGATTTATGGTACATTCTATATTGGTATATTCCGTACCAACATAGAATGTACCATAAAATCGTGTGTGAACTTGCTCTTGGCCATTTTCATTTAGGTATCATGCCTTTATATTGCTCACTGTTCTATGTGCTCAGTAGTCTTATAGATAAGTTCTAGACTGATTCGATAGTCGTGATTTTTAAGGTTAGCAATTAATTAATTAAAAAATTCGCACCGTAAAACAACTTTGCTTACTCGTTGAACAAATATCTGTTAACTATTTTGTTAAAATATTATTAGTTACCTAATATGTTCAAGTATCTACTTACACTAACAGGAAAGGATAACATTCTTATCGTTTTAAGTAGATAGTATGAATGTCTGTCACTACAGCAGGTTTATCTCTACTGCCTTGCCTGGAATATATGCATATTTATTAGGTGGCAGGTATTTATTAGACTTGAAAAGGTTTCATTTTCATTTGTAATATCTTCACAAGCGTTTTCTATGTGAAGCGTTTCACCAAAATCGGCAGCTGGTTCGCTAAATAGTCATAAAACTGTAATAAAAGTTTTCTCTCGTGTTTCTTTAACTATAAATCTGCGCTGATCAACATTTGAAATCGTAACTTAGTATCTAATAAACATCTAATAAACAATACGTTTAAGTATACATACGTAGGTGCCTTCCTGCTTAGTTTTGTAATGGATATCTTACTTTTTTGCTAGTATAGTTAGGTTTATTATGGTTACACTTATAGGCGCATGATGATGATAATTTGCACGTATATTTAAATTAACTTCAAGAAGGGTTACTGCTTATGAAACAATCTAAAAAAAAATAAGTAGTCGGTAAAATAATACGAGTGTAATATATTACTGCTTCATCGTCAAGACTTTCCTAACCTTCTTTAGTTAAGCAGATAGGTAGATACTGAAGAAGCAGTGATGGCTCAGGAGCACTAGCTATGGACTGCCGCGCAGCAGGTCCATGGTCCGAATACTGCTGCGGGCTTGAGCTTCACCGCATGGTGGTAAGGCATTTTGCGAATGCCCACCTGGCTAGCTACCACCCTCAAGTAGAGTCGCTCAACAGACTCCGTAACCAAGTTGATCGTTGCAAAAGCAACCTGGCCAAATGGGGAATTTAAGACAAGTTAGATGTGGAATGAGAGTGTGGTGCCCCTGGATCAACTTGGATGTACAGTCGACTTTCGTTATATCGAAACTCGAGGGACTCTTAAAATGTTACGGATTATCGAGTGTTTGAAATGTCAAATGGTTCGCATTTTTACTTTTTAGGACTCATAACTAACACAAACTTTTATTTAATCTGTATACAACGAACAAATGAGTAAGTAACTGAAACTTAACTAAACAAACCAATTCGTGTGGAAGTGTATATTGTCAAACTAATCATTATTTTTCTCAGCACTGAATTCATCGAGAACACGAGATCAGACGATTCACTGAAAAGTTATGCGTGGTCGTATATACTGGTTAATCTATTTCATTAATATGTAATATATTCTAAATTTCCTCCTATTCTTTTTGAATCGGATAACTAAGTAAGACAATTCCAACCCAGGTAACCATTTTTAATAGTTACATGGTACTCATTGATAGCTAAGTTTGATGATGGCAGCCGGCTAGACCTATAGAACTGGAACCAACTCTGCAGGTACTCTTCAGTGTTTTGTTGAAAACTTTTCCAATATAAGGTGGCAGCTGTGTTAGCAACATATTATATTTAGAACGTTATTAATAAGCTCCACCCACGTCCATATTGCATGTGTTCTGGACCGTAAACAAATAAATAAGGCATTGTTCCGAGTTTCATCATACGAAACAAAGCGTGCTCTTTCATGTAAAACAAAAGAGCTGACGAGAATAGATTACAAAAGAGCTAATTCAATCACTTCGATTGTACAAGGGATTTATAATCTGTTGTTATAGCACTAATAACTTTGTTTTTTGTTGTACATATTACTACAATAAGCATGTGCACGAAAGTTATGAGTACTAAGGGCAGATGATAAAGCTGATTGGAAGAAGAATACGTGTTCTGCCGACTCCAAATAGTGTGGGATAAAACAAAGAAAATAAAAATTTACTAATAAGTATAATTTTGCATGACTATTAAACAGACACTTACCATACACATTACACACCTCGTTTAAAAAAATAAGTGTACTAATTGGTAATGTACATTTTAGGGTCATAATGCCCTTCACGCTTTTTTTTCATACATAATCGGTTCGCGTTTTGCAACACACTGCCTGATGTTAAGCATTGATGTGTACTAAGATGGAAGAAACCTATTTACTCTTGATTTGAAGACAACCATTTTGTATCCATCGGGAAAAACTGACGACGGTAAGGAGTTCCATTCTTTTGCAGTGCGCACGAGAAAAGTGGAAGCGAAGCGCTTCGTCCTGTCGACATGTCCTGGCAATATCAACCATGTACGGATGGCGCCTCTCCGTTTGTCTGGACGTTCAATGGAAAAAGGATAAGGAAGCTTAAACTCGGTATCAGTGTTTGCACACCAATGCTTTGAAGCAGAACATCTGCGATAGTACCCACAAAGACGCACTCATGCTAAAGATACCTATACCATACCATCTGGTGATTTCCGAAACATCTTCAATTAAGATTGAGCTATTGAAACCTGCATGTACATGTATAAGCTTTCCTTTTTAATTCCAAATTTTTTTGCAGCAATTTATTCTAAATTGAGTAAACTCAACGCTAACAAAGCACTTAGATGTCCACCTCAGAACGCTCTACCTGCAAATTGTATTCATTTCTGAGATCTTGAGCTTTATTGTTTCCTTTGTGATCTATGAAACGTTTTTATTTCTATTGAAATCTTCCTATCTTCTAAGATGACTTTTGCCAATTTTCGATCAATATATTCGTTTTTTTTTATAACAATAAATTGGTTGAGCTCATTTAGAGCTGTTTAGAGTAAAATATATATTTCATTTCTACATAACAAAATCTCCTTGTTTATGAAATCATGTTCTCTTTTACAACGGTAAAGTTTGGGTAAAGTTGCAGATGTGACATGTAAAAATAACAATTGAAGGCGTATTTGTTGAGATTAAAGACATAGATATCTACTGTTTTCATTCTAATTCTATTACTAATCAGATTTAAGAATGACACGATTGCTCGTTTTGGTCCTACGTAATAGGAGCGAACTTATAATAATCTACCAGATACAGTTACAAACTCCGAATTGCTACTGAATTATTATAAAAAAAAACAATAAGGCCCTGTTCCACTTGATGCCACCATCCTTATTTTCAATTATTTTTACCCCATAAACGCAAAATGTGGTCAAAATTACCGAAAATAATGATATCAAGTTGAACAGGGCCTACCTGTCTCTCAAGGACAGCTGTCTCATCTGTGGTAGCTATCCAGGTGAGCATTCATAAAATTCCCTGTCACTAAATATACGGTGAACCTTAAGCCCTGTGGCAGTACAAGCCATTGCTATCAGTGCTCCAATATTAACACTTTTTAGGGTTCCGTACCCAAATGGTAAAATCGGGACCATAGGTATTACTGATATTTGCTGTCCGTCCGTCAGTCACCAGGCTGCGTATCTCATGAACGATGATAGCTATATAGACAGTTGAAATTTTCACAGATGGTGTATTTCTATTGCCGCTATAACAACAAATACTAAAAATAAAATAAATAAATATTTAAGGGGGGCTGCCATACAACTAACTTGATTTTTTAACCGTTTCTTGCTCGATACTTATAACGGTGACAGGTAGACGCCTTAACTATTCACAGAATATTTAGTTTTATGTTATCTTTAAATATAATTAATTAAAATAAATAATTAAGGGGCTTCCAAACAATAAAATAGGTTTTCGCCGTACCTACCCAGCTCAATCGGAAACTGCGAAAAGTGTCTGTAACTTGCAAGATTAGGTTACAGATAATGGTACGAAAACCTTCGTGCGCGAGTCCTACTCGCACTTGGCCGGTTTTTAACATTTTTATGCCTCGGTTTGAACTCAATACTTTTAAAACTGTGTATGATACTGATTTTGCCCCTCGTATAGCGTAGGACGTGTGATTGTGTGTAAATCTGCATGTGTGGACCACACTCTCGTATATGTGTTACCATTGGGTAGTATTTAACGACGCATCAAATAAATGCTATTTATTCTATTAAAAATAGTACAATAACATAAAATTTATATAATTTACTTAAGGAAAATGGGCACGTAGCGCTTTTCATACAAACGTAGTTTCGTCATATTTCAAATGGAAGTGTTCAAACTCGGTAAAATTTTGCATACATACATGTCCCTGAGTGTAATATCTATGCTTCTGGTTTGAAAAAGGATTCTTATTTTTACATTTAGGGATAAAATAAATGATATATTGATAAACTGGCAAACCACATAGAGATTAGACTCAGGGATACACATGCGAAATATCACAGAGTTTGAACACTAATTGTTATTTAAAATATGTCGAAACTACGTTTGTATGGAAAACGCTCCGTGCTCTAGCCTTAAAAAGACATTAAAAGTATTTATTTTTACCTATTACTCATAGTAAAAATTTTTTTGCTTTTGTAGGAGCACATAACTCATGTTGTAGGTACTACGTAAGATGAAAAAGCCTCTTCCTTGAAGTTATTCTGTTAAAAGAATTACGTCTAAGACTCATATGTAAAATACTTAAGTGTTTTTGGCTAAAGGTGGGCAGGTACTCTTTTCTTAGCTTGTTTTATTTGAGATAAGTAAACAGAAACAACGACTTTGTGACTTATCTTTAGAGATAAGGAGATTATCGCGAAGTACATAGTTTCCTTGAGATTAGAGCAAGATTATTTTTTTTTATGATGAAACTAGCAAATAAAAAATATTAATTATTATACACTCACATAAACCCTTCTATTTGAGTCAGGTTACTAAGAAAAGAAAACAATGATGTTTAAACTATTCATTACTGTATTATGATTTGCATAAAACCTGTAAGGGTGTGAAAAGATTGTCAAAGACAAAGGACGTAGAAAGACAGATTCAATAGGGAGCCAACATTAGGCAGCAATAACAGCAGATCATGTATATTATAAAAAACATACTTACCTGATCTCTCTGTCGTATTTAGTATAAGACCCTTTAGTTAGAACATTATCATTTTAGATGACATATATTTACAAAACATAAGATAAGTCTTCTGGGAACAATATTTTGTAAAACACACCGCTTGGCTCGGAGGTATGATTGTATAAAACAGACGAGAAAAGACATAAAAGATGATCAACTTTAACCTAGACAACTTAGGCGGAGTCACCTGCCTCTGGGTGTGTTTTTTTGTAAGCACCTACTTTTACATTTAAATATTTTTGAAACAATGATGGCCGAGCGGTAATGGTTATATGGACTGCCGTTCCGTAGACCCATGGCTCGATCCCAACGCGCTGGCATGAGCTTCACCGCATGGTGGAAAGGTGTATTGCGAATGCTCGCCTGGCAAGCTACCCTCAAGTAGAAAATCAGTTGCCAAGCACCTAGCAGTGTATTTCGGCAGCAGTCCTTGAGAGTCAGTAAAGTAATTATGAAATTACAGTCATGTCTGTTTCAGGGTGATGGGCGTAGAATGATAATTTTCTTCACTTGTGACGTAATGAATCTGTTCTAGGCAAATTTTGGGGCTTAACTTCAGGTGGGCTTCATGCGTATTCCGTTACAATCCCACAAAAAATATACTAGACACGCTTTACAATTTGTATTGTGGTTATACATCAACCGGTCAGGGTTCCAGCCTCCGGATAGCTACTTGTTTTTTTCCTATAAAAATGCAATGCCAAAAATTAGAAACAAAAAAAAGTTATAGAGGCATATCAAAATTTACCGGGGCTGCTTACATTAGTCATAATAATAATTATAATGGGTATATACTCACCAATAGTTTTGGGGGCTGAGCTGCCCGCGTCCTTAGGAGAGTACCGTTAAACTTGATTCCCTACACGTGGGCCCTGGGTGGTGCTGAACAGGCAGCAACTAGGTAAGTCTCTTAAGCAAAAGCCGTCTCGGCGGGTACCACAGCAGTGTCATGTATTCTGCTTCGAAGCAGTATTGCACTGTGTTTAGGTATGAAGGGCACTGTAGCGAGTGAAATTACTGGGCAAACGAGACTTTAGAACGGATGTCTCGGAGTGACGAGCGCAGTGCACATCAATGACACTGCAACTGTTTATGAGCAGACTCTTACTGTTTATGATGCTTACCATCAGGCAACGTTTCGCTCGTCATAGCATAAAAAAAAATACTTGTGAACGTCATCAAGACTTTCTAAAATCAATGCTTTTTCTTTAAAATTATATGGTTCATCAACTCTAGTATAGTGCCATAGCCTTATTTCCATTTGTATTGCAGAATTAAAGCTATATGGCTGGTAAATTCAAGCAAAGTATACTTATTTCTTTAATTTACGTAATGCTGATCTTGTGACCACAATCTCACGTGTTGGTAAACGATGATGTGTTCAAAGACGGCAGGTAAACAGGCATAACCTAGTAAGGCATAGTCTACCCAGCTTATTACATACGTACTTACATAGTGTACCTATGTTATTATACCAATATTATACGTCTACTCATGCATGTGCCGCATGAGCGAGGTTATAAGTTAACAGTTGCCTACATAAATTACTATTTAATAGTAGCTATTAAGTTTTTAATATAGGTACATTTTACAAAATATATACGTATATTATTATTACTGTAAGCCTTGTAGCATAAATATAAAAAATCTTGTCTTAGGTTATCGCGATTATTACACATAGGGTGCGTACCATTTGAGTGAGATTCGCTAAAAACGCTACAAACGATCACACTCCCAAAAAGTTGTTCCACATGGGTCTTGGCGTTATTTTCGCCTTAAACGCTACATCTAATATCAAAAGTGACAGAAGTGGCAAATTTTAGTGGCATTCTTAGCGTTCTTATCCAAAAATGGAACGGGGATGACAGTTACAAACGATCACGTGATCACATCCATAGACGCAGAATGTGATCAAAATTATCGAAAATAACGTTCTTAGCGACTAATGGAACATACCCTTAGTAGTTAAACAACTTTACACCCAAGTCACTCCGTGACCACCATCACTGCAAAGTTTTTGAAACGTCCGCGTCGCGTCGGGACAAAAATAATGATAAATATACGCGATTTAAACCGTTTAAATTTGTTTAATTACTATTCAAAATCTTGTAGTGTCTCGATATGGTACTGGCAACACAGTCGTTGGGTCTGTCTTAATGAATGATTTTGTTAAACTAGGTATTTATTTATTTTATTTATAGCTGATCGAATATTTATAGCCTTTGACCACTATCTCACCTGATGGTAAGTGATGATGTGGTCGAAGATGTTGTTCAGGCTAATATAGAATTTCTGGCGACAGACTTGAGGGTGGTAGCTAGCCAGGCGAGCATTCGCAAAATGCCTTAGGGCATACGCTGTAATGACTGTCATCCTAAGACAACAACCGAGACCGACGGCTTTCACGGTTTTTTTTATATATTTTTTTTATTCCTCTGACCACTATCTCACCTGATGGTAAGCGATGATGTGGTCGAAGATGTTGTTCAGGCTAACCTAGAAGTACTGGCTCTCAAGGACAGCTGCCGGAACACACCGCTAGGTGCTTGGCGACAGATTTTCTACTTGAGGGTGGTAGCTAGCCAGGCGGGCATTCGCAAGATGCCCTACCACCATGCTATAACGACTGCCATCCTAAGACAACAACCGGGACCGACGGCTTAACGTGCCCTCCGAAGCACGGAAGCGCTCAGTAGTAATATCACTAGCGGTCACCCATCCAAGTCATGACCGCGGCGGACGTTGCTTAACTTAGCTGATCGGTTAAGAACGCTAAATAACTTCGCTACGAGCGCTTCAACAAATTAATTTTAATGCCCAACAACTCAAATTACTAAGAAATTTATATCACAATAAACCCACGACACTACCCGCAGGTAGCGTAGAAGTAATAAAAATTCATCATGACTCTACCAGTAGTGCTGAGGCGAGTGATCGTCTATTATTTATGGTTGTGACATTTTCTAAACTAATATAATAAAGAGGAAAGATTTGATTGTTAGTTTGCATTGAAAGGCTCTGAAACTGCTGGACCGATTAGGATGAAATTTGGTATGGAAATAGTTTGAGACACGGGAAAGGACATAGGATAGTTTTTATCCAACTGCTCAAAAGGGGGTTAATGGTTTTGCACGATATACGATCTACTGGACGGATTAGGATGAAATTTGGTTTGGAAATAGTTTGAGACACGGGGAAGGACATAGGATAGTTTTTATCCAACTGCGCAAAAAGAGGTTAATAGTTTTGCGCGATAACCTATCCACTGGATCGATTAGGATGACATTTTGTATGGAAATGGTTTGAGACACGGGGAAGGACATCATAGTTACACATAGTTTCTATCCAATACTTTTAATCCAACTGCGCAAAAAGAGATATAACCGCGGTCGGAGGCGCGGCCGGAAAGCTAGATTATTAAAATAAAACAAAAAATTAAAAACGTTTTAAAAAAAAACAAGAACAAAAAAAATATAAATAAAAGTTCATTAAAATAATTATATTCAAACATTCTTTAGTATTTTCTTTTTTTAGTAACCTGACTCAAATAGAAGGGTTTATGTGTATAATAATTGATATTCTTTATTTTATTTTGTAAAATACCCGTACGAAGCCAAGGCGGTCCGCTAGTCTGCTTATAAATCTTTTGTTGTCAAACGAAGTTAAGAGAATTGACAATAACGACAGGTGATAAAACTTGATTTACTGGATACACAGTTTATAATTGCGGGACTGGCGAGACACTAGTAGGTACCTACAGGCGCAGGTGGCAAGACCGAGAGTCAGGTTTCAAAACAACTGCTCGACTATACACCCGGAAGCACCTAGCTTGCTGATATTTCACAAGAAATTCTAGTTTGTAGAACCCCAGACTACACATCTTCACAAAACAACTTATACACTTTTTGACATAAAATACAAATCGGTAACAACTTTTAACCGGTTCTTATGAGTAATTTTAGACCTTGTACTGGTACCATTTTAAACCAATTGGTGGCCTTGAAGTCGTATCGGACACGTAATTTGTGTGAATTGGAAAATAACTGAAATTATCTTTTTCTAGAGCGAAAGAAAAATTGCGAGATGTTTGGAAGACCTTGAACGTTTGCTTTGCGTTATCTAAGTAGGTAAACTTCTTAGAGAGCTACGTAGGCATTGGGTAGGTAAATATCATGAAGATGAAATTGATGATAATAGGAATCCTATTATCGTCAATTCCATCGTTACTATGCTTTAGCACATAAATATCCTATATGGGTACCTATGTTATACCTTTATAGGTATGTTAGCTCTATGATTTATTTTTATGCCATTCATATTGTATGTATTTTATTGTTGAATAATTATTGGATAGATTTATTAGTTAATTTTTCCAAGTAAGTAGGTAATTAAAATTACCTGGAAAATATATCCCAGTAGTAGATACTGTAGATCGTACTTACCTTAATGGGTAATAGATACTAAGGTATCTGCTCACATGGCCGCCGATGTCCCCTGTGTGCTCACTGCTCGAGCCTCCCGAACTCAGTCGCACAGACGGCAAAAGACCTGACGGCGTTACCTAGGTGCTCTGGCAAAGAGGTAAAGGGCTGATTTGGGTTGCCACCTGTGTAGCAAGCATCCTCTTTAACAGCACTTTTGCCGCGACCCACCTAAGCCGAACTCAGAAGGTAGCCGCCGCAGCTGCTGAATAAGCATGCTAATATACGATACCAATATATGCACGCCTCCAGGGGAAAGCTACTATTTTGTTCCTAAAGTAGTGGAAAATACAGGGTGTTGGGACAATGATGCCATTGACTTCATATGAGATTGGCCGTTGATTTTTTGAGGTATGTCATTGAGTGGGACGTAATTTATTTGTTAAGATTATGTACGTAATGAAGTTAATTTTGGAATGTTTCTTATAGATAAAAACAGATTATTTACTTATATAATACATACCCAAAAACTTTTTTTACGGAATCTACATAATTTTCTTCGAGAAACACAAATGAAGATGGTATAAGACTACATTAAATTAAAAATACAAGCACAAAACTATGAAGTTCTAAAAATGTAAAATATGACGCAGCTGCATAAGTTATGTTGTGAGCTGTAGTAATTAGTTAACGGTGTAACTGATGGTACCGTTCGGTGCAAGCGGCGAGCAAATGTTGCGCTCTGTGGTTTAATACCAGTATCAGTTATTCACCGCAAATACACAATTCCTAGTACATATAAGTATATAGATAGGTTTCATGAGCAAGATGCAGTAATATATCGAGTTACACTGGACTTAGTCATGTATGAAATGGGGGGTATGAAATCATTGCCTTGGAGGATGGTAAAGATATGCCTATGTATGTACGGCAAACAGTATATGCCTATAAAATCAGATTATATTAAAATGTGTATTGATGAAGTTGGAGCCAGAAGACCCTTCACGCCTTCTGCCCCCGTCTCGGTCTTCCCTCGCCCAATGCCCTGTGTAGTCATGAATGATGATACCAAACAACATCCAGGTTCTCCTTAAGAAAATGTGTATTGTGTCCTATGCCGACGTAGCTTCTTCACCATAAGACTCTATTTTTTGTTGTATGAATTTTGAAAGCTTGCTCGACTGGGCTATCTATTTTATAGTCACCGACTTCAATCTTCACGTATAAAATCTACCACTAAGCGAGTAAGTATTTACCTTACCGTGTTTCCATTCTAGGACTAACCTAATAATATCTTAGATCTTTGGATCATTTACTATCGCATTTTTTTTATTTTAGGTACCAGGCCGAGCTTCTCTTGTCGTCTTGGGTCTCCCATTTTCCTAATTTGACAAATGTCAACGTATCTCCCAACTTTCTATGACATTTGTTTAACCATTTCATACCCTTCCCGAGTTAAGAAATTCCATTTCACTTAGCCAGACGACATTTTCATGTATTTCAAATCTTATACTCGTCAGTTTCCGTAATCTTTTGCCCAACATGAACTTTACCCCTTACGTTTCTTTCTGGGAGAGCATTTCTAATTCTAAGTATTGTTTGGAAATAAGACCCTGGGTAGCCGAGCTTTGATAAGCGTTTTTTTAACGCCATCTAACAAAATTTTGCGGTACCAGTTAATTAAAATACAAAAGCAAAATTCATGCGATGACAATTAAAGCTATGTGACATATATCTACCTACGTAGGTTCCATCGATATACAGTAAAAAAACTGTATAAAATAAGGCGTTTTTTATAGGGATTAAAATCGGCAAGAAAATCGTTAAAACCTAACAGTACCTGTTGTTTGTATCACAATTTTGTTGTAGGTAACAAGAATTTGGTATAATGCGCATTACCTAAAATTATACGTATAATGAAAATATTATATAAGAACACACACTTGAAACAAATCACAACTTTACGCTGATATTGAAGTTAATATGAAAGTTTGTGACAGTGAGTGTGTCTGTTTGGATTTAGTGTGTAGGTAGACTTTACATACGTTCCAATATTACTGGTGAATTTTATCCCGATTACTGAGTAGACTCCGAAAGAACGCGATAAGACCTAATCTTTTATTGTTGTTATTACCGGTAGGTAATACTAATAAAAAACAATTCAAAGTAGTATTTACAAAATCTGACCTGTTGGTAACTACCTAATAATGTTGAAGATGGTGGTAAACATACTTGATCTAGAATGGGGCCTTCTGTGTGTACTGGTAGCCTGACAGCTACCAGTACACACAGTAAGGTGCTTGGTGACATATTTTCTACTTGAGGGTGGTGCATGATGGCGCATTGCTGGGACTTTTCATGCGGGCAGTCTTCGCGTAAGGATTGCACACTACGTAAGCACCCCTATTACTGTGGTTGATCAGCTGCAGAGAACTGCGCCTGGGATCCCGCTGGATCTTACCTCGCACCTTCAAAACGATAAAACAGAATGGAATTTGATGTTTATGAAGAAACTTTGATGAATGTGAGAGCCAGTACTTCCAGATTAGCCTGAATAACATCTTCGACCGTCATCACTTACCATCGGGTGAGATAGTGGTCAAAGTTTAACCTATCAGGCATAAATATTTAACAAAATGTACTTTTTACTCAACGTCATTCAGTAGGTACTTCTCGAAAGAGCGCGATATATTTAGGTAAAAATACCAGAAGATGAGCAGCAACGCCTTCTTGAAAACTGCCATCTTACACTGCAATCCCCAAGACGTCGCTGCATAGCGTGGGGGTTTTATATGACAAAACAGGGAGAGGTTTTGTTAAATGGTGGACTTCCTCCGGCTGTTGATGTAATGTACCTAATGTATAATACTTAAATAAAAAATAATAATTTCTAAGATCAAAAAAACACGTTACAATGTTTAGAAATGAGGTTACCTCCGTTTGAGTTCGGTTGTTCCGTTTTCATTCTATGATATATCATCATGTATAACAATCTGAGGTCATCCTAAACTATGTTCCTAAAACGTTCGATTACATTTTCTACATTTTTTTTACAAAAAGTATCAACTTAAGTTTAGCCGGAAAATGTTGTGTTTGTACAACTTCTTACCAAGTTGCATGGGTACTGTAAAATTAGGGGCGTATTATTTCTTGTAAATACCCAAAAAAAGGAAAGAAATAACCACAAACGGGATTTAAACTTTCAACCATCTAAACATGCACCATTAATATGAATGAACTACCGTAGTCAGAATGCGCCACGGTTGCCATGGTACCTTATTGAACGTGCTCTTTCATTCTGAGAACACAAGGATAGATAAGATTGGGAGAGCATGGTCGGCCCCAAGTACAGAATGTCTTGCGGGTACAAAATTTAAATCTCATGCAGTTAAAATTTTCCTTTGGTTATAAATTCGTAAGGTCTTAGCTAAGCAGGCGATAATTACAACATTAGGACGTCTTCTTTTATAATAAAATCCTTCTTAGAATTCTGCAAGTGCAAAGCCTATTGACCATTATGTAAATTGAATTTGAGACATTAAATCATTTTGATTTTCAATATGGCAAATTTCTGAGTCATTCTTAGTGGTTAAACAAGTATGGACAGGATCGGGTTGGAGTCATGTCTCAAAGCGGCCAAATTTGGCAAACGTGACTTCAGAATCGAGAACCCTGAGGCATCGGATAATGTAGGTAGGTACAGGTACTTACCTACTATTTATATTACGTGTAAGTAAAGGTCGTTGGGCGCCCACAACAGGTAGTTTCGTGTTAGTTAAGTGGGTTTATCTTACTTATATTTTATGTAAGTAATTTTTTATCAAATCCTGATCTTTACATTCATACAAGGTATCTTGTCTTTCTAGTTATTCGAATACCTATAATCATAAAAACATATCCCCAAGAGGTGAAGGCAAAGTTAAAATCACCCACGTTTTGCTAGCAGACATATTTTATCCATTGGGATAAAATATGTCTGCTAGAACCGTGTAAAATTATAAAACGTGTAAAATTAGGGGCGGCAATTTAAAAATTAGGGTTGGAAATAGGGTTGCCAGCTATTGAGCTGGCAACCCTATTTCCAACTACCAGGCACATTCCTGACTACTACCGAACATTTATTTGTTAGAAAAAGCCGATAACTGTCATGATTCAAAAGCGGTGCTTTTTCACAAACACCAGCAAGACAGTAACTACATACAATATCAATCATTTATGAAATTGAAGCGTCTACGCCCATGAAGAGGTTTGGTTTAAATTCTACGCTTGAATACCCATTAAGACAAGGTAAGTTCTACGAATAAATAAAGTTATCTTAGTAACCATATTTATTATACTGATAGCAAGTTACATTCCAAAACTCGTGAACTCTCCGGACTCACAGGCGCTGCAATAGTGATCATCACTGCAGCGCCATTGAGTCAGCAGCAGTGTGAGTCAAACGTACGTAGGTACTTCAAAATGGCAAATATTAATAAACTTGGTTGTGTTAGTTATGTTGTCCATAACAACAAAACATTGAACATCAGAAGTACGCTGGTGTTCTAGCACCGAGTCCTTGCTATTGTAAAATTAAACGTGTAAAATTAGGGGCGGCAATTTAAAAATTAGGGTTGGAAATAGGGTTGCCAGCTATTGAGCTGGCAACCCTATTTCCAACTACCAGGCACATTCCTGACTACTACCGAACATTTATTTGTTAGAAAAAGCCGATAACTGTCATGATTCAAAAGCGGTGCTTTTTCACAAACACCAGCAAGACAGTAACTACATACAATATCAATCATTTATGAAATTGAAGCGTCTACGCCCATGAAGAGGTTTGGTTTAAATTCTACGCTTGAATACCCATTAAGACAAGGTAAGTTCTACGAATAAATAAAGTTATCTTAGTAACCATATTTATTATACTGATAGCAAGTTACATTCCAAAACTCGTGAACTCTCCGGACTCACAGGCGCTGCAATAGTGATCATCACTGCAGCGCCATTGAGTCAGCAGCAGTGTGAGTCAAACGTACGTAGGTACTTCAAAATGGCAAATATTAATAAACTTGGTTGTGTTAGTTATGTTGTCCATAACAACAAAACATTGAACATCAGAAGTACGCTGGTGTTCTAGCACCGAGTCCTTGCTATTTTCTATACAATCAAGTCAAGTCAAAATCATTTATTAAATTTAGGAGTCTACAACGCTCTTATGAAGGTCAATTACAACTTTAAAATTGAAATATTAACTTTGTACTGCCACGTACAGCACAAAATATTTATAGAGACACTACGAGAAGAACGGGCAAGAAACTCGGGGCCATTGTTTTTAAACGTCTTTTAAGGCCAGCTTGTACCTACATAAGACATTTTTTAAAATCTGTAACTCGAATAGAATTGAAAATTTAGAATATATAAAATCATTTATATAAAGTTGAACATACTCTCCAGGAACGTACAAAGTCAAAAACGTGATTATGAACAATTTCTTCGATAAAAAAAAATGTCAAACATGACACCATATCGCTACTTAAATCAGGTAGAACTAAATGATACTATCATGAAACTATGTGGAAGTTTCACCAAGGGATAGAGCTTGTTATTTATTAGTAACGTATGAAGGCACATTTTCAAATTTAGCTATAGTTTTTTAACAAGAAAAAATAAACTACAAATCTAAAGATTCAAGCTCTCGCGTCGCGCACGTCATTCAGTACCCGCCTAGGCGTCATCGAGGTAGGACGCGTGTCGTTTTCTCCATCAAAATTCTCTCCGGCGATTACGAGCTAGAAATATTTATAAACAGAATTATTATTAGCAGAATGGTGACACTGCAACATTTATGGTTATCCGCTAGCGAGAATCTTCCATCAGGCGAGTGTCTTGTACGTAATTTCAAACCATGCCAAATAAAAAAAATACTTTCTCGATGGCATTGTTTTCACGCGCCACAGTATAAAAGTACAGTATGGTTTTCTAAACAATTCACTTATTTTAGTTCAGTGAGCTGTAAATAGTGTAGCCGAGCCCGTGGGGTGCCGGGCTATGTCACGCCCCAATTACTAACTGTGGGTGTCGTAAGAGGCAACTAAGGGAAAAAACCGGAAAGTGAGCAGCATTGCCCTCAAAGAAGCTACCTCCCTCCAGTAAAAAATCTGTCAAAGTCAAAGTCAAAATAATTTATTCAATTTAGGCGTCTACGACGCTCTTATGAAGGTCAATTACAAATTTTAGTATTGAAATATTCTACATTGTACTGCCACGTTCAGCAAATAAATTGTATAGAGCCACTGCGAGAACAACGGGCAAGAAACTCGGGGCCATTCGCCAAGCACTTAACGGTATGTGCCGCTATGTATCCTTGAGAATTAGTAATTTTGCATGGTGGTAGGGCATATTATAAATACCCGCCTGGCTTGCTACCACTATGTGTCAAGTAGAAAATCTGTCGCCAAGCACTTAACGCTATGTGCCGCTATGTATCCTTCAGTTATTTGGCATGGTGGTAGGGCAATTTGCGATTACCAGCCTGGCTAGCTACCTCCCTCAAGTAATAAATCTGTCGCCAAGCACCTAACGGAATGTGCCGCTATGAGTCCTCTAGATAGAACCAGTAATTTGGCATGGTGGTAGGGCATTTTGCGAAAACCCGCCTGGCTAGCTACTACCCTCAAGTAGAAAATCTGTCGCCAAGCACTTAACGGTATGTGCCGCTATGTATCCTTGAGAACCAGTAATTTTGCATGGTGGTAGGGCATTTTGTAAATACCCGCCTGGCTTGCTACCACGTGTCAAGTAGAAAATCTGTCGCCAAGCACTTAACGGTTTGTGCCGCTATGAGTCCTCCAGAACCAGTAATTTTCCATGGTAGTAGGGTATTTTGCGAATGCCCGCCTGGCTAGCTACTACCCTCAAGTAGAAAATCTGTCGCCAAGCACTTAAAGGTATGTGCCACTATGAGTCCTCTAGAACTAGTAATTTGGCATGGTGGTAGGGCATTTTATAAATACCCGCCTGGCTTGCTACCACTATGTGTCAAGTAGAAAATCTGTCGCCAAGCACTTAACGGTATGTGCCGCTATGAGTCCTCCAGAACCAGTAATTTTGCATGGTGGTAGGGTATTTTGTGAATGCCCGCCTGGCTAGCTACTACCCTCAAGTAGAAAATCTGTCGCCAAGCACTTAAAGGTATGTGCCGCTATGAGTCTTCTAGAACTAGTAATTTGCATGGTGGTAGGGCATTTTGAGAAAACCCGACTGGCTAGCTACCTCCCTCAAGTAAAAAATCAGTCGCCAAGCACTTAACGCTATGTGCCGCTATGTATCCTTGAGAATTAGTAATTTTGCATGGTGGTAGGGCATATTATAAATACCCGCCTGGCTTGCTACCACTATGTGTCAAGTAGAAAATCTGTCGCCAAGCACTTAACGCTATGTGCCGCTATGTATCCTTCAGTTATTTGGCATGGTGGTAGGGCAATTTGCGACTAGCTACCTCCCTCAAGTAATAAATCTGTCGCCAAGCACCTAACGGAATGTGCCGCTATGAGTCCTCTAGATAGAACCAGTAATTTGGCATGGTGGTAGGGCATTTTGCGAAAACCCGCCTGGCTAGCTACTACCCTCAAGTAGAAAATCTGTCGCCAAGCACTTAACGGTATGTGCCGCTATGTATCCTTGAGAACCAGTAATTTTGCATGGTGGTAGGGCATTTTGTAAATACCCGCCTGGCTTGCTACCACTATGTGTCAAGTAGAAAATCTGTCGCCAAGCACTTAACGGTATGTGCCGCTATGAGTCCTCCAGAACCAGTAATTTTCCATGGTGGTAGGGTATTTTGAGAATGCCCGCCTGGCTAGCTACTACCCTCAAGTAGAAAATCAGTCGCCAAGCACTTAAAGGTATGTGCCGCTATGTATCCTTGAGAACCAGTAATTTTGAATGGTGGTAGGGCATTTTATAAATACCCGCCTGGCTTGCTACCACTATGTGTCAAGTAGAAAATCTGTCACCAAGCACTTAACGGTATGTGCCGCTATGAGTCCTCCAGAACCAGTAATTTTGCATGGTGGTAGGGTATTTTGTGAATGCCCGCCTGGCTAGCTACTACCCTCAAGTAGAAAATCTGTCGCCAAGCACTTAAAGGTATGTGCCGCTATGAGTCTTCTAGAACTAGTAATTTGCATGGCGGTAGGGCATTTTGAGAAAACCCGACTGGCTAGCTACCTCCCTCAAGTAAAAAATCAGTCGCCAAGCACTTAACGCTATGTGCCGCTATGTATCCTTGAGAATTAGTAATTTTGCATGGTGGTAGGGCATTTTATAAATACCCGCCTGGCTTGCTACCACTATGTGTCAAGTAGAAAATCTGTCGCCAAGCACTTAACGCTATGTGCCGCTATGTATCCTTCAGTTATTTGGCATGGTGGTAGGGCATTTTGCGAAAACCCGCCTGGCTAGCTACTACCCTCAAGTTGAAAATCTGTCGCCAAGCACTTAACGGTATGTATTTTAATAGTAATAGTTAAAGGTTATCAACTGTGTTAGTTGCACTATAAGGGAATAGTCACAAGAATATAATAATTGAGTACTGGATTTAGTAACAGATACCTAAAGTAGATCAACTGTTTTAGTTACACTATGAAGCTGATAGCGTGCGGCTGGGGACATCGACCTGACGAGCGCTGTGCATCTAAAGCGCAGCGCCGCGTAGTGTTCATAGCCTGCAACTCTCGCACGCTAAATTTGCCTACTGTGCTAGTACAAGAGGGCCTTAACAATGTGTTACATACTATTTAATAAAATAATTACAATATTTGTTTACTTTACGTAGGTGACAGGCGATAGCTTGGCAGAGGCGAAACAGTCCAAGCATTTTTGTTGTATAAGTAATCACAAACTGTGTGGTAGGGTTTCGTAATAAAAATAAACGGTCAAGCGCGTGTCGGGCCACGCGGAATGTAGGGTTCCGTAGTAGCCCGTTATCATAATATAGTAAAATTATTCTGTTGTTCTTTTTCTTTTTATCTCTCTACCTATAACTTTCTAAGCAATTTGTTCTTTTGTTTATAAATTGTGATTGCTTGCACGTGTAGACTATTGTTGACCGTGACTATTAAGTAGGAATCATGGATTATATAGGAGTTTACACTGTATATGTATATCTATATATATAGTGTAAACTATATAATGTAGACTATATATATATATATACTAGTTTTTCGGGCAGTGTGCGGGCCGCATGCGGCCCGCATTTATCGTTATGCAGTACTAAACTTTACCTTAACCCCTTATACATTTAAAAAAAATAAGTTCAAAACTCCAATAGAAGTATGAAATCCCATATAAACTCTAAATACAATAAAGAACCATACTGTAGCCACTAAAAAAATTCACCCTACTGCCATAAAAAGGTGGTACGGGCAGAATGGCACCAAGGTTCTGAGTCACTTTTGTAAAGGAACCCCACTCGTAGGTGCTTCGTTTACCGCGGGCAGTTGCCATGGAGACCAGTCGGTGACGTGGAAAATACTCTCGAGTCGGAGCTCGGCCTTCGGCCTCAAGTTACTAATACGGCTCGGCCAACGGCCTCGCCAGGCGCTCGCCCTTCGGGCTCGCGCATCATACGCTCGGCCTTCGGCCTCACGGACCGAAAGTTCGGCCTTCGGCCTCACCAGAAGCTCGCCCTTCGGGCTCGCTATACACTAATGTAGGACAGTAACTCCAAATTCAGTCAAAAATCCCACAAAAACTCTTAATACAGTCGAAAATATAAGGTTAAACCCTCCAAATGCAGTATAAAGAATGATAGGAGCAAGTGGAACACATCCAAAATGTCGGATTTCAAGACGGCCCCCATACAAACTGCTCCGCCCCTACTGAAGCTCGGCCTAACGGCCTCGCTTCAGCAGGCTCGGAGCATTTTGTATGGCGGCCATCTTGAAATCCGCCATTTTGGATTTTTGACAGGTGTCATTCGACTGCTCTCCCGATTCCCTATGACATTTGTTCAAACACTCCCTACCTATCTTGTACCGTTTTTGAGATATGTCATCCATCTTTACTTGGCAGGCGTCATTTTTATGATTTTCGATTTTTCTCATACTAACCAAAACCCCCCGAACATTTTTGCTCAACATTACTTTGCTCCTACTCGTCTCCTTCTAGGAGAACATTTATGTCAGTCAGTCAGTCAGTGGTAATCGAGCTTTATATATTATAAATAAACTAGTTTTTCGGGCAGTGTGCGGGCCGCATGCGGCCCGCATTTATCGTTATGCAATTTTAAACTATATCAACACACCTTATACATGTTAATAAAAATGATTCAAAACCCCAAAAGATATACGACGTCCCATACAAACTATTAATACAGTAGAGAACCAAACTGTAGCCACCAAATAAGATTCACCCTACTGCCATTAAAAGGTGGTTCGGGCAGAATGGTACCAAGGTTCTGAGTCACTTTTGTTAAGGAACCCCAGTCGTAGGTGCTTCGGTTACCGCGGGCAGTTGCCATGGAGACCAGTCGGAGATGTGGGAAAATACTTTCAAGTCGGAGCTCGGCCTTCGGCCTCGCAAGTTACTAACACGGCTCGGCCTGCGGCCTCGCCAAGCGTTCGCCCTTCGGGCTCACGCACCATACGCTCGGCCTTCGGCCTCGCGGACCGACAGTTCGGCCTTCGGCCTCACCAGGTAATTGCCCTTTGGGCTCGCTATACACTAATGTAGGACAGTTACTGCAAATTCAGTCAAAAATCCCACAAAAACTCCTAATACAGTCGAAAATATAAGGTAAAACACTCCAAATGCAGTATAAAGAATGATAGGAGCACGTGGGACAAATCCAAAATGTCGGATTTCAAGACGGCCACCATACAAACTGCTCCGCCCCTACTGAACCTCGGCCTAACGGCCTCGCTTCAGCAGGCTCGGATCACATTGTATGGCGGCCATCTTGAAATCCGCCATTTTGGATTTTTGACAGATGTCATTCGACTGCTCTCCCGATTCCCTATGACATTTGTTCAAACACCCCCTACCTATCTCTTACCGTTTTCGAGATACGTCATCCATCATCACTTGGCAGGCGTCTTTTTAATGATTTTCGATTTTTCTCATACTCACCAAAACCACCCGAACATTTTTGCCATACTTCATTTTTACCCTACTCTGCTCCTTCTAGGAGAACATTTATGTCAATGAGTCAGTGAGTGGTAATCGAGCTTTATATATTATAAATAAACTAGTTTTTCGGGCAGTGTGCGGGCCGCATGCGGCCCGCATTTATCGTTGTGCAATTTTAAACTTTATCAAAACACCTTTTACATTAAAATAAAAATATTTCAAAACTCCAATAGAAGTATGAAATCCCATATAAACTCTCAATACAATAAAGAACCATACTGTAGCCACTAAAGCAAATTTACCCTACTGCCATAAAAGGTGGTACGGGCAGAATGGGACCAAGGTTCTGAGTCAATTTTGTTAAGGAACCCCACTCGTAGGTGCTTCGGTTACCGCAGGCAGTTGCCATGGAGACCAGTCGGTGACGTGGAAAATACTCTCAAGTCGGAGCTCGGCCTTCGGCCTCGCAAGTTACTAAAACGGCTCGGCCTGCGGCCTCGCCAAGCGCTCGCCCTTCGGGCTCGCGCATCACACGCTCGGCCTTCGGCCTCGCGGACCGAAAGTTCGGCCTTCGGCCTCACCAGGTAATTGCCCTTTGGGCTCGCTATACACTAATGTAGGACAGTTACTCCAAATTCAGTCCAAAATCCCACAAAAACTCCTAATACAGTCGAAAATTTAAGGTAAAACACTCCAAATGCAGTATAAAGAATGATAGGAGCACGTGGGGCACATCCAAAATGACGGATTTCAAGACGACCACCATACAAACTGCTCCGCCCCTACTGAAGCTCGGCCTAACGGCCTCGCTTCAGCAGGCTCGGATCATTTTGTATGGCGGCCATCTTGAAATCCGCCATTTTGAATTTTTGACAAATGTCATTCGACTGCTCTCCCGATTCCCTATGACATTTGTTCAAACACCCCCTACCCATCTTGCACCGTTTTCGAGATACGTCATCCATCTTTACTTGGCAGGCGTCTTTTTTATGATTTTAGATTTTTCTCATACTCACCGAAACCACCCGAACACTTTTGCCATACATCACGTTGTTCCTACTCGTCTCCTTCTAGGAGAACATTTATGTCAATCAGTCAGTGGTAATCGAGCTTTATATATTATAAACTAGTTTTTCGGGCAGTGTGCGGGCCGCATGCGGCCCGCATTTATCGTTATGCAGTAGTAAACTTTACCTTAACCGCTTATACATTTAAAAAAAAAAAGTTCAAAACTCCAATAGAAGTATGAAATCCCAAATAAAGTCTCCATACAATAAAGAACCATACTGTAGCCACTAAAGCAAATTCACCCTACTGGCATAAAAAGGTAGTACGGGCAGAATGGGACCAAGGTTCTGAGTCACTTTTGTTAAGGAACCCCACTCGTAGGTGCTTTGCTTACCGCGGGCAGTTGCCATGGAGACCAGTCGGAGACTTGGAAAAAACTCTCAAGTCGGAGCTCGGCCTTCGGCCTCGCAAGTTACCAACACGGCTCGGCCTGCGGCCTCGCCAAGCGCTCGCCCTACGGGCTCGCGCATCATACGCTCGGCCTTCGGCCTCGCGGACCGAAAGTTCGGCCTCCGGCCTCACCAGGAGCTCGCCCTTCGGGCTCGCTACTACACTTATGTAGGACAGTTACTCCAAATTCAGTCAAAAATCCCACAAAAACTCCTAATACAGTCGAAAATATAAGGTAAAACACTCCAAATGCAGTATAAAGAATGATAGGAGCATGTGGGTCACATCCAAAATGTCGGATTTCAAGACAGCCACCATACAAACTGCTCCGCCCCTACTGAAGCTCGGCCTAACGGCCTCGCTTCAGCAGGCTCGGATCATTTTGTATGGCGGCCATCTTGAAATCCGCCATTTTGGATTTTTGACAGGTGTCATTCGACTGCTCTCCCTATTCCCTATGACATTTGTTCAAACACCCCCTACCCATCTTGCACCGTTTTCGAGATACGTCATCCATCTTTACTTGGCAGGCGTCATTTTTATGATTTTCGATTTTTCTCATACTCACCGAAACCACCCGAACACTTTTGCCATACATCACGTTGTTCCTACTCGTCTCCTTCTAGGAGAACATTTATGTCAATCAGTCAGTGGTAATCGAGCTTTATATAATGTAAACTAGTATTTCGGGCAGTGTGCGGGCCGCATGCGGCCCGCATCTATCTTGAGTCAGTAGGAATTGTCATAAAAGCACGTTATACATTAAAAAAAAGTAATTTCCAAAACTCCAATAGAAGTATGAAATCCCATATAAACTCTCAATACAATAAAGAACCAAACTGTAGCCACCAAACCAGATTCACCCTTCTGCCATAAAAAGGTGGTTCGGGCAGAATGGTACCAAGGTTCTGAGTCACTTTTGTTATGGAACCCCACTCGTAGGTGCTTCGGTTACCGCGGGCAGTTGCCATGGAGACCAGTCGGAGACGTGGAAAAAACTCTCATGTCGGAGCTCGGCCTTCGGCCTCGCAAGTTACCAACAAAGCTCGGCCTGCGGCCTCGCCAAGCGCTCGCCCTTCGGGCTCGCGCATCATACGCTCGGCCTTCGGCCTCGCGGACCGAAAGTTCGGCCTTCGGCCTCACCAGGAGCTCGCCCTTCGGGCTCGCTACTACACTGATATAGGACTATAACTCCAAATTCAGTCCAAAATCCCACAAAAACTCCTAATTCGGTCGAAAACATAAGGTAAAACACTCCAAATGCAGTATAAAGAATGAGAGGAGCACATTTGACAGGTGTCATTAGACTGCTCTCCCGATTCCCTATGACATTTGTTAAAACACCCCCAACCTATCTCTTACCGTTTTCGAGATACGTAGTCCAGCTTTACTTGGCAGGCGTCATTTCTGGGGTTTTTAATTTTTCTCTACTTAGCTAAACCCCTTAGTCATTTTCGTAATACATTACTATAACCGTTCTCAACTCTTTCTGGTAGAAACAGCTTCTTTTTTGAGGGATCGATTGATTTTGTATGGCGGCCATTTTGAAATCCGCCATTTTGGATTTTTGACAGATGCCTTTTAACTGCTTTCCCGATTCCCTATGACATTTGGTCAAGCACCCCCTACCTATCTCTTACCATTTCAGAGATACGCTATCCAATTTTACTTGGCAGACGACATCTTTGAGTTTTCGGATTTTTCCCATACTCGACTTAACCCCCTCTACACTTTTCCCATACATGACTTCCTTCCTACTCGACTCCTTCTGGGAGAACAATCATGTCAGTCAGTGAATCAGTCAGTCAGTGAGTCAGTGTACGGTAATCCAGCTTTATATATTATAAACTAGTTTTTCGGGCAGTGTGCGGGCCGCATGCGGCCCGCATTTATCGTTATGCAGTACTAAACTATATCAAAACTCCTGATACGTTGGAAAAAAGTATGTTCAAAACTCCAATAGAAGTATGAAATCCCATATTAACTCTCAATACAATAAAGAATCATACTGTAGCCACTAAAGCAGATTCACCCTACTGCCATAAAATGGTAGTACGGGCAGAATGGTACCAAGGTTCTGAGTCACTTTTGTTAAGGAACCCCACTCGTAGGTGCTTCGGTTACCGCGGGCAGTTGCCATGGAGACCAGTCGGAGATGTGGAATATACTCTCGAGTCGGAGCTCGGCCTTCGGCCTCGCAAGTTACCAACACGGCTCGGCCTCCGGCCTCGCCAAGCGCTCGCCCTTCGGGCTCACGCACCATACGCTCGGCCTTCGGCCTCGCAAACCGAAAGTTCGGCCTTCGGCCTCACCAGGAGCTCGCCCTTCGGGCTCGCTATACACTAAAGTAGGACAGTCACTTCAAATTCAGTCGAAAATCCCACAAAAACTCCTAATACAGTCGAAAATATAAGGAAAAACACTCCAAATGCAGTATAAAGAATGATAGGAGCACGTGGGTCACATCCAAAATGTCGGATTTCAAGACGGCCACCATACAAACTGCTCCGCCCCTACTGAAGCTCGGCCTAACGGCCTCGCTTCAGCAGGCTCGGATCACTTTGTATGGCGGCCATCTTGAAATCCGCCATTTTGGATTTTTGACAGGTGTCATTCGACTGCTCTCCCGATTCCCTATGACATTTGTTCAAACACCTCTAACCCATCTCTTACCGTTTTCGAGATACGTTATCCATCTTTACTTGGCAGGCGTCTTTTTTATGATTTTCGATTTTTCTCATACTCACCAAAACCCCCCGAACATTTTTGCCATACATCATTTTAGCCCTACTCGTCTCCTTCTAGGAGAACATTTATGTCAATCAGTCAGTCAGTCAGTCAGTGAGTGGTAATCGAGCTTTATATATTATTAATTAACTAGTTATTCGGGCAGTGTGCGGGCCGCATGCGGCCCGCATCTATCTTTACTCATTTGGAAATTTCACAGAAACACCTAATACGTTAAAAAAGTGTGTTCAAAACTCCATTAGAAAAATGAAATCTTATACAAACTCTTCATACACTAAAGAACCATACTGTAGCCACTAAAGCAGATTCACCCTACTGCCATAAAAAGGTGGTACGGGCAGAATGGTACCAAGGTTCTGAGTCACTTTTGTTAAGGAACCGCACTCGTAGGTGCTTCGGTTACCGCGGGCAGTTGCCATGGAGACCAGTCGGAGACGTGGAAAAAACTCTCAAGTCGGAGCTCGGCCTTCGGCCTCGCAAGTTACAAATACGGCTCGGCCTACGGCCTCGCCAAGCGCTCGCCCTTCGGGCTCGCGCATCATACGCTCGGCCTTCGGCCTCGCGGACCGAAAGTTCGGCCTCCGGCCTCACCAGGAGCTCGCCCTTCGGGCTCGCTACTACACTTATGTAGGACAGTTACTCCAAATTCAGTCAAAAGTCCCACAAAAACTCCTAATACAGTCGAAAATGTAGGTAAAACACTCCAAATGCAGTATAAAGAATGATAGGAGCACGTGTGACACATCTAAAATGTCGGATTTCAAGACGGCCACCATACAAACTGCTCCGCCTCTACTGAAGCTCGGCCTAAAGGCCTCGCTTCAGCAGGCTCGGATCAATTTGTATGGCGGCCATCTTGAAATCCGCCATTTTGGATTTTTGACAGATGTCATTCGACTGCTATCCCGATTCCCTATGACATTTGTTCAAACACCCCCTACCTATCTCTTACCGTTTTCGAGATACGTCATCCATCTTTACTTGGCAGGCGTCATTTTTATGATTTTCGATTTTTCTCATACTCACCGAAACCACCCGAACACTTTTGCCATACATCACGTTGTTCCTACTCGTCTCCTTCTAGGAGAACATTTATGTCAATCAGTCAGTGGTAATCGAGCTTTATATAATATAAACTAGTTTTTCGGGCAGTGTGCGGGCCGCATGCGGCCCGCATCTATCTTTAGTCATTTGAAAATTTCACAGAAACACCTAATACGTAAAAAAAAGTGTGTTCAAAACTACAATAGAAGTATGAAATCCCATATAAACTCTCAATACAATAAGGAAACAAACTGTAGCCACCAAACCAGATTCACCCTACTGCCACAAAAAGGTGGTACGGGCAGAATGGTATCAAGGTTCTGAGTCACTTTTGTTAAGGAACCCCACTCGTAGGTGCTTTGGTTATCGCGGGCAGTTGCCATGGAGACCAGTCGGAGACGTGGAAAATACTCTCAAGTCGGAGCTCGGCCTTCGGCCTCGCAAGTTACCAGAACGGCTCGGCCTCCGGCCTCGCCAAGCGCTCGCCCTTCGGGCTCACGCACCCTACGCTCGGCCTTCGGCCTCGCGAGCCGAAAGTTCGGCCTTCGGCCTCACCGGGAGCTCGCCCTTCGGGCTCGCTGTACACCAAAGTTGGACAGTAACTCCAAATTCAGTCAAAAATCCCACAAATACTCCTAATACAGTCGAAAATTAAGGAAAAACACTCCAAATGCAGTATAAAGAATGATAGGAGCACGTAAGACACATCCAAAATGTCATTCGAATGCTCTCCTTATTCCCTATGACATATTTTCAAAAACCCCCTACCTTTCTATTACCGTTTTCGAGATTCGTGATTTATCTGATTTGGGAGACGTCATCGAAAAAAAAATTTCATATTTGGAATAAGGACGTCCAGAACAACCTAGATATAAAATTTAAGCCAAATCGGAGTACTTTTGTTTACTTGGCAGACGTCATCGAAAAAAAAAATTTTGATTTGTAATAAGGACACCCAGAACCACCTAAATATCGAGTTTCAGCCAAATCGGAGTAACTTGTTTTACGTGGCAGACGTCATCGAAAAAAAAATTTTAGATTTGGAATAAGGACACCCAGAACCACCGAAATATCGAGTTTCAGCCAAATCGGAGTAACTTTTTTTACTTGGCAGACGTCATCGAAACAAAAATTTTTGATTTAGAATAAGGACGTCCAGAACCACATAAATATCGAGTTTCAGCCAAATCGGAGTAACTTTTTTTACTTGGCAGACGTCATCGAAATAAAAATTTCATATTTTGAATAAGGATGACGAGAACAACCTATATATCGATTTTCAGCCAAATCGGTGCAAGTCTGAGCTCGGCCTTCGGCCTCGCAAGTTACTAAGACGGCTCGACCTGCGGCCTCGCGCACCGTCCACTCGGCCTACGGCCTCGCGGCCTGAAAGTTCGGCCTTCGGCCTCACCAGTAGCTCGCCCTTCGGGCTCGCTACACGGCCAGTAGGACAATTACTCCAAATTCAGTTGAAAATCCCACAAAAACTCCTAATACAGTCGACATTGTAAGGTCAAATACTCCAAATAATGTATGAAGAATGAGAGTAGCACATTTGACAGGTGTCATTCGACTGCTCTCCCGATTCCCTATGACATTTGTTCAAACACCTCAAACCTATCTCTTACCGTTTTCGAGATACGTAGTCCAGCTTTACTTGGCAGGCGTCATTTCTAGGGTTTTTAATTTTTTCCCTACTCAGCTAAACCCCTTAGTCATTTTCGTAATACATTACTATAACCGTACTCAACTCTTTCTGGTAGAACCAGCTACATTTTTGAGGGATCGAAGGATTTTGTATGGCGGCCATTTTGAAATCCGCCATTTTGGATTTTTGACAGATGTCACCCGACTGCTCTCCCGATTCCCTATGACATTTGTTCAAACACCCCCTACCTATCTCTTACCGTTTTCGAGATACGTCATCCATCTTCACTTGGCAGGCGTCTTTTTAATGATTTTCGATTTTTCTCATACTCACCTAAGCCCCCCGAACATTTTTGCCATACATCACTGTGCTCCTACTCGTCTCCTTCTAGGAGAACATTTATGTCAATGAGTGAGTCAGTCAGTGAGTCAGTGGTAATCGAGCTTTATATATTATAAATAATAACTAGTTTTTCGGGCAGTGTGCGGGCCGCATGCGGCCCGCATTTATCGTTATGCAATTTGAAACAATATCAAAACACCTTATACATTTAAAAAAAAAAACAATATTCTATAACAGTATGAAATCCCATATAAACTCCTTATACAGTAGAGAACCAAACTATAGCCACCAAACCAGATTCACCCTACTGCCATAAAAAAAGTGGTACGGGCAGAATGGTACCAAGATTCTGAGTAACTTTTGTTAAAGAACCCCACTCGTAGGAGCTTCGCTTACCACGGGCAGTTGCCATGGAGACCATTCGGAGACGTGGAAAATACTCTCAAGTCGGAGCTCGGCCTTCGGCCTCGCAAGTTACTAACACGGCTCGGCCTCTGGCCTCGCCATGCGCTCGCCCTTCGGGCTCACGCCCCATACGCTCGGCCTTCGGCCTCGCGGGCCGAAAGTTCGGCCTTCGGCCTCACCAGAAGCTCGCCCTTCGGGCTCGCTACTACACTAATGTAGGACAGTTACTCCAAATTCAGTCAAAAATCCCACAAAAACTCCTAATACAGTCGAAAATAAAGATAAAAAACTCCAAATGCAGTATAAAGAATGATAGGAGCACGTAAGACACATCCAAAATGTCGGATTTCAAGACGGCCACCATACAAACTGCTCCGCCCCTACTGAAGCTCGGCCTAACGGCCTCGCTTCAGCAGGCTCGGATCACTTTGTATGGCGGCCATCTTGAAATCCGCCATTTTGGATTTTTGACAGGTGTCATTCGACTGCTCTCCCGATTCCCTATGACATTTGTTCAAACACCCCCTACCTATCTCTTACCGTTTTTGAGATATGTCATCCATCTTTACTTGGCAGGCGTCTTTTTATGATTTTCGATTTTTCTCATACTCACCAAAACCCCCCGAACATTTTTGCCATACATCATTTTAACCCTACTCTACTCCTTCTAGGCGAACATTTATGTCAGTCAGTCAGTCAGTGAGTCAGTCAGTGGTAATCGAGCTTTATATATTATAAACTAGTTTTTCGGGCAGTGTGCGGGCCGCATGCGGCCCGCATCTATCTTGAGTCAGTAGGAATTGTCAAATAAACACCAGAGACATTAAAAAAAAGTATGTTCAAAACACCAATAGAAGTATGAAATCCCAAATAAACTCTCCATACAATAAAGAACCATACTGTAGCCACTAAAGCAGATTCACCCTACTGCCATAAAAAGGTGGTACGGGCAGAATGGTACCAAGGTTCTGAGTCACTTTTGTTAAGGAACCCCACTCGTAGGTGCTTCGGTTACCGCGGGCAGTTGCCATGGAGACCAGTCGGAGATGTGGAAAATACTCTCAAGTCGGAGCTCGGCCTTCGGCCTCGCAAGTTACTAACACGGCTCGGCCTCCGGCCTCGCCAAGCGCTCGCCCTTCGGGCTCACGCACCATGCGCTCGGCCTTCGGCCTCGCGAGCCGAAAGTTCGGCCTTCGGCCTCACCAGAAGCTCGCCCTTCGGGCTCGCTATACACCAATGTAGGACAGTAACTCCAAATTCAGTCGAAAATCCCACAAAAACTCCTAATACAGTCGAAAATATAAGGTAAAACACTCCAAATGCAGTATAAAGAATGATAGGAGCACGTAAAACACATCCAAAATGTCGGATTTCAAGACGGCCACCATACAAACTGCTCCGCCCCTACTGAAGCTCGGCCTAACGGCCTCGCTTCAGCAGGCTCGGATCACTTTGTATGGCGGCCATCTTGAAATCCGCCATTTTGGATTTTTGACAGGTGTCATTCGACTGCTCTTCCAATTCCCTATGACATTTGTTCAAACACCCCCTACCTATCTTGTACCGTTTTCGAGATACGTCATTCATCTTTACTTGGCAGGCGTCTTTTTAATGATTTTCGATTTTTCTCATACTCACCAAAACCACCCGAACATTTTTGCCATACTTCATTTTTACCCTACTCTGCTCCTTCTAGGAGAACATTTATGTCAATCAGTCAGTCAGTCAGTCAGTGAGTGGTAATCGAGCTTTATATATTATTAATAACTAGTATTTCGGGCAGTGTGCGGGCCGCATGCGGCCCGCATTTATCGTTATACAGTACTAAACTTAACCTTAACCCCTTATACATTTAAAAAAAATAAGTTCACAACTCCAATAGAAGTATGAAATCCCAAATAAACTCTCTATACAATAAAGATCCATACTGTAGCCACTAAAGCAGATTCACCCTACTGCCATAAAAAGGTGGTACGGGCAGAATGGTACCAAGGTTCTGAGTCACTTTTGTTAAGGAACCCCACTCGTAGGTGCTTCGGATACCGCGGGCAGTTGCCATGGAGACCAGTCGGAGACAAGGCAATTACTCCCAATTCGGAGCTCGGCCTTCGGCCTCGCAAGTTACTAACACGGCTCGGCCTGCGGCCTCGCCAAGCGCTCGCCCTTCGGGCTCACGCACCATACGCTCGGCCTTCGGCCTCACGAGCCGAAAGTTCGGCCTTCGGCCTCACCAGGAGGTCGCCCTTCGGGCTCGCTTCTACAATAACGTAGAACAGTAACTCCAAATTCAGTCAAAAAACCTACAAAAACTCCTAATACAGTCGAAAATATGAGGTAAAACACTCCAAATGCAGTATAAAGAATGAGAGGAGCACGTTTGACAGGTGTCATTCGACTGCTCTCCCGATTCCCTATGACATTTGTTCAAACACCCCCAACCTATCTCTTACCATTTTCGAGATACGTAGTCCAGCTTTACTTGGCAGGCGTCATTTCTAGGGTTTTTAATTTTTTCCCTACTCAGCTAAGCCCCTTTGTCATTTTCGTAATACATTACTATAACCGTACTCAACTCTTTCTGGTAGAACCAGCTACTTTTTTGAGGGATCGAAGGATTTTGTATGGCGGCCATTTTGAAATCCGCCATTTTGGATTTTTGACAGATGTCATCCGACTGCTCTCCCGATTCCCTATGACATTTGGTCAAGCACCCCCTACCTATCTCTTACCGTTTCAGAGATACGCCATCCAATTTTACTTGGCAGACGTCATCTTTGAGTTTTCGGATTTTTCCCATACTCCCCTAAACCTCCTCTACACTTTTCCCATACATCACTTTCTTCCTTCTCGACTCCTTCTGGGAGAACAATGATGTCAGTCAGTGAATCAGTCAGTCAGTCAGTCAGTCAGTCAGTCAGTGTACGGTAATCCAGCTTTATATATTATAATAACTAGTATTTCGGGCAGTGTGCGGGCCGCATGCGGCCCGCATTTATCGTTATGCAGTACTTACCAATACCTTAACACCATATACATTAAAAAAAAAAAAAACAAAATTCCATAACAGTATGAAATCCCATATAAACTCTCAATACAATAAAGAACCATACTGTAGCCACTAAATCAAATTAACCCTACTGCAATAAAAAGGTGGTACGGGCAGAATGGGACCAAGGTTCTGAGTCACTTTTGTTAAGGAACCCCACTCGTAGGTGCTTTGGTTTCCGCGGGCAGTTGCCATGGAGACCAGTCGGAGACGTGGAAAATACTCTCGAGTCGGAGCTCGGCCTTCGGCCTCGCAAGCTACTAACATGGCTCGGCCTGCGGCCTCGCCAAGCGCTCGCCCTTCGGGCTCGCGCACTATACGCTCGGCCTTCGGCCTCGCGTGCCGAAAGTTCGGCCTTCGGCCTCACCAGGAGCTCGCCCTTCGGGCTCGCTACTACAACAACGTAGAATAGTAACTCCAAATTCAGTCAAAAAACCTACAAAAACTCCTAATACAGTCGAAAATATGAGGTAAAACACTCCAAATGCAGTATAAAGAATGAGAGGAGCACGTGGGACAGGTCTCATTCGACTGCTCTCCCGATTCCCTATGCCATTTGTTCAAACACCCCCAACCTATCTCTTACCGTTTTCGAGATACGTAGTCCAGCTTTACTTGGCAGGCGTCATTTCTAGGGTTTTTATTTTTTTCCCTACTCAGCTAAGCCCCTTTGTCATTTTCGTAATACATTACTATAACCGTACTCAACTCTTTCTGGTAGAAACAGCTACTTTTTTGAGGGATCGAAGGATTTTGTATGGCGGCCATTTTAAAATCCGCCATTTTGGATTTTTGACATATGTCATTCGACTGCTCTCCCGATTCCCTATGACATTTGTTCAAACACCCCCTACCTATCTCTTACCGTTTTCGAGATACGTCATCCATCTTCACTTGGCAGGCGTCTTTTTAATGATTTTCGATTTTTCTCATACTCACCTAAGCCCCCCGAACATTTTTGCCATACATCACTGTGCTCCTACTCGTCTCCTTCTAGGAGAACATTTATGTCAATGAGTGAGTCAGTCAGTGAGTCAGTGGTAATCGAGCTTTATATATTATAAATAATAACTAGTTTTTCGGGCAGTGTGCGGGCCGCATGCGGCCCGCATTTATCGTTATGCAATTTGAAACAATATCAAAACACCTTATACATTTAAAAAAAAAAACAATATTCTATAACAGTATGAAATCCCATATAAACTCCTTATACAGTAGAGAACCAAACTATAGCCACCAAACCAGATTCACCCTACTGCCATAAAAAAAGTGGTACGGGCAGAATGGTACCAAGATTCTGAGTAACTTTTGTTAAAGAACCCCACTCGTAGGAGCTTCGCTTACCACGGGCAGTTGCCATGGAGACCATTCGGAGACGTGGAAAATACTCTCAAGTCGGAGCTCGGCCTTCGGCCTCGCAAGTTACTAACACGGCTCGGCCTCTGGCCTCGCCATGCGCTCGCCCTTCGGGCTCACGCCCCATACGCTCGGCCTTCGGCCTCGCGGGCCGAAAGTTCGGCCTTCGGCCTCACCAGAAGCTCGCCCTTCGGGCTCGCTACTACACTAATGTAGGACAGTTACTCCAAATTCAGTCAAAAATCCCACAAAAACTCCTAATACAGTCGAAAATAAAGATAAAAAACTCCAAATGCAGTATAAAGAATGATAGGAGCACGTAAGACACATCCAAAATGTCGGATTTCAAGACGGCCACCATACAAACTGCTCCGCCCCTACTGAAGCTCGGCCTAACGGCCTCGCTTCAGCAGGCTCGGATCACTTTGTATGGCGGCCATCTTGAAATCCGCCATTTTGGATTTTTGACAGGTGTCATTCGACTGCTCTCCCGATTCCCTATGACATTTGTTCAAACACCCCCTACCTATCTCTTACCGTTTTTGAGATATGTCATCCATCTTTACTTGGCAGGCGTCTTTTTATGATTTTCGATTTTTCTCATACTCACCAAAACCCCCCGAACATTTTTGCCATACATCATTTTAACCCTACTCTACTCCTTCTAGGCGAACATTTATGTCAGTCAGTCAGTCAGTGAGTCAGTCAGTGGTAATCGAGCTTTATATATTATAAACTAGTTTTTCGGGCAGTGTGCGGGCCGCATGCGGCCCGCATTTATCGTTATGCAGTACTAAACTTTACCTTAACCCCTTATACATTTAAAAAAAATAAGTTCAAAACTCCAATAGAAGTATGAAATCCCATATAAACTCTCAATACAATAAAGAAACAAACTGTAGCCACCAAACCAAATTCACCCTACTGCCATAAAAAAGTGGTACGGGCAGAATGGGACCAGGGTTCCGAGTCACTTTTGATATGGAACCCCACTCGTAGGTGCTTCGGTTACCGCGGGCAGTTGCCATGGAGACCAGTCGGAGAAGTGGAAAATACTCTCAAGTCGGAGCTCGGCCTTCGGCCTCGCAAGTTACCAACACGGCTCGGCCTCCGGCCTCGCCAAGCGCTCGCCCTTCGGGCTCACGCACCATACGCTCGGCCTTCGGCCTCGCGGACCGAAAGTTCGGCCTTCGGCCTCACCAAAAGCTCGCCCTTCGGGCTCGCTATACACTAATGTAGGACAGTTACTCCAAATTCAGTCCAAAATCCCACAAAAACTCCTAATACAGTCGAAAATAAAGGTAAAATACTCCAAATGCAGTATGAAGAATGAGAGGAGCACGTTTGACACATCCAAAATGTCGGATTTCAAGATGGCCACCATACAAACTGCTCCGCCCCTACTGAAGCTCGGCCTAACGGCCTCGCTTCAGCAGGCTCGGATCACTTTGTATGGCGGCCATCTTGAAATCCGCCATTTTGGATTTTTGACAGGTGTCATTCAACTAAACTCCTGATTCCCTATGACATTTGTTCAAACACCCCCTACCTATCTCTTACCGTTTTCGAGATACGTCATCCATCATCACTTGGCAGGCGTCTTTTTAATGATTTTCGATTTTTCTCATACTCACCAAAACCCCCCGAACATTTTTGTCATACATCACGTTGTTCCTACTCGCCTCCTTCTAGGAGAACATTTATGTCAGTCAGTGAGTCAATGGTAATCGAGCTTTATATATTATAATAACTAGTTTTTCGGGCAGTGTGCGGGCCGCATGCGGCCCGCATTTATCGTTATGCAGTATTAACTATATCAAAACTCCTGATACGTTGGAAAAAAGTATGTTCAAAACTCCAATAGAAGTATGAAATCCCATATAAACTCTCAATACAATAAAGAACCATACTGTAGCCACTAAAGCAGATTCACCCTACTGCCATAAAAAGGTGGTACGGGCAGAATGGTACCAAGGTTCTGAGTCACTTTTGTTAAGGAACCCCACTCGTAGGTGCTGCGGTTACCGCAGGCAGTTGCCATGGAGACCAGTCGGAGATGTGGAAAATACTCTCAAGTCGGAGCTCGGCCTTCGGCCTCGCAAGTTACTAATACGGCTCGGCCTACGGCCTCGCCAGGCGCTCGCCCTTCGGGCTCACGCATCATACGCTCGGCCTTCGGCCTCGCGGACCGAAAGTTCGGCCTTCGGCCTCACCAGAAGCTCGCCCTTCGGGCTCGCTACTTCACTTATGTAGGACAGTAACTCCAAATTTAGTCAAAAATCCCACAAAAACTCCTAATACAGTCGAAAATATTAGGTAAAACACTCCAAATGCAGTATAAAGAATGATAGGAGCACGTGGGTCACATCCAAAATGTCGGATTTCAAGACAGCCACCATACAAACTGCTCCGCCTCTACTGAAGCTCGGCCTAACGGCCTCGCTTCAGCAGGCTCGGATCACTTTGTATGGCGGCCATCTTGAAATCCACCATTTTGGATTTTTGACAGATGTCATCCGACTGCTCTCCCAATTCCCTATGACATTTGTTCAAACACCCTCTACCTATCTTGTACCGTTTTTGAGATATGTCATTCATCTTTACTTGGCAGGCGTCTTTTTAATGATTTTCGATTTTTCTCATACTCACCTAAACCCGCCGAACATTTTTGCCATACTTCATTTTTACCCTACTCTGCTCCTTCTAGGAGAACATTTATGTCAGTGAGTCAGTGAGTCAGTCAGTGGTAATCGAGCCTTATATATTATAAATAACTAGTTTTTCGGGCAGTGTGCGGGCCGCATGCGGCCCGCATCTATCTTGAGTCAGTAGGAACTGTCAAAAAAACACCTGATACAAAAAAAAATGTGTTCAAAACTCCAATAGAAGTATGAAATCCCATATAAACTCTCAATACAATAAAGAACCATACTGTAGCCACTAAAGCAAATTCACCCTACTGCCATAAAAAGGTGGTGCGGGCAGAATGGGACCAAGGTTCTGAGTCACTTTTGTTAAGGAACCCCACTCGTAGGTGCTTCGGTTACCGCAGGCAGTTGCCATGGAGACCAGTCGGTGACGTGGAAAATACTCTCAAGTCGGAGCTCGGCCTTCGGCCTCGCAAGTTACTAATACGGCTCGGCCTGCGGCCTCGCCAAGCGCTCGCCCTTCGGGCTCGCGCACCATTCGCTCGGCCTTCGGCCTCGCGGACCGAAAGTTCGGCCTTCGGCCTCACCAGGTGGTTGCCCTTTGGGCTCGCTATACACTAATGTAGAACAGTTACTCCAAATTCAGTCAAAAAACCCACAAAAACTCCTAATACAGTCGAAAATATAAGGTAAAACACTCCAAATGCAGTATGAAGAATGAGAGGAGCACCTGGGACAAATCCAAAATGGCGGATTTCAAGAAGGCCACCATACAAACTGCTCCGCCCCTACTGAAGCTCGGCCTAAAGGCCTCGCTTCAGCAGGCTCGGAGCATTTTGTATGGCGGCCATCTTGAAATCCGCCATTTTGGATTTTTGACAGGTGTCATTCGACTGCTCTCCCGATTCTCTATGACATTTGTTCAAACACCCCCTACCTATCTCTTACCGTTTTCGAGATACGTCATCCATCATCACTTGGCAGGCGTCTTTTTAATGATTTTCGATTTTTCTCATACTCACCAAAACCCCCCAAACATTTTTGCCATACATCATTTTAGCCCTACTCTGCTCCTTCTAGGAGAACATTTATGTCAATCAGTCAGTCAGTCAGTGAGTGGTAATCGAGCTTTATATATTATAAACTAGTTTTTCGGGCAGTGTGCGGGCCGCATGCGGCCCGCATTTATCGTTGTGCAAGTTTGAACAATATCAAAACACCTTATACATTAAAAAAAGTATGTTCAAAACTCCATTAGAAGTATGAAATCCCATATTAATACTCAATACAATAAAGAACAATACTGTAGCCACTAAAACAGATTCACCCTACTGCCATAAAAAGGTGGTACGGGCAGAAAGGTACCAAGGTTCTGAGTCACTTTTGTTAAGGAACCCCACTCGTAGGTGCTTCGCTTACCGCGGGCAGTTGCCATGGAGACCAGTCGGAGACGTGGAAAAAACTCTCAAGTCGGAGCTCGGCCTTCGGCCTCGCAAGTTACCAACATGGCTCGGCCTGCGGCCTCGCCAAGAGCTCGCCCTTCGGGCTCGCGCGTCATACGCTCGGCCTTCGGCCTCGCGGACTGAAAGTTCGGCCTTCGGCCTCACCAGGAGCTCGCCCTTCGGGCTCGCTACTACACTTATGTAGGACAGTAACTCCAAATTCAGTCAAAAATCCCACAAAAACTCCTAATACAGTCGAAAATATAAGGTAATACACTCCAAATGCAGTATAAAGAATGATAGGAGCACCTGGGACAAATCCAAAATGGCGGATTTCAAGAAGGCCATCATACAAACTGCTCCGCCCCTACTGAACCTCGGCCTAAAGGCCTCGCTTCAGCAGGCTCGGATCAATTTGTATGGCGGCCATCTTGAAATCCGCCATTTTGGATTTTTGACAGGTGTCATTCGACTGCTCTCCAGATTCCCTATGACATTTGTTCAAACACCCCCTACCTATCTCTTACCGTTTTTGAGATATGTCATCCATCTTTACTTGGCAGGCGTCTTTTTAATGATTTTCGATTTTTCTCATACTCACCAAAACCCCCCGAACATTTTTGTCCTACATCATTTTAACCCTACTCTACTCCTTCTAGGAGAACATTTATGTCAGTCAGTCAGTCAGTGAGTCAGTCAGTGGTAATCGAGCTTTATATATTATAAAAAATAAAAAACTAGTTTTTCGGGCAGTGTGCGGGCCGCATGCGGCCCGCATTTATCGTTATGCAATTTGAAACAATATCAAAACACCTTATACATTTAAAAAAAAAAACAATATTCTATAACAGTATGAAATCCCATATAAACTCCTTATACAGTAGAGAACCAAACTATAGCCACCAAACCAGATTCACCCTACTGCCATAAAAAAAGTGGTACGGGCAGAATGGTACCAAGATTCTGAGTAACTTTTGTTAAAGAACCCCACTCGTAGGAGCTTCGCTTACCACGGGCAGTTGCCATGGAGACCATTCGGAGACGTGGAAAATACTCTCAAGTCGGAGCTCGGCCTTCGGCCTCGCAAGTTACTAACACGGCTCGGCCTCTGGCCTCGCCATGCGCTCGCCCTTCGGGCTCACGCCCCATACGCTCGGCCTTCGGCCTCGCGGGCCGAAAGTTCGGCCTTCGGCCTCACCAGAAGCTCGCCCTTCGGGCTCGCTACTACACTAATGTAGGACAGTTACTCCAAATTCAGTCAAAAATCCCACAAAAACTCCTAATACAGTCGAAAATAAAGATAAAAAACTCCAAATGCAGTATAAAGAATGATAGGAGCACGTAAGACACATCCAAAATGTCGGATTTCAAGACGGCCACCATACAAACTGCTCCGCCCCTACTGAAGCTCGGCCTAACGGCCTCGCTTCAGCAGGCTCGGATCACTTTGTATGGCGGCCATCTTGAAATCCGCCATTTTGGATTTTTGACAGGTGTCATTCGACTGCTCTCCCGATTCCCTATGACATTTGTTCAAACACCCCCTACCTATCTCTTACCGTTTTTGAGATATGTCATCCATCTTTACTTGGCAGGCGTCTTTTTATGATTTTCGATTTTTCTCATACTCACCAAAACCCCCCGAACATTTTTGCCATACATCATTTTAACCCTACTCTACTCCTTCTAGGCGAACATTTATGTCAGTCAGTCAGTCAGTGAGTCAGTCAGTGGTAATCGAGCTTTATATATTATAAACTAGTTTTTCGGGCAGTGTGCGGGCCGCATGCGGCCCGCATTTTTCGTTGTGCAGTACTTAACTTTACCTTAACCCCTTATACATTTAAAAAAAATAAGTTCAAAACTCCAATAGAAGTATGAAATCCCAAATAAACTCTCCATACAATAAAGAACCATACTGTAGCCACTAAAGCAAATTCACCCTACTGCCATAAAAAGGTGGTACGGGCAGAATGGAACCAAGGTTCTGAGTCACTTTTGTAAAGGAACCCCACTCGTAGGTGCTTCGGTTACCGCGGGCAGTTGCCATGGAGACCAGTCGGAGATGTGGAAAATACTCTCAAGTCGGAGCTCGGCCTTCGGCCTCGCAAGTTACTAATACGGCTCGGCCTACGGCCTCGCCAGGCGCTCGCCCTTCGGGCTCGCGCATCATACGCTCGGCCTTCGGCCTCGCGGACCGAAAGTTCGGCCTTCGGCCTCACCAGCAGCTCGCCCTTCGGGCTCGCTACTACACTAATATAGGACAGTAACTCCAAATTCAGTCAAAACTCCCACAAAAACTCCTAATACAGTCGAAAATAAAGGTCAAACACTCCAAATGCAGTATAAAGAATGATAGGAGCACGTGAGTCACATCCAAAATGTCGGATTTCAAGACGGCCGCCATAAAAACTGCTCCGCCCCTACTGAAGCTCGGCCTAAAGGCCTCGCTTCAGCAGGCTCGGGTCATTTTGTATGGCGGCCATCTTGAAATCCGCCATTTTGAATTTTTGACAGCTGTCATTCGACTGCACTCTTGATTCCCTATGACATTTGGTCAAACACCCCCTACCTATCTCTTACCGTTTTCGAGATACGTCATCCATCATCACTTGGCAGGCGTCTTTTTAATAATTTTCGATTTTTCTCATACTCACCAAAACCACCCGAACATTTTTGCCATACATCACGTTGCTCCTACTCGTCTCCTTCTAGGAGAACATTTATGTCAATCAGTCAGTGGTAATCGAGCTTTATATATTATAACTAGTTTTTCGGGCAGTGTGCGGGCCGCATGCGGCCCGCATCTATCTTGAGTCAGTAATAACTGCCAAAAAAACACCTCATGCATAAAAAAATAAGTTCAAAACTCTAAGAGAAGTATGAAATCCCATATAAACTCTCAATACAATAAATAACCATACTGTAGCCACTAAAGCAGATTCACCCTACTGGCATAAAAAGCTGGTACGGGCAGAATGGTACCAAGGTTCTGAGTCACTTTTGTTAAGGAACCCCACTCGTAGGTACTTCGGTTACCGCGGGCAGTTGCCATGGAGACCAGTCGGAGACGTGGAAAATACACTTAAGTCAGAGCTCGGCCTTCGGCCTCGCAAGTTACAAATACAGCTCGGCCTGCGGCCTCGCAAAGCGCTCGCCCTTCGGGCTCACGCGTCATACGCTCGGCCTTCGGCCTCGCGAGCCGAAAGTTCGGCCTTCGGCCTCACCAGGAGCTCGCCCTTCGGGCTCGCTATACACCAATGTCGGACAGTTACTCCAAATTCAGTCGAAAATCCCACAAAAACTCCTAATACAGTCGAAAATATAAGGTAAAACACTCCAAATGCAGTATAAAGAATGATAGGAGCATGTGGGTCACATCCAAAATGTCGGATTTCAAGACGGCCACCATACAAACTGCTCCGCCCCTACTGAAGCTCGGCCTAAAGGCCTCGCTTCAGCAGGCTCGGATCACTTTGTATGGCGGCCATCTTGAAATCCGCCATTTTGGATTTTTGACAGGTGTCATTCGATTGCTCTCCCGATTCCCTATGACATTTGTTGAAACACCCCCTACCTATCTTGTACCGTTTTTGAGATACGTCATCCATCTTCACTTGGCAGGCGTCTTTTTAATGATTTTCGATTTTTCCCATACTCACTAAAACCCCCCGAACATTTTTGCCATACATAATTTTAACCCTACTCCACTCCTTCTAGGAGAACATTTATGTCAATCAGTCAGTCAGTCAGTGAGTGGTAATCGAGCTTTATATATTATAAATAAACTAGTTTTTCGGGCAGTGTGCGGGCCGCATGCGGCCCGCATTTATCGTTATGCAGTAGTAAACTTTACCTTAACCGCTTATACATTTAAAAAAAAAAAGTTCAAAACTCCAATAGAAGTATGAAATCCCAAATAAAGTCTCCATACAATAAAGAACCATACTGTAGCCACTAAAGCAAATTCACCCTACTGGCATAAAAAGGTAGTACGGGCAGAATGGGACCAAGGTTCTGAGTCACTTTTGTTAAGGAACCCCACTCGTAGGTGCTTTGCTTACCGCGGGCAGTTGCCATGGAGACCAGTCGGAGACTTGGAAAAAACTCTCAAGTCGGAGCTCGGCCTTCGGCCTCGCAAGTTACCAACACGGCTCAGCCTGCGGCCTCGCCAAGCGCTCGCCCTACGGGCTCGCGCATCATACGCTCGGCCTTCGGCCTCGCGGACCGAAAGTTCGGCCTCCGGCCTCACCAGGAGCTCGCCCTTCGGGCTCGCTACTACACTTATGTAGGACAGTTACTCCAAATTCAGTCAAAAATCCCACAAAAACTCCTAATACAGTCGAAAATATAAGGTAAAACACTCCAAATGCAGTATAAAGAATGATAGGAGCATGTGGGTCACATCCAAAATGTCGGATTTCAAGACAGCCACCATACAAACTGCTCCGCCCCTACTGAAGCTCGGCCTAACGGCCTCGCTTCAGCAGCCTCGGATCATTTTGTATGGCGGCCATCTTGAAATCCGCCATTTTGGATTTTTGACAGGTGTCATTCGACTGCTCTCCCTATTTCCTATGACATTTGTTCAAACACCCCCTACCCATCTTGCACCGTTTTCGAGATACGTCATCCATCTTTACTTGGCAGGCGTCATTTTTATGATTTTCGATTTTTCTCATACTCACCGAAACCACCCGAACACTTTTGCCATACATCACGTTGTTCCTACTCGTCTCCTTCTAGGAGAACATTTATGTCAATCAGTCAGTGGTAATCGAGCTTTATATAATATAATAACTAGTTTTTCGGGCAGTGTGCGGGCCGCATGCGGCCCGCATTTATCGTTGTGCAAGTTTGAACAATATCAAAACACCTTGTACATTAAAAAAAAATATTTCAAAACACCAAAAGATGTACGATTTCCCATACAAACTCTTAATGCAATAAGGAACCAAACTGTAGCCACCAAACCAGATTCACCCTACTGCCATAAAAAGGTGGTACGGGCAGAATAGTACCAAGGTTCTGAGTCACTTTTGTTAAGGATACCCACTCGTAGGTGCTTCGGTTACCGCAGGCAGTTGCCATGGAGACCAGTCAGTGACGTGGAAAATACTCTCAAGTCGGAGCTCGGCCTTCGGCCTCGCAAGTTACTAATACGGCTTTGCCTACGGCCTCGCCAAGCGCTCGCCCTTCGGGCTCACGCATCATACGCTTGGCCTTCGGCCTCGCGGACCGAAAGTTCGGCCTTCGGCCTTACCAGGAGCTCGCCCTTCGGGCTCGCTACTACACTAACGTAGGACAGTAACTCCAAATTCAGTCAAAACTCCCACAAAAACTCCTAATACAGTTGAAAATAAAGGTAAAACACTCCATATGCAGTATAAAGAATGATAGGAGCATGTAAGACACATCCAAAATGTCGGATTTCAAGACGGCCGCCATACAAACTGCTCCGCCCCTACTGAAGCTCGGCCTAAAGGCCTCGCTTCAGCAGGCTCGGATCAATTTGTATGGCGGCCATCTTGAAATCCGCCATTTTGGATTTTTGACAGATGTCATTCGACTGCTCTCCTTATTCCCTATGACATTTGTTCAAACACCCCCTACCTATCTCTTACCGTTTTTGAGATACGTCATCCATCTTCACTTGGCAGGCGTCTTTTTAATGATTTGCGATTTTTCTCATACTCATCAAAACCCCTCGAACATTTCTGCCATACATCATTTTAGCCCTACTATGCTCCTTCTAGGAGAACATTTATGTCAATCAGTCAGTCAGTGAGTCAGTGGTAATCGAGCCTTATATATTATAAACTAGTTTTTCGGGCAGTGTGCGGGCCGCATGCGGCCCGCATTTATCGTTATGCAAGTTTGAACAATACCAAAACACCTTATACATTAAAAAAAGTATGTTCAAAACTCCATTAGAAGTATGAAATCCCATATTAACTCTCAATACAATAAAGAACAATACTGTAGCCACTAAAAAAGATTCACCCTACTGCCATAAAAAGGTGGTACGGGCAGAATGGGACCAAGGTTCTGAGTCACTTTTGTTAAGGAACCCCACTCGTAGGTGCTGCGGTTACCGCAGGCAGTTGCCATGGAGACCAGTCGGAGATGTGGAAAATACTCTCAAGTCGGAGCTCGGCCTTCGGCCTCGCAAGTTACTAATACGGCTCGGCCTACGGCCTCGCAAGGCGCTCGCCCTTCGGGCTCGCGCATCATACGCTCGGCCTTCGGCCTCGCGGACCGAAAGTTCGGCCTTCGGCCTCACCAGGAGCTCGCCCTTCGGGCTCGCTTCACTTATGTAGGACAGTAACTCCAAATTTAGCCAAAAAACCCACAAAAACTCCTAATACAGTCGAAAATATAAGGTAAAACACTCCAAATGCAGTATAAAGAATGATAGGAGCACGTGGGGCACATCCAAAATAACGGATTTCAAGACGGCCACCATACAAACTGCTCCGCCCCTACTGAAGCTCGGCCTAAAGGCCTCGCTTCAGCAGGCTCGGAGCATTTTGAGAGAATGAAGATGTCATTCGACTGCTCTCCCGATTCCCTATGACATTTGTTCAAACACCCCCTACCTATCTCTTACCGTTTTCGAGATACGTCATCCATCTTCACTTGGCAGGCGTCTTTTTAATGATTTTCGATTTTTCTCATACTCACCTAAACCCGCCGAACATTTTTGCCATACTTCATTTTTACCCTACTCTGCTCCTTCTAGGAGAACATTTATGTCAGTGAGTCAGTGAGTCAGTCAGTGGTAATCGAGCCTTATATATTATAAACTAGTTTTTCGGGCAGTGTGCGGGCCGCATGCGGCCCGCATTTATCGTTATGCAGTACTAAACAATACCTTAACACCTTTTACATTTAAAAAAAAAAACAAAATTCCATAACAGTATGAAATCCCATATAAACTCTCAATGCAATAAAGAACCATACTGTAGCCACTAAAGCAGATTCACCCTACTGCCATAAAAAGGTGGTACGGGCAGAATGGTACCAAGGTTCTGAGTCACTTTTGTTAAGGAACCCCACTCGTAGGTGCTTCGATTACCGTTGGCAGTTGCCATGGAGACCAGTCGGAAACGTGGAAAATACTCTCAAGTCGGAGCTCGGCCTTCGGCCTCGCAAGTTACTAACACGGCTCGGCCTGCGGCCTCGCCAAGCGCTCGCCCTTCGGGCTCACGCACCATAAGCTCGGCCTTCGGCCTCGCGAGCCGAAAGTTCGGCCTTCGGCCTCACCAAAAGCTCGCCCTACGGGCTCGCTATACACTAACGTAGGACAGGTACTCCAAATTCAGTCAAAAATCCCACAAAAACTCCTAATACAGTCGAAAATACAAGGTAAATCACTCCATATGCAGTATGAAGAATGAGAGGAGCACCTGGGACAAATCCAAAATGGCGGGTTTCAAGAAAGCCACCATACAAACTGCTCCACCCCTGCTGAAGCTCGGCCTAACGGCCTCGCTTCAGCAGGCTCGGATCACTTTGTATGGCGGCCATCTTGAAATCCGCCATTTTGGATTTTTGACAGGTGTCATTCGACTGCTCTCCCGATTCCCTATGACATTTGTTCAAACACCCTCTACCCATCTTGCACCGTTTTCTAGATACGTCATCCATCTTTACTTGGCAGGCGTCTTTTTAATGATTTTCGATTTTTCTCATACTCACCAAAACCCCCCGAACATTTTTGCCATACTTCATTTTTACCCTACTCTGCTCCTTCTAGGAGAACATTTATGTCAATCAGTCAGTCAGTCAGTGAGTGGTAATCGAGCTTTATATATTATAAACTAGTTTTTCGGGCAGTGTGCGGGCCGCATGCGGCCCGCATTTATCGTTATGCAAGTTTGAACAATATCAAAACACCTTATACATTAAAAAAAATATGTTCAAAACTCCATTAGAAGTATGAAATCCCATATTAACTCTCAATACAATAAAGAACAATACTGTAGCCACTAAACCAGATTCACCCTACTGCCATAAAAAGGTGGTACGGGCAGAATGGTACCAAGGTTCTGAGTCACTTTTGTTAAGGAACCCAACTCGTAGGTGCTTCGGTTACCGCGGGCAGTTGCCATGGAGACCAGTCGGAGATGTGGAAAATACTCTCAAGTCGGAGCTCGGCCTTCGGCCTCGCAAGTTACTAATACGGCTCGGCCTACGGCCTCGCCAGGCACTCGCCCTTCGGGCTCGCGCATCATACGCTCGGCCTTCGGCCTCGCGGCCCGAAAGTTCGGCCTTCGGCCTCACCAGGAGCTCGCCCTTCGGGCTCGCTACTTCACTTATGTAGTACAGTAACTCCAAATTTAGTCAAAAATCCCACAAAAACTCCTAATACAGTCGAAAATATAAGGTAAAACACTCCAAATGCAGTATAAAGAATGATAGGAGCACGTGGGGCACATCCAAAATAACGGATTTCAAGACGGCCACCATACAAACTGCTCCGCCCCTACTGAAGCTCGGCCTAAAGGCCTCGCTTCAGCAGGCTCGGAGCATTTTGTATGGCGGCCATCTTGAAATCCGCCATTTTGGATTTTTGACAGATGTCATTCGACTGCTCTCCCGATTCCCTATGACATTTGTTCAAACACCCCCTACCTATCTCTTACCGTTTTCGAGATACGTCATCCATCATCACTTGGCAGGCGTCTTTTTAATGATTTTCGATTTTTCTCATACTCACCAAAACCACCCGAACATTTTTGCCATACATCACGTTGTTCCTACTCGTCTCCTTCTAGGAGAACATTTATGTCAGTCAGTGAGTCAATGGTAATCGAGCTTTATATATTATAATAACTAGTTTTTCGGGCAGTGTGCGGGCCGCATGCGGCCCGCATCTATCTTTAGTCATTTGAAAATTTCACAGAAACACCTAATACGTTAAAAAAAATTGTGTTCAAAACTCCAATAGAAGTATGAAATCCCATATAAACTCTCAATACAATAAAGAACCATACTGTAGCCACTAAAGCAGATTCACCCTACTGCCATAAAAAGGTGGTACGGGCAAAATGGTATCAAGGTTCTGAGGCACTTTTGTTAAGGAACCCCACTCGTAGGTGCTGCGGTTACCGCAGGCAGTTGCCATGGAGACCAGTCGGAGATGTGGAAAATACTCTCAAGTCGGAGCTCGGCCTTCGGCCTCGCAAGTTACTATTACGGCTCGGCCTACGGCCTCGCCAGGCGCTCGCCCTTCGGGCTCGCGCATCATACGCTCGGCCTTCGGCCTCGCGGACCGAAAGTTCGGCCTTCGGCCTCACCAGGAGCTCGCCCTTCGGGCTCGCTACTGCACTAATGTAGGACAGTAACTCCAAATTCCGTCAAAAATCCCACAAAAACTCCTAATACAGTCGAAAATATAAGGTAAAACACTCCAAATGCAGTATAAAGAATGATAAGAGCACGTGGGGTACATCCAAAATAACGGATTTCAAGACGGCCACCATACAAACTGCTCTGCCCCTACTGAAGCTCGGCCTAAAGGCCTCGCTTCAGCAGGCTCGGAGCATTTTGTATGGCGGCCATCTTGAAATCCGCCATTTTGGATTTTTGACAAATGTCATCCGACTGCTCTCCCGATTCCCTATGACATATGTTCAAACACTCCCTACCTATCTCTTACCGTTTTTGAGATACGTCATCCATCTTCACTTGGCAGGCGTCTTTTTAATGATTTTCGATTTTTCTCATACTCACCAAAACCACCCGAACATTTTTGCCATACATCACGTTGTTCCTACTCGTCTCCTTCTAGGAGAACATTTATGTCAATCAGTCAGTGGTTATCGAGCTTTATATAATATAAATAATAATAACTAGTTTTTCGGGCAGTGTGCGGGCCGCATGCGGCCCGCATTTATCGTTATGCAGTACTTAACAATATCAAAACTCCTTTTACATAAAAAAAAAATATTTCAAAATTCCAATAGAAGTATGAAATCCCATATAAACTCTCAATACAATAAAGAACCATACTGTAGCCACTAAAGCAAATTCACCCTACTGCCATAAAAAGGTGGTACGGGCAGAATGGGACCAAGGTTCTGAGTCACTTTTGTTAAGGAACCCCACTCGTAGGTGCTTCGGTTACCGCGGGCAGTTGCCATGGAGACCAGTCGGAGATGTAGAAAATACTCTCAAGTCGGAGCTCGGCCTTCGGCCTCGCAAGTTATTAGTACGCCTCTGCCTACGGCCTCGCCAAGCGCTCGCCCTTCGGGCTCACGCACCATACGCTCGGCCTTCGGCCTCGCAGACCGAAAGTTCGGCCTTCGGCCTCACCAGGAGCTCGCCCTTCGGGCTCGCTACTTCACTAATGTAGGACATTAACTCCAAATTCAGTCAAAAATCCCACAAAAACTCCTAATACAGTCGAAAATATAAGGTAAAACACTCTAAATGCAGTATAAAGAACGATAGGAGCACGTGGGACACATCCAAAATGTCGGATTTCAAGACGGCCACCATACAAACTGCTCCGCCCCTACTGAAGCTCGGCCTAAAGGCCTCGCTTCAGCAGGCTCGGACCATTTTGTATGGCGGCCATCTTGAAATCCGCCATTTTGGATTTTTGACAGGTGTCATTCTACTGCTCTCCCGATTCCCTATGACATTTGTTCAAACACCCCCTACCTATCTCTTACCGTTTTCGAGATGTGTTATCCATCTTTACTTGGCAGGCGTCATTTTTTTGATTTTCGATTTTTCTCATACTCACCAAAACCTCCTGAACATTTTTTCCATACATCATTTTAACCCTACTCTACTCCTTCTAGGAGAACATTTATGTCAGTCAGTCAGTCAGTGAGTCAGTCAGTGGTAATCGAGCTTTATATATTATAATAAACTAGTATTTCGGGCAGTGTGCGGGCCGCATGCGGCCCGCATTTATCGTTGTGCAAGTTTGAACAATATCAAAACACCTTATACATTAAAAAAAATTATTTCAAAACACCTAAAGATGTACGATTTCCCATACAAACCCTTAATACAATAGAGAACCGTACTGTTATCACCAAACCAAATTCACCCTACTGCCATAAAAAGGTGGTACGGGCAGAATGGTACCAAGGTTCTGAATCACTTTTGTTAAGGAACCCCACTCGTAGGTGCTTCGGTTACCGCAGGCAGTTGCCATGGAGACCAGTCGGTGACGTGGAAAATACTCTCAAGTCGGAGCTCGGCCTTCGGCCTCGCAAGTTACTAATACGGCTCGGCCTGCGGCCTCGCCAAGCGCTCGCCCTTCGGGCTCGCGCACCATTCGCTCGGCCTTCGGCCTCGCGGACCGAAAGTTCGGCCTTCGGCCTCACCAGGTGGTTGCCCTTTGGGCTCGCTATACACTAATGTAGAACAGTTACTCCAAATTCAGTCAAAAAACCCACAAAAACTCCTAATACAGTCGAAAATATAAGGTAAAACACTCCAAATGCAGTATGAAGAATGAGAGGAGCACCTGGGACAAATCCAAAATGGCGGATTTCAAGAAGGCCACCATACAAACTGCTCCGCCCCTACTGAAGCTCGGCCTAAAGGCCTCGCTTCAGCAGGCTCGGAGCATTTTGTATGGCGGCCATCTTGAAATCCGCCATTTTGGATTTTTGACAGGTGTCATTCGACTGCTCTCCCGATTCTCTATGACATTTGTTCAAACACCCCCTACCTATCTCTTACCGTTTTCGAGATACGTCATCCATCATCACTTGGCAGGCGTCTTTTTAATGATTTTCGATTTTTCTCATACTCACCAAAACCCCCCAAACATTTTTGCCATACATCATTTTAGCCCTACTCTGCTCCTTCTAGGAGAACATTTATGTCAATCAGTCAGTCAGTCAGTGAGTGGTAATCGAGCTTTATATATTATAAATAAATAAACTAGTTTTTCGGGCAGTGTGCGGGCCGCATGCGGCCCGCATCTATCTTGAGTCAGTAGGAACTGTCAAAAAAAACCTAATACGTTAAGAGAAAATAAGTTCAAAACTCCAATAGAAGTATGAAATCCCAAATAAAGTCTCCATACAATAAAGAACCATACTGTAGCCACTAAAGCAAATTCACCCTACTGGCATAAAAAGGTAGTACGGGCAGAATGGGACCAAGGTTCTGAGTCACTTTTGTTAAGGAACCCCACTCGTAGGTGCTTTGCTTACCGCGGGCAGTTGCCATGGAGACCAGTCGGAGACTTGGAAAAAACTCTCAAGTCGGAGCTCGGCCTTCGGCCTCGCAAGTTACCAACACGGCTCGGCCTGCGGCCTCGCCAAGCGCTCGCCCTACGGGCTCGCGCATCATACGCTCGGCCTTCGGCCTCGCGGACCGAAAGTTCGGCCTCCGGCCTCACCAGGAGCTCGCCCTTCGGGCTCGCTACTACACTTATGTAGGACAGTTACTCCAAATTCAGTCAAAAATCCCACAAAAACTCCTAATACAGTCGAAAATATAAGGTAAAACACTCCAAATGCAGTATAAAGAATGATAGGAGCATGTGGGTCACATCCAAAATGTCGGATTTCAAGACAGCCACCATACAAACTGCTCCGCCCCTACTGAAGCTCGGCCTAACGGCCTCGCTTCAGCAGGCTCGGATCATTTTGTATGGCGGCCATCTTGAAATCCGCCATTTTGGATTTTTGACAGGTGTCATTCGACTGCTCTCCCTATTCCCTATGACATTTGTTCAAACACCCCCTACCCATCTTGCACCGTTTTCGAGATACGTCATCCATCATCACTTGGCAGGCGTCTTTTTAATAATTTTCGATTTTTCTCATACTCACCAAAACCCCCAGAACATTTTTGTCATACATCACGTTGTTCCTACTCGCCTCCTTCTAGGAGAACATTTATGTCAGTCAGTGAGTCAATGGTAATCGAGCTTTATATATTATAACTAGTTATTCGGGCAGTGTGCGGGCCGCATGCGGCCCGCATCTATCTTGAGTCAGTAGGAACTGTCAAAAAACACCTAATACATTAAAAAAAGTTTGATCAAAACTCCATTAGAAGTATGAAATCCCATATAAACTCTCAATACAATAAAGAACCATACTGTAGCCACTAAAGCAGATTCACCCTACTGCTATAAGAAGGTGGTACGGGCAGAATAGTACCAAGGTTCTAAGTCACTTTTGTTAAGGAACCCCACTCGTAGGTGCTTCGGTTACCGCGGGCAGTTGCCATGGAGACCAGTCGGTGACGTGAAAAATACTTTCAAGTCGGAGCTCGGCCTTCGGCCTCGCAAGTTACTAATACGGCTCGGCCTACGGCCTCGCCAAGCGCTCGCCCTTCGGGCTCACGCATCATACGCTCGGCCTTCGGCCTCGCGGACCGAAAGTTCGGCCTTCGGCCTCACCAGGAGCTCGCCCTTCGGGCTCGCTATACATTATCGTAGGACAGTTACTCCAAATTCAGTCAAAAATCCCACAAAAACTCCTAATACAGTCGAAAATATAAGGTAATACACTCCAAATGCAGTATAAAGAATGATAGGAGCACGTGGGTCACATCCAAAATGTCGGATTTCAAGACGGCCACCAAACAAACTGCTCCGCCCCTACTGAAGCTCGGCCTAAAGGCCTCGCTTCAGCAGGCTCGGAGCATTTTGTATGGCGGCCATCTTGAAATCCGCCATTTTGGATTTTTGACAGGTGTCATTCGACTGCTCTCCCGATTCCCTATGACATTTGGTCAAACACCCCCTACCTATCTCTTACCGTTTTTGAGATACGCCATACATCTTTACTTGGCAGGCGTCAATTTAATGATTTTCGATTTTTCCCATACTCACTAAAACCCCCCGAACATTTTTGCCATACTTCATTTTTACCCTACTCTGCTCCTTCTAGGAGAACATTTATGTCAGTCAGTGGTAATCGAGCTTTATATATTATAACTAGTTTTTCGGGCAGTGTGCGGGCCGCATGCGGCCCGCATTTATCGTTATGCAGAACTAAACAATACGTTAACACCCTGTACATTTAAAAAAAATAAGTTCAAAACTCCAATAGAAGGATGAAATCCCAAATAAACTCTCCATACAATAAAGAACCATACTGTAGCCACTAAAGCAGATTCACCCTACTGCCATAAAAAGGTGGTACGGGCAGAATGGTACCAAGGTTCTGAGTCACTTTTGTTAAGGAACCCCACTCGTAGGTGCTTCGGATACCGCGGGCAGTTGCCATGGAGACCAGTCGGAGACGTGAAAAAAACTCTCAAGTCGGAGCTCGGCCTTCGGCCTCGCAAGTTACTAATACGGCTCGGCCTACGGCCTCGCCAAGCGTTCGCCCTTCGGGCTCACGCACCATACGCTCGGCCTTCGGCCTCGCGGACCGAAAGTTCGGCCTTTGGCCTCAACAGGTAATTGCCCTTTGGGCTCGCTATACACTAATGTAGGACAGTTACTCCAAATTCAGTCCAAATTCCCACAAAAACTCCTAATACAGTCGAAAATGTAGGTAAAACACTCCAAATGCAGTATAAAGAATGATAGGAGCACGTGTGACACATCCAAAATGTCGGATTTCAAGATGGCCCCCATACAAACTGCTCCGCCCCTACTGAAGCTCGGCCTAAAGGCCTCGCTTCAGCAGGCTCGGATCACTTTGTATGGCGGCCATCTTGAAATCCGCCATTTTGGATTTTTGACAGAGGTCATTCGACTGCTCTCCCGATTCCCTATGACATTTGTTCAAACACCCCTTACTTATCTCTTACCGTTTTCGAGATATGTCATCCATCTTTACTTGGCAGGCGTCATTTTTATGATTTTCGATTTTTCTCATACTTACCAAAACCCCCCGAACATTTTTGCCATACTTCATTTTTACCCTACTCTGCTCCTTCTAGGAGAACATTTATGTCAGTCAGTCAGTGGTAATCGAGCTTTATATATTATAATAACTAGTTTTTCGGGCAGTGTGCGGGCCGCATGCGGCCCGCATCTATCTTGAGTCAGTAGGAACTGTCAAAAAAACTCCTGATACATTAAAAAAAATGTGTTCAAAACTACAATAGAAGTATGAAATCCCATATAAACTCTCAATACAATAAAGAACCATACTGTAGCCACAAAAGCAAATTCACCCTACTGCCATAAAAAGGTGGTACCGGCAGAATGGTACCAAGGTTCTGAGTCACATTTGTTAAGGAACCCCACTCGTAGGTGCTTTGGTTATCGCGGGCAGTTGCCATGGAGACCAGTCGGAGACGTGGAAAATACTCTCAAGTCGGAGCTCGGCCTTCGGCCTCGCAAGTTACCAACACGGCTCGGCCTCCGGCCTCGCCAAGCGCTCGCCCTTCGGGCTCACGCACCATATGCTCGGCCTTCGGCCTCGCGGGCCGAATGTTCGGGCTCGCTACTACTATAATGTAGGACAGTAACTCCAAATTCAGTCGAAAATCCCACAAAACTCCTAATACAGTCGAAAATATAAAGTAAAACACTCCAAATGCAGTTAAAGAATGATAGGAGCACGTGGGTCATATCCAAAATGTCGAATTTCAAGACGGCCACCATACAAACTGCTCCTCCCCTACTGAAGCTCGGCCTAAAGGCCTCGCTTCAGCAGGCTCGGAGCATTTTGTATGGCGGCCATCTTGAAATCCGCCATTTTGGATTTTTGACAGGTGTCATTCGACTGCTCTCCCGATTCCCTATGACATTTGTTCAAACACCCCCTACCTATCTCTTACCGTTTTCGAGATACGTCATCCATCATCACTTGGCAGGCGTCTTTTTAATGATTTTCGATTTTTCTCATACTCACCAAAACCACCCGAACATTTTTGCCATACTTCATTTTTACCCTACTCTGCTCCTTCTAGGAGAACATTTATGTCAGTGAGTCAGTCAGTCAGTCAGTGGTAATCGAGCTTTATATATTATAAACTAGTTTTTCGGGCAGTGTGCGGGCCGCATGCGGCCCGCATTTATCGTTGTGCAAGTTTGAACAATATCAAAACATCTTATACATTAAAAAAAGTATGTTCAAAACTCCATTAGAAGAATGAAATCCCATATTAACTCTCAATACAATAAAGAACAATACTGTAGCCACTAAAACAGATTCACCCTACTGCCATAAAAAGGTGGTACGGGCAGAATGTGACCAAGGTTCTGAGTCACTTTTGTTAAGGAACCCCACTCGTAGGTGCTTCGCTTACCGCGGGCAGTTGCCATGGAGACCAGTCGGAGACGTGGAAAATACTCTCAAGTCGGAGCTCGGCCTTCGGCCTCGCAAGTTACCAACACGGCTCGGCCTGCGGCCTCGCCAAGCGCTCGCCCTTCGGGCTCGCGCATCATACGCTCGGCCTTCGGCCTCACGGACCGAAGGTTCAGCCTTCGGCCTCACCAGGAGCTCGCCCTTCGGGCTCGCTACTACTCTTATGTAGGACAGTAACTCCAAATTCAGTCAAAAATCCCACAAAACTCCTAATACAGTCGAAAATATAAGGTAATATACACCAAATGCAGTATAAAGAATGATAGGAGCACCTGGGACAAATCCAAAATGGCGGATTTCAAGAAGGCCCCCATACAAACTGCTCCGCCCCTACTGAACCTCGGCCTGACGGCCTCGCTTCAGCAGGCTCGGATCAATTTGTATGGCGGCCATCTTGAAATCCGCCATTTTGGATTTTTGACAGGTGTCATTCGACCGCTCTCCCGATTCCCTATGACATTTGTTCAAACACCCCCTACCTATCTTGTACCGTTTTTGAGATATGTCATCCATCTTTACTTGGCAGGCGTCATTTTTATGATTTTCGATTTTTCTCATACTTACCAAAACCCCCCGAACATTTTTGCCATACATCATTTTAACCCTACTCTACTCCTTCTAGGCGAACATTTATGTCAGTCAGTCAGTCAGTGAGTCAGTCAGTGGTAATCGAGCTTTATATATTATAAACTAGTTTTTCGGGCAGTGTGCGGGCCGCATGCGGCCCGCATTTATCGTTATGCAGTAGTAAACTTTACCTTAACCGCTTATACATTTAAAAAAAAAAAGTTCAAAACTCCAATAGAAGTATGAAATCCCAAATAAAGTCTCCATACAATAAAGAACCATACTGTAGCCACTAAAGCAAATTCACCCTTCTGGCATAAAAAGGTAGTACGGGCAGAATGGGACCAAGGTTCTGAGTCACTTTTGTTAAGGAACCCCACTCGTAGGTGCTTTGCTTACCGCGGGCAGTTGCCATGGAGACCAGTCGGAGACTTGGAAAAAACTCTCAAGTCGGAGCTTGGCCTTCGGCCTCGCAAGTTACCAACACGGCTCGGCCTGCGGCCTCGCCAAGCGCTCGCCCTACGGGCTCGCGCATCATACGCTCGGCCTACGGCCTCGCGGACCGAAAGTTCGGCCTCCGGCCTCACCAGGAGCTCGCCCTTCGGGCTCGCTACTACACTTATGTAGGACAGTTACTCCAAATTCAGTCAAAAATCCCACAAAAACTCCTAATACAGTCGAAAATATAAGGTAAAACACTCCAAATGCAGTATAAAGAATGATAGGAGCATGTGGGTCACATCCAAAATGTCGGATTTCAAGACAGCCACCATACAAACTGCTCCGCCCCTACTGAAGCTCGGCCTAACGGCCTCGCTTCAGCAGGCTCGGATCATTTTGTATGGCGGCCATCTTGAAATCCGCCATTTTGGATTTTTGACAGGTGTCATTCGACTGCTCTCCCTATTCCCTATGACATTTGTTCAAACACCCCCTACCCATCTTGCACCGTTTTCGAGATACGTCATCCATCTTTACTTGGCAGGCGTCATTTTTATGATTTTCGATTTTTCTCATACTCACCGAAACCACCCGAACACTTTTGCCATACATCACGTTGTTCCTACTCGTCTCCTTCTAGGAGAACATTTATGTCAATCAGTCAGTGGTAATCGAGCTTTATATAATATAATAAAAACTAGTTTTTCGGGCAGTGTGCGGGCCGCATGCGGCCCGCATCTATCTTGAGTCAGTAAGAACTGTCAAAAAAACACCTGATACATTAAAAAAAGTATGTTGAAAACTCCATTAGAAGTATGAAATCCCATATAAACTCTCAATACAATAAAGAAACATACTGTAGCCACTAAAGGAAATTCACCCTACTGCCATAAAAAGGTGGTATTGGCAGAATGGGACCAGGGTTCTGAGTCACTTTTGTAAAGAAACCCCACTCGTAGGTGCTTCGGTTACCTCGGTCAGTTGCCATGGAGACCAGTCGAAGATGTAGAAAATATTCTAAAGTCGGAGCTCGGCCTTCAGCCTCGCAAGTTACTAACACGGCTCGGCCTGCGGCCTCGCCAAGCGCTCGCCCTTCGGGCTCGCGCATCATACGCTCGGCCTTCGGCCTCGCGGACCGAAAGTTCAGCCTTCGGCCTCACCAGGAGCTCGCCCTTCGGGCTCGCAACTGCACTAATGTAGGACAGTTACTCCAAATTCAGTCAAAAATCCCACAAAAACTCCTAATACAGTCTAATATAAAGGTAAAACGCTCCAAATGCAGTATAAAGAATGATAGGAGCACGTGGGACACATCCAAAATGTCGGATTTCAAGATGGCCACCATACAAACTGCTCCGCCCCTACTGAAGCTCGGCCTAAAGGCCTCGCTTCAGCAGGCTCGGATCAATTTGTATGGCGGCCATCTTGAAATCCGCCATTTTGGATTTTTGACAGGTGTCATTCGACTGCTTTCCCAATTCCCTATGACATTTGTTCAAACACCCCCTACCTATCTCTTACCGTTTTTGAGATACGTCATCCATCTTCAGTTGGCAGGCGTCTTTTTAATGATTTTCGATTTTTCTCATACTCACCAAAACCCCCCGAACATTTTTGCTATACATCACGTTGCTCCTACTCGTCTCCTTCTAGGAGAACATTTATGTCAGTCAGTGAGTCAATGGTAATCGAGCTTTATATATTATAACTAGTATTTCGGGCAGTGTGCGGGCCGCATGCGGCCCGCATTTATCGTTATGCAATTTTAGACTATATCAAAACACCTAATACATAAAAAAAAAATGTTCAAAACTGCAATAGAAATATGAAATCCCAAATAAACTTGTAATACAGTAGAGAAACATACTGTAGCTACTAAAGCAGATTCACCCTACTGCCATAAAAAGGTGGTACGGGCAGAATGGTACCAAGGTTCTGAGTCACTTTTGTTAAGGAACCCCACTCGTAGGTGCTTCGGTTACCGCGGGCAGTTGCCATGGAGACCAGTCGGAGACGTGGAAAAAACTCTCAAGTCGGAGCTCGGCCTTCGGCCTCGCAAGTTACTAATACGGCTCGGCCTACGGCCTCGCCAAGCGCTCGCCCTTCGGGCTCACGCACCCTACGCTCGGCCTTCGGCCTCGCGAGCCGAAAGTTCGGCCTTCGGCCTCACCGGGAGCTCGCCCTTCGGGCTCGCTATACACTAAAATTGGACAGTAACTCCAAATTCAGTCAAAAATCCCTACAAAAACTCCTAATACAGTCGAAAATTAAGGAAAAACACTCCAAATGCAGTATAAAGAATGATAGGAGCACGTAAGACACATCCAAAATGTCATTCGACTGCTCTCCTTATTCCCTATGACATATTTTCAAAAACCCCCTACCTATCTCTTACCGTTTTCGAGATACGTAGTCCAATTTTACTTGGCAGGCGTCATTTCTAGGGTTTTTAATTTTTCCCCTACTCAGCTAAACCCCTTAGTCATTTTCGTAATACATTACTTTAACCGTACTCAACTCTATCTGGTAGAACCAGCTACTTTTTTGAGGGATCGAAGGATTTTGTATGGCGGCCATTTTGAAATCCGCCATTTTGGATTTTTGACAAATGTCATCCGACTGCTCTCCTGATTCCCTATGACATTTGGTCAAACACCCCCTACCTATCTCTTACCGTTTCAGAGATACGCCATCCAATTTTACTTGGCAGACGTCATCTTTGAGTTTTCGGATTTTTCCCATACTCACACAAACCCCCTCTACACTTTTCCCATACATCACATTCTTCCTTCTCGACTCCTTCTGGGAGAACAATGATGTCAGTCAGTCAGTCAGTCAGTCAGTCAGTCAGTCAGTGTACGGTAATCCAGCTTTATATATTATAAATAACTAGTTTTTCGGGCAGTGTGCGGGCCGCATGCGGCCCGCATTTATCGTTATGCAGTACTAAAATTTACCTTAACCTTTTATACATTTAAAAAAAATAAGTTCAAAACTCCAATAAAAATATGAAATCCCATATTAACTCTAAATACAATAAAGAACCATACTGTAGCCACTTAAAAAAACTCACCCTACTGCCATAGAAAGGTAGTACGGGCAGAATGGGACCAAGGTTCTGAGTCACTTTTGTAAAGGAACCCCACTCGTAGGTGCTTCGGTTACCGCGGTCAGTTGCCATGGAGACCAGTCGAAGATGTAGAAAATATTCTAAAGTCGGAGCTCGGCCTTCAGCCTCGCAAGTTACTAACACGGCTCGGCCTGCGGCCTCGCCAAGCGCTCGCCCTTCGGGCTCGCGCATCATACGCTCGGCCTTCGGCCTCGCGGACTGAAAGTTCGGCCTTCGGCCTCACCAGGAGCTCGCCCTTCGGGCTCGCAACTGCACTAATGTAGGACAGTTACTCCAAATTCAGTCAAAAATCCCACAAAAACTCCTAATACAGTCTAATATAAAGGTAAAATGCTCCAAATGCAGTATAAAGAATGATAGGAGCACGTGGGACACATCCAAAATGTCGGATTTCAAGATGGCCACCATACAAACTGCTCCGCCCCTACTGAAGCTCGGCCTAAAGGCCTCGCTTCAGCAGGCTCGGATCAATTTGTATGGCGGCCATCTTGAAATCCGCCATTTTGGATTTTTGACAGGTGTCATTCGACTGCTTTCCCAATTCCCTATGACATTTGTTCAAACACCCCCTACCTATCTCTTACCGTTTTTGAGATACGTCATCCATCTTCAGTTGGCAGGCGTCTTTTTAATGATTTTCGATTTTTCTCATACTCACCAAAACCCCCCGAACATTTTTGCTATACATCACGTTGCTCCTACTCGTCTCCTTCTAGGAGAACATTTATGTCAGTCAGTGAGTCAATGGTAATCGAGCTTTATATATTATAACTAGTTTTTCGGGCAGTGTGCGGGCCGCATGCGGCCCGCATCTATCTTGAGTCAGTAGGAACTGTCATAAAAGCACGTTATACATTAAAAAAAAGTAATGTTCAAAACTCCAATAGAAGTATGAAATCCCATATAAACTCTCAATACAATAAAGAACCATACTGTAGCCACAAAAGCAAATTCACCCTACTGCCATAAAAAGGTGGTACGGGCAGAATGGTACCAAGGTTCTGAATCACTTTTGTTAAGGAACCCAACTCGTAGGTGCTTCGGTTACCGCGGGCAGTTGCCATGGAGACCAGTCAGAGATGTGGAAAATACTCTCGATTCGGAGCTCGGCCTTCGGCCTCGCAAGTTAATAACACGGCTCGGCCTGCGGCCTCGCCAAGCGTTCGCCCTTCGGGCTCACGCACCAAACGCTCGGCCTTCGGCCTCGCGAGCCGAAAGTTCGGCCTTCGGCCTCACCAGGAGCTCGCCCTTCGGGCTCGCTACTACACTAATATAGGACAGTTACTCCAAATTCTGTCAAAAATCCCACAAAAACTCCTAATACAGTCGCAAATTATGATAGAAGACTCCAAATACAGTATAAAGAATGATAGGAGCACGTGAGACACATCCAAAATGTCGGATTTCAAGACGGCCACCATACAAACTGCTCCGCCCCTACTGAAGCTCGGCCTAACGGCCTCGCTTCAGCAGGCTCGGATCACTTTGTATGGCGGCCATCTTGAAATCCGCCATTTTGGATTTTTGACAGGTGTCATTCGACTGCTCTCCCAATTCCCTATGACATTTGTTCAAACACCCCCTACCTATCTTGCACCGTTTTTGAGATACGTCATCCATCTTCACTTGGCAGACGTCATTTTTATGATTTTCGATTTTTCTCATACTCACCAAAACCCCCCGAACATTTTTGCTATACTTCATTTTTACCCTACTCTGCTCCTTCTAGGAGAACATTTATGTCAGTGAGTCAGTCAGTCAGTCAGTGGTAATCGAGCTTTATATATTATAAACTAGTTATTCGGGCAGTGTGCGGGCCGCATGCGGCCCGCATCTATCTTGAGTCATTTGGAAATTTCACATAAACCCCTAATACATTAAGAAAAAGAATGTTCAAAACTCCAATGGAAGTATGAAATCCCATAAAAACTCTCAATACAATAAAGAACCATACTGCAGCCACTAAAGCAAATTCACCCTACTGCCACAAAAAGGTGGTACGGGCAGAATGGGACCAAGGTTCTGAGTCACTTTTGTTAAGGAACCCCACTCGTAGGTGCTTTGGTTATCGCGGCAGTTGCCATGGAGACCAGTCGGAGACGTGGAAAATACTCTTAAGTCGGAGCTCGGCCTTCGGCCTCGCAAGTTACTAATACGGCTCGGCCTGCGGCCTCGCCAAGCGCTCGCCCTTCGGGCTCGCGCACCAATCGCTCGGCCTTCGGCCTCGCGGACCGAAAGTTCGGCCTTCGGCCTCACCGGAAGCTCGCCCTTCGGGCTCGCTATACACTAATGTAGGACAGTCACTCCAAATTCACTCAAAAATCCCACAAAAACTCCTAATACAGTCGAAAATATAAGGTAAAACACTCCAAATGCAATATAAAGAATGATAGGAGCACGTGGGTCACATCCAAAATGTCGGATTTCAAGATGGCCACCATACAAACTGCTCCGCCCCTACTGAAGCTCGGCCTAACGGCCTCGCTTCAGCAGGCTCGGAGCATTTTGTATGGCGGCCATCTTGAAATCCGCCATTTTGGATTTTTGACAGATGTCATTCGACTGCTCTCCCGATTCCCTATGACATTTGTTCAAACACCCCCTACCTATCTTGTACCGTTTTTGAGATACGTCATCCATCTTTACTTGGCAGGCGTCTTTTTAATGATTTTCGATTTTTCTCATACTTACCAAAACCATCCGAACATTTTCGCCATACTTCATTTTTACCCTACTCTGCTCCTTCTAGGAGAACATTTATGTCAATCAGTCAGTCAGTCAGTGAGTGGTAATCGAGCTTTATATATTATAATAACTAGTTTTTCGGGCAGTGTGCGGGCCGCATGCGGCCCGCATTTATCGTTATGCAATTTGAAACAATATCAAAACACCTTATACATTTAAAAAAAAAAACAATATTCTATAACAGTATGAAATCCCATATAAACTCCTTATACAGTAGAGAACCAAACTATAGCCACCAAACCAGATTCACCCTACTGCCATAAAAAAAGTGGTACGGGCAGAATGGTACCAAGATTCTGAGTAACTTTTGTTAAAGAACCCCACTCGTAGGAGCTTCGCTTACCACGGGCAGTTGCCATGGAGACCATTCGGAGACGTGGAAAATACTCTCAAGTCGGAGCTCGGCCTTCGGCCTCGCAAGTTACTAACACGGCTCGGCCTCTGGCCTCGCCATGCGCTCGCCCTTCGGGCTCACGCCCCATACGCTCGGCCTTCGGCCTCGCGGGCCGAAAGTTCGGCCTTCGGCCTCACCAGAAGCTCGCCCTTCGGGCTCGCTACTACACTAATGTAGGACAGTTACTCCAAATTCAGTCAAAAATCCCACAAAAACTCCTAATACAGTCGAAAATAAAGATAAAAAACTCCAAATGCAGTATAAAGAATGATAGGAGCACGTAAGACACATCCAAAATGTCGGATTTCAAGACGGCCACCATACAAACTGCTCCGCCCCTACTGAAGCTCGGCCTAACGGCCTCGCTTCAGCAGGCTCGGATCACTTTGTATGGCGGCCATCTTGAAATCCGCCATTTTGGATTTTTGACAGGTGTCATTCGACTGCTCTCCCGATTCCCTATGACATTTGTTCAAACACCCCCTACCTATCTCTTACCGTTTTTGAGATATGTCATCCATCTTTACTTGGCAGGCGTCTTTTTATGATTTTCGATTTTTCTCATACTCACCAAAACCCCCCGAACATTTTTGCCATACATCATTTTAACCCTACTCTACTCCTTCTAGGCGAACATTTATGTCAGTCAGTCAGTCAGTGAGTCAGTCAGTGGTAATCGAGCTTTATATATTATAAATAAACTAGTTTTTCGGGCAGTGTGCGGGCCGCATGCGGCCCGATGCGGCCCGCATCTATCTTGAGTCAGTAGGAACTGTCAAAAAAACGCCTGATACATTAAAAAAATTGTGTGTTCAAAACTCCAATAGAAGCATGAAATCCCATATAAACTCTCAATACAATAAAGAACCATACTGTAGCCACTAAAGCAAATTCACCCTACTGCTATAAAAAGGTGGTACGGGCAGAATGGTACCAAGGTTCTAAGTCACTTTTCTTAAGGAACCCCACTCGTAGGTGCTTCGGTTACCGCGGGCAGTTGCCATGGAGACCAGTCGGAGATGTGGAAAATACTCTCGAGTCGGAGCTCGGCCTTTGGCCTCGCAAGTTACTAACACGGCTCGGCCTGCGGCCTCGCCAGGCGCTCGCCCTTCGGGCTCGCGCTTCATTCGCTCGGCCTTCGGCCTCGCGGACCGAAAGTTCGGCCTTCGGCCTCACCAGGTGGTTGCCCTTTGGGCTCGCTATACACTAATGTAGAACAGTTACTCCAAATTCAGTCAAAAAACCCACAAAAACTCCTAATACAGTCGAAAATATAAGGTAAAACACTCCAAATGCAGTATGAAGAATGAGAGGAGCACCTGGGACAAATCCAAAATGGCGGATTTCAAGAAGGCCACCATACAAACTGCTCCGCCCCTACTGAAGCTCGGCCTAAAGGCCTCGCTTCAGCAGGCTCGGAGCATTTTGTATGGCGGCCATCTTGAAATCCGCCATTTTGGATTTTTGACAGGTGTCATTCGACTGCTCTCCCGATTCCCTATGACATTTGTTCAAACACCCCCTACCTATCTTGCACCGTTTTTGAGATACGTCATCCATCATCACTTGGCAGGCGTCTTTTTAATGATTTTCGATTTTTCTCATACTCACCAAAACCCCCCAAACATTTTTGCCATACATCATTTTAGCCCTACTCTGCTCCTTCTAGGAGAACATTTATGTCAATCAGTCAGTCAGTCAGTGAGTGGTAATCGAGCTTTATATATTATAAACTAGTATTTCGGGCAGTGTGCGGGCCGCATGCGGCCCGCATTTATCGTTGTGCAAGTTTGAACAATATCAAAACACCTTATACATTAAAAAAAAATATTTCAAAACACCTAAAGATGTACGATTTCCCATACAAACCCTTAATACAACAGAGAACCGTACTGTTATCACCAAACCAAATTCACCCTACTGCCATAAAAAGGTGGTACGGGCAGAATGGTACCAAGGTTCTGAATCACTTTTGTTAAGGAACCCCACTCGTAGGTGCTTCGGTTACCGCAGGCAGTTGCCATGGAGACCAGTCGGTGACGTGGAAAATACTCTCAAGTCGGAGCTCGGCCTTCGGCCTCGCAAGTTACTAATACGGCTCGGCCTGCGGCCTCGCCAAGCGCTCGCCCTTCGGGCTCGCGCACCATTCGCTCGGCCTTCGGCCTCGCGGACCGAAAGTTCGGCCTTCGGCCTCACCAGGTGGTTGCCCTTTGGGCTCGCTATACACTAATGTAGAACAGTTACTCCAAATTCAGTCAAAAAACCCACAAAAACTCCTAATACAGTCGAAAATATAAGGTAAAACACTCCAAATGCAGTATGAAGAATGAGAGGAGCACCTGGGACAAATCCAAAATGGCGGATTTCAAGAAGGCCACCATACAAACTGCTCCGCCCCTACTGAAGCTCGGCCTAAAGGCCTCGCTTCAGCAGGCTCGGAGCATTTTGTATGGCGGCCATCTTGAAATCCGCCATTTTGGATTTTTGACAGGTGTCATTCGACTGCTCTCCCGATTCTCTATGACATTTGTTCAAACCCCTACCTATCTCTTACCGTTTTCGAGATACGTCATCCATCATCACTTGGCAGGCGTCTTTTTAATGATTTTCGATTTTTCTCATACTCACCAAAACCCCCCAAACATTTTTGCCATACATCATTTTAGCCCTACTCTGCTCCTTCTAGGAGAACATTTATGTCAATCAGTCAGTCAGTCAGTGAGTGGTAATCGAGCTTTATATATTATAAATAACTAGTTTTTCGGGCAGTGTGCGGGCCGCATGCGGCCCGCATCTATCTTGAGTCAGTAGGAACTGTCAAAAAAACACCTGCTACATTAAAAAAAGTATGTTCAAAACTCCATTAGAAGTATGAAATCCCATATAAACTCTCAATACAATAAGGAACCATACTGTAGCCACTAAAGCAGATTCACCCTACTGCCATAAAAAGGCGGTACGGGCAGAATGGTACCCAGGTTCTGAGTCACTTTTGTTAAGGAACCCCACTCGTAGGTGCTGCGGTTACCGCAGGAAGTTGCCATGGAGACCAGTCGGAGATGTGGAAAATACTCTCAAGTCGGAGCTCAGCCTTCGGCCTCGCAAGTTACTAATACGGCTCGGCCTACGGCCTCGCCAGGCGCTCGCCTTACGGGCTCGCGCATCATACGCTCGGCCTTCGGCCTCGCGGACCGAAAGTTCGGCCTTCGGCCTCACCAGGAGCTCGCCCTTCGGGCTCGCTACTTCACTTATGTAGGACATTAACTCCAAATTTAGTCAAAAATCCCACAAAAACTCCTAATACAGTCGAAAATATAAGGTAAAACACTCCAAATGCAGTATAAAGAATGATAGGAGCACGTGGGGCACATCCAAAATAACGGATTTCAAGACGGCCACCATACAAACTGCTCCGCCCCTACTGAAGCTCGGCCTAAAGGCCTCGCTTCAGCAGGCTCGGAGCATTTTGTATGGCGGCCATCTTGAAATCCGCCATTTTGGATTTTTGACAGATGTCATTCGACTGGTCTCCCGATTCCCTATGACATTTGTTCAAACACCCCCTACCTATCTTGTACCGTTTTTGAGATATGTCATTCATCTTTACTTGGCAGGCGTCATTTTTATGATTTTCGATTTTTCTCATACTCACCAAAACCCCCCGAACATTTTTGTCATACATCACGTTGTTCCTACTCGTCTCCTTCTAGGAGAACATTTATGTCAGTCAGTGAGTCAATGGTAATCGAGCTTTATATATTATAACTAGTTTTTCGGGCAGTGTGCGGGCCGCATGCGGCCCGCATTTATCGTTATGCAGTAGTAAACTTTACCTTAACCGCTTATACATTTAAAAAAAAAAAGTTCAAAACTCCAATAGAAGTATGAAATCCCAAATAAAGTCTCCATACAATAAAGAACCATACTGTAGCCACTAAAGCAAATTCACCCTACTGGCATAAAAAGGTAGTACGGGCAGAATGGGACCAAGGTTCTGAGTCACTTTTGTTAAGGAACCCCACTCGTAGGTGCTTTGCTTACCGCGGGCAGTTGCCATGGAGACCAGTCGGAGACTTGGAAAAAACTCTCAAGTCGGAGCTCGGCCTTCGGCCTCGCAAGTTACCAACACGGCTCGGCCTGCGGCCTCGCCAAGCGCTCGCCCTACGGGCTCGCGCATCATACGCTCGGCCTTCGGCCTCGCGGACCGAAAGTTCGGCCTCCGGCCTCACCAGGAGCTCGCCCTTCGGGCTCGCTACTACACTTATGTAGGACAGTTACTCCAAATTCAGTCAAAAATCCCACAAAAACTCCTAATACAGTCGAAAATATAAGGTAAAACACTCCAAATGCAGTATAAAGAATGATAGGAGCATGTGGGTCACATCCAAAATGTCGGATTTCAAGACAGCCACCATACAAACTGCTCCGCCCCTACTGAAGCTCGGCCTAACGGCCTCGCTTCAGCAGGCTCGGATCATTTTGTATGGCGGCCATCTTGAAATCCGCCATTTTGGATTTTTGACAGGTGTCATTCGACTGCTCTCCCTATTCCCTATGACATTTGTTCAAACACCCCCTACCCATCTTGCACCGTTTTCGAGATACGTCATCCATCTTTACTTGGCAGGCGTCATTTTTATGATTTTCGATTTTTCTCATACTCACCGAAACCACCCGAACACTTTTGCCATACATCACGTTGTTCCTACTCGTCTCCTTCTAGGAGAACATTTATGTCAATCAGTCAGTGGTAATCGAGCTTTATATAATATACTAGTATTTCGGGCAGTGTGCGGGCCGCATGCGGCCCGCATTTATCGTTGTGCAAGTTTGAACAATATCAAAACACCTTATACATTAAAAAAAATTATTTCAAAACACCTAAAGATGTACGATTTCCCATACAAACCCTTAATACAATAGAGAACCGTACTGTTATCACCAAACCAAATTCACCCTACTGCCATAAAAAGGTGGTACGGGCAGAATGGTACCAAGGTTCTGAATCACTTTTGTTAAGGAACCCCACTCGTAGGTGCTTCGGTTACCGCAGGCAGTTGCCATGGAGACCAGTCGGTGACGTGGAAAATACTCTCAAGTCGGAGCTCGGCCTTCGGCCTCGCAAGTTACTAATACGGCTCGGCCTGCGGCCTCGCCAAGCGCTCGCCCTTCGGGCTCGCGCACCATTCGCTCGGCCTTCGGCCTCGCGGACCGAAAGTTCGGCCTTCGGCCTCACCAGGTGGTTGCCCTTTGGGCTCGCTATACACTAATGTAGAACAGTTACTCCAAATTCAGTCAAAAAACCCACAAAAACTCCTAATACAGTCGAAAATATAAGGTAAAACACTCCAAATGCAGTATGAAGAATGAGAGGAGCACCTGGGACAAATCCAAAATGGCGGATTTTTGACAGGTGTCATTCGACTGCTCTCCCGATTCTCTATGACATTTGTTCAAACACCCCCTACCTATCTCTTACCGTTTTCGAGATACGTCATCCATCATCACTTGGCAGGCGTCTTTTTAATGATTTTCGATTTTTCTCATACTCACCAAAACCCCCCAAACATTTTTGCCATACATCATTTTAGCCCTACTCTGCTCCTTCTAGGAGAACATTTATGTCAATCAGTCAGTCAGTCAGTGAGTGGTAATCGAGCTTTATATATTATAAACTAGTTATTCGGGCAGTGTGCGGGCCGCATGCGGCCCGCATTTATCGTTATGCAATTTTAAACTATATCAAAACACCTAATACATAAAAAAAAATGTTCAAACTCCAATAGAAATATGAAATCCCAAATAAACTTGTAATACAGTAGAGAAACATACTGTAGCTACTAAAGCAGATTCACCCTACTGCCATAAAAAGGTGGTACGGGCAGAATGGTACCAAGGTTCTGAGTCACATTTGTTAAGGAACCCCACTCGTAGGTGCTTCGGTTATCGCGGGCAGTTGCCATGGAGACCAGTCGGAGTCGTGGAAAAAACTCTCAAGTTGGAGCTCGGCCTTCGGCCTCGCAAGTTACTAACACGGCTCGGCCTGCGGCCTCGCCAAGCGCTCGCCCTTCGGGCTCACGCACCATACGCTCGGCCTTCGGCCTCGCGGGCCGAATGTTCGGCCTTCGGCCTCACCAGGAGCTCGCCCTTCGGGCTCGCTACTACACTAATGTAGGACAGTGACTCCAAATTCAGTCAAAAATCCCACAAAAACTCCTAATACAGTCGAAAATAAAGGTAAAACACTCCAAATGCAGTATAAAGAATGATAGGAGCACGTAAGACACATCCAAAATGTCATTCGACTGCTTTCCTTATTCCCTATGACATTTTTTCAAAAACCCCCTAGCTATCTATTACCGTTTTCGAGATACGTGATTTATCTGCACTTGGCAGACGTCATCGAAATAAAAAAATTATATTTGGAATAAAGACGTCCAGAACAACCTAGATATAAAATTTAAGCCAAATCGGAGTACTTTTTTTTACTTGGCAGACGTCATCGAAAAAAAAAAATTTGATTTGGAATAAGGACACCCAGAACCACCTAAATATCGAGTTTCAGCCAAATCGGAGTAACTTTTTTTACTTGGCAGACGTCATCGAAAAAAAAAAATTAGATTTGGAATAAGGACACCCGGAACCACCTAAATATCGAGTTTCAGCCAAATCGGAGTAACTTTTTTTACTTGGCAGACGTCATCGAAACAAAAATTTTTGATTTAGAATAAGGACGTCCAGAACCATATAAATATCGAGTTTCAGCCAAATCGTAATAACTTTTTTTACTTGGCAGACGTCATCGAAATAAAAATTTCATATTTGGAATATGACGAGAACAACCTATATATCTATTTTCAGCCAAATCGGTGCAAGTCTGAGCTCGGCCTTCGGCCTCGCAAGTTACTAAGACGGCTCGACCTGCGGCCTCGCGCACCTCCCACTCGGCCTACGGCCTCGCGGCCCGAAAGTTCGGCCTTCGGCCTCACCAAAAGCTCGCCCTTCGGGCTCGCTACACTGACAGTAAGACAATTACTCTAAATTGAGTTGAAATTCCCACAAACACTCCTAATACAGTCGACATTGTAAGGTTTAATACTCCAAATAATGTATGAAGAATGAGAGTAGCACATTTGACAGGTGTCATTCGACTGCTCTCCCGATTCCCTATGACATTTGTTCAAACACCCCCAACCTATCTCTTACCGTTTTCGAGATACGTAGTCCAGCTTTACTTGGCAGGCGTCATTTCTAGGGTTTTTAATTTTTCCCCTACTCAGCTAAACCCCTTAGTCATTTTCGTTATACATTACTATAACCGTACTCAACTCTTTCTGGTAGAACCAGCTACTTTTTTGAGGGATCGAAGGATTTTGTATGGCGGCCATTTTGAAATCCGCCATTTTGGATTTTTGACAGGTGTCATCCGACTGCTCTCCCGATTCCCTATGACATTTGGTCAAGCACTCCCTACCTATCTCTTACCGTTTCAGAGATACGCTATCCAATTTTACTTGGCAGACGTCATCTTTGAGTTTTCGGATTTTTCCCATACTCACACAAACCCCCCGAACATTTTTGCTATACATTACTTTCTTCCTACTCGACTCCTTCTGGGAGAACAATGATGTCAGTCAGTCAGTCAGTGAGTGAGTCAGTGTACGGTAATCCAGCTTTATATATTATAAAATAACTAGTTTTTCGGGCAGTGTGCGGGCCGCATGCGGCCCGCATTTATCGTTATGCAATTTGAAACAATATCAAAACACCTTATACATTTAAAAAAAAAACAATATTCTATAACAGTATGAAATCCCATATAAACTCCTTATACAGTAGAGAACCAAACTGTAGCCACCAAACCAGATTCACCCTACTGCCATAAAAAAGTGGTACGGGCAGAATGGTACCAAGATTCTGAGTCACTTTTGTTAAAGAACCCCACTCGTAGGTGCTTCGCTTACCGCGGGCAGTTGCCATGGAGACCATTCGGAGACGTGGAAAATACTCTCAAGTCGGAGCTCGGCCTTCGGCCTCGCAAGTTACTAACACGGCTCGGCCTCCAGCCTCGCCATGCGCTCGCCCTTCGGGCTCACGCCCCATACGCTCGGCCTTCGGCCTCGCGGGCCGAAAGTTCGGCCTTCGGCCTCACCAGAAGCTCGCCCTTCGGGCTCGCTACTACACTAATGTAGGACAGTTACTCCAAATTCAGTCAAAAATCCCACAAAAACTCCTAATACAGTCGAAAATAAAGATAAAAAACTCCAAATGCAGTATAAAGAATGATAGGAGCACGTAAGACACATCCAAAATGTCGGATTTCAAGACGGCCACCATACAAACTGCTCCGCCCCTACTGAAGCTCGGCCTAACGGCCTCGCTTCAGCAGGCTCGGATCACTTTGTATGGCGGCCATCTTGAAATCCGCCATTTTGGATTTTTGACAGGTGTCATTCGACTGCTCTCCCGATTCCCTATGACATTTGGTCAAACACCCCCTACCTATCTCTTACCGTTTTTGAGAAACGCCATACATCTTAACTTGGCAGGCGTCAATTTAATGATTTTCGATTTTTCCCATACTCACCAAAACACCCCGAACATTTTTGCCATACATCACTGTGCTCCTACTCGTCTCCTTCTAGGAGAACATTTATGTCAATGAGTGAGTCAGTCAGTGAGTCAGTGGTAATCGAGCTTTATATATTATAATAAATAATATAAATAAATAAATAACTAGTTTTTCGGGCAGTGTGCGGGCCGCATGCGGCCCGCATTTTTCGTTGTGCAGTACTTAACTTTACCTTAACCCCTTATACATTTAAAAAAAATAAGTTCAAAACTCCAATAGAAGTATGAAATCCCAAATAAACTCTCCATACAATAAAGAACCATACTGTAGCCACTAAAGCAAATTCACCCTACTGCCATAAAAAGGTGGTACGGGCAGAATGGAACCAAGGTTCTGAGTCACTTTTGTAAAGGAACCCCACTCGTAGGTGCTTCGGTTACCGCGGGCAGTTGCCATGGAGACCAGTCGGAGACTTGGAAAAAACTCTCAAGTCGGAGCTCGGCCTTCGGCCTCGCAAGTTACCAACACGGCTCGGCCTGCGGCCTCGCCAAGCGCTCGCCCTACGGGCTCGCGCATCATACGCTCGGCCTTCGGCCTCGCGGACCGAAAGTTCGGCCTCCGGCCTCACCAGGAGCTCGCCCTTCGGGCTCGCTACTACACTTATGTAGGACAGTTACTCCAAATTCAGTCAAAAATCCCACAAAAACTCCTAATACAGTCGAAAATATAAGGTAAAACACTCCAAATGCAGTATAAAGAATGATAGGAGCATGTGGGTCACATCCAAAATGTCGGATTTCAAGACAGCCACCATACAAACTGCTCCGCCCCTACTGAAGCTCGGCCTAACGGCCTCGCTTCAGCAGGCTCGGATCATTTTGTATGGCGGCCATCTTGAAATCCGCCATTTTGGATTTTTGACAGGTGTCATTCGACTGCTCTCCCTATTCCCTATGACATTTGTTCAAACACCCCCTACCCATCTTGCACCGTTTTCGAGATACGTCATCCATCTTTACTTGGCAGGCGTCATTTTTATGATTTTCGATTTTTCTCATACTCACCGAAACCACCCGAACACTTTTGCCATACATCACGTTGTTCCTACTCGTCTCCTTCTAGGAGAACATTTATGTCAATCAGTCAGTGGTAATCGAGCTTTATATAATATAAATAAACTAGTTTTTCGGGCAATGTGCGGGCCGCATGCGGCCCGCATCTATCTTTAGTCAATTGAGACTGTCATAAAAGCACGTTATACATTAAAAAATGTAATGTCCAAAACTCCAATAGAAGTATGAAATCCCATATAAACTCTCAATACAATAATGAACCATACTGGAGCCACTAAAGCAGATTCACCCTACTGCCATAAAAAGGTGGTACGGGCAGAATCGTACCAAGATTCTGAGTCACTTTTGTTAAGGAACCCCACTCGTAGGTGCTTCGGTTACCGCGGGCAGTTGCCATGGAGACCGGTCGGAGACGTGGAAAAAACTCTCAAGTCGGAGCTCGGCCTCCGGCCTCGCAAGTTACTAATACGGCTCGGCCTGCGGCCTCGCAAAGCGCTCGCCCTTCGGGCTCACGCACCATACGCTCGGCCTTCGGCCTCGCGAGCCGAAAGTTCGGCCTTCGGCCTCACCAGGAGCTCGCCCTTCGGGCTCGCTACTACATTAACGTAGAACAGTTACTCCAAATTCAGTCAAAAATCCCACAAAAACTCCTAATACAGTCGAAAATGAAGGTTAAACACTCCAAATGCAGTATGAAGAATGAGAGGAGCACCTGGGACACATCCAAAATGTCAGATTTCAAGACGGCCACCATACAAACTGCTCCGCCCCTACTGAAGCTCGGCCTAAAGGCCTCGCTTCAGCAGGCTCGGAGCATTTTGTATGGCGGCCATCTTGAAATCCGCCATTTTGGATTTTTGACGGGTGTCATTCGACTGCACTTCCTATTCCCTATGACATTGGTTTAAACACCCCTTACCTATCTCTTACCGTTTTCGAGATACGTCATCCATCTACACTTGGCAGGCGTCTTTTTAATGATTTTCGATTTTTCTCATACTCACCTAAACCCCCCGAACATTTTTGCCATACATCACTTGCTTCCTACTCGTCTCCTTCTAGGAGAACATTTATGTCAGTCAGTCAGTGGTAATCGAGCTTTATATATTATAAACTAGTTTTTCGGGCAGTGTGCGGGCCGCATGCGGCCCGCATTTATCGTTATGCAGTACTTAACAATATCAAAACTCCTTTTACATAAAAAAAAAATATTTCAAAATTCCAATAGAAGTATGAAATCCCATATAAACTCTCAATACAATAAAGAACCATACTGTAGCCACTAAAGCAAATTCACCCTACTGCCATAAAAAGGTGGTACGGGCAGAATGGGACCAAGGTTCTGAGTCACTTTTGTTAAGGAACCCCACTCGTAGGTGCTTCGGTTACCGCGGGCAGTTGCCATGGAGACCAGTCGGAGATGTAGAAAATACTCTCAAGTCGGAGCTCGGCCTTCGGCCTCGCAAGTTATTAGTACGCCTCTGCCTACGGCCTCGCCAAGCGCTCGCCCTTCGGGCTCACGCACCATACGCTCGGCCTTCGGCCTCGCGGACCGAAAGTTCGGCCTTCGGCCTCACCAGGAGCTCGCCCTTCGGGCTCGCTACTTCACTAATGTAGGACATTAACTCCAAATTCAGTCAAAAATCCCACAAAAACTCCTAATACAGTCGAAAATATAAGGTAAAACACTCTAAATGCAGTATAAAGAACGATAGGAGCACGTGGGACACATCCAAAATGTCGGATTTCAAGACGGCCACCATACAAACTGCTCCGCCCCTACTGAAGCTCGGCCTAAAGGCCTCGCTTCAGCAGGCTCGGACCATTTTGTATGGCGGCCATCTTGAAATCCGCCATTTTGGATTTTTGACAGGTGTCATTCTACTGCTCTCCCGATTCCCTATGACATTTGTTCAAACACCCCCTACCTATCTCTTACCGTTTTCGAGATGTGTTATCCATCTTTACTTGGCAGGCGTCATTTTTTTGATTTTCGATTTTTCTCATACTCACCAAAACCTCCTGAACATTTTTTCCATACATCATTTTAACCCTACTCTACTCCTTCTAGGAGAACATTTATGTCAGTCAGTCAGTCAGTGAGTCAGTCAGTGGTAATCGAGCTTTATATATTATAAACTAGTTTTTCGGGCAGTGTGCGGGCCGCATGCGGCCCGCATTTATCGTTGTGCAAGTTTGAACAATATCAAAACACCTTATACATTAAAAAAAAAGTATGATCAAAACTCCATTAGAAGTATGAAATCCCATATTAACTCTCAATACAATAAAGAACAATACTGTAGCCACTAAAACAGGTTCACCCTACTGCCATAAAAAGGTGGTACGGGCAGAATGGGACCAAGGTTCTGAGTCACTTTTGTTAAGGAACCCCACTCGTAGGTGCTTCGCTTACCGCGGGCAGTTGCCATGGAGACCAGTCGGAGACGTGGAAAAAACTCTCAAGTCGGAGCTCGGCCTTCGGCCTCGCAAGTTACCAACACGGCTCGGCCTGCGGCCTCGCTAAGCGCTCGCCCTTCGGGCTCGCGCATCATACGCTCAGCCTCGCGGACCGAAAGTTCGCCCTTCGGCCTCACCAGGAGCTCGCCCTTCGGGCTCGCTACTACACTTATGTAGGACAGTAACTCCAAATTCAGACAAAAATCCCACAAAAACTCCTAATACAGTCGATAATATAAGGTAATACACTCCAAATGCAGTATAAAGAATGATAGGAGCACCTGGGACAAATCCAAAATGGCGGATTTCAAGAAGGCCCCCATACAAACTGCTCCGCCCCTACTGAACCTCGGCCTAACGGCCTCGCTTCAGCAGGATCGGATCAATTTGTATGGCGGCCATCTTGAAATCCGCCATTTTGGATTTTTGACAGATGTCATCCGGCTGCTCTCCCGATTCCCTATGACATTTGTTCAAACAATCCCTACCTATCTTGTACCGTTTTTGAGATATGTCATTCATCTTTACTTGGCAGGCGTCATTTTTATGATTTTAGATTTTTCTCATACTCACCAAAACCCCCCAAACATTTTTGCCATACATAATTTTAACCCTACTCTGCTCCTTCTAGGAGAACATTTATGTCAATCAGTCAGTCAGTCAGTGAGTGGTAATCGAGCCTTATATATTATAAACTAGTTTTTCGGGCAGTGTGCGGGCCGCATGCGGCCCGCATTTATCGTTATACAGTACTAAACTATACCTTGACCCCTTTTACATTAAAAAAAAATAAGTTCAAAACTCCAATAGAAGTATGAAATCCCAAATATACTGTCCATACAATAAAGAACCATACTGTAGCCACTAAAGCAGATTCACCCTACTGCCATAAAAAGTTGGTACGGGCAGAATGGTACCAAGTTTCTTAATCACTTTTGTTTAGGAATCCCACTCGTAGGTGCTTCGGTTACCGCAGGCAGTTGCCATGGAGACCAGTCGGTGACGTGGAAAATACCCTCGAGTCGGAGCTCGGCCTTCGGCCTCGCAAGTTACTAATACGGCTCGGCCTGCGGCCTCGCCAAGCGCTCGCCCTTCGGGCTCACGCACCATACGCTCGGCCTTCGGCCTCGCGAGCCGAAAGTTCGGCCTTCGGCCTCACCAGGAGCTCGCCCTTCGGGCTCGCTACTACATTAACGTAGAACAGTTACTCCAAATTCAGTCAAAAATCCCACAAAAACTCCTAATACAGTCGAAAATGAAGGTTAAACACTCCAAATGCAGTATGAAGAATGAGAGGAGCACCTGGGACACATCCAAAATGTCGGATTTCAAGACGGCCACCATACAAACTGCTCCGCCCCTACTGAAGCTCGGCCTAAAGGCCTCGCTTCAGCAGGATCGGACCACTTTGTATGGCGGCCATCTTGAAATCCGCCATTTTGGATTTTTGACAGATGTCATTCGACTGCTCTCCCAATTCCCTATGACATTTGTTCAAACACCCCCTACCTATCTCTTACCGTTTTTGAGATACGTCATCCATCATCACTTGGCAGGCGTCTTTTTAATGATTTTCGATTTTTCTCATACTCACCAAAACCACCCGAACATTTTTGCCATACTTCATTTTAGCCCTACTCTGCTCCTTCTAGGAGAACATTTATGTCAATCAGTCAGTCAGTCAGTCAGTGAGTGGTAATCGAGCTTTATATATTATAAACTAGTTTTTCGGGCAGTGTGCGGGCCGCATGCGGCCCGCATTTATCGTAATGCAGTACTAAACAATACCTTAACACCTTATACATTTAAAAAAGAAACAAAATTCCATAACAGTATGAAATCCCATATAAACTCTCAATACAATAAAGAACCATACTGTAGCCACTAAAGCAGATTCACCCTACTGCCATAAAAAGATGGTACGGGCAGAATGGTACCAAGGTTCTGAGTCACTTTTGTTAAGGAACCCCACTCGTAGGTGCTTCGGTTACCGCGGGCAGTTGCCATGGAGACCAGTCGGAGACGTGGATAATACTCTCAAGTCGGAGCTCGGCCTCCGGCCTCGCAAGTTACCAACACGGCTCGGCCTCCGGCCTCGCCAAGCGCTCGCCCTTCGGGCTCACGCACCAAACGCTCGGCCTTCGGCCTCGCGGGCCGAATGTTCGGCCTTCGGCCTCACCAGGAGCTCGCCCTTCGGGCTCGCTATTCACCAATGTAAGACAGTAACTCCAAATTCAGTCAAAAAACCTACAAAAACTCCTAATACAGTCGAAAATATGAGGTAAAACACTCCAAATGCAGTATAAAGAATGAGAGGAGCTTGTTTGACACATCCGAAATGTCATTGGACTGCTCTCCTTATTCCCTATGACATTTTTTCAAAAACCCCCTACCTATCTTTTACCGTTTTCGAGATACGTGATTTATCTGCATTTGGCAGACGTCATCGAAAAAAAAATTCATATTTGGAATAAGGACGTCCAGAACAACCTAGATATAAAATTTAAGCCAAATCGGAGTACTTTTTTTTACTTGGCAGACGTCATCGAAAAAAATTTTTTAGATTTGGAATAAGGACACCCAGAACCACCTAAATATCAAGTTTCAGCCAAATCGGAGTAACTTTTTTTATTTGGCAGACGTCATCGAAAAAAAATTTTTAGATTTGGAATAAGGACACCCAGAACCACCTAAATATCGAGTTTCAGCCAAATCGGAGTAACTTTTTTAACTTGGCAGACGTCAACGAAAAAATTTATTTTGATTTGGAATAAGGACTTCCAGAACCACATAAATATCGAGTTTCAGCCAAATCGGAGTAAATTTTTTTACTTGGCAGACGTCATCGAAATAAAAATTTCATATTTGAAATAAGGATGACGAGAACAACCTATATATCGATTTTCAGCCAAATCGGTGCAAGTCTGAGCTCGGCCTTCGGCCTCGCAAGTTACTAACATGGCTCGGCCTGCGGCCCCGCCTAGCGCTCGCCCTGCGGGCTCGCGCAACGTCAACTCAGCCTACGGCCTCGCGGTCCGAAAGTTCGGCCTTCGGCCTCACCAGAAGCTCGCCCTTCGGGCTCGCTACACGGCCAGTAGGACAATTACTCCAAATTCAGTTGAAAATCCCACAAAAACTCCTAATACAGTCGACATTGTAAGGTCAAATACTCCAAATAATGTATGAAGAATGAGAGTAGCATATTTGACAGGTGTCATTCGACTGCTCTCCCGATTCCCTATGACATTTGTTCAAACACCCCAAACCTATCTCTTACCGTTTTCGAGATACGTAGTCCAGCTTTACTTGGCAGGCGTCATTTCTAGGGTTTTTAATTTTTTCCCTACTCAGCTAAGCCCCTTAGTCATTTTCGTAATACATTACTATAACCGTACTCAACTCTTTCTGGTAGAACCAGCTACTTTTTTGAGGGATCGAAGGATTTTGTATGGCGGCCATTTTGAAATCCGCCATTTTGGATTTTTGACAAATGTCATCCGACTGCTCTCCCGATTCCCTATGACATTTGGTCAAGCACCCCCTACCTATCTCTTACCGTTTCAGAGATACGCCATCCAATTTTACTTGGCAGACGTCATCTTTGAGTTTTCGGATTTTTCCCATACTCACACAAACCCCCAGAACATTTTTGCTATACATTACTTTCTTCCTACTCGACTCCTTCTGGGAGAACAATTATGTCAGTCAGTGAGTCAGTCAGTGTACGGTAATCCAGCTTTATATATTATAAACTAGTATTTCGGGCAGTGTGCGGGCCGCATGCGGCCCGCATTTATCGTTATGCAATTTTAAACTATATCAAAACACCTTTTACAATACACTAAAATATTTCAAAACCCCAAAAGAAGTATGAAGTCCCATATAAACTCTCAATACAGTAGAGAACCATACTGTAGCCACTAAAGCAGATTCACCCTACTGCCATAAAAAGGTGGTACGGGCAGAATGGTACCAAGGTTCTGAGTCACTTTTGTTAAGGAACCCCACTCGTAGCTGCTTCGGTTACCGCAGGCAGTTGCCATGGAGACCAGTTGGAGATGTGGAAAAAACTCTCAAGTCGGAGCTCGGCCTTCGGCCTCGCAAGTTACTAATACGGCTCGGCCTACGGCCTCGCCAAGCGCTCGCCCTTCGGGCTCACGCACCCTACGCTCGGCCTTCGGCCTCGCGAGCCGAAAGTTCGGCCTTCGGCCTCACCGGAAGCTCGCCCTTCGGGCTCGCTATACACTAAAGTTAGACAGTTACTCCAAATTCAGTCAAAAATCCCACAAAAAATCCTAATACAGTTGAAAATTAAGGAAAAACACTCCAAATGCAGTATAAAGAATGATAGGAGCACGTAAGACACATCCAAAATGTCATTCGACTGCTCTTCTTATTCCCTATGACATATTTTCAAAAACCCCCTACCTATCTATTACCGTTTTCGAGATACGTGATTTATCTGCACTTGGCAGACGTCATCGAAAACAAAATTTCATATTTGGAATAAGGACGTTCAGAACAACCTAGATATAAAATTTAAGCCAAATCGGAGTACTCTTTTTTACTTGGCAGACGTCATCGAAAAAAAATTTTTTGATTTGGAATAAGGACACCCAGAACCACCTAAATATCGAGTTTCAGCCAAATCGGAGTAACTTTTTTTACTTGGCAGACGTCATCGAAAAAAAAATTTTAGATTTGGAATAAGGACACCCAGAACCACCTAAATATCGAGTTTCAGCCAAATCGGAGTAACTTTTTTTACTTGGCAGACGTCATCGAAACAAAAATTTTTGATTTAGAATAAGGACGTCCAGAACCACATAAATATCGAGTTTCAGCCAAATCGGAGTAACTTTTTTTACTTGGCAGACGTCATCGAAATAAAAATTTCATATTTGGAATAAGGATGACGAGAACAACCTATATATCGATTTTCAGCCAAATCGGTGCAAGTCTGAGCTCGGCCTTCGGCCTCGCAAGTTACTAAGACGGCTCGACCTGCGGCCTCGCGCACCGTCCACTCGGCCTACGGCCTCGCGAACCGAAAGTTCGGCCTTCGGCCTCACCAAAAGCTCGCCCTTCGGGCTCGCTACACTGACAGTAGGACAATTACTCTAAATTGAGTTGAAATTCCCACAAACACTCCTAATACAGTCGACATTGTAAGGTTAAATACTCCAAATAATGTATGAAGAATGAGAGTAGCACATTTGACAGGTGTCATTCGACTGCTCTCTCGATTCCCTATGACATTTGTTCAAACACCCCCAACCTATCTCTTACCGTTTTCGAGATACGTGGTCCAGCTTTACTTGGCAGGCGTCATTTCTAGGGTTTTTAATTTTTCCCCTACTCAGCTAAACCCCTTAGTCATTTTCGTAATACATTACTATAACCGTACTCAACTCTTTCTGGTAGAACCAGCTACTTTTTTGAGGGATCGAAGGATTTTGTATGGCGGCCATTTTGAAATCCGCCATTTTGGATTTTTGACAAATGTCATCCGACTGCTCTCCTGATTCCCTATGACATTTGGTCAAGCACCCCCTACCTATCTCTTACCGTTTCAGAGATACGCCATCCAATTTTACTTGGCAGACGTCATCTTTGAGTTTTCGGATTTTTCCCATACTCACACAAACCCCCTCTACACTTTTCCCATACATCACATTCTTCCTACTCGACTCCTTCTGGGAGAACAATGATGTCAGTCAGTCAGTCAGTCAGTCAGTGAGTCAGTGTACGGTAATCCAGCTTTATATATTATAACTAGTTTTTCGGGCAGTGTGCGGGCCGCATGCGGCCCGCATTTATCGTTGTGCAAGTTTGAACAATATCAAAACACCTTATACATTAACAAAAAAATTTTCAAAACACCAAAAGATGTACGATTTCCCATACTAACACTTTATACATTAGAGAACCGTACTGTACCCACCAAACCAAATTCACCCTACTGCCATAAAAAGGTGGTACGGGCAGAATGGTACCAAGGTTCTGAGTTACTTATGTTAAGGAACCCCACTCGTAGGTGCTTCGGTTACCGCGGGCAGTTGCCATGGAGACCAGTCGATGACGTGGAAAATACTCTCGAGTCGGAGCTCGGCCTCCGGCCTCGCAAGTTACTAACATGGCTCGGCCTGCGGCCTCGCCAAGCGCTCGCCCTTCGGGCTCACGCACCATACGCTCGGCCTTCGGCCTCGCAAGCCGAAAGTTCGGCCTTCGGCCTCACCCGGAGCTCGCCCTTCGGGCTCGCTATACGCTATCATAGGACATTAACTCCAAATTCAGTCAAAAATCCCACAAAAACTCCTAATACAGTCGAAAATATAAGGTAAAACACTCCAAATGCAGTATAAAGAATGATAGGAGCACGTGGGGCACATCCAAAATGACGGATTTCAAGACGGCCACCATACAAACTGCTCCGCCCCTACTGAAGCTCGGCCTAAAGGCCTCGCTTCAGCAGGCTCGGAGCATTTTGTATGGCGGCCATCTTGAAATCCGCCATTTTGGATTTTTGACAGGTGTCATTCGACTGCTCTCCCGATTCCCTATGACATTTGTTCAAACACCCCCTACCTATCTCTTACCGTTTTCGAGATACGTCATCCAACTTCACTTGGCAGGCGTCTTTTTAATGATTTTCGATTTTTCTCATACTAACCAAAACATCCCGAACATTTTTGCTATACTTCATTTTTACCCTACTCTGCTCCTTCTAGGAGAACATTTATGTCAGTGAGTCAGTGAGTCAGTGGTAATCGAGCTTTATATATTATAAATAACTAGTTATTCGGGCAGTGTGCGGGCCGCATGCGGCCCGCATCTATCTTGAGTCAGTAGGAACTGTCAAAAAAACACCTGATACATTAAAAAAAAAGTGTGTTCAAAACTCCAATAGAAGTATGAAATCCCAAATAAACTCTCCATACAATAAAGAACCATACTGTAGCCACTAAAGCAAATTCACCCTACTGCCATAAAAAGGTGGTACGGGCAGAATGGAACCAAGGTTCTGAGTCACTTTTGTAAAGGAACCCCACTCGTAGGTGCTTCGGTTACCGCGGGCAGTTGCCATGGAGACCAGTCGGAGATGTGGAAAATACTCTCAAGTCGGAGCTCGGCCTTCGGCCTCGCAAGTTACTAATACGGCTCGGCCTACGGCCTCGCCAGGCGCTCGCCCTTCGGGCTCGCGCATCATACGCTCGGCCTTCGGCCTCGCGGACCGAAAGTTCGGCCTTCGGCCTCACCAGGAGCTCGCCCTTCGGGCTCGCTACTACACTAATATAGGACAGTAACTCCAAATTCAGTCAAAACTCCCACAAAAACTCCTAATACAGTCGAAAATAAAGGTCAAACACTCCAAATGCAGTATAAAGAATGATAGGAGCACGTGAGTCACATCCAAAATGTCGGATTTCAAGACGGCCGCCATACAAACTGCTCCGCCCCTACTGAAGCTCGGCCTAAAGGCCTCGCTTCAGCAGGCTCGGGTCATTTTGTATGGCGGCCATCTTGAAATCCGCCATTTTGAATTTTTGACAGCTGTCATTCGACTGCACTCCCGATTCCCTATGACATTTGGTCAAACACCCCCTACCTATCTCTTACCGTTTTCGAGATACGTCATCCATCATCACTTGGCAGGCGTCTTTTTAATAATTTTCGATTTTTCTCATACTCACCAAAACCCCCAGAACATTTTTGTCATACATCACGTTGTTCCTACTCGTCTCCTTCTAGGAGAACATTTATGTCAGTCAGTGAGTCAATGGTAATCGAGCTTTATATATTATAACTAGTATTTCGGGCAGTGTGCGGGCCGCATGCGGCCCGCATTTATCGTTGTGCAATTTTAACTTATATCAAGACACCTAATACGTAAAAAAAAGTGTGTTCAAAACTCCAATAGAAGTATGAAATCCCATATAAACTCTCAATACAATAAAGAAACAAACTGTAGCCACCAAACCAAATTCACCCTACTGCCATAAAAAGGTGGTACGGGCAGAATAGTACCAAGGTTCTGAGTCACTTTTGTTAAGGATACCCACTCGTAGGTGCTTCGGTTACCGCAGGCAGTTGCCATGGAGACCAGTCAGTGACGTGGAAAATACTCTCAAGTCGGAGCTCGGCCTTCGGCCTCGCAAGTTACTAATACGGCTTTGCCTACGGCCTCGCCAAGCGCTCGCCCTTCGGGCTCACGCATCATACGCTTGGCCTTCGGCCTCGCGGACCGAAAGTTCGGCCTTCGGCCTTACCAGGAGCTCGCCCTTCGGGCTCGCTACTACACTAACGTAGGACAGTAACTCCAAATTCAGTCAAAACTCCCACAAAAACTCCTAATACAGTTGAAAATAAAGGTAAAACACTCCATATGCAGTATAAAGAATGATAGGAGCATGTAAGACACATCCAAAATGTCGGATTTCAAGACGGCCACCATACAAACTGCTCCGCCCCTACTGAAGCTCGGCCTAACGGCCTCGCTTCAGCAGGCTCGGATCAATTTGTATGGCGGCCATCTTGAAATCCGCCATTTTGGATTTTTGACAGATGTCATTCGACTGCTCTCCTTATTCCCTATGACATTTGTTCAAACACCCCCTACCTATCTCTTACCGTTTTTGAGATACGTCATCCATCTTCACTTGGCAGGCGTCTTTTTAATGATTTTCGATTTTTCTCATACTCATCAAAACCCCTCGAACATTTCTGCCATACATCATTTTAGCCCTACTATGCTCCTTCTAGGAGAACATTTATGTCAATCAGTCAGTCAGTGAGTCAGTGGTAATCGAGCCTTATATATTATAAACTAGTTTTTCGGGCAGTGTGCGGGCCGCATGCGGCCCGCATTTATCGTTGTGCAAGTTTGAACAATATCAAAACACCTTGTACATTAAAAAAAAATATTTCAAAACACCAAAAGATGTACGATTTCCCATACAAACTCTTAATGCAATAAGGAACCAAACTGTAGCCACCAAACCAGATTCACCCTACTGCCATAAAAAGGTGGTACGGGCAGAATAGTACCAAGGTTCTGAGTCACTTTTGTTAAGGATACCCACTCGTAGGTGCTTCGGTTACCGCAGGCAGTTGCCATGGAGACCAGTCAGTGACGTGGAAAATACTCTCAAGTCGGAGCTCGGCCTTCGGCCTCGCAAGTTACTAATACGGCTTTGCCTACGGCCTCGCCAAGCGCTCGCCCTTCGGGCTCACGCATCATACGCTTGGCCTTCGGCCTCGCGGACCGAAAGTTCGGCCTTCGGCCTTACCAGGAGCTCGCCCTTCGGGCTCGCTACTACACTAACGTAGGACAGTAACTCCAAATTCAGTCAAAACTCCCACAAAAACTCCTAATACAGTTGAAAATAAAGGTAAAACACTCCATATGCAGTATAAAGAATGATAGGAGCATGTAAGACACATCCAAAATGTCGGATTTCAAGACGGCCACCATACAAACTGCTCCGCCCCTACTGAAGCTCGGCCTAACGGCCTCGCTTCAGCAGGCTCGGATCAATTTGTATGGCGGCCATCTTGAAATCCGCCATTTTGGATTTTTGACAGGTGTCATTCGACTGCTCTCCCGATTCCCTATGACATTTGTTCAAACACTCTCTACCTATCTTGTACCGTTTTTGAGATATGTCATCCATCTTTACTTGGCAGGCGTCTTTTTAATGATTTTCGATTTTTCTCATACTCACCTAAACCCGCCGAACATTTTTGCCATACTTCATTTTTACCCTACTCTGCTCCTTCTAGGAGAACATTTATGTCAGTGAGTCAGTGAGTCAGTCAGTGGTAATCGAGCCTTATATATTATAAATAACTAGTATTTCGGGCAGTGTGCGGGCCGCATGCGGCCCGCATTTATCGTTATGCAGTACTAATCTATAACAAAACACCTTTTACAATAAATAAAAATATTTCAAATCTTCAATAGAAGTAGGAAATCCCATATAAACTCTCAATACAATAAAGAAACAAACTGTAGCCTCCAAACCAGATTCACCCTACTGCCATTAAAAGGTGGTACCGGCAGAATGGTACCAAGGTTTTGACTCACATTTGTTAAGGAACCCTACTCGTAGGTGCTTTGGTTATCGCGGGCAGTTGCCATGGAGACCAGTCGGAGACGTGGAAAATACTCTCAAGTCGGAGCTCGGCCTTCGGCCTCGCAAGTTACTAACACGGCTCGGCCTGCGGCCTCGCCAAGCGCTCGCCCTTCGGGCTCACGCACTAATCGCTCGGCCTTCGGCCTCACGGACCGAAAGTTCGGCCTTCGGCCTCACCAGGAGCTCGCCCTTCGGGCTCGCTACTACAATGACGTAAAACAGTAACTCCAAATTCAGTCAAAAAACCTACAAAAACTCCTAATACAGTCGAAAATATGAGGTAAAACACTCCAAATGCAGTATAAAGAATGAGAGGAGCTTGTTTGACACATCCGAAATGTCATTCGACTGCTCTCCTTATTCCCTATGACATTTTTTCAAAAACCCCCTACCTATCTATTACCGTTTTCGAGATACGTGATTTATCTGCACTTGGCAGACGTCATCTACTTTTTTGAGGGATCGAAGGATTTTGTATGGCGGCCATTTTGAAATCCGCCATTTTGGATTTTTGACAAATGTCATCCGACTGCTCTCCCGATTCCCTATGACATTTGGTCAAGCACCCCCTACCTATCTCTTACCGTTTCAGAGATACGCCATCCAATTTTACTTGGCAGACGTCATCTTTGAGTTTTCGGATTTTTCCCATACTCACACAAACCCCCAGAACATTTTTGCTATACATTACTTTCTTCCTACTCGACTCCTTCTGGGAGAACAATTATGTCAGTCAGTGAGTCAGTCAGTGTACGGTAATCCAGCTTTATATATTATAAACTAGTTATTCGGGCAGTGTGCGGGCCGCATGCGGCCCGCATCTATCTTGAGTCAGTAGGAACTGTCAAAAAAACACCTGATACATTAAAAAAAAAGTGTGTTCAAAACTCCAATAGAAGTATGAAATCCCAAATAAACTCTCCATACAATAAAGAACCATACTGTAGCCACTAAAGCAAATTCACCCTACTGCCATAAAAAGGTGGTACGGGCAGAATGGAACCAAGGTTCTGAGTCACTTTTGTAAAGGAACCCCACTCGTAGGTGCTTCGGTTACCGCGGGCAGTTGCCATGGAGACCAGTCGGAGATGTGGAAAATACTCTCAAGTCGGAGCTCGGCCTTCGGCCTCGCAAGTTACTAATACGGCTCGGCCTACGGCCTCGCCAGGCGCTCGCCCTTCGGGCTCGCGCATCATACGCTCGGCCTTCGGCCTCGCGGACCGAAAGTTCGGCCTTCGGCCTCACCAGGAGCTCGCCCTTCGGGCTCGCTACTACACTAATATAGGACAGTAACTCCAAATTCAGTCAAAACTCCCACAAAAACTCCTAATACAGTCGAAAATAAAGGTCAAACACTCCAAATGCAGTATAAAGAATGATAGGAGCACGTGAGTCACATCCAAAATGTCGGATTTCAAGACGGCCGCCATACAAACTGCTCCGCCCCTACTGAAGCTCGGCCTAAAGGCCTCGCTTCAGCAGGCTCGGGTCATTTTGTATGGCGGCCATCTTGAAATCCGCCATTTTGAATTTTTGACAGCTGTCATTCGACTGCACTCCCGATTCCCTATGACATTTGGTCAAACACCCCCTACCTATCTCTTACCGTTTTCGAGATACGTCATCCATCATCACTTGGCAGGCGTCTTTTTAATAATTTTCGATTTTTCTCATACTCACCAAAACCCCCAGAACATTTTTGTCATACATCACGTTGTTCCTACTCGTCTCCTTCTAGGAGAACATTTATGTCAGTCAGTGAGTCAATGGTAATCGAGCTTTATATATTATAACTAGTTTTTCGGGCAGTGTGCGGGCCGCATGCGGCCCGCATTTATCGTTGTGCAAGTTTGAACAATATCAAAACACCTTGTACATTAAAAAAAAATATTTCAAAACACCAAAAGATGTACGATTTCCCATACAAACTCTTAATGCAATAAGGAACCAAACTGTAGCCACCAAACCAGATTCACCCTACTGCCATAAAAAGGTGGTACGGGCAGAATAGTACCAAGGTTCTGAGTCACTTTTGTTAAGGATACCCACTCGTAGGTGCTTCGGTTACCGCAGGCAGTTGCCATGGAGACCAGTCAGTGACGTGGAAAATACTCTCAAGTCGGAGCTCGGCCTTCGGCCTCGCAAGTTACTAATACGGCTTTGCCTACGGCCTCGCCAAGCGCTCGCCCTTCGGGCTCACGCATCATACGCTTGGCCTTCGGCCTCGCGGACCGAAAGTTCGGCCTTCGGCCTTACCAGGAGCTCGCCCTTCGGGCTCGCTACTACACTAACGTAGGACAGTAACTCCAAATTCAGTCAAAACTCCCACAAAAACTCCTAATACAGTTGAAAATAAAGGTAAAACACTCCATATGCAGTATAAAGAATGATAGGAGCATGTAAGACACATCCAAAATGTCGGATTTCAAGACGGCCACCATACAAACTGCTCCGCCCCTACTGAAGCTCGGCCTAACGGCCTCGCTTCAGCAGGCTCGGATCAATTTGTATGGCGGCCATCTTGAAATCCGCCATTTTGGATTTTTGACAGGTGTCATTCGACTGCTCTCCCGATTCCCTATGACATTTGTTCAAACACTCTCTACCTATCTTGTACCGTTTTTGAGATATGTCATCCATCTTTACTTGGCAGGCGTCTTTTTAATGATTTTCGATTTTTCTCATACTCACCTAAACCCGCCGAACATTTTTGCCATACTTCATTTTTACCCTACTCTGCTCCTTCTAGGAGAACATTTATGTCAGTGAGTCAGTGAGTCAGTCAGTGGTAATCGAGCCTTATATATTATAAACTAGTTTTTCGGGCAGTGTGCGGGCCGCATGCGGCCCGCATCTATCTTGAGTCAGTAGGAACTGTCACAAAAACACCTCATACATAATAAAAATATGTTCAAAACTTCAATAGAAGTATGAAATCCCATATAAACTTGTAATACAGTAGAGAACCATACTGTAGCTACTATAGCAGATTCACCCTACTGCCTTAAAAAGGAGGTACGGGCACAATGGTACCCAGGTTCTTAATCACTTTTGTTAAGGAACCCCACTCGTAGGTGCTTCGGTTACCGCGGGCAGTTGCCATGGAGACCAGTCGGAGACGTGGAAAAAACTCTCAAGTCGGAGCTCGGCCTTCGGCCTCGCAAGTTACTAATACGGCTCGGCCTGCGGCCTCGCCAAGCGCTCGCCCTTCGGGCTCACGCACCATACGCTCGGCCTTCGGCCTCGCGAGCCGAAAGTTCGGCCTTCGGCCTCACCAGGAGCTCGCCCTTCGGGCTCGCTACTACATTAACGTAGAACAGTTACTCCAAATTCAGTAAAAAATCCCACAAAAACTCCCAATTCAGTCGAAAATGAAGGCAAAACACTCCAAATGCAGTATAAAGAATGATAGGAGCACGTGGGTCACATCCAAAATGTCGGATTTCAAGACGGCCACCATACAAACTGCTCCGCCCCTACTGAAGCTCGGCCTAAAGGCCTCGCTTCAGCAGGCTCGGATCATTTTGTATGGCGGCCATCTTGAAATCCGCCATTTTGGATTTTTGACAGATGTCATCCGACTGCTCTCCCGATTCCCTATGACATTTGTTCAAACACCCCCTACCTATCTTGTACCGTTTTTGAGATATGTCATCCATCTTTACTTGGCAGGCGTCTTTTTATGATTTTCGATTTTTCTCATACTCACCAAAACCCCCCGAACATTTTTGCCATACATCATTTTAACCCTACTCTACTCCTTCTAGGAGAACATTTATGTCAGTCAGTCAGTCAGTGAGTCAGTCAGTGGTAATCGAGCTTTATATATTATAAACTAGTTTTTCGGGCAGTGTGCGGGCCGCATGCGGCCCGCATTTATCGTTGTGCAGTACTAAACTTAACCTTAACTCCTTATACATTTAAAAAAAATACGTTCAAAACTCTAATAGAAGTATGAAATCCCAAATAAACTCTCCATAAAATAAAGATCCATACTGTAGCCACTAAAGCAGATTCACCCTACTGCCATTAAAAGGTGGTACGGGCAGAATGGTACCAAGGTTCTGAGTCACTTTTGTTAAGGAACCCCACTCGTAGGTGCTTCGGTTACCGCAGGCAGTTGCCATGGAGACCAGTCTGTGACGTGGAAAATACTCTCAAGTCGGAGCTCGGCCTTCGGCCTCGCAAGTTACTAACACGGCTCGGCCTGCGGCCTCGCCAAGCGCTCGCCCTTCGGGCTCACGCACCCTACGCTCGGCCTTCGGCCTCGCGAGCCGAAAGTTCGGCCTTCGGCCTCACCGGGAGCTCGCCCTTCGGGCTCGCTATACACTAAAGTTGGACAGTAACTCCAAATTCAGTCAAAAATCCGACAAAAACTCCTAATACAGTCGAAAATTAAGGAAAAACACTCCAAATGCAGTATAAAGAATGATAGGAGCACGTAAGACACATCCAAAATGTCATTCGACTGCTCTCCTTATTCCCTATGACATATTTTCAAAAACCCCCTACCTATCTATTACCGTTTTCGAGATACGTGATTTATCTGCACTTGGCAGACGTCATCGAAAAAAAAATTTCATATTTGGAATAAGGACGTCCAGAACAACCTAGATATAAAATTTAAGCCAAATCGGAGTACTTTTTTTTACTTGGCAGGCGTCATCGAAAAAAAAAAATTTGATTTGGAATAAGGACACCCAGAACCACCTAAATATCGAGTTTCAGCCAAATCGGAGTAACTTTTTTTACTTGGCAGACGTCATCGAAAAATTTTTTTTTGATTTGGAATAAGGACGTCCAGAACCACATAAATATCGAGTTTCAGCCAAATCGGAGTAACTTTTTTTACTTGGCAGACGTCATCGAAAAATTTTTTTTTGATTTGGAATAAGGACGTCCAGAACCACATAAATATCGAGTTTCAGCCAAATCGGAGTAACTTTTTTTACTTGGCAGACGTCATCGAAATAAAAATTTCATATTTGAAATAAGGATGACGAGAACAACCTATATATCGATTTTCAGCCAAATCGGTGCAAGTCTGAGCTCGGCCTTCGGCCTCGCAAGTTACTAACATGGGTCGGCCTGCGGCCTCGCCTAGCGCTCGCCCTGCGGGCTCGCGCACCGTCAACTCGGCCTACGGCCTCGCGGCCCGAAAGTTCGGCCTTCGGCCTCACCAGAAGCTCGCCCTTTGGGCTCGCTACACGGCCAGTAGGACAATTACTCCAAATTCAGTTGAAAATCCCACAAAAACTCCTAATACAGTCGACATTGTAAGGTCAAATACTCCAAATAATGTATGAAGAATGAGAGTAGCACATTTGACAGGTGTCATTCGACTGCTCTCCCGATTCCCTATGACATTTGTTCAAACACCCCCAACCTATCTCTTACCGTTTTCGAGATACGTAGTCCAGCTTTACTTGGCAGGCGTCATTTCTAGGGTTTTTAATTTTTCCCCTACTCAGCTAAACCCCTTAGTCATTTTCGTAATACATTACTATAACCGTACTCAACTCTTTCTGGTAGAACCAGCTACTTTTTTGAGGGATCGAAGGATTTTGTATGGCGGCCATTTTGAAATCCGCCATTTTGGATTTTTGACAAATGTCATCCGACTGCTCTCCCGATTCCCTATGACATTTGGTCAAGCACCCCCTACCTATCTCCTACCGTTTCAGAGATACGCCATCCAATTTTACTTGGCAGACGTCATCTTTGAGTTTTCGGATTTTTCCCATACTCACACAAACCCCCAGAACATTTTTGCTATACATTACTTTCTTCCTACTCGACTCCTACTGGGAGAACAATTATGTCAGTCAGTGAGTCAGTGAGTCAGTCAGTGTACGGTAATCCAGCTTTATATATTATAACTAGTTTTTCGGGCAGTGTGCGGGCCGCATGCGGCCCGCATTTATCGTTGTGCAAGTTTGAACAATATCAAAACACCTTATACATTAAAAAAAAAACAAAATTCCATAACAGTATGATATCCCATATAAACTCTCAATACAATAAAGAACCATACTGTAGCCATTAAAGCAAATTCACCCTACTGCCATAAAAAGGTGGTACGGGCAGAATGGTACCAAGGTTCTGGGTCACTTTTGTTAAGGAACCCAACTCGTAGGTGCTTCGGTTACCGCGGGCGTTGCCATGGAGACCAGTCGGAGACGTGGAAATAACTCTCAAGTCGGAGCTCGGCCTTCGGCCTCGCAAGTTACTAACATGGCTCGGCCTGCGGCCTCGCCAAGCGCTCGCCCTTCGGGCTCACGCGCCATACGCTCGGCCTTCGGCCTCGCGAGCCGAAAGTTCAGCCTTCGGCCTCACCTGGAGCTCGCCCTTCGGGCTCGCTACTGCACTAACGTAGTACAGTTACTCCAAATTCAGTCAAAAATCCTACAAAAACTCCTAATACAGTCGAAAATAAAGGTAAAATACTCCAAATGCAGTATGAAGAATGAGAGGAGCACGTTTGACACATCCAAAATGTCGGATTTCAAGATGGCCACCATACAAACTGCTCCGCCCCTACTGAAGCTCGGCCTAACGGCCTCGCTTCAGCAGGCTCGGATCACTTTGTATGGCGGCCATCTTGAAATCCGCCATTTTGGATTTTTGACAGGTGTCATTCAACTAAACTCCTGATTCCCTATGACATTTGTTCAAACACCCCCTACCTATCTCTTACCGTTTCCGAGAAACGTCATCCATCTTCATTTGGCAGGCGTCTTTTTAATGATTTTCGATTTTTCTCATACTCACCAAAACCACCCAAACATTTTTGCCATACTTTATTTTTACCCTACTCTGCTCCTTCTAGGAGAACATTTATGTCAGTGAGTCAGTCAGTCAGTCAGTGGTAATCGAGCTTTATATATTATAAATAACTAGTATTTCGGGCAGTGTGCGGGCCGCATGCGGCCCGCATTTATCGTTATGCAGTACTAATCTATAACAAAACACCTTTTACAATAAATAAAAATATTTCAAATCTTCAATAGAAGTAGGAAATCCCATATAAACTCTCAATACAATAAAGAAACAAACTGTAGCCTCCAAACCAGATTCACCCTACTGCCATTAAAAGGTGGTACCGGCAGAATGGTACCAAGGTTTTGACTCACATTTGTTAAGGAACCCTACTCGTAGGTGCTTTGGTTATCGCGGGCAGTTGCCATGGAGACCAGTCGGAGACGTGGAAAATACTCTCAAGTCGGAGCTCGGCCTTCGGCCTCGCAAGTTACTAACACGGCTCGGCCTGCGGCCTCGCCAAGCGCTCGCCCTTCGGGCTCACGCACTAATCGCTCGGCCTTCGGCCTCACGGACCGAAAGTTCGGCCTTCGGCCTCACCAGGAGCTCGCCCTTCGGGCTCGCTACTACAATGACGTAAAACAGTAACTCCAAATTCAGTCAAAAAACCTACAAAAACTCCTAATACAGTCGAAAATATGAGGTAAAACACTCCAAATGCAGTATAAAGAATGAGAGGAGCTTGTTTGACACATCCGAAATGTCATTCGACTGCTCTCCTTATTCCCTATGACATTTTTTCAAAAACCCCCTACCTATCTATTACCGTTTTCGAGATACGTGATTTATCTGCACTTGGCAGACGTCATCGAAAAAAAAAATTCATATTTGGAATAAGGACGTCCAGAACAACCTAGATATCGAGTTTCAGCCAAATCGGAGTAACTTTTTTTACTTGGCAGACGTCATCAAAAAAAAATTTTAGATTTGGAATAAGGACACCCAGAACCACCTAAATATCGAGTTTTAGCCAAATCGGAGTAACTTTTTTTACTTGGCAGGCGTCATCGAAAATTTTTTTTTTGATTTGGAATAAGGGCGTCTAGAACCACTTAAATATCGAGTTTCAGCCAAATCGGAGTACCTTTTTTTATTTGGCAGACGTCATCGAAATAAAAATTTCATATTTGAAATAAGGATGACGAGAACAACCTATATCGATTTTCAGCCAAATCGGTGCATGTCTGAGCTCGGCCTTCGGCCTCGCAAGTTACTAACATGGCTCGGCCTGCGGCCTCGCCTAGCGCTCGCCCTGCGGTGTCGCGCACCGTCCACTCGGCCTACGGCCTCGCGGCCCGAAAGTTCGGCCTTCGGCCTCACCAGAAGCTCGCCCTTCGGGCTCGCTACACGGCCAGTAGGACAATTACTCCAAATTCAGTTGAAAATCCCACAAAAACTCCTAATACAGTCGACATTGTAAGGTCAAATACTCCAAATAATGTATGAAGAATGAGAGTAGCACATTTGACAGGTGTCATTCGAATGCTCTCCCGATTCCCAATGACATTTGTTCAAACACCCCAAAACTATCTCTTACCGTTTTCGAGATACGTAGTCCAGCTTTACTTGGCAGGCGTCATTTCTAGGGTTTTTAATTTTTTTCCTACTCAGCTAAACCCCTTAGTCATTTTCGTAATACATTACTATAACCGTAATCAACTCTTTTTGGTAGAACCAGCTACTTTTTTGAGGGATCGAAGGATTTTGTATGGCGGCCATTTTGAAATCCGCCATTTTGAATTTTTGACAAATGTCATCCGACTGCTCTCCCGATTCCCTATGACATTTGGTCAAGCACCCCCTACCTATCTCTTACCGTTTCAGAGATATGTCATGCATCTTTACTTGGCAGGCGTCTTTTTTATGATTTTCGATTTTTCCCATACTCACCTAAACTCCCTCTACACTTTTCCCATACATCACTTTCTTCCTACTCGACTCCTTCTGGGAGAACAATCATGTCAGTCAGTGAATCAGTCAGTCAGTGAGTCAGTGTACGGTAATCCAGCTTTATATATTATAAACTAGTTTTTCGGGCAGTGTGCGGGCCGCATGCGGCCCGCATTTATCGTTATGCAGTAGTAAACTTTACCTTAACCGCTTATACATTTAAAAAAAAAAAGTTCAAAACTCCAATAGAAGTATGAAATCCCAAATAAAGTCTCCATACAATAAAGAACCATACTGTAGCCACTAAAGCAAATTCACCCTACTGGCATAAAAAGGTAGTACGGGCAGAATGGGACCAAGGTTCTGAGTCACTTTTGTTAAGGAACCCCACTCGTAGGTGCTTTGCTTACCGCGGGCAGTTGCCATGGAGACCAGTCGGAGACTTGGAAAAAACTCTCAAGTCGGAGCTCGGCCTTCGGCCTCGCAAGTTACCAACACGGCTCGGCCTGCGGCCTCGCCAAGCGCTCGCCCTACGGGCTCGCGCATCATACGCTCGGCCTTCGGCCTCGCGGACCGAACTACACTTATGTAGGACAGTTACTCCAAATTCAGTCAAAAATCCCACAAAAACTCCTAATACAGTCGAAAATATAAGGTAAAACACTCCAAATGCAGTATAAAGAATGATAGGAGCATGTGGGTCACATCCAAAATGTCGGATTTCAAGACAGCCACCATACAAACTGCTCCGCCCCTACTGAAGCTCGGCCTAACGGCCTCGCTTCAGCAGGCTCGGATCATTTTGTATGGCGGCCATCTTGAAATCCGCCATTTTGGATTTTTGACAGGTGTCATTCGACTGCTCTCCCTATTCCCTATGACATTTGTTCAAACACCCCCTACCCATCTTGCACCGTTTTCGAGATACGTCATCCATCTTTACTTGGCAGGCGTCATTTTTATGATTTTCGATTTTTCTCATACTCACCGAAACCACCCGAACACTTTTGCCATACATCACGTTGTTCCTACTCGTCTCCTTCTAGGAGAACATTTATGTCAATCAGTCAGTGGTAATCGAGCTTTATATAATATAAACTAGTATTTCGGGCAGTGTGCGGGCCGCATGCGGCCCGCATTTATCGTTGTGCAAGTTTGAACTATATCAAAACACCTAGTACATAAAAAAAAATGTTCAAAACTCCAATAGAAATATGAAATCCCAAATAAACTTGTAATACAGTAGAGAACCATACTGTAGCTACTAAAGCAGATTCACCCTACTGCCAAAAAAAGGTGGTACGGGCAGAATGGTACCAAGGTTCTGAGTCACTTTTGTTAAGGAACCCCACTCGTAGGTGCTTTGGTTATCGCGGGCAGTTGCCATGGAGACCAGTCGGAGACGTGGAAAAAACTCTCAAGTCGGAGCTCGGCCTTCGGCCTCGCAAGTTACTAATACGGCTCGGCCTGCGGCCTCGCCAAGCGCTCGCCCTTCGGGCTCACGCACACTACGCTCGGCCTTCGGCCTCGCGAGCCGAAAGTTCGGCCTTCGGCCTCACCAGAAGCTCGCCCTTCGGGCTCGCTTTGCACTTATGTTGGACAGTAACTCCAAATTCAGTCAAAAATCCCACAAAAACTCCTAATACAGTCGAAAATATAAGGTAATACACACCAAATGCAGTATAAAGAATGATAGGAGCACCTGGCACAAATCCAAAATGGCGGATTTCAAGAAGGCCCCCATACAAACTGCTCCGCCCCTACTGAACCTCGGCCTAAAGGCCTCGCTTCAGCAGGCTCGGAGCATTTTGTATGGCGGCCATCTTGAAATCCGCCATTTTGGATTTTTGACAGGTGTCATTCGACTGCTCTCCCGATTCCCTATGACATTTGTTCAAACACCCCTTACTTATCTCTTACCGTTTTCGAGATACGTCATCCATCTACACTTGGCAGGCGTCTTTTTTATGATTTTCGATTTTTCCCATACTCACCTAAACTCCCTCTACACTTTTCCCATACATCACTTTCTTCCTACTCGACTCCTTCTGGGAGAACAATCATGTCAGTCAGTGAATCAGTCAGTCAGTGAGTCAGTGTACGGTAATCCAGCTTTATATATTATAAACTAGTTTTTCGGGCAGTGTGCGGGCCGCATGCGGCCCGCATTTATCGTTATGCAGTACTAAACTTAACCTTAACCCCTTATACATTAAAAAAAAACAAGTTCAAAACTCCAATAGAAGTATGAAATCCCAAATAAACTCTCCATACAATAAAGAACCATACTATAGCCACTAAAGCAGATTCACCCTACTGCCATAAAAAGGTGGTACGCGCAGAATGGTACCAAGGTTCTGAGTAACTTTTGTTAAGGAACCCCACTCGTAGGTGCTTCGGTTACCGCGGGCAGTTGCCATGGAGACCAGTCGGAGACGTGGAAAAAACTCTCAAGTCGGAGCTCGGCCTTCGGCCTCGCAAGTTACTAATACGGCTCGGCCTACGGCCTCGCCAAGCGCTCGCCCTTCGGGCTCACGCACCCTACGCTCGGCCTTCGGCCTCGCGAGCCGAAAGTTCGGCCTTCGGCCTCACCGGGAGCTCGCCCTTCGGGCTCGCTATACACTAATGTTGGACAGTAACTCCAAATTCAGTCAAAAATCCCTTAAAAACTCCTAATACAGTCGAAAGATAAGGAAAAACACTCCAAATGCAGTATAAAGAATGATAGGAGCACGTAAGACACATCCAAAATGTCATTCGACTGCTCTCCTTATTCCCTATGACATATTTTCAAAAACCCCCTACCTATCTATTACCGTTTTCGAGATTCGTGATTTATCTGCACTTGGCAGACGTCATCGAAAAAAATTTTTCATATTTGGAATAAGGACGTCCAGAACAACCTAGATATAAAATTTAAGCCAAATCGGAGTACTTTTTTTTACTTGGCAGACGTCATCGAAAAAAAATTTTTTTATTTGGAATAAGGACACCCCGAACCACCTAAATATCGAGTTTCAGCCAAATCGGAGTAACTTGTTTTACTTGGCAGACGTCATCGAAAAAAAAATTTTAGATTTGGAATAAGGACACCCAGAACCACCTAAATATCGAGTTTCAGCCAAATCGGAGTAACTTTTTTTTCTTGGCAGACGTCATCGAAACAAAAATTTTTTATTTAGAATAAGGACGTCCAGAACCACATAAATATCGAGTTTCAGCCAAATCGGAGTAACTTTTTTTACTTGGCAGACGTCATCGAAATAAAAATTTCATATTTTGAATAAGGATGACGAGAACAACCTATATATCGATTTTCAGCCAAATCGGTGCAAGTCTGAGCTCGGCCTTCGGCCTCGCAAGTTACTAAGACGGCTCGACCTGCGGCCTCGCGCACCGTCCACTCGGCCTACGGCCTCGCGGCCTGAAAGTTCGGCCTTCGGCCTCACCAGTAGCTCGCCCTTCGGGCTCGCTACACGGCCAGTAGGACAATTACTCCAAATTCAGTTGAAAATCCCACAAAAACTCCTAATACAGTCGACATTGTAAGGTCAAATACTCCAAATAATGTATGAAGAATGAGAGTAGCACATTTGACAGGTGTCATTCGACTGCTCTCCCGATTCCCTATGACATTTGTTCAAACACCTCAAACCTATCTCTTACCGTTTTCGAGATACGTAGTCCAGCTTTACTTGGCAGGCGTCATTTCTAGGGTTTTTAATTTTTTCCCTACTCAGCTAAACCCCTTAGTCATTTTCGTAATACATTACTATAACCGTACTCAACTCTTTCTGGTAGAACCAGCTACATTTTTGAGGGACCGAAGGATTTTGTATGGCGGCCATTTTGAAATCCGCCATTTTGGATTTTTGACAGATGTCACCCGACTGCTCTCCTGATTCCCTATGACATTTGGTCAAGCACCCCCTACCTATCTCTTACCGTTTCAGAGATACGCCATCCAATTTTACTTGGCAGACGTCATCTTTGAGTTTTCGGATTTTTCCCATACTCACACAAACCCCCAGAACATTTTTGCTATACATTACTTTCTTCCTACTCGACTCCTTCTGGGAGAACAATTATGTCAGTGAGTCAGTCAGTGAGTCAGTCAGTGTACGGTAATCCAGCTTTATATATTATAACTAGTTATTCGGGCAGTGTGCGGGCCGCATGCGGCCCGCATTTATCGTTGTGCAAGTTTGAACAATATCAAAACACCTTATATATTAAAAAAAAAATTCAAAACACCAAAAGATGTACGATTTCCCATACAAACACTTAATACATTAGAAAACCGTACTGTAGCCACCAAACCAAATTCACCCTACTGCCATAAAAAGGTGGTACGGGCAGAATGGTACCAAGGTTCTGAGTCACTTTTGTTAAGGAACCCCACTCGTAGGTGCTTCGGTTACCGCGGGCAGTTGCCATGGAGACCTGTCGGTGACGTGGAAAATACTCTCGAGTCGGAGCTCGGCCTTCGGCCTCGCAAGTTACTAACATGGCTCGGCCTGCGGCCTCGCCAAGCGCTCGCCCTTCGGGCTCACGCACCATACGCTCGGCCTTCGGCCTCGCGAACCGAAAGTTTGCCCTTCGGCCTCACCCGGAGCTCGCCCTTCGGGCTCGCTATACACTATTATAGGACAGTAACTCCAAATTCAGTCAAAAATCCCACAAAAACTCCTAATACAGTCGAAAATGAAGGTAAAACACTCCAAATGCAGTATGAAGAGTGAGAGGAGCACGTGGAGCACATCCAAAATGTCGGATTTCAAGATGGCCGCCATACAAACTGCTCCGCCCCTACTGAAGCTCGGCCTAACGGCCTCGCTTCAGCAGGCTCGGAGCATTTTGTATGGCGGCCATCTTGAAATCCGCCATTTTGGATTTTTGACAGGTGTCATTCGACTGCTCTCCCAATTCACTATGACATTTGTTCAAACACCCCCTACCTATCTCTTACCGTTTTCGAGATACCTCATACACCTTTACTTGGCAGGCGTCTTTTTAATGATTTTCGATTTTTCTCATACTCACCAAAACCCCCCGAACATTTTTGCCATACTTCATTTTTACCCTACTCTGCTCCTTCTAGGAGAACATTTATGTCAGTGAGTCAGTGAGTCAGTGGTAATCGAGCTTTATATATTATAAACTAGTTTTTCGGGCAGTGTGCGGGCCGCATGCGGCCCGCATTTATCGTTATGCAATTTGAAACAATATCAAAACACCTTATACATTTAAAAAAAAAAACAATATTCTATAACAGTATGAAATCCCATATAAACTCCTTATACAGTAGAGAACCAAACTATAGCCACCAAACCAGATTCACCCTACTGCCATAAAAAAAGTGGTACGGGCAGAATGGTACCAAGATTCTGAGTAACTTTTGTTAAAGAACCCCACTCGTAGGAGCTTCGCTTACCACGGGCAGTTGCCATGGAGACCATTCGGAGACGTGGAAAATACTCTCAAGTCGGAGCTCGGCCTTCGGCCTCGCAAGTTACTAACACGGCTCGGCCTCTGGCCTCGCCATGCGCTCGCCCTTCGGGCTCACGCCCCATACGCTCGGCCTTCGGCCTCGCGGGCCGAAAGTTCGGCCTTCGGCCTCACCAGAAGCTCGCCCTTCGGGCTCGCTACTACACTAATGTAGGACAGTTACTCCAAATTCAGTCAAAAATCCCACAAAAACTCCTAATACAGTCGAAAATAAAGATAAAAAACTCCAAATGCAGTATAAAGAATGATAGGAGCACGTAAGACACATCCAAAATGTCGGATTTCAAGACGGCCACCATACAAACTGCTCCGCCCCTACTGAAGCTCGGCCTAACGGCCTCGCTTCAGCAGGCTCGGATCACTTTGTATGGCGGCCATCTTGAAATCCGCCATTTTGGATTTTTGACAGGTGTCATTCGACTGCTCTCCCGATTCCCTATGACATTTGTTCAAACACCCCCTACCTATCTCTTACCGTTTTTGAGATATGTCATCCATCTTTACTTGGCAGGCGTCTTTTTATGATTTTCGATTTTTCTCATACTCACCAAAACCCCCCGAACATTTTTGCCATACATCATTTTAACCCTACTCTACTCCTTCTAGGCGAACATTTATGTCAGTCAGTCAGTCAGTGAGTCAGTCAGTGGTAATCGAGCTTTATATATTATAAATAATAACTAGTTTTTCGGGCAGTGTGCGGGCCGCATGCGGCCCGCATTTATCGTTATGCAGTACTAAACTATATCAAAACTCCTGATACGTTGGAAAAAGTATGTTCAAAACTCCAATAGAATTATGAAATCCCATATAAACTCTCAATACAATATAGAACCATACTGTAGCCACTAAAGCAGATTCACCCTACTGCCATAAAAAGGTGGCACGGGCAGTATGGTACCAAGGTTCTGAGTCACTTTTGTTAAGGAACCCCACTCGTAGGTGCTTCGGATACCGCGGGCAGTTGCCATGGAGACCAGTCGGAGACGTGAAAAAAACTCTCAAGTCGGAGCTCGGCCTTCGGCCTCGCAAGTTACTAATACGGCTCGGCCTACGGCCTCGCCAAGCGTTCGCCCTTCGGGCTCACGCACCATACGCTCGGCCTTCGGCCTCGCGGACCGAAAGTTCGGCCTTTGGCCTCAACAGGTAATTGCCCTTTGGGCTCGCTATACACTAATGTAGGACAGTTACTCCAAATTCAGTCCAAATTCCCACAAAAACTCCTAATACAGTCGAAAATGTAGGTAAAACACTCCAAATGCAGTATAAAGAATGATAGGAGCACGTGTGACACATCCAAAATGTCGGATTTCAAGATGGCCCCCATACAAACTGCTCCGCCCCTACTGAAGCTCGGCCTAAAGGCCTCGCTTCAGCAGGCTCGGATCACTTTGTATGGCGGCCATCTTGAAATCCGCCATTTTGGAATTTTGACAGGTGTCATTCGACTGCTCTCCCGATTCCCTATGACATTTGTTCAAACACCCCTTACTTATCTCTTACCGTTTTCGAGATACGTCATCCATCTACACTTGGCAGGCGTCTTTTTAATGATTTTCGATTTTTCCCATACTCACCAAAACCACCCGAACATTTTTGCCATACTTCATTTTTACCCTACTCTGCTCCTTCTAGGAGAACATTTATGTCAATCAGTCAGTCAGTCAGTCAGTGAGTGGTAATCGAGCTTTATATATTATTAACTAGTTTTTCGGGCAGTGTGCGGGCCGCATGCGGCCCGCATTTATCGTTGTGCAAGTTTGAACAATATCAAAACACCTTATACATTAAAAAAAGTATGTTCAAAACTCCATTAGAAGTATGAAATCCCATATTAATACTCAATACAATAAAGAACAATACTGTAGCCACTAAAACAGATTCACCCTACTGCCATAAAAAGGTGGTACGGGCAGAAAGGTACCAAGGTTCTGAGTCACTTTTGTTAAGGAACCCCACTCGTAGGTGCTTCGCTTACCGCGGGCAGTTGCCATGGAGACCAGTCGGAGACGTGGAAAAAACTCTCAAGTCGGAGCTCGGCCTTCGGCCTCGCAAGTTACCAACATGGCTCGGCCTGCGGCCTCGCCAAGAGCTCGGCCTTCGGGCTCGCACGTCATACGCTCGGCCTTCGGCCTCGCGGACTGAAAGTTCGGCCTTCGGCCTCACCAGGAGCTCGCCCTTCGGGCTCGCTACTACACTTATGTAGGACAGTAACTCCAAATTCAGTCAAAAATCCCACAAAAACTCCTAATACAGTCGAAAATATAAGGTAATACACTCCAAATGCAGTATAAAGAATGATAGGAGCACCTGGGACAAATCCAAAATGGCGGATTTCAAGAAGGCCATCATACAAACTGCTCCGCCCCTACTGAACCTCGGCCTAACGGCCTCGCTTCAGCAGGCTCGGATCAATTTGTATGGCGGCCATCTTGAAATCCGCCATTTTGGATTTTTGACAGGTGTCATTCGACTGCTCTCCAGATTCCCTATGACATTTGTTCAAACACCCCCTACCTATCTCTTACCGTTTTTGAGATATGTCATCCATCTTTACTTGGCAGGCGTCTTTTTAATGATTTTCGATTTTTCTCATACTCACCAAAACCCCCCGAACATTTTTGTCCTACATCATTTTAACCCTACTCTACTCCTTCTAGGAGAACATTTATGTCAGTCAGTCAGTCAGTGAGTCAGTCAGTGGTAATCGAGCTTTATATATTATAAACTAGTTTTTCGGGCAGTGTGCGGGCCGCATGCGGCCCGCATCTATCTTGAGTCAGTTGTGACTGTCATAAAAGCACGTTATACATTAAAAAAAAGTAATGTCCGAAACTCCAATAGATGTATGAAATCCCATATAAACTCTCAATACAATACAGAACCATACTGTAGCCACTAAAGCAGATTCACCCTACTGCCATAAAAAGGTGGTACGGGCAGAATGGTACCAAGGTTCTGAGTCACTTTTGTTAAGGAACCCCACTCGTAGTTGCTGCGGTTACCGCAGGCAGTTGCCATGGAGACCAGTCGGAGATGTGGAAAATACTCTTAAGTCGGAGCTCGGCCTTCGGCCTCGCAAGTTACTAATACGGCTCGGCCTACGGCCTCGCCAGGCGCTCGCCCTTCGGGCTCACGCATCATACGCTCGGCCTTCGGCCTCGCGGACCGAAAGTTCGGCCTTCGGCCTCACCAGAAGCTCGCCCTTCGGGCTCGCTACTTCACTTATGTAGGACAGTAACTCCAAATTTAGTCAAAAATCCCACAAAAACTCCTAATACAGTCGAAAATATTAGGTAAAACACTCCAAATGCAGTATAAAGAATGATAGGAGCACGTGGGTCACATCCAAAATGTCGGATTTCAAGACAGCCACCATACAAACTGCTCCGCCTCTACTGAAGCTCGGCCTAACGGCCTCGCTTCAGCAGGCTCGGATCACTTTGTATGGCGGCCATCTTGAAATCCACCATTTTGGATTTTTGACAGATGTCATCCGACTGCTCTCCCAATTCCCTATGACATTTGTTCAAACACCCTCTACCTATCTTGTACCGTTTTTGAGATATGTCATTCATCTTTACTTGGCAGGCGTCTTTTTAATGATTTTCGATTTTTCTCATACTCACCTAAACCCGCCGAACATTTTTGCCATACTTCATTTTTACCCTACTCTGCTCCTTCTAGGAGAACATTTATGTCAGTGAGTCAGTGAGTCAGTCAGTGGTAATCGAGCCTTATATATTATAAATAACTAGTATTTCGGGCAGTGTGCGGGCCGCATGCGGCCCGCATCTATCTTGAGTCAGTAGGAATTGTCAAATAAACACCAGAGACATTAAAAAAAAGTATGTTCAAAACACCAATAGAAGTATGAAATCCCAAATAAACTCTCCATACAATAAAGAACCATACTGTAGCCACTAAAGCAGATTCACCCTACTGCCATAAAAAGGTGGTACGGGCAGAATGGTACCAAGGTTCTGAGTCACTTTTGTTAAGGAACCCCACTCGTAGGTGCTTCGGTTACCGCGGGCAGTTGCCATGGAGACCAGTCGGAGATGTGGAAAATACTCTCAAGTCGGAGCTCGGCCTTCGGCCTCGCAAGTTACTAACACGGCTCGGCCTCCGGCCTCGCCAAGCGCTCGCCCTTCGGGCTCACGCACCATGCGCTCGGCCTTCGGCCTCGCGAGCCGAAAGTTCGGCCTTCGGCCTCACCAGAAGCTCGCCCTTCGGGCTCGCTATACACCAATGTAGGACAGTAACTCCAAATTCAGTCGAAAATCCCACAAAAACTCCTAATACAGTCGAAAATATAAGGTAAAACACTCCAAATGCAGTATAAAGAATGATAGGAGCACGTAAAACACATCCAAAATGTCGGATTTCAAGACGGCCACCATACAAACTGCTCCGCCCCTACTGAAGCTCGGCCTAACGGCCTCGCTTCAGCAGGCTCGGATCACTTTGTATGGCGGCCATCTTGAAATCCGCCATTTTGGATTTTTGACAGGTGTCATTCGACTGCTCTTCCAATTCCCTATGACATTTGTTCAAACACCCCCTACCTATCTTGTACCGTTTTCGAGATACGTCATTCATCTTTACTTGGCAGGCGTCTTTTTAATGATTTTCGATTTTTCTCATACTCACCAAAACCACCCGAACATTTTTGCCATACTTCATTTTTACCCTACTCTACTCCTTCTAGGAGAACATTTATGTCAATCAGTCAGTCAGTCAGTCAGTGAGTGGTAATCGAGCTTTATATATTATTAACTAGTTTTTCGGGCAGTGGGCGGGCCGCATGCGGCCCGCATCTATCTTAAGTCAGTAGGAACTGTCATAAAAAAACGTTATACATAAAAAAAAAGTGTCCAAAACTCCAATAGAAGTATGAAATCCCATATAAACTCTCAATACAATAATGAACCATACTGTAGCCACTAAAGCAGATTCACCCTACTGCCATAAAAAGGTGGTACGGGCAGAATGGAACCAAGGTTCTGAGTCACTTTTGTTAAGGAACCCCATTCGTAGGTGCTTCGGTTACCGCGGGCAGTTGCCATGGAGACCAGTCGGTGACGTGGAAAATACTCTCAAGTCGGAGCTCGGCCTTCGGCCTTGCAAGTTACTAACACGGCTTGGCCTGCGGCCTCGCCAAGCGCTCGCCCTTCGGGCTCACGCACAATACGCTCGGCCTTCGGCCTCGCGAGCCGAAAGTTCGGCCTTCGGCCTCACCAGGAGCTCGCCCTTCGGGCTCGCTACTACACTAACGTAGGACAGTAACTCCAAATTCAGTCCAAAATCCCACAAAAACTCCTAATACAGTCGAAAATATAAGGTAAAACACTCCAAATGCAGTATAAAGAATGATAGGAGCACGTGGGTCACCTCCAAAATGTCGGATTTCAAGACAGCCACCATACAAACTGCTCCGCCTCTACTGAAGCTCGGCCTAACGGCCTCGCTTCAGCAGGCTCGGATCACTTTGTATGGCGGCCATCTTGAAATCCACCATTTTGGATTTTTGACAGATGTCATCCGACTGCTCTCCCAATTCCCTATGACATTTGTTCAAACACCCTCTACCTATCTTGTACCGTTTTTGAGATATGTCATTCATCTTTACTTGGCAGGCGTCTTTTTAATGATTTTCGATTTTTCTCATACTCACCTAAACCCGCCGAACATTTTTGCCATACTTCATTTTTACCCTACTCTGCTCCTTCTAGGAGAACATTTATGTCAGTGAGTCAGTGAGTCAGTCAGTGGTAATCGAGCCTTATATATTATAATAACTAGTTTTTCGGGCAGTGTGCGGGCCGCATGCGGCCCGCATTTATCGTTATGCAGTACTAAACTATATGAAAACACCTGAAACATTAAAAAAAAATGTGTTCAAAACTCCATTAGAAGTATGAAATCCCATATAAACTTGTAATAGAGTAGAGAACCATACTGTAGCAACCAAACCAGATTCACCCTACTGCCATAAAAAGGTGGTACGGGCAGAATGGTACCAAGGTTCTCAGTCTCTTTTGTTAAGGAACCCCACTCGTAGGTGCTTCGGTTACCGCGGGCAGTTGCCATGGAGACCAGTCGGTGACGTGGAAAATACTCTCAAGTCGGAGCTCGGCCTACGGCCTCGCAAGTTACTAACACGGCTCGGCCTGCGGCCTCGCCATGCGTTCGCCCTTCGGGCTCACGCACCATACGCTCGCCCTTCGGCCTCGCGAGCCGAAAGTTCGGCCTTCGGCCTCACCAGGAGCTCGCCCTTCGGGCTCGCTACTACACTTATGTAGGACAGTAACTCCAAATTCAGTAAAAAATCCCACAAAAACTCCTAATACAGTCTAAAATAAAGATGAAACACTCCAAATGCAGTATAAAGAATGATAGGAGCACGTAAGACACATCCAAAATGTCAGATTTTAAGACGGCCACCATACAAACTGCTCCGCCCCTACTGAAGCTCGGCCTAACGGCCTCGCTTCAGCAGGCTCGGATCACTTTGTATGGCGGCCATCTTGAAATCCGCCATTTTGGATTTTTGACAGGTGTCATTCGGCTGCTCTCCCGATTCCCTATGACATTTGTTCAAACTCCCTTTACCTATCTCTTACCGTTTTTGAGATATGACATCCATCTTTACTTGGCAGGCGTCTTTTTAATGATTTTCGATTTTTCTCATACTCACCTAAACCCCCCGAACATTTTTGCCCTACATCACTGTGCTCCTACTCGTCTTCTTCTAGGAGAACATTTATGTCAATGAGTGAGTCAGTCAGTGAGTCAGTGGTAATCGAGCTTTATATATTATAACTAGTTTTTCGGGCAGTGTGCGGGCCGCATGCGGCCCGCATTTATCGTTGTGCAAGTTTGAACAATATCAAAACACCTTGTACATTAAAAAAAAATATTTCAAAACACCAAAAGATGTACGATTTCCCATACAAACTCTTAATGCAATAAGGAACCAAACTGTAGCCACCAAACCAGATTCACCCTACTGCCATAAAAAGGTGGTACGGGCAGAATAGTACCAAGGTTCTGAGTCACTTTTGTTAAGGATACCCACTCGTAGGTGCTTCGGTTACCGCAGGCAGTTGCCATGGAGACCAGTCAGTGACGTGGAAAATACTCTCAAGTCGGAGCTCGGCCTTCGGCCTCGCAAGTTACTAATACGGCTTTGCCTACGGCCTCGCCAAGCGCTCGCCCTTCGGGCTCACGCATCATACGCTTGGCCTTCGGCCTCGCGGACCGAAAGTTCGGCCTTCGGCCTTACCAGGAGCTCGCCCTTCGGGCTCGCTACTACACTAACGTAGGACAGTAACTCCAAATTCAGTCAAAACTCCCACAAAAACTCCTAATACAGTTGAAAATAAAGGTAAAACACTCCATATGCAGTATAAAGAATGATAGGAGCATGTAAGACACATCCAAAATGTCGGATTTCAAGACGGCCACCATACAAACTGCTCCGCCCCTACTGAAGCTCGGCCTAACGGCCTCGCTTCAGCAGGCTCGGATCAATTTGTATGGCGGCCATCTTGAAATCCGCCATTTTGGATTTTTGACAGATGTCATTCGACTGCTCTCCTTATTCCCTATGACATTTGTTCAAACACCCCCTACCTATCTCTTACCGTTTTTGAGATACGTCATCCATCTTCACTTGGCAGGCGTCTTTTTAATGATTTTCGATTTTTCTCATACTCATCAAAACCCCTCGAACATTTCTGCCATACATCATTTTAGCCCTACTATGCTCCTTCTAGGAGAACATTTATGTCAATCAGTCAGTCAGTGAGTCAGTGGTAATCGAGCCTTATATATTATAAATAATAATAAATTATAAACTAGTTATTCGGGCAGTGTGCGGGCCGCATGCGGCCCGCATCTATCTTGAGTCATTTGGAAATTTCACATAAACCCCTAATACATTAAGAAAAAGAATGTTCAAAACTCCAATGGAAGTATGAAATCCCATAAAAACTCTCAATACAATAAAGAACCATACTGCAGCCACTAAAGCAAATTCACCCTACTGCCACAAAAAGGTGGTACGGGCAGAATGGGACCAAGGTTCTGAGTCACTTTTGTTAAGGAACCCCACTCGTAGGTGCTTTGGTTATCGCGGCAGTTGCCATGGAGACCAGTCGGAGACGTGGAAAATACTCTTAAGTCGGAGCTCGGCCTTCGGCCTCGCAAGTTACTAATACGGCTCGGCCTGCGGCCTCGCCAAGCGCTCGCCCTTCGGGCTCGCGCACCAATCGCTCGGCCTTCGGCCTCGCGGACCGAAAGTTCGGCCTTCGGCCTCACCGGAAGCTCGCCCTTCGGGCTCGCTATACACTAATGTAGGACAGTCACTCCAAATTCACTCAAAAATCCCACAAAAACTCCTAATACAGTCGAAAATATAAGGTAAAACACTCCATATGCAATATAAAGAATGATAGGAGCACGTGGGTCACATCCAAAATGTCGGATTTCAAGATGGCCACCATACAAACTGCTCCGCCCCTACTGAAGCTCGGCCTAACGGCCTCGCTTCAGCAGGCTCGGAGCATTTTGTATGGCGGCCATCTTGAAATCCGCCATTTTGGATTTTTGACAGATGTCATTCGACTGCTCTCCCGATTCCCTATGACATTTGTTCAAACACCCCCTACCTATCTTGTACCGTTTTTGAGATACGTCATCCATCTTTACTTGGCAGGCGTCTTTTTAATGATTTTCGATTTTTCTCATACTTACCAAAACCATCCGAACATTTTTGCCATACTTCATTTTTACCCTACTCTGCTCCTTCTAGGAGAACATTTATGTCAATCAGTCAGTCAGTCAGTGAGTGGTAATCGAGCTTTATATATTATAAACTAGTATTTCGGGCAGTGTGCGGGCCGCATGCGGCCCGCATCTATCTTTAGTCATTTGAAAATTTCACAGAAACACCTAATACGTGAAAAAAGTGTGTTCAAAACTCCAATAGATGTATGAAATCCCATATAAACTCTCAATACAATAAAGAACCATACTGTAGCCACAATAGCAAATTCACCCTACCGCCATAAAAAGGTGGTACGGGCAGAATGGTACCAAGGTTCTGAGTCACTTTTGTTAAGGAACCCCACTCGTAGGTGCTTTGGTTATCGCGGGCAGTTGCCATGGAGACCAGTCGGAGACGTGGAAAAAACTCTCAAGTCGGAGCTCGGCCTTTGGCCTCGCAAGTTACTAATACGGCTCGGCCTACGGCCTCGCAAAGCGCTCGCCCTTCGGGCTCACGCACCCTACGCTCGGCCTTCGGCCTCGCGAGCCGAAAGTTCGGCCTTCGGCCTCACCGGGAGCACGCCCTTCGGGCTCGCTATACACTAAAGTTGGACAGTAACTCCAAATTCAGTCAAAAATCTCACAAAAACTCCTAATACAGTCGATAATTAAGGAAAAACACTCCAAATGCATTATAAAGAATGATAGGAGCACGTAAGACACATCCAAAATGTCATTCGACTGCTCTCCTTATTCCCTATGACATATTTTCAAAAACCCCCTACCTATCTATTACCGTTTTCGAGATACGTGATTTATCTGCACTTGGCAGACGTCATCGAAAATAAAATTTCATATTTGGAATACGGACGTCGAGAACAACCTAGATATCGATTTTCAGCCGAATCGGTGCCAGTCTGAGCTCGGCCTTCGGCCTCGCAAGTTACTAACATGGCTCGGAGTACTTTTTTTTACTTGGCAGACGTCATCGAAAAAAAACTTTTTGATTTGGAATAAGGACACCCAGAACCACCTAAATATCGAGTTTCATCCAAATCGGAGTAACTTGTTTTACTTGGCAGACGTCATCGAAAAAAGATTTTTAAATTTGAAATAAGGACGTCCAGAACCACCTAAATATCGAGTTTCAGCCAAATCGGAGTAACTTTTTTTACTTGGCAGACGTCATCGAAAAAAAAAATTTTTATTTCGAATAAGGACATCCAGAACCACCTAAATATCAAGTTTCATCCAAATCGGAGTAACTTTTTTTACTTGGCAGACGTCATCGAAAAAAGATTTATAAATTTGAAATAAGGACGTCCAGAACCACCTAAATATCGAGTTTTAGCCAAATCGGAGTAACTTTATTTACTTGGCAGACGTCATCGAAATAAAAATTTCATATTTGGAATAAGGATGACGAGAACAACCTATATATCGATTTTCAGCCGAATCGGTGCCAGTCTGAGCTCGGCCTTCGGCCTCGCAAGTTACTAACATGGCTCGGCCTGCGGCCTCGCCTAGCGCTCGCCCTACGGGCTTGCGCACCATCCGCTCGGCCTACGGCCTCGCGGCCTTAAAGTTCGGCCTTCGGCCTCACCAGAAGCTCGCCCTTCGGGCTCGCTACACGGCCAGTAGGACAATTACTCCAAATTCAGTTGAAAATCCCACAAAAACTCCTAATACAGTCGACATTGTAAGGTCAAATACTCCAAATAATGTATAAAGAATGAGAGTAGCACATTTGACAGGTATCATTCTACTGCTCTCCCGATTCCCTATGACATTTGTTCAAACACCCCAAACCTATCTCTTACCGTTTTCGAGATACGTAGTCCAGCTTTACTTGGCAGGCGTCATTTCTAGGGTTTTTAATTTTTTCCCTACTCAGCTAAACCCCTTAGTCATTTTCGTAATACATTACTATAACCGTACTCAACTCTTTCTGGTAGAACCAGCTACTTTTTTAAGGGATCGAACGATTTTGTATGGCGGCCATTTTGAAATCCGCCATTTTGAATTTTTGACAAATGTCATCCGACTGCTCTCCCGATTCCCTATGACATTTGGTCAAGCACCCCCTACCTATCTCTTACCGTTTCAGAGATACGCTATCCCATTTTACTTGGCAGACGTCATCTTTGAGTTTTCGGATTTTTCCCATACTCAGACAAACGCCCAGAACATTTTTGCTATACATTACTTTCTTCCTACTCGACTCCTTCTGGGAGAACAATTATGTCAGTCAGTGAGTGAGTCAGTGTACGGTAATCCAGCTTTATATATTATAAACTAGTTTTTCGGGCAGTGTGCGGGCCGCATGCGGCCCGCATTTATCGATATGCAATTTTAAACTATATCAAAACACCTAATACATAAAAAAATAATGTTCAAAACTCCAATAGAAATATGAAATCCCAAATAAACTTGTAATACAGTAGAGAACCATACTGTAGCTACTAAAGCAGATTCACCCTACTGCCATAAAAAGGTGGTACGGGCAGAATGGGACCAGGGTTCCGAGTCACTTTTGTTAAGGAACCCCACTCGTAGGTGCTTCGCTTACCGCGGGCAGTTGCCATGGAGACCAGTCGAAGACGTGGAAAAAACTATCAAGTCGGAGCTCGGCCTTCGGCCTCGCAAGTTACCAACACGGCTCGGCCTACGGCCTCGCCAAGCGTTGCCCTTCGGGCTCACGCACCAAACGCTCGGCCTTCGGCCTCGCGAGCCGAAAGTTCGGCCTTCGGCCTCACCAGAAGCTCGCCCTTCGGGCTCGCTATAGATTATCGTAAGACATTAACTCTAAATTCAGTCAAAAATCCCACAAAAACTCCTAATACAGTCGAAAATGAAGGTAAAACACTCCAAATGCAGTATGAAGAATGAGAGGAGCACGTGTGACATATCCAAAATCTCGGATTTCAAGACGGCCACCATACAAACTGCTCCGCCCCTACTGAAGCTCGGCCTAAAGGCCTCGCTTCAGCAGGCTCGGATCACTTTGTATGGCGGCCATCTTGAAATCCGCCATTTTGGATTTTTGACATATGTCATCCGACTGCTCTCCCGATTCCCTATGACATTTGTTCAAACACCCCCTACCCATCTTGCACCGTTTTCGAGATACGTCATCCATCTTTACTTGGCAGGCGTCATTTTTATGATTTTCGATTTTTCTCATACTCACCAAAACCACCCGAACATTTTTGCCATACTTTATTTTTACCCTACTCTGCTCCTTCTAGGAGAACATTTATGTCAATCAGTCAGTGGTAATCGAGCTTTATATAATATAAACTAGTTTTTCGGGCAGTGTGCGGGCCGCATGCGGCCCGCATCTATCTTGAGTCAGTAATAACTGCCAAAAAAACACCTCATGCATAAAAAAATAAGTTCAAAACTCTAAGAGAAGTATGAAATCCCATATAAACTCTCAATACAATAAAGAACCATACTGTAGCCACTAAAGCAGATTCACCCTACTGCCATAAAAAGGTGGTACGGGCAGAATGGGACCAAGGTTCTGAGTCACTTTTGTTAAGGAACCCCACACGTAGGTGCTTCGGTTACCGCAGGCAGTTGCCATGGAGAACAGTCGGTGACGTGGAAAATACTCTCGAGTCGGAGCTCGGCCTTCGGCCTCGCAAGTTACTAACACGGCTCGGCCTGCGGCCTCGCCAAGCGCTCGCCCTTCGGGCTCGCGCACCATTCGCTCGGCCTTCGGCCTCGCGGACCGAAAGTTCGGCCTTCGGCCTCACCAGGTGGTTGCCCTTTGGGCTCGCTATACACTAATGTAGGACAGTTACTCCAAATTCAGTCAAAAAACCCACATAAACTCCTAATACAGTCGAAAATATATGGTAAAACACTCCAAATGCAGTATGAAGAATGAGAGGAGCACCTGGGACAAATCCAAAATGGCGGATTTCAAGAAGGCCACCATACAAACTGCTCCGCCCCTACTGAAGCTCGGCCTAAAGGCCTCGCTTCAGCAGGCTCGGAGCATTTTGTATGGCGGCCATCTTGAAATCCGCCATTTTGGATTTTTGACAGTTGTCATCCGGCTGCTCTCCCGATTCCCTATGACATTTGTTCAAACACCCCCTACCTATCTTGTACCGTTTTTGAGATATGTCATTCATCTTTACTTGGCAGGCGTCATTTTTATGATTTTCGATTTTTCTCATACTCACCAAAACCCCCCGAACATTTTTGCCATACATCATTTTTACCCTACTCGTCTCCTTCTAGGAGAACATTTATGTCAATCAGTCAGTCAGTCAGTGAGTGGTAATCGAGCTTTATATATTATAAACTAGTTTTTCGGGCAGTGTGCGGGCCGCATGCGGCCCGCATTTATCGATATGCAATTTTAAACTATATCAAAACACCTAATACATAAAAAAATAATGTTCAAAACTCCAATAGAAATATGAAATCCCAAATAAACTTGTAATACAGTAGAGAACCATACTGTAGCTACTAAAGCAGATTCACCCTACTGCCATAAAAAGGTGGTACGGGCAGAATGGTACCAAGGTTCTGAGTCACTTTTGTTAAGGAACCCCACTCGTAGGTGCTTCGCTTACCGCGGGCAGTTGCCATGGAGACCAGTCAGAGACGTGGAAAAAACTCTCAAGTCGGAGCTCGGCCTTCGGCCTCGCAAGTTACCAACACGGCTCGGCCTGCGGCCTCGCCAAGCGCTCGCCCTTCGGGCTCGCGCATCATACGCTCGGCCTTCGGCCTCGCGGACCGAAAGTTCGGCCTTCGGCCTCACCAGGAGCTCGCCCTTCGGGCTCGCTACTACACTAATGTAGGACAGTAACTCCAAATTCAGTCAAAAATCCCACAAAAACTCCTAATTCAGTCGAAAATGAAGGTAAAACACTCCAAATGCAGTATAAAGAATGATAGGAGCACGTGGGTCACATCCAAAATGTCGGATTTCAAGACGGCCACCATACAAACTGCTCCGCCCCTACTGAAGCTCGGCCTAAAGGCCTCGCTTCAGCAGGGCAGGATCATTTTGTATGGCGGCCATCTTGAAATCCGCCATTTTGGATTTTTGACAGATGTCATTCGACTGCTCTTCCTATTCCCTATGACATTTGTTCAAACACCCCCTACCTATCTCTTACCGTTTTCGAGATACGTCATCCATCTTCACTTGGCAGGCGTCTTTTTAATGATTTTCGATTTTTCTCGTACTCACCAAAACCCCCCGAACATTTTTGTCATACATCACGTTGTTCCTACTCGTCTCCTTCTAGGAGAACATTTATGTCAGTCAGTGAGTCAATGGTAATCGAGCTTTATATATTATAACTAGTATTTCGGGCAGTGTGCGGGCCGCATGCGGCCCGCATTTATCGTTGTGCAAGTTTGAACAATATCAAAACACCTTATACATTAAAAAAAATTATTTCAAAACACCTAAAGATGTACGATTTCCCATACAAACCCTTAATACAATAGAGAACCGTACTGTTATCACCAAACCAAATTCACCCTACTGCCATAAAAAGGTGGTACGGGCAGAATGGTACCAAGGTTCTGAATCACTTTTGTTAAGGAACCCCACTCGTAGGTGCTTCGGTTACCGCAGGCAGTTGCCATGGAGACCAGTCGGTGACGTGGAAAATACTCTCAAGTCGGAGCTCGGCCTTCGGCCTCGCAAGTTACTAATACGGCTCGGCCTGCGGCCTCGCCAAGCGCTCGCCCTTCGGGCTCGCGCACCATTCGCTCGGCCTTCGGCCTCGCGGACCGAAAGTTCGGCCTTCGGCCTCACCAGGAGCTCGCCCTTCGGGCTCGCTACTACACTTATGTAGGACAGTAACTCCATATTCAGTCAAAAATCCCACAAAAACTCCTAATACAGTCGAAAATATAAGGTAATACACTCCAAATGCAGTATAAAGAATGATAGGAGCACCTGGGACAAATCCAAAATGGCGGATTTCAAGACGGGCCCCATACAAACTGCTCCGCCCCTACTGAACCTCGGCCTAACGGCCTCGCTTCAGCAGGCTCGGATCAATTTGTATGGCGGCCATCTTGAAATCCGCCATTTTGGATTTTTGACAGAAGTCATTCGACTGCTCTCCCGATTCCCTATGACATTTGTTCAAACACCCCCTACCTATCTCTTACCGTTTTCGAGATACGTCATCCATCATCACTTGGCAGGCGTCTTTTTAATGATTTTCGATTTTTCTCATACTCACCAAAACCCTCCGAACATTTTTGCTATACTTCATTTTTACCCTACTCTGCTCCTTCTAGGAGAACATTTATGTCAGTGAGTCAGTCAGTCAGTCAGTGGTAATCGAGCTTTATATATTATAAATAATAAAAACTAGTTTTTCGGGCAGTGTGCGGGCCGCATGCGGCCCGCATTTATCGTTGTGCAAGTTTGAACAATATCAAAACACCTTATACATTTAAAAAAAAAACAATATTCTATAACAGTATGAAATCCCATATAAACTCCTTATACAGTAGAGAACCAAACTGTAGCCACCAAACCAGATTTACCCTACTGCCATAAAAAAGTGGTACGGGCAGAATGGTACCAAGATTCTGAGTCACTTTTGTTAAAGAACCCCACTCGTAGGTGTTTCGCTTACCACGGGCAGTTGCCATGGAGACCATTCGGAGACGTGGAAAATACTCTCAAGTCGGAGCTCGGCCTTCGGCCTCGCAAGTTACTAACACGGCTCGGCCTCCAGCCTCGCCATGCGCTCGCCCTTCGGGCTCACGCCCCATACGCTCGGCCTTCGGCCTCGCGGGCCGAAAGTTCGGCCTTGGGCCTCACCAGGAGCTCGCCCTTCGGGCTCGCTATACACTAACGTAGGACAGTAACTCCAAATTCAGTCGAAAATCCCACAAAAACTCCTAATACAGTCGAGAATATAAGGTAAAACACTCCAAATGCAGTATAAAGAATGATAGGAGCACGTGGGTCACATCCAAAATGTCAGATTTCAAGATGGCCACCATACAAACTGCTTCGCCCCTACTGAAGCTCGGCCTAACGGCCTCGCTTCAGCAGGCTCGGATCACTTTGTATGGCGGCCATCTTGAAATCCGCCATTTTGGATTTTTGACAGGTGTCATTCGACTGCTCTCTTAATTCCCTATGACATTTGTTCAAACACCTCCTACCTATCTTGCACCGTTTTCGAGATATGTCATTGGTGCATACAACCTCTAGCTTGGCCAGGGGATGATGCGCGCCTGCCACAATTAGAAATGTGGAACAGGATAACTTGCTGGTTCGCCGAAATCCTAGATGTTACTGATGAGTAAATGACGTTGCTAGTCCAACATACCAGAAAACCATGAAGAGAGCTACTGACCTTTGTAGAAGAATCCACTACGTCTCTGGAGGGTGTCCACCGGCGAAGGTTTATCTGGTCCATCCAGTAACTGATCAGTTATATGGTGCACTGCACTGCACAATCACTCTTCACAGATATTTTATGTATGAAGAAAAGTTTATAAACTATGTACTACGTGAGCAATATCGTTTGTTGACCGCGAAGGGGAGGGCCCATTCAATACCAGTTCCCACAGCAGACTGCCCGGCGCAGGGAGGCGCGGGCGAGAAGCCGGTGACACGACGAGAACAGGTTTCATAGTCGTACAAATATAAGTAACTCCCCTTGTATGGTACGTGGTAGTTGAAGTAAACAACGTCATATTATTGCGATATATAATTCAATATTTAAACTATAAATATTGGCGTAACCATTTCCCCCGGCTTGAAAGGTCCTACTTTCGAAACGCTAAAAGGAAAATGATTAAATTGCATATCATCTCAAATTTCCCTAAATTAATAGATCTCCTTACTAATTTTTAAATTATTATTAATTACAGATATAAGGTCATCTAACTACACTGCGATGCGAATTAAAACTAAATCTTACGCTAAGAAGAAAGGGCAAATAACAAATTCTTGGGTTGGCAGAGGGCACAACTTCACAACAGGCCGACTCTGCAAAATCCCACCTTTCGTCTTAACCGAAGCGACTCTACATACCCCCTTTTTGTCCGGAAAGATTTCAGTTATTAAACCTAACAGCCAATGTAGGGCCATAGAACTAGCGAGAGGGCCACCAATATGAATGAGACCATTATGAAGAAAAGGGCTCCATTTCTGAACTTGCTTTGAACATAGTTTATATTTATATATATTACGAGACAGACGATCAAGATCGGATTCGAAATGAAATCGCAGAACCGATCGCCACACCTTTGATTCAGCAAATTCTAAATCGGATGCGGTAATAGGTCCTTTAAGCAGCCATTTCAAGAGCCATTTGAACACGAAGCAAATGATTTTCAAATATTTCATCCAGGATGAAAACCTGGAATCGCGGTCATACAAAATGTCTTCAAAAGGTAGTTTTCTGTTCGAGCATTTTAGCGAAATAGCAGGTAAAGCAATAGGCTTCATTTCAGGAAGTTCTATCGCTTCACTGGTGACAAATGGTTTGACAGGCCATTCGGTGCGGGGAAGCCTAAGCCACAGTGGCCCATTCAGCCATAAAGGATGATGAACAAGCTGGGCTGGCGTTAAGCCGCGTGAGAGACAGTCACAAGGGTTCTCAGATCCTTTGACATTAAAGAAATGTTCAGCTGATAAATTCTCTTGAATTTTGGCGATGCGATTGGCGACATAAGTGTGCCAGCGATGCGGTGCGGAGTGAATCCAACTCAAAGTTACAGTTGAATCAGAAAAAGCTACGACAGCCTCAATGGCATGCCAAGCTGCGAAGAGGTCAAAAACTCGCTTTATCAAGGTTGATAAAAGTAGTGTGGCACATAACTCTAGGCGAGCAAGTGATACCATCTTCAGGGGTGCTACTTTAGACTTCGCACAAACCAGCGAGACGACGATGTTACCGTCTGGCTTGACCACGTGAGCATACACCATTCCGCCGTAAGCCTTCTCGCTAGCGTCAGCGTAACCGACCAGAGATACCCTACAGGTTTCTTCCACCCCAATATGGCGAGGGAATCTCATATGCGAAATAAGATACAGTTCCGCCTGAAATTGGTCCCATAGACGAACAATGCGAATTGGTGGAACATCATCCCAGCCAATCTTGACAAGCCAAAGCTCTTTTATGCGAAGCTTGGCTAGTGAAAAAAGTTTTATTATCAGTTGCTGAGCGCAGTTTATAGCAAGCGCCGTGGTAGGTATAGAACTGACTATATCATCCATATATATATCCCTATGTGCAATCTCACTCGAGAGAGGAAGGTTTTGACCTTCGTCTTGAACCAGTTGCTGAACAGTGCGGATGGCGATGAATGGCGAACATTTGAGCCCAAAGGGAAGAACGGAGAATTCAAAACACTGAAGTTCTTCATCTTCGCGAAAGCGGTATAGAATACGTTGGAGCGGACGGTCCTCAGGACGTATGCCTATTCTGACATACATAGCCTTCACGTCAGCTGAGATGGCTACAATGAAAAGCCTGAAGTTCAGTAAAATATTGAAAAGATCAGTCTGAAGGGCTGGACCTGCGTACAGGATATCATTTAGTGAGACGCCATTGTCTGTCTTCGCGCTTGCGTCCAAAACGACACGAAGCTTCGTGGTGGTTTTATCCTCGCGGATGACGGCGTGGTGCGGAATATAATACGCAACTTCTCGATTGTGAGAAACGCTTTGAGTTAAATCTCTTTGCAAAACAGATATGTAGTTTTGCTCAATGTAATCTTTGATGACGTCATCATACAACAATTTCACATTAGGGTTCGCCTTAAGTTTACGCTCTAAGCTAAAAAACCTGCGACGTGCTATTTCAAGGGAATTTCCCAGTGCTGTTGCATTCGTTTTTAGGGGCAAAGCTGCCATATATTTACCCGATTGCGTACGAGTAGTAGTGGAACAATAAAATTGTTCACAATGTGTGTCATCTTTATTCACTATAGGGGACGTTGCTACTTCCTCAATCTCCCAAAATTTGCGAAGGTCGCAACACTGAGGTGAGGAAAACGCACAGAATGACAGCGTAGCTGTATCAGGTTCCAAGATAGGCGCGTCACCCATAAGAATGTAACCGAGTACAGTTTCTAACGCGTCGGGGCATCCTGGCGTACTAGTCACGTGACCTGGTCGCAACAACTTAGCAAACAGTTTTACACCCAACAGAATGTCTATGTTACCCGGCACACCCCAAGTATCGTCAGCAAGTAGTTTGGGATCAATGTGACATAAATCAGTGATGTTTATTGAACAAAGCGGAAGCTGACCTGTTATCTGATCTAATACCAATGCATCGATATTATACTTAGGCTGTGCCCGAAGCCGAGAACAAAATGTAACGTCAACTAAACCTCGTACTGGTTGAGAGGTACCACCAATACCCTTAACGGTATTAATTGTGTGCTCACGAATAGTTAAACCGAGCTTATGACAACAGCGAGTAGTTATATAGTTCTTCTGCGAGCCGGGGTCCAAGAGGCACCTAACTACGGTGTCCTTTCCCTTTTTATTTACCACTAGCACCTTAGCAGTAGCGAGCACCTCTGTAGTTCGAGTGGGCTGCTGAACTGATGCAGAATGCGTACATAAAGCCACTCGTTCTTTCGTAGCCATGTCTACAGAGCCAAACGCAGGAGCTGCGACGGGGGCGGAAGGTGAACACATTGCGGAAGTTTCCGGCTTTGCAGGCGGCTGCTCGAAATGCAATAAGCTATGATGCTTACCGTTACATTTCTTACATGTTGACTTAGACTGACATTTAGATACGGTATGCTGACTACTTAGGCAGTTACCGCATATGTGATTGTCCTTTATAAATTTAAATTTGTCGCTTGCATTCAGTTTCTGAAAAGCACTACACTTAAATAGATGCGTGTGCGAAGATTGACAGAGTGAACACTTAGATGCAGTAGCTACATACACCTGCGACACCTTGGAGGGCGCGGAGGCGGACGATGTATTACTTCCGGTGGGCCGTGGCTCGGAGCGCTGCGGCGCCGTGCGGTACATAATTTTGACTTGTTCACGAACAAACTTCACGAAATAATCGTAATCAACAGTCTGTGGATCCTTCTGAGTACGAAGAGACATTTCGTAATGTTTTGCGATATCGGAGTCTATTAACTTAAGACCCAGATGCGTAAAAATAAAATCATCTAAGTTTTCTATTTTTAATTGTTTAAGTCCGGCAACAGTCGCGATGAACCTATCGAAAACCCTTTCAATATTGGCGGGCGAAGAACCGGAAGATTTGAAAGAAAATAACTGATTTAGATAATTCACGGCCAGCGCGCGATTGTCTAGGTATTTAGCAATAAGCGCATCCCAAACAACGCGATAATTGTCAGCAGAAGGAGATATACCGGCGGCAACATTTTTTGCCTTGCCTTTCAGACAACTCAGCAAATAATGAATGCGATCAGAATCAGACAATTCCGAATTTGTGTGGATCACTCTTTTAAACGTCTCATAAAAATATGGAAACGTTTGAATGTCACCATCAAAACTTGGCAATTCAATCTTAGGTATCTTAATATGATGAGCATTAGAACTAGAACCAGAATTCATTACGTTTGGCGATGGCTCAGTAAGCGAACAGACAGTCTCCTTTATTTCGCATGCCAAGTCATCGAAGGCATTTAAAGCGCTATAACTGATTTCATATGAAGGATCTAATTTCAGACTTAACGCGTTCACATTGTCCAAAATGTTACAGAATTCACTTCGTATCGTATCAATTTGTTTCGCTTGCGCAATAAAACTTTTCCGTGTCCTTTCAGTAGATAACGTTTTCATGGAATCATATATACTTTGAACCCGAGCGAAGTAAGTCGCACGCTTACTTTCATAAAGCCTAAGCTTCGTTTTATCGTCCATCGTGAACAGAAGACAAAACAATTAAAATCCCAACAATTTTATTTTTACACTATACGGAACCACTTAATGTGCAATGCGGAACCCAAACGTAACGTACCAATGCAGCGTAAGAATGCTAAGCGGTTATTAAAATAACGCGATAATATATCTATACGAAATATAAAATCAGTAAGTATATTATATCAAGTAAATATCAGTCGTACAGAACCTCGTTTAATTCTAAGTATGATGCAGACGGAACCCTAAATGTAAGGTCTGCCCTTAATGCGATTTAAATATTTGTAATTGGCAAATTCAAACCTTCCTAATAAAAAGGTAATTAAGTACTTTAGTACTAGCAAATTACAATTAACTAACGAATATTTTACGCTAGTGCGATGTGAGTTATAAATATCTAACACGAAAAGCGTTCCGTAACTCGCGCGGAACCCTAAACAAATAAGATGCGATGCGACATTCAATTAAATGCAAATCAATTGCGTATGTAAGCGAATGTCCAGAACGTAAAGAACTTGAATAAAATAACTACTATCTATATAAGAGGTAATCTTAGATACAAATAAAATAACTTGTTAAATGTACCAAACCAATTCAAGAACTCGGAAATATCTTATCAATTCGATAGATATACCTACGCACTTTATGAATATATAAACGTTCGGTGCGGTGCGGTGTAGATTATAAACTATAATATACGAGTAATGTAGGTAACTACGTAAACGGCTGGTTCCTAATGATATATCAGTCGTAACGTAAAGTTAAGCCTGCCTACGAGTAGGTTACGTAGGTAGATATGATTTCAATATCTAAAATTTCCCTGTCAATAATTCAAGGGTTATTTAAGATATAAATCACAAGCGATGCGAATAAGATGACTAAATTATATTAATCTAGCCAAATGCGGTGAGTCTGTGTGTCATAAATACTCGTATAAATTATTTTTTATGACGATTCGATATGAAGCGAATACTATTCAATTAACCAGTTGCTATACGCGCGGTACATAAACAACACTGAATAGGCTCGCTGAAACATCTGAATGGAAATACCCAAAACCTAGGTCGTACCTACTGCACTACTCACTACCCACTTAATGCGTACGGCAAATAAATATGCGAGTTTATCGATATTAAGTAGTTAGAATAATAGACTTTAAATACGCTTTAATAAGAGTGAAATTTGAATGGCGATATGCAATAACTTTCAGTTAAATCTAGAAACTTCGACTGGAATTTTAAGATAGGTATTCAAAAGGATTCAAAATTCAAAATATCCGGCTCGAAGGACCAAAATGGTGCATACAACCTCTAGCTTGGCCAGGGGATGATGCGCGCCTGCCACAATTAGAAATGTGGAACAGGATAACTTGCTGGTTCGCCGAAATCCTAGATGTTACTGATGAGTAAATGACGTTGCTAGTCCAACATACCAGAAAACCATGAAGAGAGCTACTGACCTTTGTAGAAGAATCCACTACGTCTCTGGAGGGTGTCCACCGGCGAAGGTTTATCTGGTCCATCCAGTAACTGATCAGTTATATGGTGCACTGCACTGCACAATCACTCTTCACAGATATTTTATGTATGAAGAAAAGTTTATAAACTATGTACTACGTGAGCAATATCGTTTGTTGACCGCGAAGGGGAGGGCCCATTCAATACCAGTTCCCACAGCAGACTGCCCGGCGCAGGGAGGCGCGGGCGAGAAGCCGGTGACACGACGAGAACAGGTTTCATAGTCGTACAAATATAAGTAACTCCCCTTGTATGGTACGTGGTAGTTGAAGTAAACAACGTCATATTATTGCGATATATAATTCAATATTTAAACTATAAATATTGGCGTAACCAGTCATCCATCTTAACTTGGCAGGCGTCATTTTTATGATTTTCGATTTTTCTCATACTCACCAAAACCCCCCGAACATTTTTGCCATACATCACGTTGCTCCTACTCGCCTCCTTCTAGGAGAACATTTATGTCAGTCAGTGAGTGGTAATCGAGCTTTATATATTATAAACTAGTTTTTCGGGCAGTGTGCGGGCCGCATGCGGCCCGCTTCTATCTTGAGTCAGTAGGAACTGTCAAAAAAACACCTGATACGTCAAAAAAAAGTATGATCAAAACTCCAATAGAAGTATGAAATCCCATATAAACTCTCAATACAATAAAGAACCATACTGTAGTCACTAAAGCAGATTCACCCTACTGCCATAAAAAGGTGGTACGGGCAGAATGGTACCAAGGTTCTGAGTCACTTTTGTTAAGGAACCCCACTCGTAGGTGCTGCGGTTACCGCAGGCAGTTGCCATGGAGACCAGTCGGAGATGTGGAAAATACTCTCAAGTCGGAGCTCGGCCTTCGGCCTCGCAAGTTACCAACACGGCTCGGCCTACGGCCTCGCCAGGCGCTCGCCCTTCGGGCTCGCGCATCATACGCTCGGCCTTCGGCCTCGCGGACCGAAAGTTCGGCCTTCGGCCTCACCAGGAGCTCGCCCTTCGGGCTCGCTACTTCACTTATGTAGGACAGTAACTCCAAATTCCGTCAAAAATCCCACAAAAACTCCTAATACAGTCGAAAATATAAGGTAAAACACTCCAAATGCAGTATAAAGAATGATAGGAGCACGTGGGGCACATCCAAAATAACGGATTTAAAGACGGCCACCATACAAACTGCTCCGCCCCTACTGAAGCTCGGCCTAAAGGCCTCGCTTCAGCAGGCTCGGATCATTTTGTATGGCGGCCATCTTGAAATCCGCCATTTTGGATTTTTGACAGGTGTCATTCGACTGCTCTCCCGATTCCCTATGACATTTGTTCAAACACCCCCTACCTATCTCTTACCGTTTTCGAGATACGTCATCCATCATCACTTGGCAGGCGTCTTTTTAATGATTTTCGATTTTTCTCATACTCACCAAAACCACCCGAACATTTTTGCCATACATCACGTTGCTCCTACTCGCCTCCTTCTAGGAGAACATTTATGTCAGTCAGTGAGTGGTAATCGAGCTTTATATATTATTACTAGTTTTTCGGGCAGTGTGCGGGCCGCATGCGGCCCGCATTTATCGTTATACAGTACTAAACTTAACCTTAACCCCTTATACATATAAAAAAATGTTCAAAACTCCAATAGAAATATGAAATCCCAAATAAACTTGTAATACATTAGAGAACCATACTGTAGCTACTAAAGCAGATTCACCCTACTGCCATAAAAAGGTGGTACGGGCAGAATGGTACCAAGGTTCTGAGTCACTTTTGTTAAGGAACCCCACTCGTAGGTGCTTTGGTTATCGCGGGCAGTTGCCATGGAGACCAGTCGGAGACGTGGAAAAAACTCTCAAGTCGGAGCTCGGCCTTCGGCCTCGCAAGTTACTAATACGGCTCGGCCTGCGGCCTCGCCAAGCGCTCGCCCTTCGGGCTCACGCACACTACGCTCGGCCTTCGGCCTCGCGAGCCGAAAGTTCGGCCTTAGGCCTCACCAGGAGCTCGCCCTTCGGGCTCGCTTTGCACTAATGTTGGACAGTAACTCCAAATTCAGTCAAAAATCCCACAAAAACTCCTCATACAGTCGAAAATGAAGGTAAAACACTCTAAATGCAGTATAAAGAATGATAGGAGCACGTAAGACACATCCAAAATGTCGGATTTCAAGACGGCCACCATACAAACTGCTCCGCCCCTACTGAAGCTCGGCCTAACGGCCTCGCTTCATCAGGCTCGGATCACTTTGTATGGCGGCCATCTTGAAATCCGCCATTTTGGATTTTTGACAGGTGTCATTCGACTGCTCTCCCGATTCCCTATGACATTTGTTCAAACACCCCCTACCTATCTCTTACCGTTTTTGAGATACGTCATACATCATCACTTGGCAGGCGTCAATTTAATGATTTTCGATTTTTCCCATACTCACCAAAACCCCCCGAACATTTTTGCCATACATCACGTTGTTCCTACTCGTCTCCTTCTAGGAGAACATTTATGTCAATCAGTCAGTGGTAATCGAGCTTTATATATTATTAACTAGTTTTTCGGGCAGTGTGCGGGCCGCATGCGGCCCGCATTTATCGTTATGCAGTACTAAACTATATCAAAACTCATGATACGTTGTAAAAAAGTATGTTCAAAACTCCAATAGAAGAATGAAATCCCATATAAACTCTCAATACAATAAAGAACCATACTGTAGCCACTAAAGCAGATTCACCCTACTGCCATAAAAAGGTGGTACGGGCAGAATGGTACCAAGGTTCTGAGTCACTTTTGTTAAGGAACCCCACTCGTAGTTGCTGCGGTTACCGCAGGCAGTTGCCATGGAGACCAGTCGGAGATGTGGAAAATACTCTCAAGTCGGAGCTCGGCCTTCGGCCTCGCAAGTTACTAATACGGCTCGGCCTACGGCCTCGCCAGGCGCTCGCCCTTCGGGCTCACGCATCATACGCTCGGCCTTCGGCCTCGCGGACCGAAAGTTCGGCCTTCGGCCTCACCAGAAGCTCGCCCTTCGGGCTCGCTACTTCACTTATGTAGGACAGTAACTCCAAATTTAGTCAAAAATCCCACAAAAACTCCTAATACAGTCGAAAATATTAGGTAAAACACTCCAAATGCAGTATAAAGAATGATAGGAGCACGTGGGTCACATCCAAAATGTCGGATTTCAAGACAGCCACCATACAAACTGCTCCGCCTCTACTGAAGCTCGGCCTAACGGCCTCGCTTCAGCAGGCTCGGATCACTTTGTATGGCGGCCATCTTGAAATCCACCATTTTGGATTTTTGACAGATGTCATCCGACTGCTCTCCCAATTCCCTATGACATTTGTTCAAACACCCTCTACCTATCTTGTACCGTTTTTGAGATATGTCATTCATCTTTACTTGGCAGGCGTCTTTTTAATGATTTTCGATTTTTCTCATACTCACCTAAACCCGCCGAACATTTTTGCCATACTTCATTTTTACCCTACTCTGCTCCTTCTAGGAGAACATTTATGTCAGTGAGTCAGTGAGTCAGTCAGTGGTAATCGAGCCTTATATATTATAAATAAATAAATTATTATAAATTATAAATATATATATTCAAGAACCAATAAGCAGAGTCACAATATTTTCCTAATGAAAAAATATTCTTATTTATAATAATAATAATTATGAGACGGCGAGGATGAGGTCTAAAAAGTACTTTATACCGAAACTAATCGATAAACTCTGTACAGTCATATCTGTTATGACTTATGATATACTCCCAATCCTTTGCGATCTCCAAATTTACTGCCAAGCCCCCCTTAACCGTTTAGATGAAGCGGTAAACATTGTAAATAATGATCTACGTTACATTTCGGACTCGAGCAAATCATACGGTCTAAGAGTAAATCCACTCAAAACTCAAAACTCAGGTTATCATTTTAGGCAGTTCACGGACTATTTGTAAAGTAGATTGCTATACTTTACCAAACATTTTCTTTGAGGGTGTGAAAATACCGTACAGCGAAATAGTTAAAAATCTTGGGATTTTTGTTGATGAATGCCTTACCTGGATCCCACAATTGGATACTGTTAGCCGTAAAACGTTTGCTGCCGCAGGTTTACTCAGAAGATTGAGAAACTTTTTGCTAACAGCCACTACAATGCGCTTGCACAGTCTCTTTTGTTACCGATTTTTGATGACGCAGACGCCTGCTATTTAGACCTTACGGAGGACCAGCTAAACAAACTTGAGCGTCTTCAAAACTTTTCAATAAGGTTCATATTTGGCTTGCGCAAATACGACCACGTTTCTGAATTTCGTACCAAGCTCAAGTGGCTTCCTATACGACATCGCCGGAATGCTCACATCCTATTTCTTCTCTACAATATTTTGTTTAATCCTTCTACACCCCAATACCTTAAAGAGCGTTTTGAATATCTTGATGCCTCTAATGCTCTTTGCTTACGTTCATCAGAGAATCTTATGCTTAAGTTCCCCCTACGCACTACCTCGTTTTATGACCGTTCTTTTTCGGTTGAGGCCGTCAGACTCTGGAATGCATTGCCACTTGATACCAAGCGAGCTCCATCCTTAAATGTTTTTAAAGACCAAGTCAAAGCTCTTTATCTGTTGTGCTAGCATAAACTCCATACATTAAAATATTATATTTATATATGTATGTTTATTCATGTGTGTAAGTGTATATGTATGTATTTTGTATGTATATGAATAGTATTTGTATGTATATATATTGTATTGTAGATATGTGTAAATACTAATAAATATATTGTACACCGCCATCCCTTTTCAAAACTTGCTCCTTTTCATTCAACAGTTTCTGGAAGAGATCGCTTTGAGCGATAAGGCCGCCAATTGTTCACTATTTTTACGTCAAATATTTTTAATTTTAGTATAGTTTAAGTAGTTCAATAAACAGTTTATCTATCTATCTATCTATAGGTCATACAGAAGCATAATATCTAATTGTTGCCTCCTAGAATTTAATTGCAATAATTTATATTTGTTTAGCAGCTCTTCATAATGGTTTAATATTATGCAATAAATACGTTAATTCGTTATTGCAGTTACTAGAGGTCCTTATGATAAAATTAAATATTTTTAAACTACGTGCTATTATTATATTTTGAATATTTACATTAACGATTAATTTACTATCTAATATTATTCCTTAATCCTTTATGACTTGAACTTCATCAAAGTTAGAATCCCATAACACATATGTAAAATTACACATTACAAATCACATACCTTTCACGTGCACGTATACTCAAACATACAGAAACACGCACCGACACATACACCTTTCAAATCCCTCACAAACATTCACTTAAATTCGTACACCAATACTACACCACAGAATAATGACTACACGTAAAATTAATCATTAAAAATATAATATACAAAATGACGTTAATTTCGAATAAAAACAATTTCGTTAAATATTTTTCCTATATGTATTTATGTTTTAATGTATTGGTTCAATTTGAATTGTTACTAAATAGTATATATAAAAGAAAATATATATATGTGTTACATATTATTTAAAGCCAGGACTGACCTGGCTCTTGAGATACAGGGCACCAACCTAGTTTTAGAGTCATAGACTCATCATAAATGTATCACAATAAGGAGGAATACAATTTATTTGTATTTGTGTAAAATTATTTGTTTTCCAGATCCTTTTGGAATTTTAAGTGGTCTTGATAAGTATTTATAGAATGATACATTTTCAGATCATCGGCATGTAATAGCAATTTAAAAAACTTAAAATATTTTTAGTAAACACACTGTTTGTTTGTTTGTTATTGTCTATGTTTTAAATATTTCAGTAAAGCTTCGATAAGGCGGGCAAAATTGAGATTGGGCGATAGTTTTCTACAACTACTTTATTTATTCGTAGGCTAACTTTAAATAATCCTTAGGTTGAATATATGGTGGACTGGAAAACAAATGGTGTCAGCGGTGTATTTAAGAACTTATGGTAAAACATTATTAACTCCAGCGCCCTTAGTTGGGTCGAGCCTGCGTTGTTCCGATTTGATATACATTTGATTATAGTAAAACAAACATCACTGATAATTAAATCTGACGTGTGGTTATCTTCAGAAATATAAAATTTATTCTCTGCTTTATAATTTATAACCGACGGTAACAGTTGAGGGTTCAAATACTGATTGGAAGTGATTCGAGTAAATGTTAGTAATATCTACTGCGTCACTTGCTGTTTTTGGAGCACCCATCTTCCAAGCAGTCTTGTCTGCCCTCCCCCTAGAGTGTTTTTTATAAGCCGGAGACGCGGAGAGGGGGCGGCGCAAGTATACTGCGAAGGTGTAGCGAGTACGCTGCGATAAGGTTGCGAGAAGACTAAAGTTGCGTACCCACAGCGCCGGAGCTGTAATAGAATTACTTCACTTCTAATAAGACATTGGTCTCTAAGCTTAACCATTTTTTGGTGACATTTTCGGGCTTGTGATTTATGATTAATTTTTTTCATGAAGAAAAAGCTTATTTTGGGAAATTTCATTAGTATTTAAAAAAACTATAGGTTTCCCTAACCCCCTCCCATCAATGGGGAATATTTCGCCCTCTCTGTCCCTCCCCATTGCACAAAACATATACATATATACCATACCTAAAGTCCTTCTAATGTATAAACATTTTTTTTAAATTATTATTAAAAAAAAAATGTTTCCCTAATCTCCCACCCCTCTGGGGGATGCTACAACCCCCCCCCCTCTCTCCCCCTCCACCCCTTCCTATAGTACATAATTATCTATACCGATTCTAGTCCTTCCAGTACTTCATCTTAGTAACTTTAAAGGATTTATATTCTAAGAATTTTGTATTTGGTGCAAAATTATTTAATACCCAAGTTCAACGACTATTACTGCTAAAGTAATAAAGTTATCCTAACCGCTATAATTTTCTTTGAAAGATCATGAACTCTTTCTATCATCATGAATTTTTTCAGACTTTTCAAGCTAGCAGTTTAGGTTTTAGAGGGGGAGGACGCCCTACAGGAACAAAAATTTGCACTTTAAAGTTGAATATTTCCTAAATAGAGCATTAAATCGAATAATAGTGTTAGCAACCCCTAAATCATTTCAAAATACCTATTTAATGATACCCCATTCGATGGGATAGACGACGAAAAAAAAATTCATAACCACATCACTTGTATGGGAGCTAACCTAAAAAAAATATTTTTCAAAATTTTATTTTACCACTTTGTCGGCGTGCTAAGTTTACATACCTGTACAAAATTTCAGCTTTCTAGTAAAAACGGTCTCTTAGCAAAACCTCGGACAGACGGACAGACAGACGGACATGACGAAACTATAAGGGTTCCTTGTAGGTACTACGGAACCCTAAAAATTCAGATGCTCTGAACTTTATTATAAAACCGCACACAATTACCTTAGAGGGACCTTTTATTTGTCTTTGCTAGTCTAAAGCCGGCACCACTAGATATTTTATCTTTATTCCTAGGGTTGTAATCGTGATTGATATTCTCTATTGATTAAGAACATACATAATATTTACAAATAAATACAGAATCGGTAAAGTTAAAATATGAATTTCTTTAAAAATTTCTTTCAGAGATTCCCTAGGATCCATTTTATATATGGCTCGAATTGCACGCTTTTGTAGAAGATAAAGACTGTCTCTATCTCAGCAGCAGCTCCCCACAGCTATACCAGCCTAGCAATAGCTACGTCTGTTAACTCTCTTATATTACGAACTGCATTTGCAGCAGAACTAAGTCTTCCGGATAGATCACGTATATTTATTTTTTATGGGATAGGAGGGCAAACGAGCTGGCGGCTCACCTGGTGCTAAGTGATCACCGTCACCCAAGAACATCCGCAACACCAGAGGTATCGAGGATGCGTTGCCAGCCTTTGAGGAGGGAATATGCTCTCTTCCTGAAGGCCCCTAAGTCGTATCCGTTCGGAAATACTGCACCTGGCAGCTGGTTCCATATTGTGGCAGTGCGAGGTAGAAAATGCCGTAAAAACTGCAAGATTGTGGACTTCCAGACATCGACATGAAATTAATGAAACATCATGCTTTGTCGGGACGTCCGATGGCGAAATTGAGCTGCAGGTAGTAAATCGGACAGTTCCTCAGATCACTCCCCGTGATAGATGCGGTAGAAAATGCAGAGTGATCCATCATCTCTACGCAGTGCCAAAGGGTCGAGCCGACCGGAGCGAACTTGATCGTCGACGATTCGATTCGCTCTGCGTTGTATGCGGTCAAATGGAAGAAGTTGGTACTGGGAGCTCCCGCCCAGAGGTGAGAGCAGTACTCCATGTGAGGCCGAACCTGAGCCTTATAAAGTTGCAGGCGATGGGCCGACGTGAAGTACCACCTCGCCTTTCCAAGCACACCAAGCTTTTTAGAGGCTAATTTAGCCTTATCTTCCAAGTGAAAGCGAAATTTAAGGACGCTCGATATGTCGACACCAAGTACTTCGATGCTAGTTGAGGGGTCATGGGGAGTCTCTTCAAAATGGAGAGATACTTCAGACTCAAGTTTGTTCCGACTCTCCACAACGTTTTCCCGAGAAATTTTAGCACGGCCGGTGTATGTATATGTGAATCCCACTGTAAAGTTGAATCCATTTTGATAACTTTTGCAGAAGAAGACTGTCGCATTTTCAGATCCACAACAGATGCAGGTATTCAATTAATGTCGCATATACTGGAAGTCTGGGAGAGTTCACATGATGCTATTGGCTTATTTTGTGATCTTTCCAAGGCATTCGACTGTGTAGAGCACTGCATTCTGATTCGTAAACTTTCACACTATGGTATTCGTGGAAAAGCTCTGAATCTTATAGAGTCATATCTGTCAGACAGGCTACAGAAGGTTGGAATAAATGCCAATACTTCTTCCGGGTCATTGGTAAATATGGGAGTAGTACCGCAGGGATCAATTTTGGGAAATATCAAACAAATATAATAGAAGGTATAAACAGTCAAAAAAATCCCTGAAACATAATGTAGTATAACACCCGACATTATACATTAGTACCTTATCTCCGGCATTGGTACTGCTACATGTCTCTCGCAGCAATGCCGTAGGTAGGGGCAGTCCAATCTGAGTCCAATCATCTCCAGGATGGTGTTAGAGCTGGCCCAAACTCTGCGCACCAAGGACGCTGCACGTAAAGGCATTGTCGTATGAAAGCATGCAGTGTGCGCGTCCGCAAACATGCCAGAGGCGTTTCAGAATCGGGACAGCCGCAAAAACATCCTGAAGGCATTATTGTACAGAACACTATTTGTTTACTTTAGTCACTTCAGGAGGTCACTGTACGACTTTTTGTTATTGTCAGCCTACATACTACACGTGTTAAGGGATGTACAGAACGCTCTAAAGAGCGTAACATTGACCTCTGCCAAACAAAGTGCAAATCTGCGAGCTATCATGTTCGCTCTAACCAACAGTGCCCCCCGCTCAATGTCCTCGTTGTCTTTTAGGTCGGTGGTGAGTATATACCCCAGGTACTTAAATCGTTCGACCCTTCCTAGGGGGGTACTATTGAGCCAAACAGAAGGTGTGCTCTGAGGGGCTTTTCCACCAGACACAAATACCATCCACTGGCTTTTCATTACATTATACTGTAATCCGTGACCAGACGCGTACTCTTCACATGTTTGAATCAACTTTCTTCACACATTGAAGCGTTCAGCAGTACCATGTCGTTAAAACAAATGCCATCAATGTGGCAGTGTGTGACTACTGAGCGCTACAATAAGCCCATTTATGTATAAATTGAACAAGGTTGGAGAGGCCCACCCTGCCTGACACCGCACTCGAGCTGATACGGGTCTGACCTTGCCCCTGCCCAGCGTACCTACATTGTAAGACTGCTGCGCATTTACCACGTACCTACTGGAACATGCTGACAAGTTTCTGTGACACGTTAATGTCTGTGAGCTTTTTCCATAGCAGGTCATAAGACACCAGGCTCTCGATAAGTCGACGAAGCAAGCATACTCTGGAGTTTTACATTTTGTATAGTATTTGACGGTATACTTAATACACAGTATGGCACTTTCCGAGGAGAATCTAGGACAAAACCCAAATCGGTAATCGTGCTGTGCTACGTATCTGTTTAGCTGTGTGCCATCATAAACCTTAGCTATAACCGTAGCTAGAGATATAGGCCTGTAGTTACTTTTATCGGCAAGGCCACCAGTTTTTTGTTTCACAGGCACTACTACCGTTCTCATAAAATCAATTTGCCAGTACGAATGCCTTACGTACAGCGAGTAGAACATAGCCAACACTATAGAGTTATAAGGTCCTGCGTGCTGCAGGTGCCCAATTTTGAGTACATCATAACCTGGGGACTTACCTTTTGAAATCAGTCTTTTAACTTTATTTACATCCTTCGCTAGGAAAGTAGTCCCCACCACTGTTCCATTCATGCCAGTACTGAGCACTTGCCTCGCAGGACCCAAAGGAGAGGTCACAGAGAGATGACTTAAAAAATATTAGCAATCCCCTTGTGGTCATTCACACCATCGACGCTTACGGGAAGGCCAGGTCGTGCATTCTCCTTGCTGGTACTCTGCCAAAAGACACGGAAATCCCCTTTGGCATGTTTTACCGCCAAAGTGTCCATTCTTATTTGACCCTGATGATTTTGGCACCATTTATACGTGACTTGAACGCTCACGCTCTAGACTCAAACTCCAAACAGTTTTTTATTCACAGTCGAGTTCGCCCTAATGGAGAACGAGTATATGCTCAGCGGAGAATGAGACGGGCTGAGTCACCAAATCGGTGACTCCAGCCGAACTCAAACGGCGCGGGGCGCCAAAACTTCACCATCTTTGCTATGTAGTTGGAACTGTGATATGTTTTGTTTATAATATGTTTACTATAATGAATAATAACGATGGAGTATCTCCGGATTTAGAGCAAATAGATCATCAGTTTGATGTTATTGATGAACAGTATAACCTGCCACGATTTTCCAACATGTACATTCGCAATATTAAGAATCCCTTTACATATTATTATGACAACGCGGAGTTCAAAAACCGTTACAGGTCCTCAAAAGCTTCCATTCGGAATGTCATCATACTGGCGCTGCGCTGGGGGAATAGGCTCTACATTACAACATTATAACATGAGAGGGCTGCCAATTTCTGTTGAATTAGAAGTACTTATTGATCTACGATTTTATGCCACAAATTCATTTCAAGTAAGTAATACTTTTTACTCACATAACTGCTTTTTTTTTCTTTGTGTTTTTTGGACAGCTGCTACAGAGCTGCCCCTTATATGTTGACTCCATTCATTAATCCGACTACACCACCACTGATGACATTCAATTATGTGCAGGTAGTACACGCACTAGGAATGTAATAGTGCTGTTTTTTGGCGGATAATTTAATATTTCCTTGTCTTCAAATCAGTCTCGCTACAAAGTTGACTACATCCTCAAATATAATTGTGGCTTGTGCGGTGTTACACAACATGAGGATGAAATGCGAAGAATTTGACACCACATTTAACTTGGAAGGGGCAACCGATAGTGAAGAAGCTGACAGCTCATATGTACAGACTAACCCTGCATCTTATTTTATGTTATTGTGACGGAAGAAGATCGAGGCCCACCTGATGTTAAGCGGACTAACCTCTGCCTATAATAGATGCAATTCATCACAAGTCACAAATTGCACTACACCCGTCACCTTGAGACATATTTGTTCAGTCTTATGTACCTCTAATTTCACTGGCTCTCAAGGACTGCTGCCGGAACATACCGTTAGGTGCTTGGCGACAGATTTTCTACTTGAGGGTGGTCGCTAGCCAGGCGGGCACTCGCAAAATACCCTTCCACCATGCGGTGAAGTAATGCCCGCGGCGGGATTCAAACCATGAGCCTGCTGCGCGGCAGTCCATAGCCTGATGCCACTAAGCCATCACTGCTTCAAAACCTGGACTTGCATGCAGAAACTCAATAGTGGAACAATATTATAATCAAGTCCGATATTGTTATGTGGGTTAAATAAGTATACCGCGAAGATTCAAATTCACAACCTCAATTCTGTGCTCTATTTCACTTACTCTCATAACTTTTTTTCTATAATTGTCCTTTTCTAACATAATGATACCAGGCAAGAAAAAAGTAAATTAAATCTAGTTGAATAATATTTGTCTATGGCTGGAGTCAAACTCGATGGAGTAGGTATGGAGCTATCGTTCGTTCTCAACTGTGAATTTAAAATGGCGGAGTAAACTCGTAAACCTGGAGTTCGAACTCCGGTGAGACCGGCCGAAGTAAACTCGACCCACTGTCTCTGAATGTCAGCCTTAGCGTTCTTATCTTAAAATGGAACAAGGATGACAGTTACAAACGTGATCACAACCATAGACGCAGATGTGATCAAAATTATCGAAAATAACGTTCTTAGCGACTAATGGAACATACCCTAAATATCGATTTTGGCGGGGAACTTGCAAAATATATAGAAGTTTTATGTTTCAAAAGCAATAACTACCGTTACCTGCGAAATACAAAAGAGTGCCTATAATTCTCTCATCAATAAATGTCAAGGTCATGTCAGTTAAAGATTCACCTTTTAACGACCGTTGTTGATAGTTAAAAAGTTGCGCTCTACTCGAAGGTTGTGAACGACGTTTGAGTGAAAAGTTGCACTCCAAGTGCACTCCGAGTGCGCTCTAACCGAGGTTCCGTACGACCCCCTGCTCTTATCTGCTGCTATGTTCTATTAGTCGCTAAGAACGTTATTTTCGATAATTTTGATCACATAATGCGTCTATGGTTGTGATCACGTGATCGTTTGTAATTGTCATCCCCGTTCCATTTTTGGATAAGAACGCTAAGAATGCCACTAAAATTTGCCACTTCTGTCACTTTTGACATTAGATGTTGCGTTTAAAGCGAAAATAACGCCAAGACCCATGTGGAACAACTTTTTGGGAGTGTGATAGTTTTTAGCGAATCTCACTCAAATGGTACGCACCCTTAGAACAACACCAGTGTTGCCAGACATGCGATAATTATCCTATGTATATTATCTATATCTCTATTATATATATCTCCTAGATATATTTGAGTATCATGCGATAAAAAATTAAAAGTACTTATAGCACGATAGTTTATCAAACTTCTACGATATTTTTCTCAAATACACGATAATTTTGTGATGAATTCAGGGGGGCAATTCTCAAAATTGGGATAAATTTATCGATTCTCGATATTTATCCCGTATCACTTATAGACTATTAATATCCCAAAAATATCGACTTTTCACAAAAATGCTATTCTCGCGAATGGTAAATATAAAAATATATCCACAGATGAACTTGTGTTCATGTGTATAGAAAGTATAATGATAATCCCGATATCGCAATGTGCCGTGTCGATCGCTAGGGCTTGATATTTATCGATAGTGATATTGCGAGAATAACACAAAACTACACGACTCGATATTCGCCATGTTTTCTCGTTATTTATCTACTATGATATTCATATCACTGCACGGGTATCGCCGTCCTGATCTCTGTAACGAAACGCAACTGTTTGTAATATGTTTCATAATCTATGGCATTCCAGACTCCAGTCGGATGAGATGAGGAATGTAATATGTTTTTTTTCCAAAACACTTAAATTTGGCTGATCGGGCTGTTGAAGGTTATAATAGTAGTGGCGCAAAAACCTGCTGAATTGAAATAGTGATATTGCGAGAATAACACAAAACTACACGACTCGATATTCGCCATGTTTTCTCGTTATTTATCTACTATGATATTCATATCACTGCACGGGTATCGCCGTCCTGATCTCTGTAACGAAACGCAACTGTTTGTAATATGTTTCATAATCTATGGCATTCCAGACTCCAGTCGGATGAGATGAGGAATGTAATATGTTTTTTTTCCAAAACACTTAAATTTGGCTGATCGGGCTGTTGAAGGTTATAATAGTAGTGGCGCAAAAACCTGCTGAATTGAATTTATACCAAACCGAGTATGATTGAGTGTCATACACTCAATCATACAGCTGTTCATAACAGCTCAGGAATTTACGGACCTGAGAAAACCAGAGCCCATGCCTTCATGCCTCATCCGCAGAAATTCAATCATGGAGTTCTGATTCTGAGGAAGAAATTACTTTTATATTAAAATTATAATAAGATTCAAGAAAAAAAAATGTTTAATTTGTAGAAGAACAGAAAGAACAGTGTAGGTAGTTGCCAGAAAATTACTCGTAGGTGGGCGCTCAACATTAAAATTGCCTAAAATTATGATAAGTGATTAGTCATAGGTCCTACCTAGATTTAATATCTAATCTACTCTTTAAAAAAATTACGATATCTGTTAAATTGCCACTTCCTAAATTTTAGCCGTATATTCTATTGCCTTTTTAGACAAGGTTGCGAAACGTATAAAGTTGCGATAAAAACACGACAATTTTGCATGAAATCTCGGATAATTTTTAACTCATGGATCTGGCATGGCAACACTGAACAACACTGATCTGTGATCAGTGTGACCAGGCTTAGCAGAATTCTGCGATTTTAGCATAATTTGATCTCCAATGTAGGGTCTAGCAGATTGTGTCGCAGATCTGAAAAGTTAGCAGATTTTGGCAGAATTCTATAATATATCCGCAGAAACTTATCAAAATTAATAAGAACTGGCAAATTAAGTGTGTTTCACATGAGTTGTGGCGCTAGAAATATTTAAAAGTTGTAGCATTCATGAATAATATACAATTTCTTCTTACTATTCTGGCAGACAATTTAGGGGAATTCCCAGAATTCAGTCATCATGATCTTACTTTGTATCTAACTAAAATCTCGTCTACCTCTTAATGATCTATTTGAGTTAATGCAATTTTTACCCGCAAATCGTTGTGTACAAGGATTTTACAAGTTTGGCCAAAATAGTTTTCCCATTTTTTTAATTTGGTATACGAAAGTCATATTCCAAAAAAATACTAATGCCGATGGAATCTATAAGCAGGTACTCGCACCTAGGCAATTTCTCAAAGGCCATTCTGATTTTACATAAGTCTAATAAAGTGTGTGAGCGAGTATTTTTGGAAAAGAGCAATATAAAAATTACTTACGGAATAAATTTAAAAATTAACGTGTTGCCGCATATCGACATGTGAACCAGGCAATAAAAAAACAGGGTAGATGCGTAAATTTTACGGCATGAAAGAAAATGATAGAGGACTCTCAAGCTCAACGGTTCTGTATAATATTCTGTATAATATGGACACCCCAAAAGAATTAGAAGTACCTAGGTAACAATTAGAAAGGAATATTTATAATTCGTGTTATTCCATCATACATGTTTTTTTATTAATATCTTTGTTTTTTTTAGTACATAACATTAATTTTTTTTGTCTTCATTCAATAGCAGAAATTTGGCATTTATCAAAAATAAAGTTAGCAGACCCTAGCAGAATTTAGGCGAGTAGCTAGCATAATGTTCAATTTAAATCTGGTCACACTGTCTGTGATTCTGCTCTGTGGTTAGGTTTGGACTTTGGTATTTCAATCAATTCATGTATTTGTAGTTTGTACTGTTTGTTCATGTTTCATGGGCGCATTTGCTAGCAAAATTTTCCGTACAACAGCAATGGCGAGTCCCGAGGTTCAACAGTTCATCAAGGAAGCTATTTCCCAAGATAAAGTTGTAGTCTTTTCGAAGTCCTACTGCCCCTATTGCAAACTAGCAAAAGATGTAAGTACCTACGCTCTATAACCTGATTGTAATCTAGTTTTATGGCTAGTTTTCACACGTACCTACCATTTTTATGAGTCATTCATATTAATATTATTTCCTCAAACTAGTAATTTCATTCGCTCCACCAAAACTTCTGAATTTAATAGGTAAAATAGAACCTAGATAAACTACAAGCCTTAGAATAAATGGGTGCTATGGTATCTCTGAAGGATCTTTTTAAGAAATTGGAGTTCTAAACTTTACCGAGTCTGTATAATATATAGAATAAAAGGTCCTTCATAATGTTGACTTTGCAAAAGGCTGATTTTGCAGCATAGGATTCAACCTACAATGTTGAAACATTTAAAAAAAGATTTTTAAATGTTGAGTTATACTACAGCACTATATTGAAGAGCTCTAGCCTTCTGCGGAACAGGTAAGTAATACCTATGTATATACATAATTCATGGTCATGTGCATATCAGTCAATATGGATTGCTGGTAGTATGCATCAAAAGGCTTCAACATACCTATAAAATTTAAGGTTCATGTTCATTCACACATTTTGATAGACAGACAATTAGTCAGTTGGCGTATAACTTAGATAACAAAATTACAAGGAGATTACATGTTGTAAATTTGTAAAGTCATCTGCGGAGCATGCGTCACATATTGAAAAAACTTAGAAATCATATATTGAAATAAAACTAAGATACTTAAATCAAAACATCCTCACTGTAGGGCCTTTTATATACAATTCCAAGATTAGTTATAAGTACTTAACAAGACTCAATCATGATAAAAAATTTATATTATTCCCATTAAATAATTATAAATGTATTAAAGTCGCAAAAGTCTTAACAGGCTTGTTGTAAACAAGAGGGTGGCATTAAAGATTGCAAAAAAAAACAGTATGTTTTGCCATCAAACTAATTTGACACTTTAGTTTCTTTCATTTTATACACTTTCATAATTAACTCGTTGTCATCGGCTGACCCACTATGGCCAATTTATGAATGAAATTCTATTGTTATCATTATCGCAGATTTCAATGGGTTAAAAAAATATTTGTGTTGTGATTTTCCATTGTTGTTATTAAATTTTTTGCTATCCCAGTTTGATTCTATATTTGAACAACTTGCTTCAGTTTAACTTCACTCATGGTTCAATCCTAGTATCCTTTGCTTGCTCAGGTTTCTGTTGAAGTAACTTTGTAGCCCTGCATATTATATAAATAATTTACATTGTATGTAAGGTACCTTCTGCTAGAAAAGTAATTACATGACATTTTAGTAATTAAAAATTGTAAAACCTTGTTTATTAGATAAATTAAATCATGTCTTCTCATTTACAAACTAATTCTATAATCACTCCTGCCTATGCCTACCATAAGGAAATAAAACAGTAATATAAGTTGTATAATAATAAGTAAAATTAAGTATGACACCTGAGCATTTTGTACTAAATACTACAAATAACTATGGTATTCAGCACACATGATTCAAAACTGCTAAGGCCTTTTCTTCTAATTACATACTCTTTTTATATTAGATTTCAGTTTCAACCATTAATTATTAAAGTGTATGCAATAAGCTTGGAAATGCAAAGCAAATGGCTAACCATAGGTGGATTTAGTATCCTTTTGACGTTAAAGTGGCACATTTTGTTATACAATTGGTCACCTGCCTCATTAAAATTCTATCTAAACACCTTTCAGATGACCCTCCCAGACCAAAGTAACTTAGTAGTATGGGGGAAAGCCACCAAATAGTCTTGCGGTATTTGTAGGGAGGCAATAGGTACAGCAAGGCTTTTATTGGTAGGATGCAAGTTGCTCCTTGATAGGGGTCATTATTCACGTCGCCATGATAGAGTCCTCGAAATTATATAATAAGCAGTGAATCTCTCAGAGCAAGAACAGGTTTGACCATGTACAAATGACACATCTATTTTGTAAAAGAAGGGTCATCCACAAAATCTAAATCCAAGCCTTACTTCATCTTAGTGTCATCATGCAGCTCATTGGACTCTATTGGCGGACATGTATGAAAAAAACTACAAAATTCCTGAGGATGTTGGTGTTTCGTCTGCCAGACCAGACATATTTATACTCAAAAAATCTAAAATGCATAGTACCTACAGAAGTTACTGTTCTGTGGGAAACAAACATACCTAAAAACCACAATAAAAACAACTATTATGGACCTAACTAATAAATTAACCAAAAACGGTTATGTGGGTATATGCTGTAGAAGTTGGAGCAAGAGCCAGCAACCAGCAAATCCTAACATATAACCTACTTAAAGACCTTGACCTGACAAGAATCACTAACTTCCATCCTAGAATGTGTATCTAAGGCGGTATTAGTAGGTACCTACCAAATTTGGTTAGGCAGGGAAGGAGGTTTGAGCGGTGTAGCTTTGATGTCATCAAAAAAGGGCCCCTTAACCTTACTCCCTGGGTTTTTAAGTCTATGGACCCGGCACCCGAACCGTGAATGAATGCAATGCTAATGAATTCGTCACTAAATCCGCAATATTTTTTTACAACGACAGTCATGTTTGTAGTGTTAAATTTGAAAAAAATAAACTGAAGAAAAATTGCATTTGTTGTACATGCAGTGTAAAATTGTTTTTATTTATTTCATGATGGTAATGAATTCCAGGTTTTCGCAAAAGTGAAGCAGCCAATCAAAGTCGTTGAGCTGGATGAACGCAATGATGGAAATGCTATCCAGGACAATTTGTCACAAATAACTGGATTTAGAACGGTAAGATTATAGATATAATGTTGGTATTTCGTCATCCAAACCAGATATATTACGCCTTTCAGATGACCCTCCCAGACCAAAGTAACTTAGTAAGATGGGGGAAAGCCACCGAAAAGTCTTGCGGTATTTGTCGGGAGGCGATCGGTACAGCTAGGCACTTGCTGGTAGGATGCAAGGTGCTCCTTGATAGGGGTCATTATTCACGTCGCCATGATAGAGTCCTCGAAATCATACGTGAAGCCGCGAGTCTCTCGGTAGCTAGAGCAAAAAAAGGTCTGACCACGAATAAACGACATGTCGATTTTGTAAAAGAAGGGTCATCTACAAAATCTAAATCCAAGCCTTACTCCATCTTAGGCGCAGCTCCCGATTGGACTCTTTTGATGGACACGTATGAAAAACATTACAAAATTCCTGAGGATGTTGGTATTTCATCATCCAGACCAGACATATTTTTATACTCAAAGAATTTAAAACGCATAGTACTTATAGAACTTACTGTGCCGTGGGAAACAAACATACCTAAAGACCACACAATAAAAACAAACAAATATTATGACCTAACAAATGAATTAACCAAAAACGGTTATGTGGTTAGTTTATATGCTGTAGAAATTGGAGCAAGGTGTATACCAGCGAAATCCCTATATAACCTACTTAAAGACCTTGGCCTACCAAGAACAACCGTAACTTCCATCCTAGAACGTGTATCTAAGGCGGCATTAGTAGGATCTTATCAAATTTGGTTAGGTAGGGGAGGAGGCTCGAGTGGTGAAGGAGAGCATTGATATATCATAAAGGGGCCCCTTAATCCTACTCCTGGGTTGCAAGTCCCAGGCCCCTCTGGCCTCTTCCTCTGCAACGCTATGGACCCAGCACCCGCGCGGTGAATCCATGGCATAAATTCGTCTCATACACAAAAAATCTAAAACACATAGTACTTACTGTGCTGTGGGACACAAATGTACCTAAAGGCAGACAATAAAAATAAACAAATATTATGTCTTAGCAAATGAATGAACCAAATCGATTATTTAATTTATTTATATGCTGTAGAAGTTGGAGCAAGGGTATACCCGTGGCATCCCTTTATAACCTATTGAAACATTATTAAGAGCTTACCAAAATTGCTTAGGCATAGGAGGAGGGTTGAGCGGTAGTGGAGCCCCATCACCCTACTCCCTGGGTGTGTACACCTGTGACATGGGTCTCTTCTTCTGCAAAACTATGGACTCGGCACCTGCACGGTGAATCTATAGAATGCTAAGTAATTCGTCTCTGTTACTAGCCCAGTTAGCTAGTGAGTGTGGCCTTCTTGGACACACATTTTGTTTTCTGATGAAATTAGAAATTCAAGTACACTATGAGAGTATGTGTACATACATGTATGAGAATGGAATAACTACACAAAGATTCTAGACTTTTCAAAATTACTCTTGAGTAACACATGCATTATAAGTCACTCAATTTTTAACAATCCCTCTGAAGTTAACATGAAAAGCTGTGCAGTGTGCACATTGTAGGTGTCAGATGGTCGCACTGCGCGAGTCAGGGACTGCCCAGCCTGCAAATCCCACAAACTGCAAGACCATGCTCCAAGCTGATGCATTAAGTGTAAATTTTCTTAAAAACTCACTTGATTTAGTAGCACAGTCAAATTGTTGGATAATTAAAATATTCTGGATAATTATTTTTTCATGGTCATACCTTGCATATTTGGCAAAATACTGTACTTACATACATTTAGTTATTTATGAGTATTGTACCTACACGCATAAGTCATTGATATAGATTTATATTTTATACCATAAAGTGTTAAATTTCGAAGTCTGGCTTGTATATTTAGTAGCTTAGAATGCTAAGGGCTGGGTATGCTTGTCCAAAAGGCATAGGAAGTGTAGGAAGTATCTAAGAATAACAAGCCTGAAACTATATTTTTAAATTGAAAATTGTAGATACTCATACTATAAAATATTTATCACCTCTTATGATAGCATGCCACTGTACCTGCTTGATTTTGTACTAGGGCCTACTTTCAGAGGGATCATAAAGAATTGCTCGACCGATACTACTCTCTCCACTTTTTTCTACAGGAGCCATCCCAAAGGACTAGTTATATACTTTAAAGTTTTGAAATCCTATTGTAGATGTGAAACAACCAATTTTGTATTTTAAACCACTGCCTCCCCCTTCAGAGAGAAATTCAGACGCATGAAGATCTTACTACACAATGTGTAGCAAATAAAATTACACATACTATCTTTTCATTATGACATAAAGAAAAGATAGTGTGCAATTATATAAATAGTTGTTGTTGGATTTCTAAGTATACAAACAAATAGTTATTAGTACCCCTACATTTATTTATAAATATTATTCTTGTTAACATGTTTTGTTAATAAATAGTATGTGGTGTGATGAATGATGATCTCATTATGTTATTTTCCTCTGCGTGTATGTAATTCTATATGGTTGACAATTTTTTTTATTATGAATATTATATACTACTCAAAACAAAATAAGGGCCACTAGCTTATTTATATTTAAATGCACTTTAGTAAACTGAAAGTAACTGTTAAGGGTGAACTGGCCGGCCCGTTCTCCATACAAACGTGGTAGGGTGATCACTCCCTTATTTGAGGATTTAAGTCTAAAACAAAGCATAATACCGATTGATCTCGTCATTATCTAGGCTTGTATGATGCCGAAATTTTAATAAAATAATTAACTTGAGAGTTATGAGCCTCGAAACATTTTCATATAAAGTTTTCGAAGATCATAACTTTCAACTTAATTATCTTTTTAAAATTTTGGCACCATACAAGCCTAGATACTGACGAGATCAATCGGTATTATGCTTTGTTTTGGACCTAAATCCTCAAATAAGAGAGTGATCACCCAACGGCGTTTGTATGAAGAAGCGACCGGCCAGTTCAACCTTAAATAGCATTATATTGATATTGCGAACTCTTTGGTTTCTTCTGATCTCTTTCATGCTGGTATTCGTGTATGTAGCGTGTATCGCTGGTTTGAGGAGGAAAGTTTTACTTATTTAATTTTATTGATTATTAATCATCACGCGTTAATCATGCCACCAGTAGGAAGGCACATGGATACGATTACTGCAACCAGAGTCATTACAATGATTCAAGGACGTTCACAGCGTTATGTGGGTTTGCATTTGAATTTTTCTCGCCGAGCTATCTAAAACGCATTGAACCTCTTCCGAGAGTCCGGCAGTGTTGCCAGAAGACCTGGTTCATATAAACACGGTGCACGAGGATCGGTACGTCCAGTTAAGTGCTCATCGGTATCGTACAGTAACAGCCCGTAAGTTACAACACCACCTACGGGTGACAACGGATACCCGTGTCAGTGACCAAACTACCCGTAATCGATTACACGAAGACCAGAAAAAGTCAAAACTACGAGTTGTTCGAAATCCTCTGACCAGGATTCAACGAGCGAACCGTTTAAGATTCTCGCGCCAGTATTTGAAATGGAGGATTAATCAATGGGGGGGGGCAAAATTTGATCCAGAGTATGAATGCGAGGCTTCAGGAGTGTTTTCTTGCACTCCTGAAGCCTCGCATTAAGAAGCAAGAAGCAAGAACATACTCGTTACTAAAAAGAAGAAAAAAAGTGACAAGAACAGTATAATTGTCTTTTTCCTGTGATTTTCTTTTGTTCATGTTTTCCATTCAAAATGCCCAATTTCATTATAGAGTTAAAAAGCAATTCATTACAATTATTTTAAACAAATATTAGCGTACATTGTAAGCAATAACATAAGTTAAACAATGTAATGTCTTTATTGGTTTCGTGGTACCGCAACAAATCTTAGTGCCAATTATTTTGTTTTGAGTAGTATATAATTATGTTACCTAACACTCCTGCAAAAGCTTATAAAACGATAATAACTAAAACATAAAATCCGAAGTCGCTTCTTATTCTAGAGCTTTTTATTTTACAAATTATTGTAGCACAAAATTTCACGCTCCGGGCGGGAATCGAACCCGCGTTCTCTCCTATTTCGCGCCGCATGCCTAAACCACTCGGCCACCTGGGCAAGCTCTTTCGAGCCGAAATTTCGTTTTCCAATTATATCCCTTTAACCGTCATAGGTGACGGTGCGCGGCCATCAACCAGACTACTAGACTTCTGATCGAAAGAAATGCTTTTTCCAACTCTCGTTTAGCACGCTATAGTGCTTGTAATATTTAGAAATCTAGGGCTTTTCTTAATACTAATTTTACCTGGGAATGTAAATCATGTTACATTTTATTTAACCAGGTAGTAAGACTCTTTAGCAGAAGTCCGTCTTGGTCTCGCAACTTCATATTTTCCGATATTATGCCTAGAAGTAGTAGTATGCAAACACTACTATAAAACCTAATATAAGGTGGGTGACTTGTCCGTCTCATCACACTACATTACATAACAAAATAATGTAGAATATTAGAAAGTAGAAAATTGTAGAAACTAATGTTATTTTATGACATCACACATACACCAACAATATAATTGTGGAAAGACTATTAAAGATTGCATTTCTACTTTTGACGCACTGGATGTGTCACAGCTCGATATTCGTATAAGCTGATAAAGTCATAGTACAGACTATACAAAATCATGGTTATATCCGTTGTCCCTGTACGCCATGTCCCCGTATCATAGGGACGGGGACACCGGAAAGTAAACATTCACGTTCAATTCAATACAATTACTATTATAAAATATAAGCTCTGACTTTAGCCCAAAACCTACAACTTAAAACAAAGTTGCTTATAAATTCAAATCGTGAGAGGGCGTAAGCAATACGAAGTAATAAGATCAAGTAAATGCTTTATGTCATTGTGACAGATCAAGCACTAGGCCCACCTGATGTTAAGCTCATCTCTAACTAACCTTTGCATATAATAGATGCATTTACCCTTGATGATGAAAGGGTACTATGCAATAAAACAGAGCAATTTTTATGAGACATATCTATTCCATTAAAAAAGGCAGCATACTAAATTAACATCACAAATACGCGGGCATTTTCACTTTCGGTTGCAAAGACAAAAATCTAGCTGTCCCATGACTTTGATCAACTGTTGTTGTAAAACTATTAAACCTGTGCACTAATTATCAGATATTTCTGATAATTTGTATAATTTTCTAACTGTTCAGTAACAATTAATCGTTTCTGATCTTATAATCAATTAATAAATGCAGTTTTTCGTGTTAAAGATTGGCTTTTTTTTTATGTCCCAACCATATTTTTAAAGTTTCAGCGCGAGTTTCAAAATATTTTCGATTTTATAGGCTAAGTTGGTAGCATTTTTTGGAGGATTATACGCTTAAAAATTCAATTCTGAACCTTAAACATCATAAAATAGGCTATAAAATAGAATAAATTACTTAAATACGTTGTCCCACGAAATAGCATGAAGTGGAATTCCTTAATAACGTCACGGGCTATTTTTGCAACTTTTTCTATGATTTCTACCAAAACATTGTTGTTTTATAATAATGACAACATTTATATGATCTAGTCAAGCCGCCATTTTGTTCTAGCGCGTTCAGTGTCAAAAATATGTGGTGAAGAGTGCTTGTGTTTCGTCGGGGTCAAAATCTACATTCCACGCATTTACGCATTTCTTCAAAGTTTGTAGTGCTTAATGCATGTAATACAATATTTTATTACGATGTTGCACTATACAGCATGCAAAACAGTGCAGGCTGACTGTCTATTGCATGATTTATATATTTAAATCATTTTTCAAAATAATGTGGACTAGTTCGTCACATCCACAACGTCACGTCACTTATATGCGGATAACAAAAAGTGACGTATTGGAATTGTAAGGCATAGTTCACATACATGGATTTCGTATTAAATTAATAATTTGATTAATTATATGACACATAAATTATGTTCTGGACAGGGACATAAATATTGAGGGATTTCTTAGTGATCTCAATGTAAACATACAGTATATTTATTCTTCATAATAGTATAGTGAAACATATCACTGGAATGTGTTACTTTTTGACATTGCTGACATGAGACTGTTTTAGAATCGAGTCTTATTGCCCGACTGCCTCAGAAGGGAGGAAGAAAATATATATATATATATATATATTTAACGTTACAGATGATTCAGACTGATTACATAGCTTAAGGAAACCTAATTTTGTTATTTGGTGTTATAAAGTGATATAAGTGCCTTATAGAAATCTCATTTTGTTATTTTTATACTAGATTTAAGAAATAAGTGTAATTATTAAGCTCATGATAGAAGATTCAGACTGATTAGCTAAGTAGCTTACATCTCTTTGATAATGTGATGTATCCAAAGGAAACCTAATATTGTTACTTTGTGTAGATGTATAACATAATTTTAGGTAAGACTGTTTTAGTATAGAAGACTGTTTAAGCTCGTCACAGACGACATTAGTTTCCCACAAAGAAGTATTAAATTATTGATAATTTATCATGTTAGTCGTCATCTCATTATCATTATATATCATATTTTAAGACTGTTAGTGAGACTCCGATACCTATACATTTTGACCACTATGTAGAATGTGCCTTACCTTTCCACTAACGTAACATAAGATTCCATTAACGTCACTGTCCCAATATTTTAGGGAGTGAAAATTTAACGTGATTGCTTGAGTATTCCAGGTACTTTAAATGTTTCTATTCTATCTGGATTTGCTTTTAATTCTTTATATTTAAAAATTGTAATTGCTTGTGTATAGTTTGCCGTATAAATAGCGTACAGAAAAACAAGAAGTGGTTTGAATCGAAAAGTGACGTTATGGAACAATTGCACGTAATATTTTCGTACTTAAAATGGTTTTCTTTCATTTGATTATTATTTTAAAATAATGTTTAAGTTTGTATTCTTTTATAATAAATTCTTTGCCTACTTTAAACTCGCCTTATCAATTTACAGCCTAAAACATTTCGTGACGTAACGGAGCAGTGGGTTTCATACTTTCCACAAAAAAACAGTTTTGTTCAATACTTTAAAATATTTATGGCGACATATATATATATTATGAATCCTACATATATCTTCTACGTTACTATCTATATTTAAGACATAATAAACGATTTTTTATTTTGTCACTTCCATATACGTCACGCTGCAACCGAAAGTGAAAATGCCCACGCACATTAAAAAAGCCTAGGGATCATGTACACATATTTTGAACTATAAAAACGTATTCAATTGATTTTTACCAAATCTAATTAACAAGACTGGTTTTTTTAATTTAATTCCTATGTTAACAACGAATCACTATATTATGTAGGTATAAATAAAGTTTTTTTTTCCATTTGAAGAAATGTAACCTAAGTTAATGTCGTCAATCAAATAGCAGAAAAATTAAAATAAAAGTATTTTTGCTATGTTTATTGTAAAATTATATAATTTATAATCTGTGTTTCCACCATTTACAATAATCACACAAGCACAGCGATTTGGCATGCTTAAAATCAGTTCATCAAAATCACTTTGAGGAATGGCCGCCCACGTTCTTTGTAACTAGTCAAAAAGCTGTTATGGGGTATGCACGGCATCCATACTTGGCAGAGCACTTCTTTGTATCATATCCCATGCATGTTCAATGGGGTCGAGGTATGGCGATTGAGCAGGCCACGGCAGAACGTTGATGCGAGCATCGGCAAGAGTGCGAGTTACGACTCTAACCGTGTGTGGACGTGCATTAGACGAAACAAATTACCCAAACGGCTTCGCAAAGGGATGATCACTTCTGAAACAATAGTCTCCGCATAAATCTGAGCATTGAGGTTGCCCCTGATCCAAATGAGATCTGTTCTTCCACCGATCCAAATACCGGCCCAAACCATTATTGTTCCCCCTGCATATGGGTGAACTTCTTGACAGAATTTTAAACGTTCTTGACGTCCACAGCTCCTCGAAACTCGAGTCAGGCCGCATACCGAAACGAGACTCGTCAGAAAAGCACACGAATAAAATCCTTTATTGCGATAATACTCGAAAACGTAGTTGATCCAAAGGCACTTTTGGTGTGTGTACAATACCGCTAACACTGAATGTATTAGATAAAAAAAAGTGTTATCCGCTCTAGCCAACCTTGAAGTTTAGGTAAACATGAATCGAAATATTCATTTTCACTAGTTACTGATAAACAATTCAAACAAACTCAAATTTAAATTAATATTCACTAACTAGCTAACTTCGTCGTTATCACTGTAGTCTCACATTACAGTTGACCACTATAGTGATATAGACGAGATATCTCGGTTGTTTTTATTACTATCATTTCAAAAACTTGTACATTGTTTTATTTCCTTCCTCCAAAAAAACACTCGTGTTACTATTGATAGTACTATTGGGAATACTACGGGAACTAAACGCTCTATCTATAGGTAAATGGCAGAGTTCAGATATAGCTCGCGCAAAACTTTATGAGCCCTGGCCAAGACAGCACGTGGCTAGGTAGTCACCCAAACATACATGACCTCTGCCACCATGGCATGGTCCCGAACTAGGACCTCCTAACCTATGTACTTACACCTACCAATGTTACTGTAATGTAGTTATGTTATATATAACAATGTACAATTATGGTAAAATAAATTATCCTCTTTCCTTCTCTTTGTTATTTTTTTTAATGAAAAACTAGACCACTATATAGCCTGTTTGTAAGTCATTATGTGGTTGTGTTTGGTTGAATAGGTATATGTAAAGCTATTCCTCCTAACGGAATTGGTATTCATAGATAAGCTTTGCTTAGTGAATAAAAATAGTTTAAACATATTTTTCTAAATTAGTGAAGTTTTGTAAATGTGATGTAGAAATAATAGAGCAATTCGTCACGTGTGGCGTTTAGAACATTTAATTTTTCATAATACAGTACATACAATTTTAATTATTTCTTGAATTCGTTTTGAATTGACGGCTAATTTCAATACAAATTACTGTTAGGTGAAAATCAATTGGCCACATAGTTTCTTTTTTTAATTATTTTTATAGATTATCTTTTATATGAGATTGTGACGGTACACTCACGATGTGAAACGGTAACCTCTGCCTATGATAGACGCAATTAGCCACACGTGACGAATTGCACTGCGCCCGTCACCCTGATACATACAGTTGTTAAGTCTCGTGTGCCTGTAATTTACTGGCTCTCAAGAACTGCTGCCGGAACACACCGTAAGGTGCTTGGCGACAGATTTTCTACTTGAGAGTGGTAGCTAGCCAGGCGAGCATTTGCTAAATGCCCTTCCACCATGCGGTGAAGCTCAAGCTGGTAGTGGGGATCGAACTATAGACGCTCGGCCAACATTGCTTCAACATTTATGTCAAAGCTGCTCCGCCAAGCTATTGCCTGTCACCTACATAATTTAAACAAATATTGTAATAACTCTATTATATAGTAAGTATGTAACACATTGTTAAAAGATGTTTAAAAGAATGGCCCCGAGTTTCTTGCCCGTTCTTCTCGCAGTGGCTCTATACAATTTATTTGCTTAACGTGGCAGTACAATGTAGAATATTTCAATACTAAAATTTGTAATTGACCTTCATAAGAGCGTCGTAGACGCCTAAATTGAATAAATGATTTTGACTTTGACAGCAAAATATGTCAGCAAAAGGACAGTCCTTTTGCTTGCAACAATAGACGATCCTCTCACGAAGCAACGAGTAACGCAGACGCAACATAGGATTGTAACGCAACATAAGACTAACGCAGCAAAAACTGTTCGTAATGTCAAAGCTGTGTTTGTTGAAAATACAGTTGTTAAACGTACCGTGCGTTATTGGTTTAACCGGTTTCGTAGTGGAATTTGGTCCATGACCGTGACCACATGAACTACGACAAAAATCAGCCACTAAAGTAAATAACGATGAATTGAAGGTGATGGTGGAAGCCGATCCGTGTCAAACTACCAAAGAATTAGCGGCAAAGTTTGATATTACATTTTAACTAAATAAGTTCATTAATTGGACAAGTTTTTCGACAGTCAAAAATCTCAGTAAGCAGTACAATGCGAAGGCATTTTTCATTTTTTGTTTGTTGGGTCCAGGTCCACAGAGCTTTATCAATTTTTTTTTGTGTATTACTTTTAATATTTTCTACCTACTTCCTATTGCATGGCAGAAATGTATACACATATATTTCATACTTCATTAAAAAAAAAACCTTTTTTTATGCCTTCTAGGTTAGCCTTTGACCACTATCTCACCTGATGGAAAGCGATGATGTGGTCGAAGATGTTGTTCAGGCTAACCTAGAAGTAATGGCTCTCAAGGACAGATGCCGGAACACACCGCTAGGTGCTTGGCGACAGGTTTCTACTTGAGGGTGGTAGCTAGCCAGGCGGGCATTCGCAAAATGCCCTACCACCATGCTATAACGACTGCCATCCTAAGACAACAACCGGGACCGACGGCTTAACGTGCCCTCCGAAGCACGGAAACGCTCAGTAGTAATGTCACTAGCGGTCACCCATCCAACTCATGACCGCGGGCGACGTTGCTTAACTTTGCTGATCGGTTGAGAACAGCTAAGTAAACTTCGCTACGAGCGCTTCAGCTAGTAGTATCCAAAGTTTAATATCAATTGGCTGCTTAATATTGGTACTAGATAGTGTTGGAAATAAAAGCCCTGTAAACTCAGCGGTAGCCCTCTGTTAACCTTGGATTGAAGTTGTGCTTGTCCTATTGCAGGTCCCTCAAGTGTTTATCAATGGCAACTGCGTGGGGGGAGGGTCCGATGTGAAGGCTCTCCTCGACTCTGGAAAACTGGAGCCCCTGCTTATTGGTTAAACAAACATGCAATATATTGTTATGTTATTATATATAAATATTTATTAGCTGTATAGTTCATCAAAATGAAAGTACAAGTTTTTTCAATGTTATATACTTAGTTATATTTATTTATATTTTTGTGATGTATGTAAACAGTTTTTTAATACTTTTAACTTTTTTTATAAATGCAGATAAATGTTGTGATGTGGATATTGATTATTTGTATCGTTCTTACTTTTATACGGGTAGAATTTGTGAAAGAACATGAAACAATTTTAATATTGTTAGGTTTGCAATAACGCCTGCTATGCGGATTACATTACAAAATCACAAATATATGTGCGGGATTTGAACCCGGCTCAAGGAGTGGATGGACGCGGGTTCGAATCCCGCACATGACTTAAATTTTTCCTATCGTATATTTGTGGTTTTGTAAAGAACATGAAACAAATTCAAAATATTACTGGGACCAGGAAATAACAGAAACTTATGCTGCTACATCCCATTAATGATATATGTATAAATTCCGTACAAAACTAAGTAATGCAAGAAAGTGATATCAATAAATATTTTATTGCTTGTTATAAAAGTTTGGTAACATAATCGATATAAATTTAATTCAGTATTGACTTTTTTTTTCAGTTTATCTACATACATTATTTTTAATATGTTGGGCTCAAATATATTTTTTAAGGATCGGTGTACTGTAATTCTGTACAATATTGAAAATGTTGTTAGTTTGATTTTTATACAATAAAAATGTGTCAACTTTTATACATTTTGGTTTCAATGTAATGACCAATAAGATAATTGTGATGATGAGTTTCTACCGATCGATTTACGTGCGATAGTGAAAAAGGCTTCGACCAACGTTTATAATGAATGTCTACTTGTATGATAGCTTAATTTATTACATGAAGTACCTTAACCGTACGCATATTTTTTAATTTCTTTTTATTCCTGTTAAGTTAGCCTTTGACCACTATCTCATCTGGTGGTAAGGGACGATGTGGTCGAAGATGTTGTTCAGGCTAACCTAGAAGTACTGGCTCTTAAGGACAGCTGCCGGAATACACCATTAGGTGCTTGGCGACAGATTTTCTACATGAGGGTGGTAGCTAGCCAGGCGGGCATTCGCGAAATGCCCTACCATGCTATAACGACTGCCATCCTTATACAACAACTGGGATCGACGGCTTAACGTGCCCTCCGAAGCACGGAAGTGCTCAGTAGTAATGTCACTAGCGGTCACCCATCCAAATCATGACCGCGGGCGACGTTGCTTAACATTGCTGATCGGTTAAGAACAGCTAAGTAAACTTCGCTACGAGCGCTTCAAAATAATGTCAGTACTACTCGTATGTCCTGTTTACGTTGCTTCATAATTTTTAAATACTGTTTCGATCTAATCAATCTGATAACTTAAATGTAAGCTGGCTTACACTGCGCCGAATATTTTTACCAGGTGGTAGTTCTATTTGACAAGAATTCGTCTTGATACCTACCACCGCTGTATCAGAGTCTGAGATAACAGTTAAGCAGCAAAACTCATGCTTGACTGCTGATTTGTTTAGTTTTGTTATTTTGTTCACTATTTGGCTGTGTACGTATCACATTGTACCTAATTAAGATGTAGTATGATATTATACCTATTTTTATCGAGAACTCAATGTCTAGACAAACCTAACATAGGTTTTAAGACATTACTAACATAAACCATAATGTATATTTTTAATTATTGGATAAATAAATAAAAAAAAAAAGATATTCTGCTCGAACGATTGATGTGCAAACACTGTTTAGGCATGAAGTAGCAAGTGAAATGACTGGGTGACCGAGACAAGAACTATTTGGAGTGAGGATCGCAGTGCAGTGTCAAGCAGCATGAGAAAGGTTTCACTGCAACTTGCAGTAAGCGTCACCATCACGCGTTTCATCAAGTTACCATTTAAAGTGTTAGGTACTAAATACTAGCAAAAATCTGAGCTTTATGAGGGCTCGCGTTTATTTTACAACCTGATTGTAGTGGTGTCATCTAGTATTAAGTAGATTAACTGCGATGTATATTTGAGTGTTGGGTTTACTTCTGTTGCAGCGATGTTAACTCTATAGTTTTCTAACAGATGGCGTTAGTAGTACAATAACATTCTATCGGATGAATACAAAATTGTTGATGTAATTTTTTTATGGTTTCAAAGTTATATGTTTTTATGACAGATAACACAATAGATATGAAATTAAATTATTGTGTTAAAGCAAATTCTATAGGCGTGATAGTTTTTCAGTAAAGTGTGCCACAAAATGTTCAAGTAGTGGGATAGTGACTATATATGGCTGTTCTTTTTATACTGTCATTTCTGTACGAATTACTGTATGTAGTTTATTAAATTTTACATATATTCATAAACAGACATAAAGTCCACCGTTGAAAGGCATCCCCTATTTGGGCTGCCCACGCTTGGCAGGCGTCTTGGGCATCGATACACAAACTTCTGAATTCCACAAAGGGGCAGGCATAAGAAAAGAATACCATATGTAAGGTGTCTGAACATCCACGTTTTGGCAAACATGTAATAGATCCACCAGGCATAGTTTAAGGCTCTGAACTGGTATTGAGATTATATTTGCCAGTAAAACTGAATCACAGACCTAGGAATCCTACACGACCGCATAATTCTCAAGCAACACTTTCGCCACTCTGTCAACAACGCGCAGTTTCCCAAAATTATCCATGACGTACCTAACTAACGTTTGGATAAAACAGTCATCGAAAACTTGAACGAAGTTCACAACCATTTTTTTCCCTGTCACTTCAGTGATGTAGAGATTAGAGACAATAAGTACCTAAAATATGCGGGATTTTTTGATCGAAGTCTTTATCAAACCGATAGCTTTCAATATGTACAATTAACGGAGTGTTTAGGTGAAAATTCATGACTTTAGCGGAAAGAACAAAATTCTAAGTTTTATTGCGTTTGTATTGGGGTTTGATAACCTCTCTACATGATCATAGAATTCGCGAGTTAAAAATAATATTCGTAAACATATTGAAGACATTGAACACTAATGCATACGATTCCATAAGTTACCTACCCTTAATCCGCCAAAAATATTAAACATTACGTTTAACTGTAACATAATATGTAAAAGTCCAATGTATTTAAAATAGATATTAGATATCATATAAATATTTTATGAACCTCACGTATTACATACTCAGGTTTAATAGTTAGATGACCTAGAAACAAAACAAAACCAAATAGAATTTAGCGCCATAGCAGTCATAGGCTTTCACCTCATTAATAATTACCAATATAAGGCTTTACTTAGCTAGATACAAATTATAGTCTTTTTTTACGTTATTGTGACGGAACTAGCCCGAGCCCCACGTGATGATGTTAAGTGGACTAACATCTGCCTATATCAGATTGCCTTTCGTCAACGACGAATTGCACTGTGCCCGTCACACTGAGACGTACAGTTGTTATACTCATGTGTCTGTAATTTTACTGGCTCTCAAGGACTGCTGCCGTAGCACACTGTTAGGTGCTTAGCGACAGATTTTCTACTTGAGGTCGCTAGCCAGGTGGGTATTCGCAAAATGCCCTTCTACCATGCGGTGAGGCTCAAGCCCACGGCGGGATTTGAACCATGGACCTACTGCACGTCAGTCCATAGCCAATGCCACTGAGCCATCACTGCTTTTATATACTTCTTCATATGACCGACCTACGTCCGTAAGGCGTGACTGATGCTGTTATCTGCCAGTTTTATTCCATCCGTTTGTCCGTCTATAAAACTATTAAAGTTCTGTGTCTTTGGAACCGTCATTAACCAGTTGTCATTTTCACAGAATATTATGTGCTAGTATGGCCTAACCACTAATAATAAAAAAAATAGAACGGGGTCTCCAACAGCAATGGTTTTGTTTTATCCTTTTTTATATATGCTCTATCCAAAATACAGTCATACATACAAACGTCAAACTTGGTATGATTATAGTCGAATACCGAGTGTATAATAAAGACTCCTTTGGACTCCCAATAGCGATCTCGAACTCAGAAGAAAATAACTTTGGTACATTCTGTGTAAATAATTTTCGGCATTCGAGTCCAACTCGCACTTGCAGGTTTTTATTTAATAATTTCATGAACCCAAATCTTTTTATTTTTCGTTTTGGCGGGTAAGCTGTCTAGCATCTACTGTCAGTTTAAATTACTGGGCTTTGCTGTCGCTAGACTCAAGGGCGAAATCCTGCGGAATGGTCGGTTGTCCTGGGACACCATCCGCGTGTCCGATAATAGTACACATTGTAGGTCGCGACTGTATGTTGAGACTAGCCCCCAGTTTTTGGAAAGTTTGTCAAAATCTTGATCAATAAACAGATTGATCACTTGTTACGTCATATAATATTGTTGAACAATGATCGTTTTAATTTAGTTTGTTAACTATTCAGCGACTATCTCTCAAGAAAATAGGGTTAAGTCGCGTTCGGCAATTGGTTCCCAGATTTAACATCTTTTTTACTCGGTCCTATACGTAATAGTTATTACCATCAATATCCTACCCTCATACAGGTCATTATCATCATCAGCCGGAAGACGTCCACTGTTGAACATAAGCCTCCCAGTAACCACCCGTGACTCTTATGATGTTGTCAGTCCAACTAGTGGAGGGCCTACCAACTCTACGTCTTCCGTCGTAACGTGGTAACCACTCCTTTCTTCCCCATCGGTTATTAGATCGTCGAGCAATGCCCATTACCACTTCAACCTGCAAATTCTGAAAGATATGTCGGTTACTTTAGTTCTTCGGCGAATATTCTGTTTACGGATTATATCGCGTAAAAAATCTTCGTGTATGTTCGCTGTTCGCTCTCTTAATAGCTACAGCAAGCATACAAGTAATAATACATAATTGTTTTCGAAATATACTTTTGAAGGATAACGCTAATGTTCTGAATTCAGTAGACTTCGCCCCTTCAGAGAAGAGTGGCACAATTGAGTCGAATTAATTCTAGAGATTTTGTCATAAATCCTCGGCTAAAGTCACTTGTCCCCTCTAAACGGTTTAATACGCACGCGGGATGAAAACATCAGGGCCCGCTCAAGGCCACCCGGAACCTTCGGCCGCAGTGGAACAGTGACTGAGGGCGTAATGTATTAAAGGGAACTTAGAATTTTCTCTGCCTTTTTTTTTGTTGCTGATCAGTAAGCCTTTGACTATCTCACCTGATGGTAAGTGAAGATGTGGTCGAAGGTGTTAACAGGCTTAACCTAGAATTACTGGCTCTCAAGGACAACTGCCGGAACACACCGTTAAGTGCTTGGCGACAGATTTTCTACTTGAGGGTGGTCGCTAGCCAGGCGGGCATTTTCAAACACCCCTCCCACCAACACAATTGGTGGTAATTATAATTAGTACCATTGGGATGTTGCTCATTATCCGTTTTTCCTTTATCACCCTTTACGAAATCCAATACGAGGATATTTCTGTGTGAACAGTCGTCACATTCTTAAGCTGGGAACCTCACTTCTAAGCTTCTCATCTCTAAGCTAAATTCGCTTTAATTAGATAGTTTGTTATTACCTGTCATATCAGTAGGGGTGGTATATATCACAAAGATTACGATTTAATACAATCTCGTGTTCTGCTAAGTTGTAATATAGGGTATAGAGGGGGCGAACACCGTTACTACACACGAAATAACTGTGACGAAATCTGTGGCAGTACTATTCGATATTATATGTCCTATGTCATTGATAAAAGCGTCGTTTTTGCGTAACGCGAGGGGGTATTGTCAATTAAGGTAAAGAGTGTGCGAATGAGAGAGGAAACGCCGCGGCCTGAGCCCTCGACCCCTGTCTCCGCCGCCCTAGCAACGCTTCCCGCGCCTGCCGCTAGTCGGCGCTGCGAGCCCGCCCTAACAACATGCTACTACTTTTTATTTAGCAAATATTTATGTAAACAAACTGTATTTTGTATTATTATACGAAAACAACGCCGTTCCTTGCCATGTGGAGTGTTTGTTTAGTTCCTAAGACGTTCTAGCCGTGATTCTTGAACATAATGTGCTTGTGTAGTAGTGTGAGTGAGCGAGCTTAAGGTGAGTTATACGCTTTTGTACAGAGTTTACGCTTGTCTTTACTCGGGATTTGTATCTTGATGTATGCTCGCGGTATCGACAGCTTAAAACTTTATTAGCATCTTGGGATTTTGTGTTAGGTTTAGAATTTTGTTCATAGTTACTCGGTGTCTGGGTACATATTATAACAACGACACTATATTGAACAAATTTCGTAATGAGATTAATTAAGATCCTGTAGGAGGTAACACATGGAATACATAGAGTCGTCCTGGATTTGGGGAAAGACATTTTTTCGAGGGAGCGCGATATTACCCATGAAGCAGGCATAACGCAGGCGGAAGCTTCTGGGTTCAAACAAGAAGCTCTGGTAATAACTTCGTACTTATACGTAAGTTTTTCCTTGCTTTTCATGGTAAGATTATTTACAGTTTTAGTACTTCGTCCTAATAATAAAGCCGAAGCGGCACGATGGACCGTAAAAACAAAGGCTCAATGATGCACAGACTAGTGGAAGATAAATCGCTGTGCGAGACGACGCGCGGACCGGATGGGACGTTCTCATTTGTTTCTAATGAAACCGGTAGGTTACCGGAATTTCATTACCGAATGGCTAGCATTTGACCGCGATCTCATCTGATGGTAACTTATATGAATGAAGAAGGTAAACAGGTTTAACTAAACATTTACTGGAAACTGAATCTCAAGAAAGCTGACGGAACACACCGTCCGTTGTATGATTTTCTAGCAGTAGTAGCCAGGCGGGCATTTAAAAAATGGCATGGCTGGCCTTTGAGGAGTGGATATGCTCTTTTCTTGAAGATTCCTAAATATTATCGATTAGGAAATACAGATAGCAGCTGATTCCAGATAATGGCCCATGAAAGGAAAGGCTCATTGCTTCAGAGGTTAGAGGAAAATAAACCGCGGTTTACGCAAATAGCTGACGCGAGGCCCAACGGGACGTTCTCATCGGTTTCTAATAAAGCCGTTGGGTTACAGTAATAGGTAAATAAAAGTAGCTCTGGTTAAATGTACTTCGCTCAAGGCAAATAATTGGCCACAGCGGCGCGACGGACGCCTAAAGGAAACGCTCATTGGTTATAGGTAGAGGAAGATAAATCGTAGTGGGAGCAGACAGCTGACATACCGATTGGAAGGAACCGAACGTCCTCATTACTGTAATGAAGTAGTTAAGACACGTTTTATGCGATTTTCTTTAATAGAAAAATCCTTTTTCGCCAACAGCACCATAGCTATATTTTAATAAAACAGCTAAGGTTAATGCTTAATCCACTATCAATTGACAGCGTGCCCAAGAGCTGGATACGTAGACTCTTTAAATTTCAAAGAAACATAAATCCCAACTTGAATAGTTAGTTGACAAACTAAAACTTTGAAGCGCTCGTAGCGAAGTTTACTTACCTGTTCTCAACCGATCAGCAAAGTTAAGCAACGTCGCCCGCGGTCATGAGTTGGATGGGGGACCGCTAGTGACATTACTACTGAGCGTTTCCGTACTTAGGAGGGCACGTTAAGCCGTCGGTCCCGGTTGTCGTCTCAGGATGGCAGTCGTTATAGCATGGTGGTAGGGCATTTTGCGAATGCCCGCCTGTCTAGCTACCACCCTCAAGTAGAAAATCTGTCGCCAAGCACCTAATGGTGTGTTCCGGCAGCTGTCCTTGAGAGCCAGTACTTCTAGGTTAGCATGAACAACATCTTCGACCACGTCATCACTTATCATCAGGTGATATAGTGGTCAATGGCTAACCTATCAGGCATAAAAAAAACGTACTTCGGCGGAACTCAAGTCAGGTACACACACATACGAATTTACTAGTCAAGTAAGATACTTACTTTACGGTACAAGCTGTACCAATAATTTAGCATTCCATATGAATTCACCAGGTGCCGGGTTCATGAAGAAGCTTCAGGGTATTCTATTACCGTATACGTGAAAATAACCGTCATTCTATCTGCCTATTTATTTCTGTACACCTTTAGAATCATCATAGGAAGACGTCCTCTATTGAACAAAAGCCTCCCACAAAGAGTTCCACAATGAAGACATTGATTTTATTAGCAACTTGTAATAATTGGCTACGCGCAACTTCTACGATGTCGTCAGTCCACTAAGTGGAGGGGGGTCCTACTAACTCCAAGTCTTCTGGCCCAAACCGACAACCATAAGGTTCCTTTTCCCAATAGGTTATCGTTTCGTCTACTTTTAGCTTCTCCATAAGGATCACAGTTAAGGACCACATCTCAGTGTCATAACTCATAAGTCATCACTGTCAACTTTACGCCTGTCTGAACCGATTCGTATTGATATTTGGTACAAATATACATATAGGCTTCACACTAGGCCCGAAGCTATGTAAAGTTCTCAAAAAATCGTGAAGATTATATACAAACCGGCAAAAATATAATAGAAATTAAGAATTAATGATATTAGCATAATTATTTAATATCTTCATTATTCTTATACGGAATTGTGATGGATAGCTGACGAAGCCCACCTGATGTTAAGCGGTAACCTCTGGCTATAACACCTGAATTTCGTGACAATTAACGAAATTTACTGCTCTCGTCACCTCGAGACATAGTTGCTTGATGTGCATGTAATTTCTTACTGGCTCTCAAGGACTGCTGCTGGAACACACTGTTAAGTGTGGTAGCTAGTCAGGCAAGCATTCGCAAAATGCCTTTCCACCATGCGGTGAAACACAAGCTGGCGGTGGGGATCGATCCATGGATTTGCGACACGGCAGCCGACAGATAATACCGATCGGCTATAAAAAAATACAAAAAAAACTGCCTTTATGTCGTGTTTGCCTTGATGTTGTTTACGACTAGTTACTCTAGTAACCAGAGGATTTCTGGTGACAAAATCTAGTTGGATTTTCTTCTTGGTCGTATACTTCATTACTGAAGGTCGTGTCCCTGAAAGGCCTTCATGGCAATACGCACAACACTTCTCCATTTAGTTCGGTTTTCGGTCTTAAGGCGGCCGTAACAGAGAGTCCAGTGAGGGCGGTCACTTGGTCCGACCAACGGCTACGTAATCGGCCGCGAGGTCTTTTTCTTTCTACTTTGCCAACCACAACCAGTTTCTCTAGATTCTCTGGTTGGCTACGGGCAACGTGACCAAAATACTTTAAAATCCTTTCGTAGCAAATTGTGCACAGTCTAGTAGCTATGCGTAGTTGCTCGAGGATAGGTTTATTTGTTCTCATAGCAGTCCATGGAATGCGGAGCATCCTACGCCAACACCACATCTCAAAGACTTCTAATTTTTTCTTCTAAGTCTTCCGCCCCGTTTGAATAAAACGGAGTATGTTGTTTAAAATACATTCTGAAAAGACATTGGTAACGGCGAAGATAATAAAATATTTACAACCAATTTGTTTATTTATAAGTAATTCTGATCTTTTAAACAAGGTAATTGTAGTTACTTTCTCCAATACCGCTTAAGATTCCGATAAAACTTACAGAAAATGGGTTTTCAGGACTGAGAAATTGATCTATCTAGTTGTAATCTCTTATAAAAACTCGTTTAATGTCGCCCAAATATATTACCACCTATTACGTGTGTTGGCAATTTTTGAGAAATTAATAAAATTATGTAGGTACTAGCTATTTACTATTAAATGATTTTATATACGTGAAATGTAATTTTATATTATAACAACATACGTGCACGTATAGAAACGATACCATTTCACTTATGAGCTCACGAGCTAAGCACTTACTAGAGGTGCACATAAACTGAAAAATACACAAACGAAAGAGATTTCTAAACCCGTAAGTATGTTAATATAAACAAAAGCATTCCTCTTTCCCCCAAAAATGCGGAAATACTGCTAAGGGAATGGGTACTGCCATGCTAGTCTTACAGAGAAAAACTGTAGCGAGGTAGCGAGTCACCCATTGAATTAAAACGACTCCGTAGACGTTTTTCGTAGCGTAGAGTATTCGGCGTAGAGGTTAGTTTGAGCGGGAAGGGCTTTTAGGTTGAGAGCTATGCGCTCGCTGTAGGATCTTAATTCCATGATTTCATTGGGTGGCAATACCGCATAGTGTAACTCAAGTTATGTAAAATTGTGCAGATGATATTACACCGCCTGATAATTAATGCATATGAATGTGGAATAGAGTGTTGATGATACAAGGCCAGCTAATGTTTAAGGTTTGATGCTTAAGTTTGATTTGAGTCAGATTTGACGTACATGCTTCAATTATTAGATGCGAAATATAAGTCTGTGACATTTGTAAGACCGACTGTGCACGGCTGATAATCCGAGATCAATTCATGCCTTTTTTGTATGAGACTGTAAGGTCTGAACGAGTAAAGGTTTTAGTTTAGTTTTAAATAAGAATTAGATGTACGTTAGATATACCAAATGGTGTAAGATAAATCGACGTAATTGAACTAGGACCCTACAGGGCTACGATAAACCTAGAGAGTTTTGTTAAACATATTTATTATGGGTATTTGACGCTTGTCCACTCTATACTAAGTTACTGCGTACCTACAGCATGCATGATCTCAAAGCAATACATTCGTTTTTTTTTTACCGAAGGTATGCCTTTATTAACAAAATACTACGAACTATATACGAGTACAACACTACAGCTACTACAATAAAAGCATTTGGACTCATAGGCAGTCCAAATGCTCTAGCCCACTACCAGTTAGCAGCGTGCCCAGCATGCTGGCAGCATTGCCCCGTTGAATTGCAATGCTTATTCTTTGAGCCAAATAGGTGCCAGCATTTTGATCACGCGTCGCATTGACCAAGCGCTCTGATAAGTTTTGGAAAATACGATGAGCTCCCGGTCCCCACGGACCCAACGTCTCTACACCGAACGGCTCAAATATGTTACCTATACCGAGGTTAGCATACTTGTTACTTAATGGATGTTACACAAAGTACACTTGGTACTTTAGTTGTATATGGAGCTTGAAAATTAATGGTAAATAAACATTCGGGGATGATATAGCTTTTTATAATAGTTTTTTTTGTATATTTGAGTAAATTTAGTAGTGGGCAACAAATGCCTTATTAAATATATGTCTGAGTGATGTGAAATATAATGAGTGAAAAAAGGAGGAAATATACATGTTGAGAATCAAGGAAACAAGACGAAGATATTTTTTTATTTCATATGCGTAATTTTACTGATGGAGGAAAGTGTTTATGATAATTCTACGTAAAACTAAAGCACGAACTGATGGAATATATATCTGATCGGTTCATTAACAGCGTACAAAGTAATTAACAAAATTGTATACAAAACTTGTTTATCAGATGATAGAAGCTTTAGTTAATCAGATAGAATCAGGTATAATCTTATATAATCAGGTGGAAATTACAGGTAGAACATCAAAACTCACCCAGTTTGGAAACGGATATTACTAGGTCAAGAAAAACAGAAAAAACAGGCCAAGATGTTTTTATACATCACAAAGAAAAAGGCAGTTATCAAATTCTTTTTTTTTTTATTCCTGATAGGTTAGCCTTTGACCACTATCTCACCTGATGGTAAGTGATGATGAGGTCGAAGATGTTGTTCAGGCTAACCTAGAAGTACTGGCTCTCAAGGACAGCTGCTGGAACACACCGTTAGGTGCTTGGCGACAGATTTTCTACTTGAGGGTGGTAGCTAGCCAGGCGGGCATTCGCAAAATGGCCCTACCACCATGCTATAACGACTGCCATCCTAAGACGACAACCGGGACCGACGGCTTAACGTGTCCTCCGAAGTACGGAAACGCTCAGTAGTAATGTCACTAGTGGTCACCCATCCAACTCATGACCGCGCGCGACGTTGCTTAACTTAGCTGATCGGTTGAGAACAGCTAAGTCAACTTCGCTACGAGCGCTTCGAATTATGACCAAAACAAAACAAATATACGTGCCAAATTCGATTTATTACCAAAGTTCGGAAAACAATCATGCCTAAATTATGTTTAATGGATGTTTTGGGTTAATATTTGAATTGACTTGACGAACCTTTATGGTTATTTAATTTTATCAGTCATAATTATACATTAATTTAACTTTAATATGTAAAAAAGGTCAATTGTTTCGTAAAATCTAAAAAAGTAATTATGGTTTTTCTTTGGACGTTATAAGTCACAAATGACAACAGCCCTCGGGTTTTGGTTCTGTGATAATCTGATTTAAAGCTCCTTATCATAAAATCAGGCTTCACAAGGATATCAATAAATGTAAATTAATAATTTGTGGGAAAAAGAACGCAAAAATATAAAAAAAGATATTTGCCACTCTTTTATGAAAAAAAATGTTAGCTCTTCGCCTACAATGTGGGCGGAGAACACCAGCATTATAATATAAGGCGGGCGGTAGTCAGTCGCGGGCTCAGAGCGGCGAGGGCGGCCGCTACCTACAGAGCGCTACGCTGTAGCACGCGCTACGAGAAACTTTTAGCGAACTTTTGCGGCATCACATAACTCAAGACTTAAATATTATTTTGTGGGTGGTAAAACTAATAAAGGCATTGCAGTTACTTACCTGCGAATTTGGTAAGTTTTTATAATTATATATATTTTTTTAATTAGTGTTTTTAATCAGTTCAGTATCGTCTCTACTATTTTATGTAAGTACCTGTTTACTAATTACGTATGGTGACAAATTTAATGATTTCAACTTATTTTTTTATCTTCTTATAAGCAAAGAACGAGAAATTTGGAGATAACTTAATTTATCTTTGATGTCTTAAACCAGTTTATGTGTTACAAAATGTTAGACCTCTGATAGACAATTTATGACAAGTGTCGGGCAATAACGATTAATATATTACTTATTCAAAAGTACTCCTAGCATTTAGATTTCACATAGGCACTTTCTTTTATTACAGCTCTTACATAACGCTGTACAAATTTCAAGGCAGCAATTAATTTATAAAAATATTTGTACTCCCATCAAAAAGCAAAACTTCATAAGTGGCCATTATATCCAGGTAAAAATTCCATAATGATTTGCCAACATGCCTGAAGTTAATCCTGCCCTTTTAATGTTCTTGAAGCACACTCGAGTGTGTTAGCGAGATTTTGTGGGGAAACGCTGATTTTTATAATGAAAGCGTTTACGGAGAGTACCACAAGCCTTATTATAAAAATTCACTCGACCTAGGAAAAGCTCTTTGAAATACAAGAGCTTTTTTCTAACATTAGCTTATAGAACACGCCTTATTTATAAATGCACTTATCGCAGCGTGAGATTAAAGCATCGTTTTTATAAAAGCTTACCCACCGAGAAACAAGTAGCTTTTATAAAAAAAGTAGGTACTAGTTGAATCGAGGGAACGCTTGATTTATATAACAAAGTGCTGTATACGCTGGTCGGACAAAGTAAAACACGAATATAGGAAAAAAGAGAAAGAGGTGGCCTTCGCTAGCATGTCAACAAACTTCAAGTGTAGTTTGTAGTGCACTTTAGTAGTTGTTAATAGGGTTTAAACTGAAGGAGTTTATGACGAGAAACTCTTTTGAGCAATCAGCGCTCACTCTTTTGGAGGTAAACTTTTATTTATTCATAACTAATCAGGCGAATGCTGTTCTCAAATAGCGAGAAACTTTAAAATACCTAATATTTATGATTACATATATATACATGAAAATCACGCCTCTTTCCCGTTGAGGAAGGCAGAGACCACAGATTTCCACTTACTACGATCCTTACATATCTCTTTCGCTTCATTTACACTCATGAATCCTTTCATACATGAGCGTCGGTGTAGGGTACTCCTGACCTGGCCTTTTTTTAGAACGACTTCAATTTATGGATTACATTTAAGGAGATATACCTACATGTTACAAATAAATATTAGTAAATATGCGGATGTTTGTACATATATGACTGCATACCAGTTTCCCGGAGGCTTTGATTTGTTAAAATACCACAATAGTCAGCTGTCGGTTTTCATTGTATCTTTGATACCACGCCCGTCTATTACGGTGACCTGGCATTTTTCTAGGACCTCACCTTTTTCTAATAAGCTATGGCCTGCCTTGCCGTAGGACCATGGTTCGATCCCTCCCGCCGGATGAGCTTCACCGTATGGTGGAAGGGCGTTATGCGACTGCTCGCCTGGCTAGGTACAACCCCCAAGTAGTAAATTTGTCCCCAAACACTTAACAGTGTGTTCCAGCAGCAGTCCTTTAAAATAACAGGCACATGATACACGATGACATGAAGTTTCAGCCTAACATCTTGTGGGCCTAGTGCTTGTTTACATTACAATGCAACCAAAAATAAAAATAGGACGTCTCCAATCTGGTCAAAATAAATTTTTAACATAACATAAAAACATAAAAATCATTTATTGACAATTAAAATGTGTACAAGGTTAATTTTGAAGCCTCTGGTCCTCGACGTAGCTTAAAACTGTGTTTCGAAGACCAGATCCTTCTCCAATATAGGACTATATTTAACATAAATTATGCCATTATACAATGATTTTGATTTTTTTCATATAAACTTTTATGGATGTTTTGTATGTATGTGGATGTGGATTTGTGTGGTGTGTTATGTGGGTGTGGTGTGTTATGTGGGTGTGGTGTGTTATGTGAGTGCATTCTGTTATGTGAGTGTGGTGTGTTATGTAAGTATGGTGAGTTATTATCGTTTAAAGATTATCTAGTATAACTTCCACATCATCATAGTCCAGTCGATTGAGCCATGTGAGTATTACTTTTTTAATATTATTATTAGAGTATTTTTTTATGCTACATTTGCGATTTAGTTTATTCAGCTTATTGTACAGGTGAGGTGCTATATAATCAAAGTGTCTCTGAGCAAATTTACTGCGGGCGAAAGGCACTGGACAACGCTCGACGCGTTTATTTGATGTAGGTAAATGTGGCACTATATTTGCGTGGTACCGTCTTAGCACTTGATAGATATAAAGTTTTCTAACTGATAGGACCTGTGCTTTGCTGTACACCTCTGTGGTAGGATGTCTGCAGGGTAAGTACATAAGAACTTTTAAAACGGCTCTTTGAGCTCGTTCAACATTTATAAAGTATGTTTTGGCAGCAAATCCCCAGACACAGATGCAGTAACTTATAATGCTTTCACAGAGTGCTTTGTATGTTTGAATAAGTAATTTAAAGTTAGCAACTGCTCTTAAGTTTTTAAAGATATAAATAAGTTTTCTAATTCTTGCTGATAATGTAGTTATATGATATTTCCAGTTTAGATTACAATCTACAGTAACACCCAAATATTTGAGATATTCTACTCTATTCAATTTTTCACAGGTACAGACGCTGTCTACATTTATATTTCGACGATTACAGGGATACGTATGAATCGTTAGTTGGAAGTCAGGGTCTGGAGAAGTTGAGGCTGTTTTACTAAAGCAGATATATTTTGTCTTACTGGTGTTAAGAGACAACAGACTATCTTCCAGCCAGGAGGTAACCTTAGAAAGACCAGCTTCAGCTAATGCAACAACCGTTTCCCACGACTTTTCATGGAATAAGAGGACCGTGTCATCAGCAAACATGAGGAGCTCCATTCCAGGCATACATGTTTTACAGAGCTCATTGATGTAAATGAGAAATAGAGTTGGTCCTAACGTGCTGCCTTGTGGAACACCATATCTGCTGAATCCGACGTCACTCTCAAAGTCATTAACTCTTACCCTTTGTTCTCGGCAGGTTAGGTAATTCACAAACCATTCCAAAGCTACACCTCTAATTCCAGCGTTGTTAAGCCTTGTTAAAAGGATAGGAATTGACACAGAATCAAAGGCTTTTTGCAAGTCAAGGAAAACTCCTACGCAGCACTCTCCATTATCTAGGTGGTCCTTAATTATACTAGTTAGCTTTAGGACAGCGTCCTCAGTTGATTTTTTATCTCTAAATCCGTACTGATTTGTGTTAAGTATATTATTTTTCTCAAGAAATTTTGTGAGGCGTTTATTGACAATTTTTTCAAATATCTTAGACAGTGTACTGAGCAGAGAAATTGGTCGATAATTTGTTGGATTACTTTTGTCACCAGTTTTATGAATAGGACATATTATCGATTTCTTACAAAACTCAGGAAAGGTTCCTGTTTCGAAGCTGAGGTTGCAAAGGTAAGTAATTGGATCAGTGATATATGCAGTAATTTCTTTAAGAGTAGTTGTGGTTACTTCATCCCAGCCCGGTGCACTAGCTGTTCTCAAATTATTTATAACAGATCTTACTTCATAAGCATCGGTGAGAAATAGAGATAGAGAATTAAGTGGCTTATTATTAGATTCAGATTTGTGTGCTAAATCTTGCTCACTTTTATCAATTTTGTTAAGAATTACTCTAGCTAAGTTGTGTCCAATAGACATAAAAAAGGTATTTACTTCATTTAGTGATTTTTTAGGATCAGAATGGATACTCAAAAGTTCAGAAGATGGTACATTACTTTTTTTGAAATTACAAACTTCTTTAATTATTTTCCACGTTTCCTTAATATTACCACTGTGTTGAATTAGTTTAGATTGGTAGTATTGTTTCTTTAATTTTTTAACTATCGTATTACAAATCTTTCTGTAGTCTATGTATCTTTTTCTTATAGCTTCATTATCAGGGTTCTGTTTTACTTTTTTATATAGTTTATCCCTTTTTCTAAGGCACCTAACTACTCCTGTTGTAATCCAGGGCTTTAGAGGTCTATTTTTTTTCGGCAATTGAGATATATGTGAATTAATGCCTATGTATGTTATGAGACGAGAAACAAAGAGTTCCATAGCAATATTCACATTTTTTAATTGATACAAGTCAGACCAAGTCTCTTTACCTAGTTGAGTTTTTAATGTTTCATAATTTATCTTAATTTTATTGTAAATTATTTGTTTTCCTTTCTAATTTAGTTTTATCTATAAATAACATAATGGGTGAATGATCTGTGACTAATTGCTCAAACACAATAGTTTTCCAATTATTACAACATTTAACCATAAAATGATCTATACATGTAGTTACTCTTGTAGGTCGGTTTATGCCTTGTCTCAAACCATACATAGCCATTAAGTTAAGGTACCTTAGTGAATTGTCCGTAAGATTATTGGGCATTAAATCCAAATTAATGTCTCCTGTTAAAATTATATTTTGACACGAGATATTTTGAAGAACATATTCGATAGAATTTAAATAATTGGTAGGATTTCGGAAACACGGTGGTCTATAGGAACAAATTATTAAATATTGATTGTCAATGGATATGAGTAGGCAATTACCCTCTTCTACGTTTGGTTCTGAAAATGTAGCTGCAATATCTTCATGAACGTATGCTACAACGCCGTCATTTTGATTTAGATATTTTTTTGTAAAAGACATGTTATAATTATCAATAGATGGTGGGGGGTTATTCTTGCTAGTCCAGCATTCAGTGCAAATAATAATGTCAATTTTAATATCAATGCTGGATAAAAAAACCAAAAATATGTCTAAATTACGATTAATACTGCGTATGTTCACGGAAATTATCGAAAGAGAGTTATCATTCCTGTGGTGAGTAAGGTTAAGGGCTTGAAAACATTGGCTAGGATCGCTTATTGTTATACATTCCGGGTTTCCTGTATTGTCTACTTCTGTCAGTAAAAAATTATTAACATTATCCATGATTAAATAGCAAGGTAACCGGGTGCATCAAAAATGAGTATGTATAGAAAATAATTAAGTTATTGTGTAATATTGTTATTTTTTTTTGTATTAATGAAGTATTTAGTATTATAATATGTAGGGATAAAAATATGGTTCTATTGCGAAAGCGACATTGTGATTGTTTAAAGTTAGTTACTATTTGTATGTGGTGTTTGTGTATATTTTGTGGTGTGTATATTTTGTGATATTGACATGAGTTTGTGTGTATTTTATTATATGTCTGACATACAAAACTTAATATTAGTTTTAAAACAGATAGTAAACATGGACTATGAATTTTAGGTAAACGGTGTGAGTCCGCAGAACAAATAAAAACATTGAGTCAACTTTTTAACTTTTCTAAGTCATCCTCGTTATTGACTCGTACAAGTGAAGCTCCGTCCGATTTTCTGAGATATATTTTGCCTCTTGATGCCCAGCAGTACCTGAATTCATTTCTTTTGGCGAAATCTCGAGCCAAGAAAAACAATTTTTTCGCTTGTACTGTCAGGCTTTCTGATATGAATACTGGGATAGTAGGCCCGTCAAGTTTTAGGTTTGAGGTACTGAATTTGCAGGTCGAGTACCTTTTATTGTACGTTTTGACGGAGCTAATAACACTGTCTCTCAGTATTACAGTAGAGAGCTCGACAGTAATGGGCTGGCTCTTTTCGTTCTTCGTATTGATGCGGTAGACATCTTTAACTTCTGCCGGTGAAATTGGAACACTAAGTGCAATCCCAGCATTCGTTACTATTTTTAAAAGGTCTGCCTTCGTTTCACCGTTTTTTTTCGGCACATTACGTATTTCGATGCTTGAACTACGGAGACTTCGGTCAAGTTGATCTACCCTAGACTCCAGTGATCGAATGTATGCACGATTAGCATTTTTTTCCTGCTCCAAAGTACTAATTTTCAATGTCATCTCATCATACTTTTGAGATAAGAAGTCGATAGAACTGGAGATACCAGCGTTTTGTTCGGTATGAGAATTTATGCCAAATTGGATCTTATCCATGAGAGCTGCAAATTTATCATTTTGCTCCTTTATGAGAGCGGTATATTTGTCATCTTGCTCCTTTCTAAGAGTCGTAAACATTTCTAGTATATACTCTGTAACCGAGTCTTCCACTTCTCTTTTACGTTTTCGTACAGTAATATTCGGATCACTCCTCGCGTGATCCCGGCGTAATGTGGTAGGTACGATAAGAGTTGAAGCGGGAGGACTGTTTATACTTGAGTCCGACTTGCAAGTTGTCATCGTAGCTTGTACATTGGATACAGGCGTGTGCGGCGGGGAGTGTCGGAGGGGCATTGTGGCCGGGTGACGCGACGTGGCTACAATCGGCTTGAGTACCAGGGCTGCAGAACGTATGAAGCTATGCGCGCAGGCAATCGGCTGTAATACGTATAGCGGCGACGCGGCAGCAGCAGATTAGCGATGCGTGTGTGACTGGATTGTTCGCTTATTGTGTATGTGTGCAGAAACGCAATGAGCGGTTTGCGGTGTGTGCCTCTAGAGTTGAACACTCACCCGTACATATGCACACAGCGCATGGATAGCACACAGCGTTGGGTCGCGTCTTCGTTCTTAAAGCTCTTGGAAACTTATGTACTCCTATTTTTTTGAACTGATTTAAGTTTTTAAATTCGTTATTAAAATAATATTTTAAACAAATAAGGAGCAGTTAGGCACGTCTACCCTGTACAGGGGTCCGGGGGAGAAGGTCTTCTTTTGAAGGAAATTCCTCAAGGTCTTCTCCTTTCATCTGTTAATAACACTTATGATTGATAAAACATATCGTAATATTTCTAAATATAATTACAAGCACTATCGCGCGCTAAGCGAAAATCACACGTACAAATTATGGGAGCAACATTTTTTAGGTCCCCGGCGGGAATTGATCTCGCACCCTCCGATTCGAAATTGAAAACAAAAACTTTCGGAGGCCGCGAGTTCGATCCCCCGCCCTTGGCAAAAAAAAATGTTCGCACTAATAATTTGTAAATGAATTATCCAAATACTTTTGCTATATATGGATACATTTCTTCAGTTTAGTTTTATTTTATATCAGCAGAGGTTTACATCGACATTTTATGCAAAACGTAAGTTGTAAACAACGACCGACGATTCATCGCAGGCAGAGGATTAAGTACTAAACAAAAATGAAAGTTAATCCAGTAGCATTATAATGAAGCTCTTAAAAACCACTCCGTTAATCTCTTGAGATAAATAAATCCGTGATTTCGTGAATTACAAAGTTTTGATGGAAAAATATATTAATTAAACACCGCAAATGCGTCGGTTGGGGCGGCTCATCAAAAATGTATAGAATTCGTATGATTTGCATAAAAGTCATTTTATTGCTCCGAAAGACAAACAGAATGGGATATTAGCTGTCGGACTGAATCGTGAATTGCGGTGTGGCATATACTTATACCGTTTTACAGACAGGTTGATTCTGCGGAGTTATCGTTGAGTTTTAAACTTACTAATATAAATTAGTTGTATGGAAACCATCGCAAGTCTCAAAATGAATCGTATGTTATTTGAAATTATAATTTAAAGGGTAATCGTAGTCTACGTTTGCTATTAACAGATCGTGGGTGACAGACTTTAGGTCTTTAACCTCTAATAGTTTAGCAATGATAGCTGAGCTGTTACTATATGGACTGCCGTGACGCAGTCCATGGTTCGACCCCCACTGCCGGCTTGAGCTTTACCGCATGGTGGAATGGCATTTTGCCAATGCTCGCCAAGCACGTAACAGTGCTTTCTGGCAGCAGTCCTTGAGAGCCAGTAAAATTACAGGCCCATGAACCAAACAATTGTAGGTCTCAGGGTGATGAGTGCAGTCCAATTCGCCACTTGTGACGAAATGAATCTGTTACAGGCAGAGGTCGAGGTAATCGCTTGTTTCACTATCAACACACTTAAACAAATTAAAATTGTCAAACTTTCGTAGTAGGTATCTATATTATTATATCGGTTTTTCGATGTAAGGCAAATCGCCAATAAAATAATATAATACAAATCACACTTATATTATAAAAAATGCGAAAAGATTACGAGTCAGTGTGGATATGAGAGTGTATATTGAATAAAACAGAACTCGAACAGATGTATTTCGTCACAAGTGACGAATTGTACTGAGCCCATCATCACGAGACATACTCGTACAGTTTTAAGTCTCATGTACCTGTAATTTGACTGGCTTTTAAGGGCTTCTTCCGGAACACACTGTTAGGTGCTTGGCGGCAAATTTAGTTGAGGATGAAGCTAGCCAGACAAGCATTTCTAAAATGCCCTTCGACCATGAAAAGCATAAAGCCTGGTATGCATTTATAAAATTTCACACATTATCCCTCTGCCTGTCCCTTCTGAGATATAAAGGCTTGATGATATATGTATGTTAATAACACTTTTTAGGCAACGTAGGGTCTCCGTGGGGAAAGTAAGGTGCCAGGTTAAAATTGTACCCCCATATCTTCCTGTGGTAGTCTTGAGAAGCGACGAAGGATCTTGACAGCATGATGGAATGGCATTTTGCGAATGCCCGCCTGGCTAGCGACCACCCTTGAATAGAAAATCTGTCGCCAAGCACCTAACGGTGTATTCCGGCAGCTGTCCTTGAGAGCCAGTAAGTCTAGGTTAAGCGTGAAAACACTTCGACGATCAGCAATAAACAAAAAGAAGGGAACATTTCAGAAAGTAAGTAGCAGCGCCTTCTAAAGAACTGCCATGCCGTCTGCCAAACGTGGGAATTATGGCACAACTCCTCAACGGTGATTGTTAAGACTGTTGATATGATGTGATGCGAATTACACTGTGCATTTAGAGTAGAACGTTCCGTGATCTAAATCTTGTAACATTGTAGGTAAATACTCGTTTCAAAGTTTCGCAGCTCGTAACGGAAGAAAATTTCTATTACGAAGTCAACGATATTGCGATGAGTATTATTTCTTGTATTTTAAGCATTAAATTTCATTAGCTGTACTTGTGTCATATGTGGCTGTACTGTTCCCGGCTTAATAATCTAAGTACGTTTGTTTTACTAGTAGCAATCTAAGGTAAACCTCAACTTGGGTGTTGCTGCACAGCAAAAAAGACCTCTTACCAGCCTAACGCCTTTATTAATCTATATGTAAGGAGTGTACTTACTTCTAACAAGAGCACACATAAGGAGGTTGAATTTAGGTAGGCAGTTGGCTATACACCAAAGGCAAATATTATATAACAAATAAACCAATATGAGCGTATATGGTTCGAAAAAATAACACAAATTTTCCTACCTTAGAGGTTGATTCTTGGTATACATCTTCCTGTTGAAGTCCCTTGTAATGTATTAAATGTCTTGTGATATTATTTTCTAAACTTCTGTCTACATATATTATCATATTTTGAACAAAGAATCATAGTAGCTTTTTGCGAGAACAACGAACTAAATTCCCAAAATAGTTATATTTCAATCAGTATATTTTTATACAAAACATTGAACCTGTTTACCAAAAATATATTTGCGTAGGCCGTAGTTTAGATATAGAAAAACTATCGTATTTCTTGGTACATTAGTATATATCTACCATGGATAAATTTAAACAAGAGTTTGATGGACTTTGTAAAGAATTCAATGAGGCAATGTAATTATGTCAAGTAAGTCGGCGCATTCATTACCCGTGTCTCCCTTAATATTCATCAGGCGGTCGGCGGCAATGTTTGGGTAGATTTCCATACTGGCACTAAAAATGTTGGTGCTAACAGTGACACAATAGTTTATAGAGTTATGTGTTAATTATAATTAATTTAATTTAAAATAAAGAACGGATCAGAATTCCCACTGTGGAAAATATGAAATTACTCAATGAAGTTGGTATCATGCTCAAACACTGAGCTTATACTTTCATGTCCTGAGTTACACAATGTAAAATACTGTATCAGCTGGATTGTCACAGCCTCTCCCATTAAGGGGGGATTTGCCATAATCCCCACGCTTGGTAGGCGTCTTGGGGATCGCAACTTGAGATATCAGATCCTCAGAAGGCGCTACTGCCCACCTTCCGGTATTTTACCTTTAGTAGCCTCTTTTCTCTCTCGCGAGACCCACGGGTAGCGATGAGGGGGTTACATTCTACCCCACATGACTTTATAACTACAGTACAGTGTTAAAATAAAAGTGCTTCTTATTAATATTTTATTTGGAAGGTCGCGTACCGGGTAGATTGTATCACTCGGCCCCAATACTGGTCACCATAGGTAATAGTTGCAATTTTATTGTCACATCATCCAGGCCTACTGGCAACTACTTTCTTCGCTTAATTAAGCGTAATTGAACATGTACTTGACGGATATTGATGAAATAAAAATCTTATCATCTTGGGGATCTTTAAGTAAATATAATCTATAAATTGACCTAACAAAAATCATTTACCTAGTGTAGATGACCAAGAAGTTATGCGTGGTCATACATAAACTATATACTCGTCGACAATGAGAACTTTCCTTTTTTTTTAGAAGTTTAAAACTTACATACAATTAGTGCCAACTAATTGTATAATCTTCTGCTCAAGATATGTAATCCTTTATATTGAAAATAATCCAGCACTAAGGTTTTCTTTTCCTACTATCATTATAATATTCATATTCAATATAGTGATTCGATACTTATTGATATAACGCAGTACTGGAACAGTATATTTCTCGCAAGTATTATTACTATTTGTTGTTATCTTTGTTGAAGTATAGTTGTTATCTTTTAGAACGTCCAAATTAACGGTTATTAACCAATATGTATTCACTCACGTGAGTGTGGGGTGCCGGGATAGTTCATGTGGTGCCGGGCTAGAATATCACCTCTCTTTCTCTCTCCATGTATTTAGCAAGAGGTGGATAAGGGAAAATCACCTTAGGTGGGCCTTCTGAGGAACTGCTCTTTCCACTGCGATCCCCAAGATTTCTTTCAAGCGTGGGGATTATGGCAAAATGGAGAGGCTGTGTTCAGCTGTGGATAATCCGGCAGATATAGTATGGATCATATCGCACACAGTATCCGCATCGGTATCACTCCGTAGCGGTTTTGACACCAACATTTCTAAATGGCTTTCGGCATTACAAATTTATATATACCTAAGTCAATGGGTCGCACTTATTTTACTATCGTATGAACAGTTAGTTTTGCATGTCAGAATCTAAATAGTAGTGTGAATAACAGTGATGTCAATAATAGCATCGCCTTGCCGAAAAAACGTATAAGAAAGAGGGTAGACCGGTTCGCCTGCTCTTAGTGCCGACCATCCACTTGCATAGAATTCAGTATACTCGTGATCATGGCGCTTGCAACAGTGCTAAAATGTCGAGAGCTCAAAAGCAAACAAAAACACGGTTAATATCCCGTTTCTAATAATAACTATAGTGTAAATGACCGTGACAATTTAAAAAACTTATATGCACACAGTTATTGTAACAAATGTATGTTCTTATACAGCTGTGTCTTGTGGTTCTTCTATGTGGGACATATCTATGTACTGTAAGTTGACATATAAATAAGAAAAATGTATACAGGAAAATTTAGAAAGTTTACCCTTCAGATCGTTCATGAAACCTCATCTTTTTTACTTTACGACAGCAGGTTCCTTATGAGAACACAAATTACATGGAAATTAGAGTAAGTTCACTTCGAGAAAGCCGCTACAAAAGCTCGCTTGTCACGAACTTGTGAACTTAATTACGTTCGACAAATTAGTCGCGAGTCTTACTTAAAGATTTAAGGCGACATTTTCCTTAACTTCAAAAAATTGGCCAAGTACAAGACGGGCCTCGAGATTTTTGGTTCAGCATTCCAATAGTCTATAAAAAAATGTTTGTTGGTTTTGATCACAACTTAAGTAATTATATTTATTATTCATACAATTTTCATTACAAGTCTAGGTTTTCAGTATTTATTGGTTTATTTATATATATGTATTTTTAACTTACCGGTCACTTCTCCACATAAACGTCGAAAGGCGGGTTAACCCCTTGTTTAAGGTGTTACGTCCAGAACTAAGCATGGCATAGATTTATCTCTTCATCATCTAGGTTTGTATCGTAACATTTTTTAAAAATATGATGAACTTGAGAGTTATGAGCCTGGAAACATTTTCAAATAATTTTATCGAGGCTAAAAACTTTAAACTTCATTATTTTTTCAAAAATTCGCATTGATACAAGCCTAGATAATGAAGAGATAAATATAAAGATATCAAGCTTAGTTCTACACTTAAGACCTCAGATAAGAGAGTGATCACCCTTCCACGTTTTTATGGAGAAGGACAATTTTGACACCCTATAAATATGAATATTATTTAACAAAAAAAAAATTATAGTTTAATCAATTAAACTTTTTACAATTGTTTGTATGACTCCCAGCTAGGTTTTTTAACTGCTATCTTCTCATGTATTGGAGCGTTCCTAAAAAATAATTAACTGATTTTCTAGTCATATAATCGTTTTTGGGTCAACATTCCACGCAATATCTAAGTTTCAAGGTTGTAGATCATCCCGTTCGCATCACATTTGGGTATTGCCCTTTGGATACGTTACTCTACAAAGAAGTAACATATGAAATGTCCAAAACGTGTCATAAAAATTTACTATAAACGTGGAAAAATCCCCGATATGAAAAATTTCACATTAGTCTTCGAAATTTCAACAATAATTGAAATCCGTGGAATGTAGCTAGATATTAACCGGGGTTCAGTGCAATAAACACCATATGCACTCCGCGGTGTGGCGCGGGCTTAAACTTGAATATCTCGGAAATAATTATAGAATTTTCATCAATTATGCAGCGAAACTGGCTTTCGAAAAATACAGCTTCGAATTTGGTCCAACAGTCTAGGAGCAACTATGTTAAGAGACAGAATAACATACAAACAAAAGCTTCAAATTTACTAATAAATCCTAAAGCGTTGGATATCCGAATAAGTTAAACAAATTAGAACAATGCCTCTCCCTCATTTTATAAATTTAGTATGAAATCAAGAGGATTTATTCCCAAATGGCTACTCGGTCTCGACCCTCATAAAATACATTTGACTTTTGTAAAACGACTAGTATGTTTTGAACGATAAAATATTATAATCACAATGAAGCAGGCCGTAATAAGAGTTTGTTGATATGAAACAAATCTTTTAAGCAGTTTTTTATATTTGTCTGTAAGGATTTGTATGTGGAGATATTATTTCATTATTATTCTATTACTTGAATGTTTAAAACATTAACTTGCTAGTCAATAAAAAAATCAGCACTGCAACACTAAATAATATTATTCACTTTAGGTCTTGGATGTATGTATCTAGTCATAATGGACCAATACGGTAATTTACAATAAAAAACAGTCTCCTACGTGAATTTGGGTCAAATTGATGCGCATTCAACCCTTCCACCACCGCAAATCAATAATACATGTACAATGAATTACAATGTGTTGTATACAATTTGTATAGTTTGATTGTTTTCAATTCACTACAATAATTGCAAATTCCGTCAAACAATATTAATTCGAATTCAAACAAATAAATATATAGAATAGTAAAACTGTAGGCGTGGTTTAAACGGTGCCGGAGGAAGTGTCACACCATCAGGAATATGAAAAATCTATATGGGTCCACTAATCCCTGACCACATCATTAGTAGTATCATACTTACCAAAAGTTTAATGTGCAATATACCTTATTATACATAATACTACAAACTATATACAACACTACAGCTTCTACAATAAAAGCATTGAGACAACCTGCAAGTCATTGCAGACTCGCAGGCGGTCCAAATGCTCCAGCCCTTACCGAAAGTTTGTATATTGTATTTTATATGTGTTTTTGTATATCGAGATATAATTGTCGTTTCAATAAGAAATCATCACACGAGCTTGAACTTAAAATAAGCTTACCATTCGTTGTTTTGTTCCAGGTTCCTTAATTATTTACGACGTTGTTGTTTATCTGCTGTTCTCCATAAACAAACTTACAAGCATCACAGATTTACTTTTCTTGTTTCAGATGCTGAATCGGACGTTGCAACAGCTTAACTTAGAAATAACATAGCTTCAGTGGCTCAATAATTTAAGCTTCAACCTAAAAATAGTACAAAAGAATCGAACTTAACATAGCCCATCACATTTATTTTTACAAGGCAAAGCTATTTGGTAAATCGTCGCTATTTTCTTAAATATATTAGTGAAGAGATAGGGTATTTAGTGGGGGTAGTTTTATCGGGGAAAACAATGGTAAAGGGTGTCGTAAAGCATCGATATCTCGGTGGTTGTGATTTCGCTAAGGTTGTGTGAGGGTGTAGGGGAAAGTAGGGGTAGGTGGGGTAATGTGCGAAGATAAGGAGGAAAGTCGGAGCGAGGCGGCGGTGGCGGCGCCGAGTCCGCGGCGCCTATGCTGGCCGCGCCGCCCACCCGCTCCTCTGCCAGATACCAGAGGGCTCTGCTGCGCCAAGCTGCTCAGAAAGAACGGGAAACCTAAGAAGGTGAGCCCATACATATACTTATATTAACTTACCCTGAAAGTATCTTATTTTACGAGTAATAAATTATAACACGAGAGCTCGGAATTGCGCCCTGCTTTGTCATGATTTATTTATGAACCGTCTTGAAGATACATTTATAGCAAAACTTGTTACGTAATACCTCGCCCATCCAACTTTTATAAGCTGCAAACGGTTTATGATGCGGTTAAAAATAACTTAATATAACTATAATTTGGAAAGCATTTGATTCAGATTGAGTTACGACTCGTAACTTACGAGTATAACAAGATTGTTGAAGAAACTATAAGTACTCACAAACTAATGGGATTTCCTTGAATAACCGCCAACTTAGTTAAGACGATAGGACCACAATTCCGTGTCTAGTTTAATAATAGTTATGAAACTTGTAAGGGTATTTGAATCTTGTTATTTAAATGAAACATCGACCCGGTGGAAAGGTATCGCCCATATTTCAAGGTAGAGCGGTTTTAAGCCCGATATAATCGAAGTTTCAGCCAACTTTTAGACACGGCGGTTGATTTGCGTCACGGTGACAAAGTTCCCTCTTCTTACCAAGGTGCTGCCACCACTGTACCTATATATTGCTATTTTATTCTACGGCTGTAACATTATACTTTATTTCGCAAGTTGTCTAGAGCATTTACGTCTATAATAAGAATGGGACCTACGAGTGTATCAGGTTTAGAAGTAAATATACCTAAGTACATATGAAAAAGCTCCACTGATGCGCACTGTGTTGTTATACTTTATCGTTCTGAATAAAGCCTTTTGTATGTTCTTCGGAGCTTCTCTTCGGTCATAAATTCTGAAGCGGTAAGTCATTAACCTTCATGAGAACCTCTTTTGGGGCCACGTGAATAAAGGAATTATGACATCTTACGGTCGTATATTTAGAGACGTTTCCAGAGAGTCATGAAATATGACATGTTACATTAATTATATTGTAAAGTTTGTCCTCTATTAAGGTTAAACTAATAATGAAACTATTAAGTTTGATAACATAAAAATCTAATATGAGTCATGAATATTATGATGTGAATATATTTAATGAAGCTATGCAAAGCTTCATCTATCCATTACGATAGACAAGCAAGGGAGGAGATATTATGTACATTGTGTTAAGGATCATAACCAGTAAGGCAAATAAGTTGGAAGGAAGTTTGGATCAAATTAGTTCTGCTGACGTTCCGAGTTTGATTAGCCCCTCAGGGGAAACGAGTGATGCAACGGATAACTTTTCTGATGGAGCAATTTTAATTAGTTCTATAAGTAGAGTCAGTTATATATGAAATATAAGATTCTCGTACCTAAGGATTTGTTTTACTAACTCATATCATTCTTTAATGAATATACTTAATATAAAAAAAATGTTGGCACAGAGATTTCAAATTATTGTCAACCTTTTTTTTGTTAAAATATAAGAACTTACGACACTGGCGATCATTACTACCCTGATACAACCTCTGAATTTGCCCAGTACAATATATTTAGCAAATCACACTTGTATAAGCTTTGGCTATGCTTTCCTGACGCCAACCCTCCTTTACAAGCTCTCATTTTTCGTATAAACCCGTCAAGATGCTAAATAACTCTGTTGTGTGCCCAATACGCAGCTATACTACTGATATATTGACATGAGTAGTAGTATATACAATATGAGTGTCATATATAAGGTTGATATTAATATAGGAACAATACTGCGGGGGGTGGTGAGGAATCGATAACTGGAAGTGTTCCACTGTAAAATACAATATTAAAATCCTCTATTTTTTTATTCTTATCACAGCTCTGCTAGCCTTCTTCCATCAAAATACATCGAAAATACATGTTTTTCTTTGAATCAAACAGCATCCGGGAGTGGTTGCAGACTCTATTTTACAATTCTAAGTCTGGCAAAGAGGTTTCAATCTGACTAATGCGTCTACATATACGTTACGTTTCTATCGGTGGTGAAGACGCAAACATATACATATTTTAGTGTTAAGAACAGACCTAACAGACAGCTCGTTGTTTTAAATTCTGAAATGTGGAATTCTATTAAGGTTCCAGACATGTCGCCACAACAATTCTGAGAAATGTCTTGTAAAATCTTCGGAGCTATGTAGAGTTACTTTTTGAAAAGAATCCTTTTTGAAAAATCAGGTCTATTACAGTTCTTACACTTTATAATAATAATAGCCAAAGTTAATTATAAAAAAGTGAAGTTAATGATCAGGAAGGAAGAAAACCCCTTAATTTACGCCCCGTAGGTAGCAACCGTAACACGTAAACTGTCACCCTAATTTTCCGTTAGAGCTAATGAATTTACGTCCAGTTAATTAAGCTTTGCATAATAATTACAAGAAGAATAATAATTACAAAAATTCTGATTTTCTTCCTTTAAAAATTGCTGAACTTGCTAATTTGTAATTAAAAAAACGTTCCAGAACTTTTGTGTCGTTATAATTATGCCGACGAAAAATTTTAGTTATTAAATATAGAAAATAACATCAAGGAGGTGCTGACTTATAATAATATGGGCATTCGCATAATACCACATTGCATTTGATGTGAAATTTTGAATTATTTCTTTATAATCAGCCAGCCGCATTGCGATGGACAAAATAATTTACGCGTCTTTCGGCTCAGGTTGCGGCTCTATTTGTTGCATACAACCAGGTACCTACTAATTACGCATCTCTTTATCATACACTTAAATTATAATAGGGAAATGATTTTCAAGTGGTTTCATTTATTAGTAATAGGTACCTACTTATGATAATGTCAGTTGTATGTCCTTACGGCAATGTCGGCTGTTCATTTTTCTTGATGACAGTCATCTTAGTCAGAGCTCAAGTTTTTTGTCTTTACGTCAATACAAAAACTTTATAAAACTACAATAGTTTTGTCTGTTTCCCATTCTACAATAGATTTAAATATCAATGGCAAAAGGGATGAAAATCGATATTAAGTAGTATCACATTAACATAATCGCCAGATAATCCCCACCCTTTCCGGGGTTTCTAAAAGCGAGTACGCTTCAAGTTTTTGTAGCGAGAAACCTACTTTAGGATTAAAATCCCATTTCTTTTCCATTCGCCTGAAACTTTTCACACTACAGTCTCATTAGAGTATTGTTAAGTTAGTAATGATGTCGTTGCTTCTTAAGTACTAGTCTGGGAGCTGAGTTTTCTATTATTAATTTTTCTATTTACTTTTCGAGTCAAACCACTTAGCTCTAGCTTGAAACTTTGAATGACACTCTTTATTACTTTATTTTAATACTGTGCTTGTTAAATCTCAGAATTTTTTTGATTGAGTGCCTACCTACTTATAATTTCTTCGCTGTTCGCATTATTTATACAAAAAAAAAACTTCGGAAGCTCAGGCCAAAATGCGTTAAGAAACGTTAACAGAAGTTATTAGACGGCATGCGTGATGGATGTATGAAAAAGATTGATTGATGTACCTAAATAAGAAGCAGGTTGGAATATCTCAAAATGTAATTCTATTTCCCCAATGAATGAGGGCGTGAAAAGTAAGACACGTGGTTAAGGACAACATGAAACAGTGAATCTGTTTAATATTTTTTTTTTTCATTATTTTTGGATATTCATTCATATATACTTTTTATGAAATGTTCCATATCCTTCTCTTAAGGATGCACTTGCCGACGGCTCGAACTTATCAGCGGGCGAGGCCACAAAGCATGCTATTTCACCTATACCTTTGAGGGAAAGGGTAAGACTCCGTGATGAGTAGTACGAAGATAGTGATCGCGCATCACACACCCGTATTGCATCTACGCTAATTACGCACACTTGTTTGCGATATATCAATGAAAGCCGAACCATGCCGAACGAATTACGATGTTTGACGACGGACGGAGATAGTGTCTCAAGCTACGTCACGACGTGTGTAGGTATTTCTTATAAAATAATATTGTATATTCACAGAGGAATACATTTTGGTTCGGACAGTAGGTACCTGTTGTTATAATTTTTGTTCGTTTTATAATAACATACTGATGTTATTTCACCTATAGTAGGTAAATATTTAGTAAGTAGGTACAATGATTTGTAGGTAAATAGTAAATGTATTAGTTTGTTCTTTTCATATTGATGTAGTAAATATTTACCTACAATAATTATTTATTACATAATTAGCAAGTTACTGCTTTTACTACAACATATTTTGTAAAGCAGTGACGGCTCAGTGGCATAGGTTATGGACTTCCGCGCAGCAGGTCCATGGTTCGAATCCCGTCGCGGGCTTAATCTTCACCGCGTGGTAGAAGAGCATTTTACGAATGCCCGCCTGGATAGCTACTACCCTCAAGTAAAAAATCGGTCGCCAAGCACCTAAAGGGAAGCAGTGATGGCTCAGTGGCATTGGTTATGGACTGCTGCGCAGCAGGTCCATAGTTTGAATCCCGCCGCGATATTGAGCTTCACCGCGTGGTGGAGAGTTCGTAGCGAAGTTTACTTAGCTGTTTTCAACCGATCAGCAAAGTTTAGCACCGTCGCGCGCGGTCAAGAGTTGGATGGGTGACCGCTAGGACAATACTACTGAGCGTTTCCGTGCTTCGGAGGGCACGTTAAGCCGTTGGTCCCGGTTGTGGTCTTAGGATGGCAGTCGTTATAGCATGGTGGTAGGGCATTTTGCGAATGCCCGCCTGGCTAGCTACCACCCTCAAGTAGAAAATCTGTCGCCAAGCACCTAACGGTGTGTTCCGGCAGCTGTCCTTGAGAGCCAGTACTTCTAGGTTAGCCTGAACAACATCTTCGACCACATCATCACTTACCATCAGGTGAGATAGTGGTCAAAGGCTAACCTATCAGGCATAAGAAAAGAGCATTTTGCGAATGCTCGCCGGGATAGCTACCCAAGTAGAAAATCTGTCACCATGCAACTAACGTGAACTCAGTGGCATTTGCTATGGACTGCCTCGCAGCATGTTTATGGTTCGAATCCCACTGCGGGCTCGAGCTTCACCGCTTGGTGGAAGGGCATAGGGCATTTTGCGAATGTTCGCCTGGCTAGCCACCATCCTCAAGCAGAAAATCTGTCAGTAAGCGCCTAACGGGAAGCAGTGATGGGCCAGTGGCATTAGCTAGTGACTGCCGCGCAGCAGGTCCATGGTTCGAATCCAGCCGCGATATTGAGCTTCCCCGCGTTGGTGAAGAGCATTTTGCGAATGCTCGCCTGGATAGCTACCACCCTCAAGTAGAAAATCTGTCAGAAAGCACCTAACGGGAAGCAGTGATGGCTCAGTGGCATTAGGTTTGGACTGCCACGCAGCAGGTCTATGGTTCGAATCCCGCCGCGGGCTTGAAATTCACCGCTTGGTAGAAAGGCATTATGCGAATGCTCGCTTGGCTAGCTACCACCCTCAAGTAGAAATTCTGTCACTAAACACTTAACGGGAAGCAGTGATGGCTCTTAGCAATGGACTGCCGCGCAACAGGTCTATGGGTCGAATCCCGCCGCGGGCATGAACTTCACCGCATGGTGGAAGGTTGTTTTGCGAATGCTCGGCCGGCTAGCGAGCTTTGAGATGAGAGTGTGTCGTACCGATTTCAAAATCTGTCTCTAAGCGGTAATGTACGATGGCATCATGGATCTACCAATCCTGGTAGAACACATTTGGAATAAAAATTCTCTACCTACCCGTAACTGATTTAAATTATTTCCAATAAAAATCAATAACTAATCATAGGTTATTTTTGATTAGGTAAGTGCCTACAATCATCGCTAAGATTACCATATAAACTTTCGTACTACCTTAGGTATAAGTACCTACTACAAATATACATACTTATTCTACTAATTTACGTAGGTAGATACATAGTACTAACTTTATTATTTGTTGTGATCTTATAGCTATGTAGATAGGTATGCAATGTAATGCGCGCCCGCGAATGTCGATTTGACATCGCTGACAGTTGCGTGCCTAGGCAGGCCTATATGATGATAAATGATAATTATATCGTAGATAGGTAGGTATCTTCCATTGAGCTTCTAATTCTAACCCTTTACTACTTTGTGTTAGGTAGGTACTTTCTCGAAGTTATATTACTGCTTAGACTATATTCTAAAAAGAATGCGGACTACCTACGTCCATACCATATCTAACCAAATGCAGCTTTTTATATTGTCTAAGTGTTGCTAAAATGATTAGGTACTCACCATAGCTATCATGACCTGCGTATTGACTAATACCTACTAGGTTCTCACTTAGGTGAGAGTAGGTGAGTACCTAGACATAGTTACGTATTTATATTACCCAAGTACCTACCTATCTATATGGATTATGGCGTCCGACACTTACTATCACGAACAAACTAATCAAATGCGAAAGAAAATCCGGTCTCCAACTCCCAACATATGTAAATATATATATATATATATAAGTACGTAAGTAGGCATAGGCACTACATATTGGTAGTGTATACATACGTGCACACCAAAAAGCAACAGGGCATTCCTACAATATAATATTACCTTCTAAGATCGCGGCGCGGTGCACGTGACTTTTGGTAGTGTGCGTTTTGTTAATTATATATTAGTGTGCTGCGCATGAGACCCGCCCGCCCGCTTCCCTCACCGCGGAATGGAAGTATTGACATGAGATGCCCAATATTTTGAACGAAAAACTAGCGCGCAAAACTATGTGTGCCGACCTTTGGCTCTAGGATGTTTATGATTATACTACTGGATGTATTTGTTTTCCAAAATGTTATCTAAAATTATCATGAACTGAGCTATGCTTCTATGTAAATAATTTTAGGGATTTCATGCTCTATAAGTCGTTTATTTACGACTAAACATGCGCTAAAATTCGTGATATTACAGGGATGTTTCGAGGCTTATAAATATCATGTGAAGTTTTTTTTTACAAATCGGTGCCAAGACAAGCCTAGATAATGAAGAGATAAATCGATATCATGCTTAGTTCTGGACCTAAAACCTCAAATAAGGGAGTGATCATCCTACGGCGTTTGTATGGAAAAGTTACCGGCCAGTTCAACCTTAAATGTGGAAGATGACGAAAGGATATCAGTGCGTCAAATATGCATTATGCCACTACTCACTATACTCACTGTGATTTAGGCGCACACAATAGAACTGAAAAACATACTACCAAAAAGAGTGTTTCCAAGGAGGGTTGGCATAAGACTATTTCAAGTATTTAATAGATTTCTCTACACAATATAATATGCTTGTTAATGAATAGATTCAGGCGTTACTTTGCGGAAATCCATATTTAATAATAACAAATATTTTTAAAATATTTTAAGAAAACGACAAATTAATATTTTAATAAAACACTTAGCGAAATTTGAAGCGCTCGTAGCGAAGTTTACTTAGCTGTTCTCAACCGATCAGCAAAGTTAAGCAACGTCGCCCGCGGTCATGAGTTGGATGTGTGACCGCTAGTGACATTACTACTGAGCGCTTTCGTGCTTCGGAGGGCACGTTAAGCCGTCGGTCCCGGTTGTCGACTATTATTTTTATGCTGAAGAAACGAGCATTCATATCAATGTGCAATGCAGTGTAGACCACAAAAATGATATATTATTATCCTACCCTATAAATAGTCTTGTTAAAGCCGGGGTCATTAAAGTATTATCCTTTCAACTGGCATGAAAATTTATGTATAAAACAACATTTAAACCTTGGCCAAAACGTTTTGATACACGACCACACTGTAATGTACTCTCTAGAAATTAAAATATTAACGCAATTACTTAAGAGTATCCTTATTTTTTAATGCCGGTTATACTTATTATCTATCCTAATTATCAGTCCAAGACAAAAGCTTCTAAATTTCCAAACTCATTTCGCACACGAAAAGGTCCTCATTGTTTCGTCGATCCAGATTAACGAGTGCCAATGAGGAATGGGTTCGTTAATACCCTGTATCTGGGTCTAGACAGTCAGATATATTGTAGGTATCAATGCAAGCTGGAACAATTAGTCTCGTATCGAAGAAATCTAAAGAAGAAAAGGAAAATCAGAGTACCTACAGTACTTATTTTTCATTAATTAGTGCATATATAGATGGTATCACTGGTGCCGTATACATCAACATTGTGCTGTTTTTGTATTTCGCCATAGTGTGATAGGTAGAACGAGTAAAATTTACTGACGCCTATATTTTTTAATTACATCATTTTATTCTATTGATAACACTGTGGAAACTTTTGAAGCAATGATAGCCGAGCGGTAATAGCTATGTATCTAACAACTGTACGTCTCAGTGTGACGGGCACAGTACAATTCATCGTTGACGAAATGCATCTGTTATAGGCAGAGGTTAGTCCGCTTAACATCAGGTGGGCCTCGAGCTTGTTCCGTCACAATAACATAAAAAAAAACTGATATTTTCACACAAGGTGAACGCTGAAGTAAGATATTCAAAATTAAATATTATTTTTTTAGTTTTTCCAGCTGGATCATCTAACTGTTAGACACCGTCTTAACTTTCACAGTCTTTTCATAAGTAGTGTTACTTTTACTTACAGGACAATATATATGATTTATTTTCTAATATCGGGAGCTCACAGAATATAAAATCACGAACTTTATCGCGTGGGTAAGTGAAATTACTGATAACGTCTAACAGTTTTATTTAATCACGTATTTACGTGAGATCCTAAGAATATTTTTTACGGCATAATTTTTTTATGCTTACTGAATTGATTACATTTGTTACGGGAATAACACGAGATAACACGAGCAATACAATATAAAAATCGTGAATTCTACGATCTTATAGCATGGTTACCAATACTTGCTAAAAGCGCGATAAAACTGTTAACATTTTGTCGCCCCCGACGTGAGTTTTCATCTTATGTTGTAGAGATAGTGCGGAGGAACAAATGGTTTTACTTTCATCATTAATAATAATATAATATTAACCCATACCATACGAGTTTGAGGCATTTTAAAGCAGCTAAACAACTTCCTTTTCTATATGACTAGCATATATAAGCCAAGGATGTAGTTCCAGGGTATTTCATTCAGATTCTATGCGTCTTATTTTTATCTCGTTAAGTTGGCACTTCTTATTTGAAGTTTTCCAACTCGGACGTTTTAAAATGCATCCCAGACTTCGACTGGAGTTCAAACACAGAACTTACGCCTTGCTAACTACTTGAGAAGAGTTCTTTTCCAGAACCGATCAGTTTTCGAACAGCTGTTCTGTTAAATTTCCCAGCTTCGATGTTGGACCCGGCTGACGATGTTGGAGAAATTCTTTGAGATTTATTACAAAACCCCTTTATAAGTATGTATTTGAGGCTTACATTGCTGAGTTTGGAGATGTGAGCATGTAGAATAAACTTACATTTTACTACTAAGTTTATGACAAAAAATACTGTAGCAGGTCATTCTTTTTATAAGGAAGTTATGTAAGCATGTTTATACGAAAATAAAAAAAGATATGTCGGTACCAGTACTAAGTCAGTAATTTTACGATAGGCACTCAACAATATGTGCAGTGTTTTTTTACATATGTACATGTTTATGAATACTAAATTTATTCAGTTTTTGTTATACGTATCTTACAGTTCTCTTTCCAAACATGTAGTATTTTGATTGTCTTTTAATGAAACTTTAATTACAGCATCTGAAGTCTAAGAATGCTTTTAAACTTCTTCAATATCAGTTTGAAGCTGTTAGCGTCGCCCTCGGCTCTGATTTTAAAGCGCGCAATAAAGGCCGTACTCTAGACTATAAGACGTGAGGTTTAATATAAAGTGGCGTGGAATTTTCTCTTGACACGCAAGCGTCAGACACCTTGCCGAGATTAAGTGAAAATGCACTAAAATAATGTTATTGTATAGCACATACTCATTAAATAATAAAAACTTGCGTGGTATTTACTGCAGAAACTAAATATTAAATTACTTTATATGTGTAGATAAATTTATGTGTAAAATATGTGTATAAAAAAATATGTATTATAATATCGTGCTAAGCGAAAATCACATATACACATTTTTTCAGTGTAAAATTTCTTTTCTCTAGTGGGAATCGAACCCACGTCCGCCTTTTTAACGCACCGGGTGCCTTAATCAGACAAAGACAGTCTGGTTGATGACCGTGCCCCGTCTCCTATTACGGTTAAAGTAATATAATTAGCAACCGAAATTCTGTTTCAGTCATACGGCCTTCGATAGCCACCAGGTGCATAAAATCTGGGGAAGTGGTTAAGGCACCAGGTGCATAAAATCTGGGAAAGTGGGTTCGATTCCCACTCAGATGAAAAATTATGTACTCTAAAAATTTGTAAATGTGATAGCATGTGACAAAGAAAATAATTTGGAATAAATATTATGCATCACGTCTGTATAGCGAATAAATAATTGTGTATTATACACATATAGTCTGTACTGTACTGTATCAGCCGGATAGCCCACTGCTGAACACAGCCTCCCCCAATACGGGGGGTTTTCTATAATTCCCACGCTTGGCAGGTGGCTTGGGGATCGCAGTGTGAGTTATCAGTTCCTCAGAAAGTGCTGCTGCACACCTTCTGGTGTGTTACCCTTAGTCGCCTCTTACGACACCCACAGGTTGAGATGGGGGGGTGGCAAAACACATACTCAGTTATACACAATAAAATTAAATGTAGTAGTAGGTGCCGAGAACTCTTTTGATGGAGTACAAATTTGTTATCGGCCAACTATTACTAACACATCTTTAAGCCGCGGAAGAAAACTGTATTTACCATTGGCTAACTTTTTGTATCGCAATAAGTTGATTACAATCAATCAAGTTTGTGATATGTGTAGCAACACATGGTTGTAGATTTCATCCGGGATTATTTACCACGCACACTGGATGGTGAAAAACAACATAAAGGTATGTTGTTTTTAATATTCAGAAATTCGATAATATGATATGATTATTATTTTTTTGGCAAATTCTATGCGGAGTCTCGCCCGTGGGTGCCGGTTTGGAATTGTACCTCCCCATAACTACCAGTGGGTGTCGTAAGAAGCGACTAAGGTAATAATAATGGAAGGTGGACAGCAGCGCCTTCTAAAGAACTGCAATCTTACACTGCGATCCCCAAGCGACCTGCCAAGCGTGGAGATTATGGCAAATACCTCTTAAGACGCTGACGAGTGCTGCAATAATAACTTTTCTTGAACAGATTTTTAGCAAGATGTATTTGGTTTGTAGCAGTAAGAAAATTATATGTTAATCTTGATTGGCACTATCTGAGAGCACAAAAAGTCCAAAACACGTATCCTTAAAATTTTCTCGATAGAACAAAATTGCAAAGTTGACTCTAAAATGCGCTTGTAACGTAAATATCTTAATGATTTACGCATGAATTTGTCTAAAAATAAATTAATAAAATAGCAAAACCTTATTCAGAGGGACAAAAAATGTTACATTTTCGATTTACGTTGCTAGTTTTGTGTTGTTAAGCTTAGCTTTTGGATTTTACCTAAACTGATCGTAATTTCACCATCGCTGCCTCCTTTTCACTCCTAAGCAGTCCGATAGTGACAAAATTTCAGCATTTGACAGCGTTTTAAATAGCGGAGGCTGTGTTCAGCAGTGGACGATCCGGTTTATGCAGTATTCTTTACAGTAAGTCTTAGCGGAAATAACACCCGTAGCATTTAAAATGCTGTCAAATGCTGAAATTTTGTCACTACAAAAGCAGTCCTAATAAACTGTACTGTCAGGGCTGTATCTTTGGAACGTTATAATAGGTTTTTGAATTGAAATTCTCGTGAGTTTCACACATATTTAAATATTATAAATTAAACCGGCAAAAAACACTCACGTTGAGGATCGAATACGTCGACCCGGGTTTCGAGCATATCAGATGCTCATCATCAGGGCGCGTGCGCAGCTGCGTCTGCGAGCTCCCGGCGGGCACTGCGGAGCGCCGCTCGCGCGGCTCGGCTCGATACCGGCGCCGGCGGCGGCAGCGGGGAGCTGGGAGCCGGGAGCTCGCAGACGCAGCTGCGCACTCGCCCTGATGATGAGCATCTGATATGCTCGAAACCCGGGTCGACGTATTCGATCCTCAACGTGAGTGTTTTTTGCCGGTTTAATTTATAATACTTAAATATGTGTGAAACTCACGAGAATTTCAATTCAAAAATAGCTAATCGTTACGGCACGGAATGGCTCAACAAAGTAAAAGAGTTCGCGCGATTAAGATTGAAACGTACAAAACTTGAGTGCAGTCTGGTTTTCTTAGTGAAGTGTCGGGATAGTGGTGTAATTCCTAAGTTTCTAATAATAAAACCAGTGAAATGTATTCGGGAATACGATCCATTTTTTCGTGTCGCGAGTGGGAAATTGCTTCGTAAAGTGATCGCAGAAAATCGGCGACATCTAATGTGCGTCAACAAAAAGATGTACGATTTGCATCTCCAACTGTCGCAGACACTACAACAGGATCTATGGGAAGTATTGGATGCGATGTCATACAGTAGATCAAATATTACCGGATTGAACATTAACGAGAGGCATAACAAAAAGTTATCGTATCTTAAGCGGCAACAGAGGGGCGACGGTTTGTGCGCCTACCCTCGAAATATAAATAAAAATGATGATGGGTCGTACGCGAAGAATGAGACCGTTGTTAATTTGTCATCATGCCGCTTAGATGATAATGCACGCAATGTTCTTTCCCGAGGACTTAACTACGCACCAGCACCTAAGAAGATTCCTGTGGAGAACATTATTTCTAGTATTGAGGACACTATCGTACGTAATAAAATTCCATACAATGACGCGGAATGTATGAGGCAAGATATCTCGTCGTTATTACGTAGATCTAAACCACCTAAAAGTAATGTTACGAAAGGTGAGTTTGCAGCATTACACGATCTGCGTAATAATACCGAAATTTTAGTGCTACCTGCCGACAAAGGGAACGCAACAGTAGTTGTCGATACGGAGGCGTACGAACACAAGATCTCGCAAATGGTGAGTGACAACACTACATACAAGAAGGTGAACTATAATCCTACAGCCAGAGTTACCACAAAAGTAGTGAACTTGTTACGCAATAATGCAGATATAGATGTGTTGGCACGTCTGCGTCCACACAACCCAACACCACCAAAAATCTACGGCCTACCTAAAATACATAAGCCAGACTGGCCATTACGCCCTATAGTTAGCCAAATAGATTCGCCGACCTACAAGCTATCAAAATACCTAGCTTCTGTCCTGCTAAGGTTCACAGGTCAGAGCAATAGCTTTGTGAAAGATTCAACGCATTTCGTTCAACTGCTAGAAGATGTGCGAATCCAACCCACAGAAGTCATGGTGAGTTTCGACGTAACTTCTCTGTTCACTAGTGTACCAGTAGACGAAACTATAGAAATGATAAGCCGTAAGATACAGAACTCACCCTTACCTACTGAGTACATTGAGTGGATATCGTTATGTCTGAAGAGTGGATACTTCGTGTGGAGAGGAGAATTCTACCTGCAGGTGGATGGAGTAGCGATGGGCTCACCTATAGCTCCAGTGGTAGCCAACATATTTATGGAGTGGTACGAATCCCTGGCCCTCAGCACTGCACACGTAAAACCACGCTATTGGTGGAGGTATGTAGATGACATCTTCGCAATTATAGACAAAGAAGGATTATCTGGTTTTACGGATCACCTCAATAACTTACATCATAAGATCAGCATCACCGTAGAAGAAGAAAAGGAAGGGGTATTGCCGTTCTTAGATGTGCGTGTTATCCGGATGCCAGACAACAGTCTGACGCACACGATTCATCGAAAACCGACACACACGGATCGATATCTTCATGCTAGCTCACATCATCATCCTGCACATTTGTCCTCCGTACCAAGAGCATTGATGGACCGAGCACTTAGGCTATGTGACCCTCCATACATAGAAAAAGAGCTCCAGCACGTGAGAGGGGTACTGGAGGACAACGGATACAGTTGGCGACAATGTTGCCGCTGGGCAAAGACAAGTGAACGTAAGCGACCAACAAGAGTGGAGCGTTCTCCTGCTTATCTTCCGTTTGTAACAGGAATAACGGACAAAATCGGATATCTCTTGCGACGGAAATATGATATCAGAACGTTCTTCCGTCCACCCGGTCAAATAAGACAGATGCTACGTTCACCGAAGGACAAATACCGCCTTAACGTACCGGGCGTATATAAAGTACCATGCGACTGTGGCAAGAGTTACGTGGGAGAGACTAGACGCAACATTGCTACTAGACTGACCGAACACATTAGGAGCATTAAGAACATGGACATTACTAAATCGGCCCTTGCGGAACATGCTCATCTCTTGGACTCCAATCATTATATTCGTTTTGATAAAGCCTCCGTATTAGCTAGAGAAAAGTTTTATGTGCCTCGCAAAATACGTGAGGCTATAGAAATCAACCGACATCCCAATTTTAACAGAGATGGGGGTTGGACGCTACCACCAGCCTGGATTCCTACCCTTAATGTCACCTCGACGCAAAAGTTGTCGGGCAGTCTAGAGAGCGACACAGTCAGTTTTGTATGTCACGGTACGTGTGCTGATGATGCTGGTGAGATCACAGACGACGAAGTAGGCCCACCGTCTTCAGCCGGGCACGCTAGGACTTCATCACCTAGCACCAGCAGCGCGGGACTCGCTCCACCCCCACCCAGCTCCCCGCTGCCGCCGCCGGCGCCGGTATCGAGCCGAGCCGCGCGAGCGGCGCTCCGCAGTGCCCGCCGGGAGCTCGCAGACGCAGCTGCGCACTCGCCCTGATGATGAGCATCTGATATGCTCGAAACCCGGGTCGACGTATTCGATCCTCAACGTGAGTGTTTTTTGCCGGTTTAATTTATAATAGTTATAATAGGTGTATAGAATATGTGTTAGTATGGCGTATTGCCTAAGAAATAATATTAATTACAAAAAATAAAATTTAAGATGTACCTATGGGGTACCCAGACTAGAAATTTGAATTTTAAACCTTTTCTACATTATACTCTATCATAACTAATCGACTTAATAGATACATGCAAGCGTAAATTTTTGCATTATTTTATTTACTTAATTGGAAAGACGATTTATATTGCTTATATTTTATTTTAAATACTTGAAACATAAAAAGTGTACATTTTGTGATGAACACAGAAGAATTACATCATAGTATATAATTTAATGCTTTCTTCATTTATGCATATAGCAGATATACATTTACGAAATCCAAATCGAAACAAAATCACAACTAACCTCTCATCAGCAATGTAATGTGTGTTATATATATATATGTATATGTTACATGTTGGGTAACGTGACGTCCGTAATCCTCATAAAGACATGTTCGACAAGCGCTTCAGAAAATTGCTGAGGGTAAAGTTTACTCGTCTCATTTTTTCCCAGCGATTTTTTGGGTTCAATATCTATCAGACATCGTACTAACCTTTCACTTTTCCCCCCGGGAGATTCCAACATTTCCAACTACTGCAAGCGAGCTCTTCGAACGAAATTGAAATCACTGGATCCTGTACGTGACTTTAAAACCCATCCAGTACCCAGTGTTCGAGGAAATCTCGAAATAATATTTACCTTGCGTCAGGTTTCCGATCGGCTGCTCTCTCCGCAGATAGCCGTCCTTTGAGGTGAAAATTGGTATTTATTCCCGGGTGTTTTGTTGCGGCACGAATAAATAGCTTTCACAGCCATATTTCTGTATTTGTATTTGATTAAAAGAGTTTCTGAAACGGAAAATTTATATTCAAACCGTAGTTTCACTGTCAATATAGTTTTCGACAGCGAAAAATTCTAGCACATTAAACTTTATGAAAAGTGAGAACAGATATTTGTTCCATTTGGCTATAGCTTTCGATGTGAGCTTGACAGAGTTTATTCATGTATGAATGCCGTCCTTAATAACCAGTTTTTTTCAAGATTTAGCATCATAGAAAAATCTCAATTGTATCTTAAAGTCCAAAACGTCGTAAGAAGGTAAGAAAATATAACAACATCTTTCCTACTTATTTTCAGTACCTTATCTGAACTGCTGACTCATGTAATTCATGTGCCAATTTTTAATACCAAGGTACCATCAGACCAATAATAGCTAGCCCGACAATCACTCATAAGCGTAGCTCATAAATCGTGAACCAACCACCCAAAACATAACACTGTCTACACAGAAAATATATTAACAATCTCTGAAATCCAATAAAACGTATTGGATATTTGAGAATTCATTAAGCCGAATAGATACCTTCCCTCAATGTCACGAGAGCTCCATTATCCTCTCGTCCGACGTGAATGGCGCGGGCAAACACTTACTGTCACCCTCATGCCTATTACATACCCATATCATAGGAGTGTTTGTGAGTACTGCGCGTTTCGTAGCGTGGTATGGAGCAGTTATTAGTCCTCGCATTGGTGACGGACGCGGCTTTTCTGTGCTTATGAGTGTCCGTTTCATAAACCGGTGCGGAGAGCAGAGGAAATGTTGAAAGTATATAAATAAATTAAACATCGCAATCCAAATTGGGGTACATGAGGCAATGCTTCCAGCATGTTGGGCATACTGCTGGTAGTGGCTAGAGTATTTGCACTACATGTAGGATTGCATTGGGTTTTGGGTTACCTAAATGCTTTCAGAGCAGTAGCTGTAGTGTTGTATATAGTTTGTAGTGTTTTGTCAATAAAGGCATAGCGACGGTAAAAAAGTATAGGATTATTTAATTTACACTTAATTTTAAAATTCACACGGGGCCCGAGCATCTTATTTATACAATATATGTGTGTTTTTTAACAATATGTAAACCTTATTATGTAAAAGGGTAGTAGTTTAGTATCCCGCAAGCCATCTGCTCCTATCGCCACAGCAATTATGAAATCCACCATGAAATTATGACAGCTCATTGGCAGTGTGGCGTAAAGCGTCTCAGTTGGAAAAAAAATATAATTATCAAGGATTTATTACATTTTTCCAACTGAGACATTTCCAGTTGCAGTCTTAAACTTAACTGTGCCTGTAGTATGTGGCAATATTCTAGCATCATATTATATTGGAATTATGCATGTCTGCTGAAACTTATGGAAGATTTTTTGATACCTCTGCATAGACGCGATGATTACGTTTATATTATGGTTTTGTACTAACACTTTTTTAAATGAAAATAAATGTATAGTTCAATATCAACTGTTCGTAAGTGATGATGCGGTAGTATATGTTGTTAAGACTTACTTAGTTACTGAATTAATTACCGGTCCTCAAGGATAGCTGCCGTAACACACCGTTAGGAACTTAGCGACTAACTTTCTTTTTATATATTTTTCTACTCCGTAACTAGTGAGGAAGGCATCTGTAAAATGCCCTACTGCAAATAATCTGTTGCATAATTACGTTTTCTCAAACGTGAAATATTTAACCCGATATCCAAGTTCATGTACTGCAACTGTTTATGTTTGTGCAGATAGTTTGTGACGTGTAGGTGATACTTAGAGCCAAGATTAAGTCTGGTATAGAAACGTATTATATAGCGCTCAACAACACTCCCCTATTCCAGACGGATACAGAATCGTCATCAATATACGGTAGTGACACAAGTTGCATCTGTGAAAATGTAGCTAAATATCGTCACTTTCTTATATCTCATTTGTTCAGCAACGGTTTGATTGTTATCCTTATTGAGAGATGAGGCGAAGAAGTGGCCACGTATTTATATCTAACGATATCGTTCATATGGTTTTAGAAGCCGTCTTAGAAAAGGGCTAGTGGTTTGTTTCAGAAACATTTTTGTATTACTTCTATAGACTCATCTATCTATAAACTAAACCATAACATTAAGTTATGGTGAGACAGAAGAAATTCTAATGGTGGTTTCATAAATTTATCCTTGTAACACAAACACACATACACATTACTCACCCACGCTCACACACACATTATCACTCTCTCACATATACACACACTTCCACACCAACACCGACAAATAAATGCACGCTGGTATACACACAACATCACAAAAGTACTTTAAGGATACATAATTATATTAGAAATAAAGTTAGTAATACATATCAATCTTAGAAGGGATGTAACAGTAACCTACAGCACAAGTTATTTTCAACTTAGTGTAGGTTCTGTTAACATTATTTTGTGTGAATGTTATATGTTGTATTGTAACTGAATTGTTTCTTTGAAATAAATTGAAAATTGAACTATAAGTCAATTAAAAAAACATCATATGTGTGTCAGGTTAAGGCAAATTTCTTTAAATTTGCCTTTTTTCACATATGATGTTTGTTAAAACGAAGAGGATTCTCGCTGATCAAGTTGCAGCAGGATTATGAACAATGAGTATCAAAACAACAAAAGCAAATGAAATTTAGTCCGTAACATTATGTAAGATATTTAATTATGAACATCCAAGAGATTACACAATATTACCTACGTTGTACTTTCCAGGATACTATGCTATATTGAATAACTTTGAGTCTTACTTCAAAGTTATTCAATATAGCATAGTATCCTGGAAAGTAGAAAGTATTCATATTTATGAATACCATCTAACTAAACATTAAAGTTATGTAACATCGGCTAAAAACGTTACAAAAAGCTTACGAAATTCTGACATCGTAATGATTCGTAAAAACCATCGTTGGTGGAGTTTTATGTAACAACTTTTACGAATAAAAGTAAGTAATAATCGAAAATGTCCTGAAAAGTTATGCTTCACGGATACTTTATGGGCTTCGTATCGCGGCCATATTTATTAAATTTACTTTCTGTCAGAGTCTGTGTTTTTGGCGCGGTTACACAACAACAGACTTTACGAGTTGTTACGATAATTTCTTGTTTATTTTTATATTTGGAAACAGCACTGTTTCATTTTTAACAAAGCTATTTTAACATCTTAGATTACATAACTATGAGTATGTACTATGTATACTATGTACATCTGACTTACCTATATAAAAGTATATTGTAGCCGTAAGGTTACCGGTTTAAGAATATATAAATTAAATAGTATTAGTAAGTGAAGGAAACAGTGCCCTGATACTAACTTGAAAGTACTTACTATCAACGAAAGCATTTCATAGTAGATTGGGCTTCAATGAGATGCCGGCAATATAATCTAAGTCAATATTTTTACAATCCATAAGTCCAACTCAGGTGTAGATAATAATTATTATAAAGTATAAACTTACTTGTCTGAAACCAAATTATAATTTAAGAATAACTTAATAGTATAGCCAATATATACATTTTGTTACACGAAGGCCCTGATGTAGACGGCTTAGTTTTCAAATATGGAGGACTTACCTAGTTATTAAATGGTTAAAATTTAGGTGTGAATGCAATGTTTACATTAACACCATATAGCGATTTAAATCTATAATACCAATGTCCGATTCGCTTTCGCAGATTTAACAGATTAAACATTCATGACTAACTAAATACATATTTTTAATAATATGTTGATTAAATACTTTTAATGTAAAAATTAGTTAATGTAGTCAATAGTGTTTTCAAATAATAGCAAACTGATAATAAAAACATCTAGTAGATAAACTCACATCGCACAAAATGGTAAGCATCAATCTAAGAGATAGATAACAATAAAGATAAAATATACTATGATATAAAAAGACCAAACGTATTGTCAGGATACACAATGTAAAGAAATATAGTCATAACAAAACTCGCGTCGCCTCATATGTCACTAAACTACACTATTCAGGTATTACGTCACTCAAAGTTTACGAACTATGCGTTGATGGAAAATGAACTAACTTGAAATTAGGAAATAGTTGTACATAGTTTTGCGATAGGTGCGCCTTCTAACCCACTTTATAAACTCTTCAAGTTAAACACTTAAGGATTTATGGGTAAGCTTTAAGTATTCTTGATTGAATGTCTCTGTTTTCATAAAATAAAGCATCACTTTCTTAAAACTCCCAAGCTATTACGTTAAACGTTATATCCATCTTATAAAATTATAAAACCAATTTACCTCGGCTTTGCTCCGAACTTTTCTTGTTTAAGTATTCTTTAAGAATGAACAAAGAGAAAAATAGTTTTATAAAATATGGAGAGTCATTTTGTTCGCAATACAGCGTAAAATGTCTTTGTTTCAGTTTCAGAAATTCGTGGGGTTTTTTGCTTCGGGTGCAATTTATTATGGATCCTTTCGGAAGGGGGTAATTAATGAGATAGAAAGCCGATCGCCACGATTCAATCGGAATAATTGCTGATGGGACTACGACTTGGAGCTTCGGTGCGACGTCTTTCTAATCCATAATATATTAGTTAAATCACAAAGCTACTTTAACTTTCTTGATGAATTAATTGCCAAATAATGTAGCGTATTAAAAAAATATAGAATCCTACTTAGGTATTGTTAAATTTGTATTAAAAACCGACGATGTAAAAAAAAAATTCTTTACTGTACTGTACTATACTGTAACACCCGACATGTTCACTGCTGAACACAGCCTTCCCTATTAAGGAGGTATTTGCCATAATCCCCACGTTTGGCAGGCTGCTTGGGGATCGCAGAGTAAGATGGCAGTTCTTTAGAAGGTGCTGCTGCCCACCTTCTAGTATTTTTCCCTCAATCGCTTCCTACGACACCCACGGGTTGATATGGGGAGGTGCAATTCTAACCCGGTACCCCACGGGAGTTCTTTACTACCAGTACAATGTAATAAAACGTATTGTCGAATTGTTATACATCGTAATAAATAAAATTGTTCAAAGTTAGTCCAAACCGCAATAATCATCTAAGACAATTATTTTCTAGATTTAATCCCGTGATTGAATCCTATATACATATTATTCCTCCTCCACGTTTCGAAGCAATAGTACAAAGTAACAAAATCAAGTTTACAAGCACATCGCCATGCTAAAAGGAAAGACTGTTTTCTTCCTGGAATTTCTTGAAGTTGGCAATAAAAACTTTTTGGCTTTGTCCCTCATCGATGTGTTTCACTCAATAATGTAGCCTCTTTCCTTTTGTGTTTGTTAGAAAGTGTTTCGCAACTTTTTATTCAATAAAAGCGCTGTATTCGATAAAACATTACCAGCTCTATGTATTTTTTACATGACTGCCCAAAAAAAGGAGAGTTATGTTTTCAGGGTTCATGTACGTATGTTTGTGAGTTTCTTTATTTAAGAATTTCCGCATCAAATGCGTTTCTGTAACATCGTTACCAATAATTATTGTACCACAACAGTTATCGTTGATAGTTATAGTTTATAAAAAAAAGTGTCAATCATTAAATCTTACATTGTTTTTAATCAATTTGGTGGTGGTAAATTCTTATATGACGTCTTGTTTAAGTTTTTTTCTTTTTGTTATTTTGCGTATACCCGTCTTAATCTGCGTATCTATATCATTTTCTTGATGAGCGGTGTGTGATGAAAAAATCCACTAAAAGGATCACCTCTATGTCCCATAGCTTCGCTAAACACTGCGATTATATTGGTGGATTTTATATCAATCATTTTCTTAGCTTCCTGGTGGATACACAGCCTTAACCCCTTCACATAATAGTCGCTAGAACAACAAAAGTGACAAGTCATGCATTGATTAGATATCTTTCACTCGACATTACGAAAAATTCCCAGTTTTGATCCGCAGAAAACGGCTACTTCTCTATCTCCAACATCATATTTTAATCATTCGCGTTGCAGTGAATCTCAGAAGTCAAAACGTAAATGTCGCGTAAGCCGTGATATTTAAATTTCACGGTTTTTAAAACATTCTATTCCACATTTATATACAAGAATGAAGCTGCAGTACTACTTACTTACATTATTGCAGTACAAAACTTCACGTGAACTCGTGAAAAATGTATTTTTATCTATTTATCAAACGCTATCAGCACTTCAATCCACGCCTTGACCACTTTGTACCTAAAATATATTTGAATCTTACATTTTATTCAGTATTTATGTATTTACTTCTATTTGAACCAGTATGAAATGTTTTCTTGTGGATAAGCATACAGTAAGAAATGTTTTCAAAGTGTCTGACAAATGCAGATTTTAAACACTATCAATCTGCTACATCTAAAATACGGAATACAGATTCTATCATCTTATAGGTACTTATATTACCCGAATATTCACTTAAACGCTCCCCACGTCGTCACGTTGACGTTTACCCTATTTGCATGTGTGAAAGTGTTATTCATTGTCCCGCTCGAGGCCCAACGCGCGGCTTGACAAGCGCAGTCTTTTTGTATCCGCTGCCAACCCTAGCCTATAGTGCGTGTTCAGTTAACCGTACCGCACGGCTTGCGTGTTGCTCGTCTCAGGAAATTGTTAGCCGTTATTTAACGAGATATTTTTCCGTACAATAAAAATTGTATGTATTATATTTTCACTAAAAATATAGCTCACTTATGTATACAGTTGGAGATCGCCTCTGCTTCTAAAAATCCAAAACATCTTTTGCTTACAGATCATGTAATTCGCCGTCTGTCGAATCTCTGTACTTTTGTGGTGGCTTCGTGTACAAGACATAGTGAATTTAAGAAACATATTAAACGCGTTTGTTACAAAGACGAACGTGTTTAAATGTTTTTTTAATGGGTTACGAATAATTATACTTCGTATAAAACTGAATAAAAATACGTATATTTTTCTCTAAAGAGAATTTTGGCAATTTTTATTCATATCACTCGAAGCTCCAGTGAGAAGTATGTATAATGCAATCACCAGTGTCGTTCAATTTTATAACGGTGCTTACCCATAATAATGCAGTAATAGGAGTGACTCTCCCCATTTCCCATCGTATAATGCGATCGGCCGCTTAATAAAAACTGTGGAAGACATCTGAGTCTGCATTTGTATTCAAAACAGAATTGACCGAAGGGGTTTCCTATCGCAAAACTGGGCTTGAACTACAAAGAATAGCCTTTTTTTTGGTAAATTGTGCATACAATGATTATCTAGTATTATTAAGGATACGTGGCGCGTGACATCATCTTCTAAGCATAGGTTTATATATGTAAACCTAGGCTTAGAAGATGCATACATAAAAAAAATCTAATAATATTTAATCTAGTATTTTCGATCTAATTCAAGATATAATAAATATTTAATAGACTTCAATACTTCAATACATCCGATGAAAAAACGGAATAGGAGATAAGATCACTCGTGTGTCTATCCGTCGATCTGTCTATTTTCTATAAATATACGTAATTTTTCTTAATCACGTACGTGTAACTATATAAATTCTCAATTGAAGTGCTAATTTTATAAAGCTATTAAGACAGAAAAAAAAGCATTTGCCTATATATTTTTTGTGTAATGCTGTGATAGCTTAGAAAGAAAGATTTACTTAACGAAATCCAAGCCTAAAATGTTATAATGAAATACGGAATGTATCCGTAGGACTTTCTTGACGCATAGAAGTTTAATGTTGTCTTAGGTTTTCACGATTATTACACAACTATATTAGCAAGTACCACCTGCTTGGGGTCCTATTATCAAATTGGTTAAACCACATGGCTGACAGAAATCTGCAACACCTCTGGACACTGTGAGCTAATACTGCGTGAATAGGGAATAAAATAAAATTTCTGACGGTAGTACAAAGTAATTTCTTAATAACTCAAGTGACATATAAAACCAATTAGTCTCCCCGTGACCACGATCACTGCAAAGTGTTGTAAATATCGGGACAAAAATAATGATATATATACGCTATTTTAACCGTTTAAAGTTGTTTAATTACTAAGATTACAGTATAATGAACATAAAACATTGTTGAATGTAGGTAGTCGATGCTTTAATTTATTGGGAACACATACCGAGACTGACAAATCCCGAGAATTGAGTCTAACTCACACTTGATGGGTTACTTAAATATTTGTTAAGCTTCTAGCGCAAATAGATAAAGGTTGGTAACTACTACGTACACAAAATACTCTCAGAAGCTGGCCACCAACTGGCTCAAAAGATCTTAAAAATAATACCTACAAGTTATCACCAACCTACCTTTCCACGTCACAGCGGCTGCCGTTGGACGTTTTTTCTCAAAGCTTAATTTATCAGCTTATAATTCATCTCACGTGGAGACCGCTAATGAAAGACTTACTTAAGTAACCACGCCTGAGACCGGAATTAACAAGTTCCAAATACAATTCAGTCCTTAGACGAAGTTCATTTTGACGTCGGTAAAGTGGAAAACTTTAGCGGCCTCTTTTTTTCTGACAAATGTAAACTTTTACGTCTTTTATAATGCACCTTAAAAAGAGGTTCCTTTCTAAAGTGGTTACAGTTAATAAGAATAATATTCAGATATCCTCAGGCAACAGAAGTTTGGAAGTTATTTTTGGAGTTATGCAACGACTTGTTTTTGTTCGAGTGGCCACAAAGGGTAGTCTACCATATTTAACTTTCCCAGAGAAGTCGTTTACGAAATAATAGTAATTTTTGCAGCAAGGGCTGCGATGTAGAGCTTATCTGTGAGGTAATTAAGAAAAACCTCGGAGTTGTTGTATTTTTCTGCGGCGCGAGTCTCCACGGCTGATTGCTAATTCCGCGACAAAGAACGCTATTACGCGCCCGCTGCGATTTTACAAATGAAAATATATTTCTACTTTTCTGTATAACAATACAGATTTTGTATTACAATACACATTTTCAGCTTACTTTCTGGTATTATCAGAATTTAAATATGATTATTTTACTTAGCTTTATTTGTGTGTTACCTAGTTTATGTTTCTTAAGTACTTTTCAATATCAGATTTATCATTTTAATTTTAAACATACTTTCTGGTTTAAATTCTTACCACGACCTGGGGCTTATTGTGTAGGTATCTAAAACGGGAATGGATATGAACTATGTACTGTTTTCTTTTTAAAACGATGCCCATGACGGAGTTCGAGTTTCAAAATTAAGATAATTTTAATACTCATTAAAACCTAAAATCCCTGTCCAATTAAAATAAAGCATATTCGCGGATTCCGTTAATTATTACGACTCCCGATTGCTAAGAGCCTTGCTTCGGTTTCTGAGGTTCCTAGATAACTATTCAGTAGATATTGATTCATCAAATATTAGGATAAATTAAGTTTATCTCATTGTGCGTGTCTATTTTTCATAATTAATTTGGGATTACCAATTAATACTTTCAAACAAGCTTGTTAGTTACCCATCAAACTTTAAAATTCAACAGTCGGCTAATGATACCATGTATAACGTCAAATAATTAATGATTAGATAAACAAAAACCTCACTGGTCAAATAAGTTAAATCTATTTTGACCCAAGTGCCAAGGAACCCAGCAGTAGTAAAATGGGTAAATACATATTTAACGGATTCAGCTTTGTGGAAATACAAATTTAACAATAAAAACTATTTAAAAAAGTATAATACAATATTTTAGACCCCTCGGCACTCCAAGGGGAGACTCGGAGTTAGAATAACATTTCTCCCTGGGTGATGTAAGAGGCGACTAAGGAGAAAATACCAGCGCCTTTTGAAGAATTGACAACTACTAGTGCGATCACCTTTATTATTAAAAAAATATCTAGTGACATCTGCCTAAATTTCCTGCTAAGTATCATAAAAGGTCTTAACTCCAAGCGGACACTATCGTGACAAAAAACATCTTTAATAGTTTAAGAAAACATTAGATTAAAGTTTTAGAAAAATACTTCTAAACATAATAATCTATCTACCATATATATACTGTATACCAATCGTGCCTAATTTTCCCGTCAAACCGATGTGCTACGATGCCCACTCTTGTGCTATATTGCTACATTTTTATGTTATTTTAAACAAAATAACTGTGTTGCGTACATAATATAGAACGAGTAATTAATAATTGAGATTTATTCAATTTCTATAGGTGTTCATAATGTGTTAAGTGAAAAGAGTCCAAGTATTTCTGATATAGATGACCTGATTATTACCAAATAACCAATCCCAACAAAGTAGCAGGAATTTCACAACTAGTTGTCAAAAAATAACTTACTCTTGCTAGGCAGCCAGTTACCAAAGAAGATTTTTGATTATTGATTCACAATCAGTTGGCTACTAATTTTTTTTTATCTGTTATTATTTATGATTTTTTGTTGCTATACAAAATATTTGCATAATTCAATTTTATGATGTATTTCACAAAATTAAACCAAAAAATATACAATGGTCCGAATCTTCAGAAATAACATTAATAACTATAAGAAAGTAAAGCAATATGGTCGTGTAAAGTACTTATTTATTAAGTGACTTTGTAACTCGTAGCGCTACGCCGTAGCAATGGAGTAGAGTACTAAGCAACTGAATCCGCGAGTATGCTCAACTTAAATTGGATTAAACAAAAGTTCCACGTCATGCTTAGAATTAATGTTAGAACATTTCTTGCATAAATTATGTGGTAAATTTAATATCGTAAATAATTGAATAACATATTTGGATCATATTTACATAACTAACTTAATTTTTAATTTAACAGAGTTAAAATCACATTGCACCGTAAATTGTAATATATCAAAAGTTCCACGTCCAGCTGTGCACTGCTAATCTGAAACAGAAAAAACACTTGGTTAGTACTAAAATTTTACACCTGACATTAAAAACCTGTAGTTTGCTTCAAAATTATAGTACCTTTTAGATATTTTGATGATGTTATGGATGAATGAATGAAAGCTGGCTTTCAAGGACAGCTACCAGAACACACGGTAAAGGTTTTTAAGAATAAGAGTAATTTATGATCAAGTAATAGTACACTATAAGTACATGCTTTAAATAAAATAATACAATAAGTAACTTACGATTACAAAATCACAAATAAACGATAGGAAAAGTTTTAGTCATGTGCGGGATTCGAACCGCGTCCATCCACCCCTTTAGCCGGGGTATGCTCTAACCAATTGAGCTAACATGACATGACGTCATAACTCAAATCTTTCCGATCGTTCTTTAACCATCGTATTGGGATGGATACTGTACTAATGTAATCCGCAGAGCAGGCGTTATTGCAAACATAACAATATTAAATGTAACTAACGATATCTATAAGTAGGAATAGAAACGTTGACAGCTGTGATAGGCCAAAACTATGTTACAGTTATCAGCAACTTCCCACTGTGAGGTGACATTCTGACGAATTCATAATTGAACTACATTTGATTGAACGTAAATAAACAACACACCATTATTAGCTAAACCCCTTGATACATTAAACATCTTTTATAATTTGTTTATAAACACCATCACAACATTCCTCTAACACTCCACGCAATTAGACATATTAAAATTGTAGGGTAGACTACAATATAATATACATGAATTGAGTAAGTGCGGTCGCAGATAGCAACTTATGAGTGCGTGATTGGTGCGGTCGGTCTTTTACGATTCGTTTAAGAGTTAATGTCTGAAAGAATTACGTTTAAACATTTTTGCTAAGAACAAAGAAAATCATACAAACTTGATATTTGTCTGTATCACATTTCAATAAGAAATTTTGTTAATTATAGTTAAAAGCTACGAATAAATTTTTATTCGTAGGTTAAAAGATACATATATTGATGAATTTATCATGCACACAATAAGACAAAAAATACAATATAATATGAATTCAATAAAATTCATTTTATTAATTACAAGCATTATTATTTTTAAGGTTTTAAAAACAGGTTTGTTAGTTTTTTTCACTTGGAGGTGATAGCTACTCAGATGAACATCAGAGAAGTGCTTTACCATCAGGCAAGGTGCCGGAGTTAATTTGTACGACTTATTGTTCTCTTTGAAGCACGGAAGCGCTTAGTAGTAAATGCCATTTGCGGTCACCCATCCAAGTTATGACCACGAAGGTCATTAATCCGTTAAAATCATCTAGGCAAGCTCCGCTACGAGCGTTATTAGCTAATAGTAGACGGCTGTTATTACTTTTACTATAGTCTATTATCATAAACCATTCAACTAGTTTAAACAATTTATCATGAAATAACAAAACAATTACTAAAACCTTGGCCAATCAGGTTGCAGACAGTTGAAGGTCCATTTAAGTACGGCTAACATTACCAAAATAATTATTATAACATAAGTGACATTTGCCATGTTGGGACAAAAGGCCCAGTTCTTATATGCCCCCACACATATTTTCGACGAGCCATGTCACCGTCATCGGTCAATGGGAAACGTGTCCATTGTCTAATATATTATGTCTCTAATATAATATATTACCTATATCAACCAAGTAAACATTCTTGTCCCTTTGTTGATGCGATGTCATGGATCACCTTGATGTCTTTTGTTTTCCTTGTACATATTGTATGACGTTGTATTTATTTTCTATTCGGAAACTACCTACGGAAAGGTACCAAAGGAAAACCCGTATATGTAGTGTTTTATCGTTATATTAGAGGTGATGTCTAGTTTCTTGATCAACAAGTGTTACTTATTTGAATTTTGTTTACGTATTGCTTGAGCTCATTCAATGTGTTGTTCTAAAATATATTGAATAAGCTCAAGCATCTTCTCTCTTTTATATAATAATGGCATTCTCGATCGTGCTCTTGATGAGTCAAGTCCTCCTGAGGATGTCAAAGTCAAAGTCAAAGTCAAAATCATTTATTCAATTTAGGCGTCTACGACGCTCTTATGAAGGTCAATTACAAATTTTAGTATTGAAATATTCTACATTGTACTGCCACGTTCAGCAAATAAATTGTATAGAGCCACTGCGAGAAGAACGGGCAAGAAACTCGGGGCCATTCTTTTAAACATCTTTTAACAATGTGTTACATACATACTATTAATAGAGTTATTACAATATTTGTTTAAATTATGTAGGTGACAGGCAATAGCTTGGCGGAGGCGGAATTGTCCAGGCATTTTTGTCGTTTATGTAATCAGAAACTGTGTAGTAGGATTTTTTAATCAATATGTTTTTCACATGCAACTTGAATTTCCCTTCTGTGAGCGTTGTAATATGTTTGGGAACTTTATTATAAAACCGCACACAATTACCTAAGAAGGACCTTTTATTTGTCTTTGCTAATCTAAAACCTGGCACCACTATTTTATCTTTATTCCTAGTATTGTAATCGTGATTGTCACTGTTTAATTTAAATTTACTCAAATTTTTACGAACATACATAATATTTTCAAATATATACAGACTTGGTAAAGTTAAAATATCAATTTCTTTAAAAAGATCCCTCACAGATTCCCTAGGACCCATTTTATATATGGCTCGAATTGCACGCTTTTGTATGATAAAGATTGTCTCTATCTCAGCAGCAGTTCCCCACAGCAATACGCCATACGACATAATACTGTGGAAGTACGCGAAATAAACTAGCCGAGCAGTAGCTACGTCTGTTAACTGTCTTATCCTAAGAACTGCATATGCAGCAGAACTAAGTCTTCCGGAGAGATCATGTATATGTGGATCCCATTGTAAAGTGGAATCCATTTTGATTCCCAGGAAGACTGTCGCTTTGTCAATAGGGAGTTTATCTGGGCCAAGCTTTATGTTTGGTTCAACATAAGGAACATTTGGTAAAGAAAACTTTAAACATTTCGTCTTTTTTGAATTTAGGAGAAGATTATTAGCGGCAAACCATTTACAAATCTTAGATAATACATTATTTACATGCGTCAGTTCACTGTCTTTCCTATCTACTTTAAAAATCAGAGAGGTATCATCTGCGAATAAAACAATATCGCAGAAATCTTTGACCATGCAAGGCAGATCATTAATATATGTTAGAAACAGAAAAGGTCCCAAAATTGATCCCTGTGGTACTCCCATTTTTACCAATGACCCGGAAGAAGTATTGCCATTTATTCCAACCCTCTGTAGCCTGTCTGACAGATATGACTCTATAAGATTCAGAGCTTTCCCACGAATACCATAGTGGGAAAGTTTACGAATCAGAGTGCAGTGCTCTACACAGTCGAATGCCTTGGAAAGATCACAAAATACGCCAATAGCATCATGTGAACTCTCCCAGGCTTCCAGTATATGCGACATCAATTGAACACCTGCATCTGTTGTGGATTTGCTCTTGGTGAAACCAAACTGATTCTCATTTAATAAATTATGCTTGTTAAAATGGGATAGTAGTTGTTTGAGCATAATTTTTTCGAATACTTTACTCAGAACAGGTAAGATGGAAATAGGTCTATAATTGCAAGGGTCAGATGTAGACCCGGACTTTAAAATTGGAGTGATTTTACTTTGTTTCATTAAATCGGGGAAGTTTCCACTATCGACACAAAGATTGAATATTGTTTCTAAATATGGTGCAATAATGTAAATTATAGACTCTACCACTTTTACTGACATACCCCACAAGTCTTCAGTACTCTTTATGTTTAAACTTTGAAATGTTTTTATAATTTCAAATCTTGTGGTGTGTCTGAAAGAAAAGTCCGGTGATTTGCTTGGAAAATTATTTTTTAACATAGTTTCTGCTACATTGGGACAAGAATCCAATGACTTAGTGGCTTCTAGGGGCAAGGTAGAAAAAAAATTTTCAAATATATTCGCCACTTGTATTGAATCAGAGATTTGATTTTTATCAATAGTTAAGACATATGTTGAATCTCTAGGTTTATTTTTACCAGTTTCACTATTTATAGTCTTCCAAATGGTTTTTATTTTATTTTTAGACTTGCTAATTTTGTTTCTAATAAAAAGAGATTTAGCACACAAGCAAACAGATTTGAACATTTTTGAATACTTCCTAACATAATCATGAAACTGTTTGCAAGATGTTAAATTTTTCCTACGATACAGATCAAACAAATAATCTCTACTTTTTCGAATACCTGTTGTTGCCCAATCACCGAACTTCAACTTTCCATCTATTTGTTTTTTTATTTTTGGACATACTTTTTGAAACTCAGTGTTTACTAAAGAAAATAAGCTATTATAAATGTCATTTGGGTCACTATGAGAAAAATTTGTAATGCCAAGCTTAGCTTCTATGTTGGTACTGAGTATTTCCAGCCTACTAGTTGTTAATGGTCTATGTTCAATTTCATACCTCTCTGTTTTTCTGATTCCATCAAATTTTATCGCTAGGCCCTCATGATCAGATCTAATACCCTTCATTATTGACTTTTCTTTAGTCTTACAGTTTGAGTATATATTGTCTATACAGGTAGCTGAAGTGTCTGATATCCTAGTGGGCTCACAGAATAGAAATTTCAAATTAAATGACTTAAACAATGAAATAAGATCAGTCTTATTTTTAGTATTCAATAAAATATCTATATTAAAATCACCACATACAAATATGGGTTTTTTGCATTTTGAAATTTTCTGTAGTATATTTTCCAAAGTGGATAAAAATTCTGTAAAATTTTGAGCACGACCTTCATCTGTTGGTGGTCGATATACGCACAACACGAGATGCCTGTCCACCTCCACACAAGCAACCTCACAGACACGTTCGACAGAACATCTGACCAAGTCACGGCGTTCTTTAAATTTTAAATTATTTTTTACAAGTATAATACACCCTCCTCCTTCTGCAGATGATCTGTTAAACGCACTACCCACACTAAAATTCTTAACATTAAATAACATTTTATCTGCTCTAAGCCAAGTTTCAGTGAAACATAATATGTCAAATGGATATTTATCTAAGAATATTTCAATTTCAAGTATTTTGCCAGGGAAGCGATTTATATTTTGGTAGTATAGTGCTATGTCAGAACACTTCCCTGTTGTCTCTCTTAAAAGTTTAAACTGTTTGACTGAACATTAGTACATGTACTAAAATCTGTAGCGTCAAAACTAGACTTAGTTATATTTCCTATAACCGACTCAATATTATAAGCTACCAAAGTAGCAATTAAATTTTTATATTTCTTAGGTAGGTACATCCTATCCTGAGTCAACATAAAGTGAGTAATAAATTTATTACAGTCAAAAAATAAAAGTTTGTCTCCATGACGACATGTCATATTATATAAAATTGTATTTAATGAGTGAATATGCTCATTCTGGCTTTGAGTCAGTGCATCTGAATAGGGAAATGCACATAACATGATTTGATACGCATCAAGATTTAACAATGAAGTTATACTTGCTATTAACTGTTTCCTGTCAATACCCAAACTTTGGCCTAAGTACACAATAACTATGGTATTTTTATCAATTTCAGAAGCCATAATTTTCTCCTCAATCTGTGCATAAGAAGCACCAGGCATGCAGTAATTTCTAACAGAGCAGTTTAATGAATTACCAAGTAATGAGCCAAAATTTTTGCCTATTGCGTCTGAAAAAACCAAAACTTTAGTTACCATATCCTGGTTAGTGGTGATACCCTGACTCTCCCCCCGGACTGCTTCAGTGCATGTTTTGTTTAATGGCTGAGCTATGATGCTTCGTGTAGAAACGAAACGCGTCGAAAATTCTACTGGTTTGGCTGCGTGGCGTTTGTAACGTCACGTTGGCTGAATAAGCTCAAGCATCTTCTCTCTTTTATATAATAATGGCATTCTCGATCGTGCTCTTGATGAGTCAAGTCCTTCTGAGGATGCTTCGTGTAGAAACGAAACGCGTCGAAAATTCTACTGGTTTGGCTGCGTGGCGTTTGTAACGTCACGTTGGCTGAATAAACTCAAGCATCTTCTCTCTTTTATATAATAATGGCATTCTCGATCGTGCTCTTGATGAGTCAAGTCCTCCTGAGGATGCTTCGTGTAGAAACGAAACGCGTCGAAAATTCTACTGGTTTGGCTGCGTGGCGTTTGTAACGTCACGTTGAAAATTTGGCGGAATTATCACTAGATATATTTTAAAGTGTTTTATTAAAATATTAATATAATGTTTTCTTAAAATATTGTTTAATGATTGTTATCATTAAATATGGATTTCCGCAAAGTATCGCCTGAATCTATTCATTATCTATGTACCTACCTGAATTCCGTTCAGCAGTAATGGAATTCAGTGTGCACTTTTGGAATGGATTTCAGCATTCATTGCCAAACAATCACACAAGCACACACCCACACACGTAAACAAAACTTATATATGTAAAATAGTAGGATTATTCTGAACCTTCAAACACACGGAGCCACGGCCGGAAAGCTAGTATATTATAAAGGTGTACCTTTTGAAACATATTTAAACTCTTGACTTTAGTTATTAAGATAAAATTGATATAAACTGTAGACTTAATAATATTTTATGTTAGTACATATAACATAAGACAAGACAGCCATTATATCCGTAATGAATTAATCTATAGCAAGTCCTGTAATCAAGTGCTCAACCCGATATAATGTAACCGCAGATTATAGAGTACATAATAATATACGTTCCATTCATTAATGTAATAACGCAGCCAATCAAGGACCAGAGTAATTGGTTATAGTCTGTAATTTAGTTGCATGGCTCATGTTTGTGCTCAGCTAAGACTAGAGGAATTAAGGAAAATTACAGATAACTGGCTGTTGAGCCTGGCTGCTGAGTGATAGCCTATTTCTAGGTCGTTTGCAAGAAGTACACAGCGAAATTTCACACAACTTATCGATTACTTTATTGACGATGATAAGCTGGTTGAGTCCAAACTGCAGAGTCTCGGTCATCGTCGCAGGGTCGCTTGCCTTTCGGTGTCCTATAGTATACATTTCGGAGAGTTTGCGCATGAATTACACGGGCTGATTCCTCCATGTCCCTTTTATCAGGTGAGATAGAGGCCAAATGCTTGCCTATAATGCATAAAAAAATATAAGGTAGGATTCCCTTCATTATTTATTATTCATTCCTTATTACTAGAGTTTTGTGATCAACTTAAATTTTGAAGCGCTCGTAGCGAAGTTGACTTAGCTGTTCTCAACCGATCAGCAAAGTTAAGCAACGTCGCGCGCGGTCATGAGTTGGATGGGTGACCGCTAGTGACATTACTACTGAGCGTTTCCGTGCTTCGGAGGGCACGTTAAGCCGTCGGTCCCGGTTGTTGTCTTAGGATGGCAGTCGTTATAGCATGGTGGTAGGGCATTTTGCGAATACATTTTGCGAGTACGCCTTGCTAGCTACCACCCTCAAGTAGACAATCTGTCGCCAAGCACCTAACGGTGTGTTCCGGCAGCTGTCCGTGAGAGCCAGTACTTCTAGGTTAGCCTGAACAACATCTTCGACCACATCATCACTTACCATCAGGTGAGATAGTGGTCAAAGGCTAACCTATCAGACAAAAAAAAAAGAAAGACTGTAATTTTACTAGACGATAAATTGTACTAAATATTGTTCTCTTAGGTTTTTGCGATTATTACACGTAGTAATTAAACAACCAAATAATAACTAAATAAAATAATTATATAATAATCAATAACAATTAAATCGATGATGGTCACCCCGTGACTACGATCACAACAAAGTGTTTGTAACGTCGGGACAAAAATAATGATAAATATACGCGATTTAAACCTTTTACAGTTATTTTATTACTGGGTGTACTATATATTGTTATGATATCTTAGGCTAGATATCGGTTAAGGAATCAAGGCTAGTCTAAAACTTTCTTTTTTCTAGATAAAACCGGACAAGTCCAAGTTGGACTTGCACACCGAGAATTTCGTACCACGTACATAGGTGTCCAAAAAATCGTTATTCTTGTATAGGAGATATAAAGATACATAAAAATGTCAAACTTGCTATGATTATATAATCCAACATATAGCAACAAACTATGCACTATGATGATTATACCAAGTTATTATTTACTAGGCAATCCGCCATGCCAAAGCATTTTTGTGTAAGCTGAAGCAGAGACGCTTCACTCGCACTCCGTGCTCGCTCGGTCAACTAATGGGAAACTATCCGCACTACTTTTTTTATTAAGTTTCTTGATATTTTCTTATATTTTTTTATTACAAGATGTATTAAAAAAATATAAGAAAATATCAAGAAACTTAATACAAATTAATAATTACTTCTATATTTCTACCAAAGTGTGACACGCATGATATGAACGAGTTATGTAAGTAAACACATACTGAAGATGCGTGAATTTCCTTCAATATTAGGCGGTAAATTTCCACGTAAAACATCGGCAACCGGCTTCTGACCTACCAATTTTACTATAACTTAAAAATGTTTTGGGTAAAATTTAGTGGAATACAAATTGCCCTCAATTTACATTCAGGAACGACGTCGGACGGGGAAGGTCCAAATCGAATTCCTATCGTTTTTCTATCACGGAGGTCAAAAGTGCGAGCTATTTGCTCTTTTCACTTATAACAATGCTATATATACATGACGAGATATTGTTTGATATTATTTTTGCTGAATATCATATTTGATATATTTTTTATATATATTTGATTCCCTGTGTAGTTTTTACCGCTTGTTTTTCGGGGAATGTTCCGACGAGCTTTTTGATCTTATTCCTGCGTCGAAGTTTTACCACCGCACATTTTGACACCGTCAAAAGAACCACCCCCACATCCAGTAAGTATGGACATCACACACTGTTCGCTTTTGTCGCTCCTTTCTTCCGCGTACTTGTGGGATGTGGAACGACCTTCCTCCGGAATTATAGTTTTTTTTAAATGCAATATCTCTAGTCTATCAATAATCTCTCTAGGTAAGTACCTAGAGAGAGAATTGAACCCGCGTCTCCTGTATATAGTCACCTGAGTTGTTGATAATCGACGATGGTCGAAGGAAAACATTGTCTAATATCACTCTAGAAGATTGTGACATTATTACGAAAGTTACATGTTTGATAATATACTTCTTTTAGTTAAACGAAGTCTATTAGTCTTGTATGAGACAGACCCACAACCAGTATGATTATGTAAAAAAAACTAGAGCGCAAAATTTGCTCTGTTTAGGAGAGTTGGATCGCTAAGTCGGTAAACTTCCGCCAGTCTGATGCAATCAGCCATCATTAGTATTTTTTTCTACATTCGAGGCATTTCTGTGTTTTACAATAACTGGTAACACAGTGAATCATTTTATCAAAGCAATAAGCAACATCTAGTTTCAAGACACGAAGAAAAAGTTGCCTATAATAATTTCAAACACGAATCCAATACTTTCTGACTGAGATGAAACGACTTTGTTCTTTTTGCGCAAATTCGCAGCCATCTGGAATCTATCTCCTCGATGTATTACAATTTTCTTCCATTCATATTTACCTTAAAAATACTTTCGGCAAGTTCTGTTTTCTTTTCGCGAGTTCAGTTCTGCTTATTTACAGAAACGAGGCGTAACTGAATTTTCTCAACTCAATTTGGGCACATTGAACGTCTGGAGAATAAAATGAGCTTTCATAATGGCTGTTTATTGATGTCGGATTACAAATTGTTGAATTCAATAAAATCTTCATCACCAATTCATCCTTTTTAAATTATTATTCATTATTATTACAAAATGGTTTTTAACTTCATGATGTAGGTATCAAAATTATTTATCATTTTTGGACGAAACCACTGTTTGGAAGACTTGCGTTTAATTTCAGATTGAGCTGTATGTCCCATGACATATTTTTAGACTTCATGGTATTTTGAACTGGTCTGGTGATGATCATATAAGCAAGGGGCAAGATATAATTATATGTCTGTTTCAGCGACTGATACTGATCACTTATATTGCTGCTTAAAAATGAACATAATAGTGTTTAGCTCAGATGTTAGAGAAATCATTCCAAAGATTTCATCTTCTTCCGAAACAAGGGTGTGTAGATAGTCGTACTTATACAGGGTTATTGTAAAAATGCTTACAACCTCTTAGAGTTGACTTCTGTTAGTCCTAACAAACATTTTGAGATGTGTTTGTGACGAAGCGCAAGGACCACTTGATTGTTTTTCTTCTGTCTGTAATTTATTATTTTATTTACTTTATTACTTTGCTTGATGTAAATATTTAAACCTCTATTCAAAGCGAGCACGGTCTAGTGTTACCGCGGCGGGCGCTCTTGGCTCAGAGTAGGCATTGTCTTTTACTACGAGCCTCAAAACCTATAACATTAAGTTGTTCTAGTACTGTTCGAAACTTTTAATTTCTGTGTCTCGTAGTAAAAGACTATGCCTATTCCGAGCTAGACTTTTAGCATCAGGTGGTCCTAGTACTTACTCCGTCACAAAAAAATAAAAAGAAAAAAAAACTGAAAACAAAATATATACCAAAATGTTTGTTACGACTAACAGAAGTGCACTCTAAGTGGTTGTTAGCATTTTTTCAATAACACTGGTATATCTGGGCTAAAGTATAGGCATTATGATATATTTTTTAATTTCTACCCATATACATCAAATTCTTAGCAGAGGGAATAATAACAGAATACCTGCTGAGGTACTATTATATTGAATATATAATTTTATATATTATTCCCAATTTCAATAGTTTATTTTTAATTTCTATTATTTTTATATGTGAGGTACATCGTTTTTGTCTCAAAAATATATTTACTTATGATTTAATTCATTTAACAACGAAAGATTGTACATTGACTTAAACTCCTGCGATCAGAAAGAAATAAACGTATGGTGACAAGTCAGGGTTCGAGATTCATTGTACCTACACGAAAGGCAGTAGTCCTTCGTGAATTTTGCATGCATTGTGTAGGGCAATTTATCCGTTGGGAATGTACGGTCGTGTTCGAGTCACAAAGGGTTGGATAAATCGCATTACTGACACGCGTGAATTGTAAATTGGACATTACCCGTTACACCTCGGTGCGGTCGCCCGATACTGGCTCTCTCCGTAGGTGACGGCAGGTTGTGTGTGTTCTCTACGCGACGGTATTCAATGTTTAATACCTGTGCTCAATGGAGAAGCAATGCCTAAGTTACACTTAATGTGCTATTAAGTGTACTAGGGATTTGTTAGTGTGAGTGAAAGAAGAGCTGTTACAAATAGCTATGGATAGTAGAGGAAGCAATGATAGTCGAGCGGTAATAGCTATGGACTGCCGTGCCGCAGGTCTCTGGTTTGATTCCCACCGCGGGCTTGAGCTTCACCGCATAGTGGTAGGGCATTTTTTATTGTTTTTTTTATGCTTGATAGTTTAGCCTTTGATCACTATCTCACCTAAGAAGTCATGATGTGGTCGAAGATGTTGTTCAGGCTAACCTAGAATTACTAGCTCTCAAGGATAACTGCCAGAACACACCGTTAGGTGCTTGGTGACAGATTCCTAGCCAGGCGGGCATTTGCAAAATGCTCTACCACCAAGCTATAACGACTGCCATCCTAAGACGACAACCTTGACCGACGGCTTAACGTGGCCTCCGAAGCACAGAAGCACTTAGTAGTAAAGTCACTAGCGGTCACCCATCCAACTCATGACTGCGGCGGACGTTGCTTAACTTTGCTGATCGGTTAAGAACAGCTAAGCAAACTTCGCTACGAGCGCTTTGAATTTTGCGATTGCTTGCATGGCTAGCTACCACCTTCAAAATCTATCGCCAATCACCTAACAGTGTGTTCCGGCGGCAGTCCTTGAGAGTGAGTAAAATTACAGGCACATAAAACTTAACAACTATTTTTCAGGGTGACGGGCGCAATGCAATTAGTCGCTTGTGATAAAATACATCTATTATAGGCAGAAAGTTGGTCCGCTTAGCATCAGGTGGACCACGTGCTTGTTCCGTCACAATAACATAATGATTGACGTGATTTGGTTACATCAATATCATAAACTATTATGGTCTTACCCCACAAAAACAGATAACAATACTTCGGAGTATGGCTCTATTATATTAAGTTAACATGTTAGCACCAAACGCAACTGATCGGGCATATATGAGTGAAATTCAATTGTTATCATCTTTATATATTTTGAATAGGCTAGCCTTTGAAAATGTGGTCAGAGATGCTTAAACCCTATACCTAGAATTCGATTACTTTTGGCCTTATTTGAATTGGGATATTGTTAAAATTTTAGTCAGACTTTGTTATAAATTTAATTTTGTAAATTTTCTTTGAAAACAATGCACAGTATGGACTACTCAAATATCAAAATGAAGTTGTTTTCATTATTAATCTAGTAAGAGAATAATACCCCTGGTTTCAGATACTACTGAGGTGTTAGGCGAACAATACTGTGTGTGAAAACTACGCCGTGAAGTTCAATCCCGTAACAGCATTCATACCTACTTGATCAAAAGTAATAGTGTTTTTTTTTAAATCAATTGCATAAGTACAAAATATAAACTATTGCTTAGAAAATACGAATATTAAAAGTATTAAAAACTCAATTAAGTAAGTTTCTAAATAAGTCATCAGTAAACAATTTCGTTGGTAATTCATAAAATAATTAAAATATACTGTAATTTTAAAGCCAAAAAAGGTTTTTTTCTATCGGATGTAAAATTTTTAAACTAACCACGTGTTTGTTTGTTAAAGAATAGTAGTGTGCAACGAGAAGTAACTTTTCATATATAGTAGGCAACGATGTAATGGGTTTTTAACTCATTAATTTAAGATTCATGGGGAACGGTAGGTATCCCATAGGTGAATTTTGGAGTATGAAAATTCTAGTAATTCACTTATATTTCCGAACATATGGTACCATTCCCACTCAAACAAACGTGAAAGGATCCGGGATCGCCGTCCGCGTGTATTGAATTGAGAATGTACCAAAACCATTTTGAAATGAATTTATTACCATGTAAAATGTCTAAATTTCCAATAATATTGCCAAACTTATGCTAATAACTTTTCGGATTACTACCTATCGATGTAAAACCAACGAGGGACGGTCCGCCATCGATGGCCGCAATTAACAAACTAGGTATACATTTTAAAAACAACTTAGATATCAAAAATATCTGCTGTAATGTTATAGCAAAATAACACTACTTGCTATTTATTCAGCATAGGTAGTCATATATTTTTATAACTCGACATTAAAACTAAATAATATTACTTTTTGTAATTTTGAAAATCAAATACGTCAAAAATACAACCATACTTCATCATTAGATGTGTATTGTGCTTCGTAAAATCAGTCGTTACAACCTGTAATTGGCACCAACAGCGCAGGCTAACAAGAATGATTGTGATGTAGCTGATGCCTCCTATTACTTGGGCCCCTCTTGTTTATCCTGTTAATCCACGCTTTATAGTGAAACATCAATAGTAGGGACTGGTGTAAAAAATATTGTCTATTTAAAAGTATTATCACCTTCCTACTATATCCCACGTATGGTGGATATTCTGTAATATTTTTACACGTCTGCCCAAAAAAGGAGTGTTTTCAGGGTTCATGTATGTATGTTTGTGAGTTTCTTCATTCCACCATAACATCTAAACGGCTTAACCGATTTTAATGTAAATATAAGATATCGTTAAATTCGTCTTGATAGCACAAATAATATTATGTACATAAAAATAAATTTAAAAAAGCCACATTTTAGATCGTACTGTGAGAAGAAATTTTTTTTTTTCAAAACCCATCGAATTTTATATTTTAATGATGGTCTTTAAAAAATAATTCCGTTTATACATATATATACTCGTAACTTGCAGTTTGAAATTCAATGGAACGAAAATAAATATTTTTCCGTCGGGTTTTTTACTTTATTAATTATTGTATACTTGTTCTGCACTAAAAAAATGTTGCAAATGCCATCATTGAAACGCGCTTCTTTTGTAAACATTAAAGAAATTTCATCTTAATAGGTTCAGCCGTTGTGGCGTGGCGTGAAAAGACAAAATACGACAAAAATACACACAGACAAATTTCGTATTTGCAATATTAAAGTGGCAATTTGAAGCAGATAGCTCAGTGGCATTGGCTACGGACTGCCGCGCAGCAGTTCCATGGTTCGAATCCCACCGCGGGATTGAGATTCACTGCATGGTGGAAGGGCATTTTGCGAATGCTCGCCTAGCTAACGACCACCCTCAAGTAGAAAATCTGTCGCCAAGCACCTTACGGTGTGTTCCGGCAGCTGTCCTTGAGAGCCAGTAATTCTAGGTTAAGCCTGTTAACACCTTCGACCACTTCATCACTTTCCATCAGGTGAGATTGTGGTTACACATCACCCGGAACGTCTACCGTTATTTTATCTTAGTCAGCTTTTACAACACCATAATCCTGAATTCTGAAGCAAAATAAAAAGCTTTCCATTAAAAAGTGTACTTCCACCAAACACTATTAGATCCAGTATGTGTGCGCCGCGCAGTCACTCACTGCGAATTGTAATTGGCATCAGCAGCGCACCCTAACGAGTATGATTGTCCTCTGATGGAACTGATGCTGTGTATCGGCTCTGTCACCCCTCTTCGTTTTTAATGCACGATGATATAGTGGTGATATAATGGTGTTGTGCATATATGAGTACTAGATTGATGCTCTAGTCAAAAACAAGTCAAGTGGTAGTCAGATTTGCGAGCAGGATGCCGTTCTATAAATCATAACAGCACCTATGCTTTTTAAAGCTGTGTTATTTTAATTTTCATGCAAACTAGAATGCATAAGAAAGAAATAGCACGCTTAGTTAACCTGAGATATTTTTATTGTTTTAAATATTTATAATATTGGAATCCTCATTTTGCCAGATTTTTGTACGTTCTAAAATAACACTAAAAAATATTTTTATAATTTATAGACCTCTCATATATCCTGCACGTAACTAAGCCTTTCGTAAATTTGTAATCTCTTATATATTGCAATTAACATATTATTTATTTTTGTCCCTCTACATTGGTCTTCGTTGATTTATACAATACTTTTGCAATTGAGCCATCTAAAATAATATTCGTTACTCATTCAAAGAAAATTGGTTACGACAGATGGAAAGATAAATACTAAATGTATGCAACATGAAGTAGAGTTTGTAATTATATTCACTTCTGAAATTTAGTAAAGAATAAGTTTGAAATATTTCCCGAAACAAGTACGCAATGATACTCCCGTAGTTACGTAACCTCGTGCTACGTAGTTGCGTAGCCTCATGCTACGTATTAGCGTAGGCAAAAACTCACAAGCCGTATCCTAACGAGTTCCCAGTTCCTTTTGATGCTGTCCCGCTAATGTGATTGTGGCGCATGCTGCGTCATGATTTCTGCTTACTATTTGCAGGATGTCTCATTTAGGACACCTTTGCATAGGTACCACAACCTTATCGTTTATTCATCTACCACCACGAAATTAAACGCTTTCAGAGCGTTCAGAATATGTTCAAGGTATCAAGTAAACATACAGAGTACATTGTAAGTACAGTACTTACAATGTACTCTGTACTTTTAAATCAATGTACAGTAAGTACATCGATTTTACATTGATTTATTGAAAAAGGTCAGGTTCTTAAATTTATTTATATTAAATTCTTGTAAATCCTATATTATTACAGCTTAGCATAAAAGGATTTAAAAACAGCTTGGTTTTTCTATCACATGGATTGTTGCATGAGGTCATTAATGCATGAGGTAATAAATGTTCTTCTAATATCGCAAATATACGATTTGCGATATTAGAAGAACAATGCTCATATTATATTGAAGTCACTTAAAATATATGAATATGTCACTTAAGTCACCTCTAAACCGTCTAAAAAATAATAGGTACGTTTGTCCGAAACAAATCTATCAATTTCATATATTTACAAAAAAATCTGATGTACAGTTTACTCTTGAAATTTCGTAACTGACCAGCAGTAAATTTGAAATAAAATAATTTTCCACCAACAGCCCTTAAGTATGAAGATTTAAGACTGAGATATTTTTTACTCCGTAGATTTGGACTTGTAAAGAGAAAACACGTAAACTTCATAACGTTCTTTTCTTTTATACAATCAAGAACTTCTATACTCACGTTCATGCAATAAATACATTTGAAATTGAAAAAGAATTTCTTTATGGAATAAAACGCAGCGAAAACTCTTTTTTTCACACATTTGTCGGTAAATCTCTTAAATTAATTTGTATATATAAGTGATCGCTATATTCAATAGATAGGTAAATATAACTCCTAGGCACATAAAACAGAACTTCTATTGATGTCGTGGTTTTTGTGTAATAATTTTATATAAACACAAGCGCGTGCCTACCTCCTCTTTTTGTGCACGCAGAAGACGCTTTCCTAGACCTGAATCAACCCCAGTAGAAATTTTCAAACACACAGCTTCAATCACTGTATCTGGTATTATTTTTCGGAATCGAGCTGAAATAGACCACTGAACGCAACACCGCGCATCGCTGTATCTATGTCGCTGAAAACGAACCAATGTATGCGTTCCAATCAAAACTACACAACTTGTGAACACGTATCAACCATATAATGCCAGGAGTCATCAAAACTGAATTGGTTACGATATGAACAAGTGTCACGCGGCCCACGTCAACAATATCGTTTCTGCCCGGCCCGGCCGGCGTGGGGTCGCACAAATAACGCTCATTCGAAGATATTACCAATAATGGGCCGCATAGACCAAAACACGATTATTGAAGAGGGGTCAGAATACATATAGATCGTTTGTTTTTTTTATGTGCACGAAGACTTCAAAAGAGTGTTAATTTAAAGTTATTTATATATAATATATATATATATATATATATAATATACGTGTCTTCATGTCTAAAGGACAAAAAAGTAAAGACAATATTGTAAAAAAAACCTATAGGACGCCAACCCTCTATGGGAATTCCTTTGTTGGTAGCATGACCACTACCTGTCGGCTAATGAGGGCGGCGGCGGCGCTTTTTGTGCCTAATGTGCAGCAACACCATACTTACATGAATACATTCTTCAAGCTAAATGCTATATATAATACTATACTACAGACAATATTTTCTTTTTGTATAGCTGATATGCTAGTTAGTCTTTGACCACTATCTCATCTGATGATGCGGTCGAATATGCTGCTTAGAATAATCTAGAATTACTGGCTCTCAAGGATAAGCCTGGTTATCATTAAAGGTCACCCCATCCAATTGTGACTTTGCATAAACTAGTTGATCGATCAAGAACGACTAAGCAAGCGCCACTACGAGCACTTCAAAACTGAACCTGATAGATAATGATTGATAAACACAGCATAGTTATTTTCGTAGATCACTTCCTACTTCGAACTAAAACCTCGCGCTGAAGTATATTTTAAATGTTTTGGCTTTTAATTAAAAGGAAGCATCCATAGCATCTAATGTAAAATGTAATAAGTAACTTTTTAATTCATACCAGTTCACTGTATCAAAAATGAAACTTTCACACTTCTATTATGATTTATGATGACCTATCTCAACGACCCCTTACCAGACCGATTCACCTTCATATATTATATTATTTTACACATGCTACCTACCGCTCGATAGTCATTGGCAAACAAACACACATATACAAACCCACGACTTGTCGCAGACCTTTTGCATAGTGGAATGGCATTTTGCGATTGCCCGCCTGACTTAGCTATCACCTTCAAGTAGAAAATCTGTCGCAAAGCACCTAATGGTGTGTTCCGGCAGTGGTCATTGAGAGCCAGTAAAATTACAGGTACATGAGACCTTAATATGTCTCAACGTGATGAGCGCAGTGTAATATGTGACTTGTGATGAAATGCATCTGTCATAGGCAGAGGTTAGTCCGCTTAACATTAGGTGGGCCTCGAAATTTTTCCGTCACATCTACATTAAAAAAAAAAGTCGCCAATTCGTTTGGTCAAATACTTGCCAAAAATAAACTATTTAGACGATGACCTGCTACTTTTATTTTCAGATACAATCTCATGATTTTAATTGTTTAAGGGTCAGCATTCTACACAAAATATCATTCCGTTTATGAGCTAGAATGCTACCGAGATATACGTATGGATAGACACATTATAGATAGTTATATAGATAGTCTCATTAATAGGGTCTGTTATGCCTTTTTGGTACGGCACTGTAAACACGTTAACATAATGTATATTTAAGAGCTCCTTGATTTATTTTACGCGATAGAAATCATTAGTTATATAAGTCACGAAAATAATTTCAAGTACTGCAAAGTACTTCTTCAGCCCATTTTTTTTTATTATTACCGTTAGGTTAGCCTTTGACCACTATTTCACCCGATGGTAAGTGATGACGTAGTCGAAAATGTTATTCAGGCTAACCTAGAGTTACTGGCTGTCAAAGACAGCTGCCGGAACACATCGTTAAGTGCTTGGTGACAGATTTTGTACTTGTCGGATTAAATTTAGGTTTAACAAAGTACTTTTAAGGTAGTTAAATATATATATTTATAACTGAAATATAAAAAATATTTCTGTATTCAAAGCGCACTTTTACATACAACACGTGTCAGTAGCTAGAACACCCTTAGCCACCAACGCTCAGCCCCGCAGCTCCCGTAATGCACAAAGAGCGTTAAGTAGCTCTCGGTGGAGGTTCATCGATGGAACAAAGGATCTGTTACTATTACAATGAGGGGCTCACACTAGGGACGGTTCGTAAATAAAGCTCCTATATGTGTCTATTTGTAGGCGGAAAAAGGCTTGACATTTAGTTCGCCACCCGAGATATTAGATATTAACGCTTATGTGGCTGATGTCATTTCAAAGACCTATTAGTATTGCTGAATAATTCGTCGTGGAAAAAATATAACAATTCCTTTTTTTAAATGGTACTAAAATAAAAATTAAAACGACTAACTGCGAGTGAGACCTTGCTTTATTTTGGATACGCATTGTTACATTCGTGGAAGAAAATAGTAGATTCAACGAGTGCATTAAACAAGTTATTTTGGCGGAGACGTTTAACAGCACAAGCCACGAGGGCGGACGTTTCAGTCGAGACTAAAATGGGTTTTATGCACTCGGATTTTCACTTCAATTGCGCGAAAATAAACAAAATATTTTATAAGTATTATTAGGTCCTAGCATATGAAGTTGGCGTTATGTATGAATAAAATAAACAATATTTGAAAATTTATTATTTTAATTAATTAATTCAAGTATGTACCATTGTTATCTACGCACTTTCACTATTTTATCGGTAGTTCATTGATTCCTTTGCTGAAAAAATTGTGGGAGCGATAATGAACAAAATCTTTGAAGGCGGTGTTGACAGCTTTATCGGATATGATTTTTTTCCTTGCAGGAAGTTGTCCGGATTCTGAAAAAGTGGTAATCTGTTGGAGCAAGGAGCTCCCCGGGCTCGGTGAACGTCGGAGACTTTTTCCAAACGCAGCTCCTCTAGTTTAGCGACTGTCTGTAGTGTAGTGTATGGTCTAGCGTTGTCCTGAAGCAGCAGTGGGCTAAAGCAAGACCAGACACGGCTGTTTAACGACTAGTTTTTCCATCATGTTTTACAATTGTTGAAACAGATCTGCCGTTATCGTTTGACTCTCTTAGGTCCGCTAGACCAGTACCTTTTTCTGAGTCAATTTTCGCTTGGGGCAGGATTTGGTCGGTTCTCCTGGGTAAAACCATTATGATGGGCGTTTCCGATTACCGTACAGGATCCATTTTTCATCACAAGTGACAATACGATTCAAAATCCCCTCATTATTGTAACGATTGACTAATTTAACGCAGCACTCGACGTGTGTTTGTTGATTTGCCTCAATCAATTCATGCGGTACATATTTAATTTTTTCGAGCGAGAAATAAATACTTTTAGAATTTGTTTCATAAGTGAATTCAAATTGTTTTATCACTGTCACCGAAGCCTACCGGTAACTCTGACGTGGTTAGCGATGGATCCGCTTCCACGATCACTTTTAATTATGCATTGTCAACTAGGGTCTCCGGGTGTGTTCTGTAGGTAAAATTTACAGAACGAAAACCTTAGAACTAAAAACGTACCGTTATTTTTTTTACCTAAGCTTCCCCATTTTCATCATTAATTCATAGAGCTATTTTTGCGGCCCTGGTACCACGGTAGAACTTGTATTCGTAAATAACCTAATATTTTAAGTTTTCCATACTGTGAACAGAACGATGTGAAAGAAAAATCAAACGGCCTAATAAGAAATGAATCACTAAATTGGATTCACAAGTACACAAACCTCAATTAAGAGTAAATTTGAATTTGGAATTCCTATCCAAACGCCAGATATTTGAAATCAAAGTGGCCAGTTTGACAAAACGCTAATTTCATATGTAAGGACCTAATATATAATTAATTAAAGTTGAAACTGATATTTGAACAATGTTCTATTATGAGTGCCATTGTTGCGAAATAAAAAATATCATGTTGACTTTGTTGGCAATGGTGTTATGAATAAAGTTTTGTATTTGTATTATTTTTTTTTATGTTATTGTGACGGAACTAGCTCGAGGCCCACCGTTAAGCGGACCCTCTGCCAATAACAGATGCATTTCATCACAAGTCGCTTTGAGACATAGTTGTCTCATGTGCCTATAATTCCACTGGCTTTCAAGGACAGCTGCCGGAACACACCGTTAGGTGCTTGGCAACAGGTTTCTATTTGAGGGTGGCCACTAGCCAGGCGGGCATTCGCAAAATGCCCTTCCAACATTCGGTGAAGCTCAAGCCTGCGGCGGGATTCGAACCATGGATCTGCTGCGCCGCAGTCCATAGCCAATGCCACTGAGCCATCACTTAGTTCTTGTATTTGTATCTGGATCTTAATTAATTTCCCTGATCTATGGAGAAAGATAAAAGACCCAGGCAAACTTCATACATAAAATATATTATAAACTGCTCAGTTTCATATTTTTTCCTAACAAAATTTGAAACATAATATTCTTATGCGCTTGTGCTTAAAAATAGGCTTTTATGTAGAATATATAAAGCCGTTTTAGTCCGCTTACACTAGGCATACCTAAGCAAGTACTTTACGAGCATAAGAAGTGAAATAGTTGATTGGCTAGGAGTGCATATAACATGTCATTTTTGCCGAGACTTTTAATATTAAACTCGAGGCTCAAATAGGTTTACACATGAGTTATACACTCAGATTTTGACTCTTATTGCGAAGAAATGAAACAAAAAAATATAATATTTAAATCTAAAATAAACATTATATATATATATATATATTGTGTGCGGTTTTATAAAGTGCCCAAACATATTACAACGCTACCAAGGTAAATTCAAGTTGCACGTGAAAAACATTTTGATTAAGAAATCCTCTACACAGTTTGTGATTACTTAAACGACAGAAATGTTTGGACAATTCCACTCCTGCCAAGCTGTCACCAACGTAAACAAATATTGCAATAATTTTATTAATGTAATACATTATTGAAAAACGTTTAAAAGAATTGCCCCGATATTCTTGTCAATTCTTGACGCAGTGGCTCTATATATTTTTTGCTGAACGTAGCAGTACAAAGTAGAATGTTTCAATATTAAAATTTTAATTGACATCCATAAGAGTGTCGTAGACGCCTAAATGGAATAAATGATTTTGAATTTGTAATTGAGAAGTAAAAATATGCTTGTTTTGATCGTAGCTTTAAAACTTTATCTTACGCATTTTCAGTATGTGTTGTTAAAAAATATGTACTTAGTACATAGAATACCACAAATTCAAGATTTACTTTTTGTCAAAAAGGTCTATAAACTTAAATCCATGGCTCCATGTTGCTATTTGGGTGCGAAATTCTGTAAACTGCAGCATCATAACGCAAGTTTCATGCCCAGCACAGGACCTTGTTATATGTGTAGTTAGCGAGCCCGGCGCGTCAGCCCCCGGGCTCCCGTAATGCACAAAGAGTGTTAAGTGACTCCCGCCGCCGGCAACGGCTCATCGATGGAACAAAGCATCTGTTACTATTACAATGAAGGGCTCACACTAGGGACTGACTGCAAATATACCTATTTGTATCCATAGAAAAACTTGCACCTCAGGCCGTAAGTTCCAGAATAGCCATGTTTGCTGACACAATTGATTTTCGTTGTGAAGATGCAATGAAAATCAAAAGGCGGAATTGTCGCTAGATATATTTTTATATTTTTTAAGTGTTTTATTAAAATATTAATTTGATGTTTTCTTAAAATATTTTAAAAATATTTCTTATTTTAAAATCAAATGTGTCTGCAGTACACAGTTTACAGTACAGTAGTCTATGTTTTAATGACAAAATGGTTCATCAATTTTTAATTTTTACACAATACCCGTATGAAGCTGTATAAAGAAATACTGAGAGATTTCCTTGCACAAGATGTATACCAGCATCTTCATTTGTTATTTTGTCAAATAAAAATGAAAGCCCTTTCTGTTGTACCTATTACTATGTCAAAATAAAGCAATCCTCATTGCTCCTTCTTCTTTATTCACTAGGATTGCACAATATTTTCAATACAAAGTCCCAGTGCCCCAATGAGAATCTCATGAACCTTAATTTTACGACCATTCCTTCGTAGTGCCCCGACCGGATTACGGTCACTAACTACTAAAGAGATAATGAGAATTTCTTTCCGATAGACTATTTCGTTAAATAGATACGTTCGATTCCTTCTGAAACTTCGCTTTAATTATTGCTATCTAACTATAAATTCGATTGGTCCCTTAATTAAATTAGCTGAATTCGCTTAATTTTTTTTAATGTTGTTTTGATGTAAGCAGCGCGAAACACCCTATGTTAAGGGATAACATCTGCCTACAAAAGATGGATTTCGTCACAAGTAACGAACTGCCTGTAATTTTACTAGCTCTCAAGGACTGCTGCCGGAGAACACTGTTAAGTGCTTGGCGACATATTTGGTAACTAGCTTCTTTTTTTCGTGCTTCGGAGGGCACGTTAAGCCGTCGGTCCCGGTTGTTGTCTTAAGATGGCAGTCGTTATAGCATGGTGGTAGGGCATTTTACGAATGCCCGCCTGGCTAGCTACCACCCTCAAGTAGAAAATCTGTCGCCAAGCACCTAACGGTGTGTTCCGGCAGCTGTCCTTGAGAGCCAGTACTTCTAGGTATGCCTGAACAACATCTTCGACCACATCATCACTTACCATCAGGTGAGATGGTGGTCAAAGGCTAACCTATAAAGCATAAAAAAAAAAAAAAAGCTAGGCGAATGCAAATTGTCTTTCCACCATGCGGTGAAGCTCAAGCCAGCGGTGAGGATTGAACCACGGACCTCTAGCACGGCAGTCGATGGCTATTACTGGTCGGCTATCATTGCTTCAATTTTATACGTATTTCATATAAAACTACACAAACACTTTTAGGTACATACCTAAAAGTGTTTGTGTAGTTTTATAATAATATAATTGAAAATAGAAAAAATATAGTTATGAAATCTGTTTTCTATTTGGCAGCGAGTCAGGTGACCTTTGGTGGAGTAAATCACGGGTCGAGTCAACCACTTGGACCACGAAAACTAAGGTGGTCATCTCAGCACAACAATCAAATTGGCAGGCTAGCAACTAGCAACTCAGTACAGTTGACCGTGACCAAATAGACTAATACAAAATGAAACCACAGGCTAAAGGGGCTGTGGGCTGAGCTGGAAATTAAAACCACGTCAAACTTATTTTTTTGATCTTTTAAGAATGTTATCTAAAGCACCATTTGGTCCCTGACCGTCTTTTGTCAAGCTGTCTTCTTTCGTTACATCGCTTACAGTACAAACTAATATTTTAAACTTGTTTTAAAATAGATGTAATAATACAATATTAACATTACAGCAAAAAAAAAAATATTAAAAAAAAAAAAAAAAAAATTATAGGGTTGCGTCAACGTTATCAAGTTAAAAAATAATTGAAAAAATTAGTATATAGTATAACGTAAGTTGAACTATAGGTGTCGCTCCATCTCCATAGGATGGTTAAGAACGAGATGACAAATTAGAGGTATGAGTTATAGTCATGTTAGCTTAGCAGTCAGAGCATACCCTGGCTATAGGGGTGGATGGTGCGGGTTCAAATCCCGCACATTCAGTATTTTCATCTTGTAATTTTGTAACGCAATAATAAAATTAATAGACAAAACGCTGGTAAAGTTTATGAGAATCATTGCACTAACTACTGGCGATTACCGACTACATAAACTGTACTGCGGAGGACTCAAAGCGGCATTGGGTTGGGAATGCGGACGAGCGAATTTAATAGCTGGACATAATTCAATTGTTCCAGTTTGTCGGCCTGTGAAACTACGTTCCTTTTGCGTCATGAACCGCACCTCGTTTTATTTGGCTCTTTAATTGGATACGCTTATGGACCATTGATAAATGATACACAATCAGTTCAATAAACGGAAACGAGATTGACTGTTACTTTCCTTTGCTAAAAACAAATATATACATGTGAGGCGCGAACTTCATTTTTAGGTTGTTTTTGAACGCGCCTAAATACGAGGACGATCGGTTTTCTTCGCACACCTCCGCCGGCGCGTGAAAATGGAGAGAAAGAGAGGAGAATAGCAACTAAACCGCGACGCGTGAGATACTCGCTCCCCTGATTGTTATTGTTTATTTAATTTTTACTGTATTGTGTACCAAATTTGTGTCAGAAATATTATCATTATACTCTTTTCGTTTCGTGAGAACCTGTTTTTAAAGTGAATACGAAAACCCTGAGGAATGTAGAACAGTAGAACATTATACATGTATTTTTGCCCGTGGCTATTCACGTATTTCCTAAGAATTCAGTCTGTTTGTTTAAGTGTTTATGTTCAGAACAGATATGGAGAAAAAAAGCTTTAGATAAAAATTCGACAAATGCAAATTGCAGTGCACTGGTATTTTCTAGGAAATAGAAATACAAAAGGTTTATTCCCGTGTGGTTCTTCCAGAGCCAGCGTTTACCCGGTTTTATTCTTATGTTGTGCTTCATTTGTTTTACATACACAAACAACAAAACGGTAACGAAAAAAAACCTCTGTAACTATTAATGAATAAACATATTTTGAATTCAGTAGGTTCTTCATATAAAGTTATATGTTATCTCAGTTTAAAATATTCGTTTCATACAAAAGTCATACATTTTGTTACCAACGAATTTTTTAGAGCATTCTACAACCTCTGTCATAATTTTTATTTTCACCGGCGTATACCTTCATTAAAAAATACTATGAGCTATCTACAATACTACAGCTACTAAAATAAAAGCATTTATACAACCTATTAGTTATAGATTACTTTCACTTGACTGTAATGTTCTATAACTGTACTGTATCAGCCGGATCGTCCACTGCTGAACACAGCCTCCCCTATTAAGGGGGTATTTGCCATAATCCCCACGCTTGGCAGGCGGCTTGGGGATCGCAGTGTAAGAAAGTAGTTCTTTAGAAGGCGCTGCTGCCCACCTTCCAGTATAATTATTCCCTTAGTCGCCTTTTACGACACCCACGGGATGATATGGGGAGGTGCAATTCTAACCCAGCACCCCACGGGGGATGTTCTATAAATTTATTTAATATTATCATGCATATTCCTTAAATTTAGCCCTGAGGGATGTTGACAAATATAAGAGAATAGTTTTTAGATAGAGATTTTATGGTAACGCTCATACATTATCTTCGCCGTTTTTTTTCGACGTAAAAATCAAGTAATTTGTGCAAAAATTTAAAGTATTTATTACCTAAAATATCAATATGCTTAGTAGGGGCGATAGTTTTCTTATTAAAACATTTTACTGATGTTCAGAACATATGTAAAAATTGTAACAAAAAAACGACTTCAAATATAAAATATTCTAAAATAATAAATGCACTAAAAAGTTAATAAACCAAACCAGTATACAGTTTTGTTTGATCATTTCACATCGACAAGTAAAATTAAAAACGATATTATTAGGGATAACTTATATTGGGACCACATGACAAGCATCAGCTTTCGAATATAAAACAATCATCAAAATCGGTACAGCCTGTACAAATTTATCAGATAACATACAAAAAAACAGTTGTTTTGGTAATCTCCTCCTTTTTTGCAGTCAGTGAAAAAGTGAAATGCTTGAGGTAAATATTCCACAAATCCAATTTAATTATATCACATATATACAAAAATCGTAATTATAGATACTAGTCAATAATTACGATTTTTGTATATTTGTGATAGGATTTTTTGTCTCCCAAGCCTGACAAAAATTAACAGTTCTAGTGTAACACTTTTTTAATAAACTATTGATCATGTTATCCACAATTTTTTTATCAGAACTTATCTACTGCTGTAAACACAGACCTGAAAAAACTGTAGAATAAACTCTCAAAGTTAACATTAATTCTGCATGTTACGGAAAAGCCTTCTTTCAATATTAAACGTAAAGCATCTCAGTGATTTAACCATCGCTCCTCTCTTTTACACCTACACAGATAGAGGTTAAGAGGAATAGCGGGCGCGAAATTACTATAAACACCGTTAATAACCTCTTCGCGTCATGAAGCTTGTTTTGTTTTCTAGACTACGTCTCTTTTCGTTGTTTAGGTTAGTGTCTGCATTAGTTAAGTACTTCATTAGTAACACAATCGTGGTGGAAATGTTGCTTTTGAAGGGAGTAAGATGAGTACCTATCTTGTGTATGAAGCAATGATGGCCGAGCGGTAATAGCTATGGACTGCCGTGCCGCAGGTCCCTGGTTCGTACCCCACCGCTGGCTTGAGCGCCACTGCACGGTGGAAAGGCATTTTACGATTGCCCTCCTGGCTAGCTCCCATCCCTCAAGTAGAAAATCTGTCACCAAGTAACGGTGTGTGCCGGCAGCAGTCCTTGAGAGCCAGTAAATTACAGGCACATGAAACTTAACACTATGTCTCAAGGTGACGAGCGCAGTGCAATTCGTGACTTGTGATGAAATGAATCTGTTGTTGTTAGAAGTTAGTCCGCTTAGCATCAGGTGGGCCTCGAATTTGTTCCGTCACAATATAATAAAAAAAAGATTAATTAACAAAGAAGGTTGATCCGAGATGAAACCACAATTAAGCTCTAAAACAGAGATATCCTTTTAAGTATAGATTAATTTATTTCTTGTATTGACAACAGCCAAAGCATCGATTGTATTTAATATGTGCTCGGTACCAATAAGAGTGTTTCTTCTTCGACATAACTCATCAGTATGTATGGTAACATTTGGCCCAAGTCGCGTACAAACTCCATGCATTGCTGATGAACCGATATTAGTTTACAATTCGCTTGTTTAACATAGCTTTGTACTGATATTATAATATTCTATGATATGCTGATGCGGGGCAAGTTTTAATACGAATATTACTGAGCATCACATAGGGGTGGCTGGATCGCGTGTAAAGTTGGAATACGTATGAGGGTAACTAATCTGTTTAACTATATTTTGGAGTTCACTACACAAACTGTATATCTTCTACGTTTTGTGAGAACTTTACCATGGATATATTAAGTGGGACAGCTCACATATACTGCTGCCGGAACACTCAAGTATATGTTTACGATGCATTTACGTAATCTAGGTGACCGTAAACAAATTCACTCACTAGATTATATGATTACTGCTACGTTATTTTTTTTTCTTGTATTTTATTGCGACCGAACAAGCCCGAGGCCCACCTGATGTTACGTAGACTAACCTCTACCTATAACAGATGCATTTCTATAACATGAATTGCACTGTGCCCGTCACACTGAGACGTACAGTTGTTAGGTCTCATGTCCCTGTAATTTTACTGGCTCTCAAGGACTGCTGTCGGAACACACTGATAGATGCTTGGCGACAGATTTTCTACTTGAGGGTGGTCGCTAGGTCATTTTGGGAATTCCCACCTGGGCGTTCTCAAAATGCTCTTCCACCATGAGGTGAAGCTCAAGCCCGCGGCGGGATTCGAACCATGGACCTTCTGCACGGCAGTCCAGAAACAATGCCATTACTGCATCGAAAATTAAAATTCTCTCCCTCATCTTACGTTTGGATCAGTCATATTTCTAAATTATTTCAAGCACTATCGCGCAGTAAGCGAAAATCACATTTCGCTTACTGCGCGATCTTACAGCACAATTTTTTTGCGGTCTAATAATAATTATAATATTTTTTGCATCTGCTGCTAAAGCCTCTCGGCCGAGTATTTTAGACACCTGTATGGGCTCATGAAATCGGGGGATGCAAATAAGATTTCCCTCCGGGTTAAAATTTTGTGCAATTGTAAGATCAGTCTTATATGTTTTCTGTAACACCAAAAACAGCGCACAAATCATTAAAAAAGTTGTAATTTTATGGCCAGCCGCCTGTCTGACGCCAGTCTTCCTAGAAAGTATTTACGGGGGCGTAGTGTGTTTTATGTATTGAATAAAAATCTATTTCGACTCATAATAGCAACACTTATCATTAAAGAAGTGTTGATTATCATTTGCTTCGTCAACTTTTAATTCAACAAACAATGACAGGCTTATGATTATTCCCTGAAAAAAACTGAAATTCAGTGATACCCTTTTATTTTCACCCTTTTACCCCAAATCTATTTAACAATACCAGCATTGTACTCGTAAAAACAAATCTGGGTCGATCCCTGTTTAATAAAGAGGTATTTTTATTTACTGCCGTATATGACTGCGTATATTTTTACGGTATATGGTAATACAGTCTAGGCTCGCGATTCTCGTAAAATTATCTCAATAAACACACAAACACTTTGATGGCCCGGAAAAGGTTCATGTGCCAAAACTTTTATGAGATAGAGCCAAGTTTTTGATATATACGCACAACATCTTAAAGAGTGTGTGTAATCTAAAGTGGTTTTCACTCTACCTATCTATATATCTTATATAGTAACGTTCTGAATATGGTCTATTTTATATTTCAATATATGTTTAAGATAAGACTACCTTGTATTTATTTGGGTGTTAAAGCGGCACTTTGGGACCTTTTTTTATGTTATTATGATGGAACAAGTTCGAGGCCCCCCTGATGTTAAGTGGACTAACCTCTGCCTATAACAGTTGCAATTCATCACAAGTCACGAATTGCACTGCGCCCGTCACATTGAGACATCGTTGTTAAGTCTCATTATGCCTGTAATTTCACTGGCTCTCAAGGACTACTGCTGAAACATACCTTTCAGTGCTTGGCGACAGACTTTCTGCTTGAGTGTGGTAGCTAGCCAGGCGGGCAATCGCAAAATGCCCTTCCACCATGCGGTGACGCTCAAGCCGGCGGTGGGGATCGAACCAGGGTACTGCGGCACGGCAGTCCATAGCTATTACCGCTCGGCCATCATTGCTTCAAAACCTCGTTGCTTCTCATCATTGCTTTCTACCTCGAGGTACTGGGTTGATTTACCGAGTCAGAAAAAAAAAAAGTAAATAAAAATAATTAGATATTATTTAGTTCTCTCGGTGTCTAGGTACCGCTTCATGTGCCCTCGGTGGCCAATGGCTATGATGTCTTAGTAAACTCGTTTTATTGTTTATTTTTCCAGCTATTGACATATATACATATATATATATAAATCTTTCTGTGGGAGTCATAAGATGCGACGAAAGGAAAAATGCCAGAAGGTAGACTGCAGCGCCTCCTGAAGAACTGGCATCTTACACTCCGATTCCCAATACACCTGCTAATCGACCCGCAAACCCGCCCTAATGGGGGAAATCTTTGTTCAACCTTGTTGGGTGGATGTTATGGCTGTTGATAAAAATAAACAAGTATAAATTAATTACAAATTAAAAAAAACCGACTGCAAATTATTTATTTTCGTTAAGCCTTTCACCGTTCCATTGAAATTATAACCGCAAGTATATATATTTATGGAATCGTTACTTAAAGCCCCTCATTTTAATACTACACTCGAGGGATTTGGGAGAAACTTTTTTTTTTACTCAGTATAGGGCGTCTTAAATCATCCAGTTTGTTTTTTTACTATTTTATGTACCCAGTGTCACCTGCGCTATTAAGACGAATCAAATGATGTATCACACATTAAAATCAGTTAAGCCGTTTAGAAGTTATGGTGGAAGAAAGAAACTCACAAACATACACGAACCCTGAAAACATAACACTCCTTTTTTGGTCAGTCGCGTGATAAAAATATATAGGTAAGCTTCGAACCTTCTTATTTTTTTTTTGCCTATTTTGGAAGTTTAAATCTTCACTTTTTTCACGTATTAATAACTTGTAATAGAATTTAAGTCCTTTTCAATAAATTGAGCCTCTTATCACGATCAACATCAAGTTGTAAACGCAACGACAACATAGTTTGATATGGCAGCGAGGAGCACTGCAATTCCGCTTGTGTCAGCAGTAGTTGAAGTCAATTATCTGATAAGCCTTCGGCTACCACCAACGCTTTCCTCTTATACAAGAAGTTTAGTTACCCTTATACATAAGAAGTAAATGATGCCCCAATTATTTACTTACATATAATTTAAAACATTAAAAGATTTGTATTTCAATTCTTATTTTTTATTGAATGTAAAATTTCTTAGTATTAAATTTAAATGATTAAATGGTGTCTATGTAGATATCTCATGGAAAGCGTTTGAAAAACAAGGGCTCTATTGCAAACACATGAAATAAAAACAAAGCCGAAATATTTTCAGTGTTAAGGTGCACGTTGATGGAAATGGGAAATGCAACATAAAATGTTTTTTTGTTGTAAGGTCGTCTATATAATGTACTTAATCACATGTTTCTCGCGATTTGCAGAATATTTTTTATGACATCTAATTGAATTTTTGCTTTTGTTTTTTTATATTTTTGACTGTAGGAGGAATCATGTGCCCAACGCACATGTTTATGGTTTAATGAGATTTCAAGATATACAGGCCGTCCCACGGCGATGCCATATGGAGGGAAAGTACCTTGAATATTGTAGATGGAACATTTTACTGAAAGAAGACATTACTATAAATTTAAAAGCAATTTAAACTATATTCATAGATAATTAAATAATTACGTGGTTGAATCGGGAGTCGAACCCGTTACACGAGAAAATAAATCATTCTGTAGTTTTAATTGAGAATAGGTTTCCGTTTAACCACACCCTGCCTGATGTCAAGCATTGAGGTGGACTAAGATGTAGCACGCTAATCAGAAGAAACCTATTTACTCTCTATTTGAAAAAACCAATGTGGTATTCATCGGGAAAACTGACCACGGCAAGGAATTCCACTCTTTCGATTTTTTTCTGAATATTAACTATGTACGGATTACGCCTCTCTGCTTTTTAATATTACTAGCAATAATACTTTAAGCTAGCGAATACCACAATATTGTAGAATGGTTGCCAAACAATAGCTATAAAACAGATAAAATTATGAATTTTCCGCCACAGACAGAATTTCCACCTTAAGTTCTTAAATGACGACAATACAATACACACGTTAAGTACAAAAAATAACCCAATAGAACCTCAAGCAAGCTATTTCCGCTAACTTTTATTTATTTCACTAGTCGAAAATCTCGGTAGTCTGAAATTGATTTGGTGGTCGATGTGACCCCTTAACGCAATTGTCTGGGCGAGGAGCCTGTCTGGGGAGTTTTAATTTCCTTGTGTGTTGGTGAAGAAACTGCGGGATGATGTAGTATTTACCACAAACAGTCTGCGCCGTGTTCTTTGGTTTATGTTCTAATGTTAGGTATTTGTTTAAGTTGTGTTTTTCTTGTAAGACAATGACAAGAATTGAGTACTCTTTAAACGTAGTAGTCTACGATTCTATATTGATGTGTTATACGATGTCTGCTCTGTTTATTGACGTAAATATCACATCCCTACGATTATAGAAACGAACGAAAATGCCAGTTCGTATTTTTGTTTATTTCTTTACGACATAAAAATTTGATATTTGGATGTATTTCTGAATACCTGGTCTGAGTACCTATTGGTAAATAAATTGCAAAACAATACCTAATGTAAACTCTTCACTGAAAATGTTTTGTAGGATAGTATGTGTATTCCGATTAATCTAAGATCAGAACAGATCTTAACGTTGACTGTATAACTAAATTATTATGAAGTGAATGCGATTCGCAGTAGATATATTTTCTTTTTCAATTTAAACCGTCAGTTTAAAATATAACAAATTGTTATTCACGTGGGCATAAATTAATTACTATTAGTTATGGGGTACATCACACAGTACAGTACAGTCACAATTTAAAATAACCTTCGTCTTCCATGAAAAATTAAATATGTGTCATCATCAGAAGACAGTTTCATAAAAATGGATTAAAGCAGTTAAAACATGTAATAGCGCAGCTGCTAACGTATTGTATTTTTAATTGTTTGCTAGGTACATTTTTTTTTTAAATTAATTGTTCACCAAAAAGCAATGAAATCGCAATCTAGTTCTGCTTAACACTACACTGCATCCGTTACTCCTACGTTAGTACCTGTCTCGTTCGTCCAGTAATATCAGTTCCTATATTGCCCTTCATGCCTAAACACAGTAGTGATTGTACACTACAGCTTTATGGGAGGATATCTGTCATTGTGGTAGTACCCAAGACGACAGTTTTGTCAAAGAGATCTACCATCTAGGCAGAATTAGCTAATGAAACAATGGCTATATTTCGGGATTGAGAAAAATATTGCATTAATTAGAAATTTGTAACTAGTAAATATCTGGTAGTTTCTGCATTTTCCCCAATTTTCTGTTCCTTGCTCCTCGTGATTTGATACCAGTTCGTGGCATTCAATTATACTACTATCCCTCGGGAACTGTTTTTTTCCTTAATAAGGCTATAATTTAGTAGATTTTGACTTCGGTTTCTCCTATATTAGTACTTACTAATTTAACTTAACGTTAAATATAAATATATTTTCACTAACTGAGCTCCAAACTCGTTAGTTGTTATTTGAGTATCACCCGCATCTACAACATGCATCAGAACACCAGAAAACGCAATAGAGTTTAAAGGTTCCATGACCAAATTGCTCTCGCCACGGAATTACGTTTAGAGCCGCATTGCGTCCGGACAACGTCCGAACCGGTTGCCGGACGACTATGGTCCGCTGGCAACCGGGGGCGACCCTTTGTCGCTTCATCAAACTGCAAATTGGTAGTATCTACGCCACAGGCGATCCTGCGGGCTGCAGTAACGATGCTCCTGAAAGAACGGAAATCCAGGTAAAAGGCACACCATGCACTTTGTTCGTTACAACTTGTTTATTTTGTGTGAGCGGGATTATGAGTCGAGTGGCAATTTCAAAGCAACGGTAAACTCGGATGGAGTTGGATCGAGATAAGAACAAGTCCAATATTATAAGACATTCTTATTTTAGTAAATAAGCGAGTAGATATAGTGCATCCAATAGTTACTACTAGTTACTATTGGACTACTTACTGCCTGGTTACTACTAGTTACTGCCAGGAAACCTTTTTAAAACCGGGAAGGGCGAATCCCAGGTTTGCTAATTACCGATGTGTACGTAATGATAGGTTGACTTCCGCTAAGGGAGGCACTCTTATCTATTACAAAAGGTCCCTGCACTGCATCCCCTTGGATACCCCGACTTTGAGTACTATGGAAGCATCTTGTTGCTTACTAGCTATGACGGGTCATCAACCCATAGTCATAGCATCCTGCTACCTATCTGGTTTAAAGCGCGTCGCCCGCGCTGACTTAGAAGCTCTCTTCTCTCTTGGAAGCGCCGTCCTTCTGATCGGCGACTTCAACAGTAAACATATCCTATGGAATTGTAATTCTAACAATCCTAACGGTATTATCCTTGACAACCTAGTCGCTGACTTGAACTTTGACGTAATTGCACCCATCGAGCCAACGCACTACCCCGAGAACGTCCGCCACCGACCTGACGTCTTAGACATGGCACTGTTTAGAGGCGTAACCCTTCAGTTACGCTCTATAACAGTTTGTCACGAACTGCATTCTGACCACCGACCCATTATACTGCGACTAGGCCCCGACCCTACAGCAGACTTACCCCGCCCCACCAAGACGATGGTGAACTGGAAGCAATTAGGCAATTCCCTAAAGGCTATCAGTTCACCCGACCTCGACAAAATCCCTGATGACATTCTGACCAAAGATGACGTATCCCTAGCGATCGATTCGTTCACTAATCACCTCTCCACCGTAGTAGGTGCATCCTCAAAGGAAGTCATTGTGCCGGACGACCGGCGCCTTGTCATTCCAGTGGATGTGAGGCGATTAGTGACGAAGAGTAAAGCAGTGACCAGACATTACGACTCCTACCCAAGCGAAGTAAACAAAACTCGGAAACGCCACTTTGAACGCATGGTTGAAAGTCGCATGTCCGAGTTGCGTGACCACAGCTGGGGCGACAAGCTTTCAAACCTCGTGCCTAGCCAGCGGGCTTATTGGGATCTCGCACGAGGTATGAAAGGTGTCGGACAGAGCGACATACCTCCGCCATACCCACCAGTCCCACGCGCCCCGGCGTTCTTTGACGAAGACAAAGCTGAGTGCCTAGCTGATAGCCTAGAGGCTCAGTGCTCCCCCAACGTAGATCACGTAGACCAAGCCCACCTCGATTCGGTGGACGCTGAAGTCGAACGTAAAAGCTCTGTGGTCATCTCTGAACTCCCCCCGCACACCCCAGTATCTTACGCTGAGGTGACGAGACTGATCAAGGACCTCAAACAACGTAAAGCCCCCGGTGCCGACGGCATCTCCAACAAGGTACTTAAACACCTTTCTCCCCCCCTGATTCATCTACTAGTAAGCATCTTCAATGCGGCCATGAGCCACTGTTTATTTCCCGACGTCTGGAAATGTGCAAATGTCATTGGCATTCACAAACCAGGCAAAAACTCCGCTGACCCTACCAGCTACCGTCCCATCAGCCTTCTCAGTGCCCTAGGCAAGCTATACGAACGGCTCCTTTCGAACCGTCTCTCGGCTCATGCGCAGGAACACCACCTTATTCCCGATGAGCAGTTTGGCTTTAGGCCCAAGCACTCATGCGTCCAACAGGTGCACCGCCTCACGGAGCACATCCTTGAAGGTTTCAATAAGAAACCCAAACCCCAAACGACGGTAGCAGTCTTCCTCGACGTAGCGAAAGCTTTTGATAAAGTCTGGCACAATGGCTTGATTTACAAGTTATACCACTTTGGCGTGCCAGTACGTCTTGTGCTCACCTTACAAGACTTCCTAAGGGACAGAAGCTTTCGCTACCGCGTGGAAGGCACCCTCTCCACCCCCCACCCAGTCAGTGCCGGAGTCCCTCAGGGCTCCGTACTATCTCCCATTCTCTTCGCGCTGTATACCAGCGACATCCCACGCTCACAGCCCAAGGTTTTCATAGCCCAATATGCGGACGATACCGCCATTTATTCCACTGGCTGGCATATTAATAGACAGACCTATTTTCTCCTTCAACGGGCCATCACCGAGATCGGTGACTGGTTCCGTAAATGGCGCATTGCAGTCAACCCGACTAAAAGTGCAGCTATATACTTCAATGAGAGTACTCACTCGAACCCCCGCTATCCTAAACCTTTAACTCTGTTTGACGAACCCATTCCCTGGGTTGGTAAAACAAAGTATCTTGGAGTCACCCTTGATCGGCATCTCACCTTTGCCGCTCACATCACTGATGTTCGTAACAGGGCGGCCTTTGTTATGGGTCGCCTAGGTCCCTTAATTCGTACAGAGAGTAAAATGTCTCTTAAAAATAAGAAGACACTTTATACTACTTGCATCCGCCCCATCATGACATACGCTTCAGTAGTGTTTAGTCATGCTAGCGAGGCCCACCTACGTAAACTTCAAATCATTCAAAACAGGTTCCTCCGCCAGGCAACCGGTGCTCCGTGGTATGTACGGAACGCCGAGTTGCACTGCGACCTAAACCTTCCCTCTTTAGCGCAGTTCAATAAGGACTGCGCCCGCCGATACTTTGATCGAGCGCCCCACCACTCGAACCCTCTAGTTGTCCAGGCATCGAACTACTCGACTGCCTCATCCGACCCATGGTTTAAACCCCCCCGTCGCCGACCACGGCAGGTATTGGACGACCCGGATGACCCCATCGCAGCCATTACGTTGGCAGCTTTAGCGTTGTCCGCAAGTCGTCCTGGTAACATCCCCAGGTGTGCGGTAATCAGAGGTTACACAATCAAACACCGAGCTCGCCGGCGAGCTCGAGGCAAAAATAAAATCCCGATTAGTGTCTCTCCAAATAGTCACAGAGTAATATTCAATAGGGCCCATTCTCAACGGTACAACACTGCAGTTGTACCGGGGCATTTAGTTCCGATTCCCCCTTTGTCTCTCGGCAGCGAGACAAGCCGAGGTCCGAACCACAGTGGTGCCCTTGAGCTCGCTGTCACCCCTCCCGATAGTAGCGTGGCGTTTTCGGCGCCCGCAGGAGATGGAGGTATAAGGCGCTTTTCGCCTTATACGCCCGTCTCAGAAGAAGTGCCCTCAGCGCTTCTTCCTCCTGGGCTATAAGAGGGCCTCCCCTCGCCCAAAGTCCGGTGGAGCTGTACGTCCGCTTAGCGGTAGTCAGCATCTATGTCCTCCCTAAAAAAAAAAAAAAAAAAATAGTTACTGCCAACGGTGACACTGCAACTGTAACAGACAGACGCGGGGTTTATCTCTGAAAAAAAAACCCTGCCACGATCACTTACATAAAATTCTTTTTTTGTTTAATCAGACTTTAGTACTGTTTTCACCTTATTTAGATTGAGGCTAATTTACAAAAACTAGTTTAAAAAAATATTTTTGTTTACTTATAGTATTGTTACTACGTACTTATGACGATTAATATTATTGTTACCTATATCTAGAACTGATTTACGCTTGCGGCTTCACTCGCGTAGACTATACAATTTGTATTTATTTTAATTGTGATTTCTTTTATTTATGTTAATTTATATAAATCAGCTATTGTTATAATTAGTATTTCGGATTCAAGAGTCATTTTAATGTTCCCTTTATATTGTACTATCTATAGTACAAAGATACTACTTACATGCATATTTATACATAAAGATTTGATATAATATAAATAGACTGCCATGCAAGTTCAAATTCTGCTGGAGAACTGTACAGCTTTACCTGACTAACTACGAGTACCACCTTCAAGTGAAAAATCTGTGGCTAAGCACTTAAGAGTGCATATAATTAGTTGTACTTAAGAACCGGTTACTTTTCTCGATTAAACCTATACCAAAATACCTATCGGCAACATAATAACTGGCTAACAGGTAAGCTAGTGCAAAAGCTAAATAAGTATCCGTCTTGATGGGTATTACCTAAGATTCAGATATTCTGCTCCAAAGCGGTAGTATGCAATTACACTACCGTCTTTCGGCATGAAGAGCACTGTAACAACTGATGTTACTGTGCTAACGAGGCATACGAGCATACGTCTCGTAATGATGAGCGCAGTGCAGTGCTAAGCAGGACATGTGACACTGCAACTGCCAACGGTGACACTGCAACTGTAATAATGACGTGGGGTTTATCTCTGAGAAAAAAATACCCTGCCACGATCACTTACATAAAAATATTTTTTTGTTTAATCAAAGTTTAGTACTGTTTTCACCTTATTGAGATTAAGGTTAATTTTCAAAAACTAGTAAAAATATATATTTTTGTTTGCTTATAGTATTGAAAAACGTTAGTAATCTTTAAAAAAAGTAGTATATTGATATTATTAAGAGTTACTTAAAATCGTAAAACGCAATAAGTAATGTTAATAATTGAAGAATATTACCAACCCAAGTTTTATCATAATAGCATTAAAATAATATTATTTCATAGGAGCCATGTTAAACTCATTTTGGCTCGAGAAAAAAAAACTTTCACTTTGATTATTACTTATAAATAAAGCAAATACCAAAGCTTTTTTCATTTGAATTTATTCCTTTACAAAAATAAACTACGTCACCTAGGATGGCCGAGCGATAAGAACTATGGACTGCCATAACGCAGGTCCATGGTTCAATCCCCACTGCCGGCTTGTACTTCACCGCATGATGGAACGGCATTTTGCGAGTGTCGCCTGGCTAGCCACCACCCTCAAGTAGAAAATCTGTCGTCAAGCACCTAACAGTGTATTCTGGAAGCAGTCCTTGAGAGCCAGTAAAATTACAGGCACATGAGGCAACTATACATCTCAAGGTGACTGGCGCAGTGCACTTATGTCGAAATACATCGGTTATAGGCAGAGGTTAATCCGATTAAATTCAGGTGGACCTCGGGCTTGTTCATTCAGAATCCAATACAAAAAAGGGCAGCAATAAATTGTATTTTAATTATAACTTTAAATGTAAAATATGTTAATAAAATCTATTTCCAAACCCGGTTATTTTAAATAAGTACGATAAATAAACAAGGATCCTCCACGGCAGATCCCAAACAAGTCGTAATATGTATCGAATGAGCACTAATGAAACGCAATGAAGCGACCTCTGGCTGCACCGAGCGCTTCATCCTGTATTTATACCCGGCAGGTTAATTAAATTCTGACGCGAAATCCACCCACCCGATATATGTGCTGGTGCCATGCGTTATTCAGCTGGTGAATAATATGGAAAATAAACAAGGAGTATGAACTATGAGTATTGATAATTTTAAGTTATAGGTGATATTAACACATAAGAGGCGACGAATCCTTTTTCTTGCCAAAATTTCAATAGACCTAATACTGTTCACAGACTTTTCGTGAACCAAATATTTTTTTACACGTAGCTTACTCAATTATGTAACTTAAAAGAACGTATATGTCAGTTATACGATAATGGAATCCTCAGGTCTATTCTCTTTGTTTTTGAAGTTTAATGTTTGCAGATAATTTCAAAGCCGGAAAAAATATTGTGAGCATAAAGAATATAAATATATCAATTACTTAACAACCAAATAACTTTACGCATTCTTATTTCATTTGGAACATTGGACTATTTTTCAATACAATCAAATAAAATCACACCAAATTGTGTTTATTGTGACCCAAGATCAGAAACTCGATGTGAACCCATGCCATCAAGGTCCATGAAGACGTAAAGAATCTGAATGTAATCACACACAAAAAAATCACTCGATGGAATTAAAACTATGATAAAAAAGGTATTAAACTCTGGCTTCCGAAAATATGGCGATCGTTGTTTCGGTAAAAAACAAAAGAAAACAATAAATCAACAATATATTTTTGTGAAAGTATATTCGGAAATTAAAACTTCGACATTATACGTAAATCCATTTTTTTATCATGCCAACATTATAACTGTAAAAAGAAATACAACATTATTACTATCACGCCTTTGTACCCCTGGAGAGGTATGTAGAGGAGTGCCTAAGTTTCGGAAATGTATGATGCAACAATGTAATTTCATATTTCACAAAATCCACTAAGAGCGCCTTATGAAACTACAAAAATACGCTTTAATAAGCCTCGTAGAAGATACACAGGAAAACTTTTAGGGCTACGGCGTAAGCACCTGTTAACTTTTCGTAGACATAACAAAATAAGATGTCTCCTCTTTATATTAGTACATATGAAATTACATATGAAATTGGCGTTTTGTATGGGAGGAACAAAAAGTCGAATATTTTTTAATATAATATATTTAATTAATCAAAGTATGAACCATTATTTTCTATGCACTTTTGCCATCTCATAGGTAGTTCATTGATCCCTTTACTAAAAAAACCAGTCGGACGGGAATCAATAAAATCTTTGAAGGCGATTTGGACTGCCCCATCGGAGTTGAATTTTTTCCCTTGCAAGAAGTTATCCAAATTTCGAAAAAAATGGTAATCTGTTGGAGCAAGGTCCGGGGAGTACGGAGGATGTCTTAGACTTTCCAATTGAAGCTCTTCTAATTTAGTAGCCGTCTGTAGCGCAGTGTGTGGTCTAGCGTTGTCGTGAAGCAGCAGTGGCGTGGAGCGATTGACCAGCCTAGGTTGTTTAGCCGCTAGCTTTTCCATCATGGTTTGCAATTCCTGACAATAGACATCAGCCGTAATATTCTGGCCAGATTTGATAAAACTGTAATGAACAATACCGGCACTAGTCCACCAAACGCTTACAAGTAACTTTTTTGGGGTTAATTTTCGCTTGGGGCAGGATTTGGCTGGCTGGCCAGGATCTAACCATTGCGCTGAGCGCTTCCGATTATCGTAAAGAACCCATTTTTCATCACAGGTAATGATTCGGTTTAAAATACCTTCATTATTGTGCCGGTTTAGTAATGTAACGCAGCAGTCGACGCGCGTTTGCCGGTTTGTTTCAGTCAATTCGTGAGGTACCCACCTTTCAAGCTTTTTAATCTTCCTAATTTGCTTCAAGTGAATTAAAACAGTTTTATCACTAACATCGCAGCCTGCAGCTAACTCGGACGTGGTTTGCGATGGATCCGCTTCCACAATAGCCTTCAACTCTTCATTATCAACTTGAGTCTCAGGCCGTCCACGGGGCTTGTTCTGCAGGTCGAAATTTCCAGAACGAAAACGTTGGAACCAAAAACGAACTGTGTTTTCTTTTGCAACACGACCGCCATACACATCATTCACCCTTCGAGTTGTTTCCGCAGCACTAGTGCCACGGCGGAACTCGTACTCGTAAATAATGCGATATTTAAGGTTTTCCATTTTGTAAAATGAGTGACGCAAACAGAAAAAAAACAAATGAATGACGATCATCGAAGCACAAATACATGAGTCTATAGCTGTACAAATTTGAATTTGGAATTCCTTACCAAAGAGGAGAAATTCGTGATTAAAGTGGCCAGTACGAAAAACGCCAATTTCATATGTAAGGACCTAATATAAACCAATTGAATTGATAGCAATGTAGAGTAGAATAGAGTTTATTTATTTGTAGTCATCTGTTGGATTTTGTAACAATAAATATGCTAAATCAAGAATTGCTCTCAAAAACAGCTGCTGGAACATACCGATAGATGCTTGACAGCAGATTTTACATTTGAGAGTTTGTACCTAGCTAAGCAAGCATTTGCAAAATGCCCTTTTTTATGTTATTGTGACAGAACAAGCACGAGGCCCACCTGATGTTAAGCGGACTATTCTCTGCCTATAACAGATGCATTTCGTCACAAGTCACGAATTCCACTGCGCCCGTTACCTTGAGACGTAGTTGTTAAGTCTCATGTGCCTGTAATTTCACTGGCTCTCAAGGACTGCCCGAATACACCATTAGGTGCTCGGCGACAGATTTTCTACTTGAGGGTGGTCGCTAGCCAGGCGGGCATTCGCAAAATGCCCTTCCACCATGCGGTGAAGTTTACAGGATTCGAACTATGGCCCCTGAGCGCAGCAGTCTATAGTAATTTCTACGTCTAGATCAACATTGTCTTTAAAACTGTTGATGTAAATTGTTCTATCCTAATTTAATTTCGAAACGAAACTGATTTCACTAATATATACAATACCGTCATTTCTCCTTCATCATATCTAGCACTCGTTCATTTCGTATTGACAGAATATTCGAACGAATATCGGGTTCGCGCTATCACTGAATATTTAACTCGACTGAGCTGCACTCATCAATTATTGGAAAGTCAATTTGTCCGATGAATCGATGTTTAGAATTATCAACCAGATATGAATTGTTTATTGCCATCGCAATTTGTTTGTTTAATGACTTTACAAATATACCGTTTAACACATTAATCAGAAATTATTTATAAAAATCAAGCGTATATATCGTCTCTCCTGTATTACCAGATAAAGGTAGGCAGAGGTGTATACACATCCACATTTTGCCAGATATGTTTAGGTCCCTTGTATAAGGGAGTGAAGTTGCTGCTTTTAAAAACTAGGTCACAGGTCCAGATATATACCGGACTGTTAATGAAAAATTCTTTGTTAGAAAAATCCAATAACTTGACGGACCCGGAACCGATCCCAACACCTCAAGTTTCCAAAGCGGCGCTTTGCATACACACGAACGAGGTAGTTAAGCCTTATTCACTAACGTAGATGCGCCCTTCCACATACAGAAATTAAAGCGCATTTGTATGGGTACGACTAGTTTATACACGATGTTTTAGTGTAGGTGGAAATGAATACATACAGTACACCAATAAAATATGATATTGCTTAAACAATATTACTACAACTCCACTCAAAAATATAGATTGTCACGCTTTCGGGTCTGTACCTTGAACATATTTATATAAGGTACCATATCGTCGGTTTGGCTTATCGGAAAAATAATCATATACAATATCACAGCTGCTACAATGAAAGCATTTGCGAAACCTAAAGACTGTCGTAGAGCTACCTGAAGCAGTCCAGATGGTCAAACTTCGTACCAGTTGGCAGCATGCCCAGTATATACGAACTGCATGGTCCCTCTGGATTGCAATGCTAATTCAATGCGCTAAAAACGAGCCAGAATTTTGATCACACTCTCTGATAAGTTTTTGGAAACACAATGGCTTCACGGTTCCCGTGCCGGTGTATCTCTACCAAACGACGCACTTTCATATGTAAATGAATCATTTATGTCTGCACTACTTAATTATGCTGCTTAATTTTATCAACATAATTCTCTGTTTCGAAATGTCATTAACATAATAATTAACTGTAAAGTGAGAAGGTGTAATTAAGCTTTGTGAATGCATATTAATTTCTGTGAATTTGTCTGTCTTGTATGTATGTTTTCCGGATTTGGGTTGTATTATTCATCACGTCTTCCTTTCCGAAGACGGAGGGGGCCAATACCTAGGAACATTTGCCAGGTATATTTTAAGGAATTTTTAATAATGTTATGTTTGCAATAACGCCTGCTATGTGGATTACATTACAAAATTACAAATATACTAGAGGAAAAACCCGCACATGACTTAAATTTTTCCTATCGTTTATTTGTAATTTTTTTAATCCGCATAGCAGGCGTTATTGTAAACATAACAATATTAAATTTATAAGGTTGTGTCATTTACAAGTATAAAACCAATTGCAAAATTGGTCTTGTTTTTAGTAAAATGTAGGTTGCACTATAGATGTCGTTCCATCCCAATACGATGGTTAAGGAACGATAGGAAAATTTTTAGTTATGTCTCATTGTCATGTTAGCTCAATTGGTTAGAGCATACCCCGGCTAAAGGGGTGGATGGACGCGATCCCGCACATGAATTAAATTTTTCCTCTCGTGTATTTGTAATTTTGTAATATTTTAAGGAAATATAGGCACGCCTATTTCTGTATACCAGGCACAGCTCTAGATCCCATATTGCTCCTGAAAGTTTCTCAACTCAATAAATGTCCGATCCCGGGATCGACCCGAGGACCTTGAAATCGCAAATTGATGCTTTATACCCCTCTTGTAACAATTTGAAAAAAAAAAAACAATTGCAAGATATTTTCCTTTCGTTATATTTTTAAACGTATGCTTGGCAGGCGTAAATGCAGAAATTACAATGTTACTACTGTGAATATGTTACGATATCAATACCGCCGTACGAAAGTCAAAAATATGCAGATAATCACCTCATCATTTACAAAGTTTATGGTGACAAGACCAAGTGCGTGATATTGTAAAAGTTTTGGCAGCTACGATAAAATATCTCGCGAAAGGCTCTGAAGCAGCGCGTCAAGGTGGCAACATAAATCAATTTGATGAAACGAGGCATATCCTAAGCAAACGCATTACATTGAACAAACAGGGAATATACATAAAATATAAGAATGATAATGGACACTTCAAAACTTACTAGATAAAAAAGGTCAGCTCGTGGTTAGTGTATTGTTAGCTTATAGCATAGGCTTATAGCACTCTTTTAATTTTTATTAAGTTACATATTTGAGCCGTTTGGTGTAGAGACATTGGGTTCATGGGGACTGGGAACTCCTCGTATTTTCAAAATCATATCAGAGCGCTTGGTCGTTACCATGCGTGATCAAAATGCTAGCGCTTATTTGGCTCAACTTGTGGTTGCCTAAATAATTTCATTTTAGTAGCTGTTGTGTTGTACAGAGTTTCGGTGTTTTGTAAATAAAGGCATACGGTAAAAGAACTGATTATTATTGTAGTTACATTTTTTTTATTTAAACTGATAAGAACTGTAATTATTAATCAACACAGTTTAAAGGTACGGGTATGTACTAGGTATATTCGTTTTTTTTTCTATTGGACATAATTACTGCTTATAATTTTCTTTTACTGTATAATTTGGTTGTCGTTCCAATATAAGGAACTTAGACAATTGGGACATTATTTCAACCCTAAGAATCACAGAATTCAAAGCAAAAATTAAGCCACGTCTTTGATAAAATCATTTAAATAAAATACGACAAAATAAATCAAAGAATCAAAAGACTTAAAAACAACAACAATCAATGTTATCTATAAGAGTTAAATTTTCAATGAAATGTTACAAACAAAAATCCACAAATTAAAGACAACAGGGAGTAAAACCGCGTAATAAGTTCAAATTAAGTCACGCGCCCAAGTATCATAATGGGTATTAATTGAAGAATTTAGCTCTCATAACTTTTGCGAGGGTTCAAATTGTAGCATTAGTGAAATCCCTTAAAGCAGTAATCCTCACGTCGTATTCGTAGTCCAGACTAAATCCAATTACGGGCGCTTCGTGCCGGAGCTGGCCCGGAATCGTACCGTGCTGCCGCCGAGAATTATCTATACACGTCCTGCTGAAAGCGACAAGCTGCTTTTATCCAAATTAAACATTCCTTACGCTTGATGTACTCCTAGTATCTATTTAAATCATGAGCACCTTGCTTAAGGTCAGACAGTCTGAAACACGACGTCTGTAAAGAAATATTGAAACACGACTGCTTCAAGCTTTGTCGAAATTCAAGATTGGAATACCTGTTTAGAATTATTTCTTCCAAATTTAAATGTCTTTGATATTTGTCTGTAGGCCTCTTCCAGTAGTCGATTTCTATGAATGTAGAGGCTAGTCGTTAAATGCAGCAGCGAGTGGGAGCAGTGGAGAGGTGTCGAGTGGCGGGACGTGACTGTCGAGTCGCGACGCCGCGCCGCAATCTGCTTTCGCTTGACAACTTGGACGTGAATGAACATTGGACGACTCTCATACTTTAAATGCAAACTAGACTTTTGATGTACCTGAAAATACATGTTTTTAAATTCTGGTCGAGGACCCTACCTAGAGATTGTTTTGTAGCCATTACAGTTTCAAGTAAATGATTCTTTAACACTAATTCACCTAATTAAATAAATTCTTACAATCTGGAAGAACTATTCTCAGTGCAAATAATTTTCAGGTTGTTTAATACTAAAAAACGACTTTCTACCGCCAAGCAGTAATGTTCGTATTACTGTTCCGGTTTGAAGGGTATATGGGTGCCGGTGAAATTACAGGCACATGAGACCAACGTTATGTCTCTGGGTGATAGGCGCAGTGCAGTTTGTCACTTGTGAAGATCTGCATCTGTTATAGACAGAGGTTACCGCTTAAGACCAGGTGGCCTACCGCTTGCTCTATCACGACAGTATAAAAAAATTAGGTGAATTTTGGTTATTTTATTACCATATCGTTACAGCAATAAACACAAACTTCAGATTAAATGGCAAAAAAATTTGGTGTCAGTGTACAGTGGATGTGTACCGCTTCTGTTAGATTCCCATTTAGAGTCATTCGTACATACTTCACCACATCACATGGTGATATAGCCTTATGCTATGGTTGACCTGTTTCCTCATCCTCATGTAGGTAAACTTGGGAGACATGCTCAAGTACTTACGGTATGTTCCAGGTCTGTCTTTGAGAGCCATCTTCCATTCTAGGTTAGGTTAAGCCTTATCACTCAAATTATCCCTTTTTTACGAGGGAAGTAATCGAAAGCTATAAAATATACAGGTATTGGTAAATGGCTAACAACCTCTTCGGGTTGACTTCTGCTAGTCCTAAGAAACATTTTGAGAGGCTTTTGTTTTTCGTTAAAAAAAATGTGTTTTAATGCCTACTCCGAGCCAGGAGTAACCTGGCCCCGCCGCGGCAACACTGGGTGCTCCCTTTGAATAGAGTTTTGAATATTTACATCGAGCAAAGTAATAAAAAATTTGAAATAATACATTACAGGCACAAGAGACTATGACATCAGATGGTCCTCGTGCTTATTCAGTCAAAAACACAAAAGAAATTAAAAAAATAAAAACTAAATTAGGACAAGCAGAAGTCAACCCTACGAGGTTGTTAACCATTTACCGATAACCCTGTATAATTTTAAGTAGGAAGGTAGTTGAAAACATTAAAATTATCTATAATAAACTTTGCCAATAAAAACAGTGAAACAGTGACATAATCGGTGTTTATTATCCAGTTATTACAAAACACCTGCCATCAAACGAAGTACAGTTCGGGGAGTAATTAATAAACCGTTTTGAGAACGTACCGTAATTGGACGACGCTCGAGCATCGTCACGCGAATTGATTGTGTCACGTACAGGCTCACACAAAAGTGCTTATTTTTACAGCTCTATTTCATCGGAATAAAGCCCAAACCTTTGTTGGACGCGGTACCAAAAGGTGCCGATAGATTGCACCACGAGAGCCTTTGAATATTAATGGTGAATGTTGAAGAGACAGTCGAACCTGAAAGTATGGACCCATTTAGCAATTAAGAGGCTATCAAATGTCGCCATTGTCAGACATCGCTGTCAAACGGGTTTTGCTGCCATTTATGTTAGATGGGCTATTGTAATAAAACTTGTACAAAACAATTTGTTGTTTAAGAATATATATACAGTGTAGACTTGCAGACAACAAAGGAGCATAATCCCGATACAGTAGTACTTCTAGGTCAAGCCTGTTAATACCTTCGACCACATCATAACTTACCATCAGGTGAGATTGTGGTCAAAGACTTACCTATCAACAATAAAAAAATAAAAAAAGTCCTGTCTATTGATATTTAACTTGTATAAATAAGCTTTTGCCTATTAGTGTTATATCCAAATACCCTAATTCCCCCCCCCCCTTTTCCATTCTCCTTACGTGAGGGTGTCGTAAGACTTAGGGAACAGTACCGGAAGGCGGGTAGCAGCGTCTTTTGAGGAACTGTTATCTTATACTGCGATATCCAAGATATTTGCCAAGTGTGGGGATTATGGTGAAACCCCGCGCCCTCCCTCTGGGGGAGGCTGTGTTCAGCAGTGGATAGTCCCAATTAGTTCTGAACTGCACTGAACAGCCGACTAGTCCACTGCTGAACACAGCCTCCCCTGTTAAGGGGATATTTGCCATAATCCCCACGCTTGGCAGGTGGCTTGGTATTGCGGTGTAAGATGGCAGATCTTAAAAAGGTGCCGCTGCCCACCTTCCAGTATTTTTCACTAAGTCGCCTCTTACGACACCCACGGGATGATATGGGGAGGTGCAATTCTAACCCGGCACCCCACGGACAGGTGTAAAATTATATTGCCTACTGACATTAGACTAAAACGGAATTCTTCTAAAGCCTCAAATTCTAAGTACAAATTAAATTCAAATAACCATAAATAATAAAAAATAATATATAAAAAGTAAGCCTTACAGCCAAGCCACATACACTATATTTTTTATGCATGTACCGTGTATATTTTGTTAACGATATAGACAGTAACATATAGTGGTTTAAATGAAATAAAATGTTTATTCGAAGAAATATGACTTTCTGAAGATGTATTTTTGGACTTCTGAGTCGTTAGCACAATTCCTATGTATGACAAAAATCAATACCTGTCAATCTAAGGATTGAAACCAGGTCTCTAGTTTCCAAAGCGACGAACTAGGCTGTCAACGAACTGTACCCGGAAGATGGGATTAGGCTCGCCCTCTATCACTTAAAAGTATCTAGCGAGGCATGGGTGTTTGATGCCTACGCCTACCTAAATGTACAATAGCCTGATGATATCCATTTTATGATTTTCAAATAGTTCTATAATTTTCATAAAATTAACATCCAACAGAACAAGGACACAAAATTTACTAATGACATAACTAGTAAATGATTGGTTTGTGTCATTATATCAATTGGTCAAAACTATGTGGAAAAACAAAATATTACAGCCAAATAGCTTGTTTGTCGACAATTTTTCATTGTTGTAACCGCAAAACGTGACAGGAACTCTACTTAATTACAGCATTCACATGAATAAATTCAGTATTGAATTCCTGAAATTTTCCACGTTTTACATTCGAATGGAATTGCCGAAATATTTCACCACAGTTTCAAAACGTAGGTACGGTCGTACAGACAAACTTGTAATGGATATTTAGTTAGAATATTCTACTGGGAACTTAAGTGAGGAACTGTCCAACTCCTCCTTAGAACTCAAGTCATGTCGAGTTAAGTCGATGGTAAATTCTATTACGATACTTGTGTCTAGTTCAGCAGATGTCTTCTAGGTACAATAATCATGCCGTACATTTATTATGAATGTATATGACTATGTTATTACTTTATCACGCTTTCGTGAACCGCATCCAATGACATTCGTTTTTCTTTTGTTTTTTGCTCATAGTTAGTCTTTGACTGTTGGTAAGTGATGTCAAGTATGGTAAACAGAGTTAGGGCCTGTTTCAGAATGTTCGAGTAAGTTCCGGTTATACTACCTAGAACATTAAATAACTGAATGATAAAAATTACAGTTAACATGCAGCGCGTTCAAGCTTTAACCGATGGATAGGCTAAATCGATGACTGTGAAACGCAAAGATAGTGTTTTATTTATTAAATATGTTCTGGGTAGTATAACCGAAACTTACTCGAACATTCTGAAACAGGCCCTTAGTCTACTATTTACTGGCTCTCGAGAACATCTGCCGGACACACTTTTAGGTGCTTTGTGACAAATTTTCTTCTTGAGAGTGGTAGTTAGTGAGGTATTCGTAAAATGCCCTACTTGTGGAGAAGCTGAAGCGTGAATATCAGTACGCGGCAGTCCACAACTATTATAATAAGTTTTAAAACGCCCAGTGGTGGTTTCATACTTAAATAACTATAGAATTTTTGATCTTTTCGATCACAGAGTCAAGACCTAAGGATGCCTCCTTCCCGATGCGTTAGGACTAACAAAAGTCAACTCTAAGAGGTTGTTAGCATTTTTCCAACAACCCTGTATAGTAAATAGCACATGAATAAATAACCGTTTTATTTATTCATGTGGTAAATGTTATTCATGTGGTAAAAGTATCAATATAAATTTTATTTCTAATTAATATGGAGCAACCTTGTGATACACAAAATGAACAGTGTTTTCCGTTTTTAAAAGCTAACTTATATATGAATTTATTTTAAATATTTCGTTACACATATTGCGTAATTCTGTTTCGCGCACTCGCCTGAGAAACGAGGTTCCTCCGTCCTACACCAAAAGTCTGACGTTTTTCAAAGACCACTTCACTGAACTAATCTCTGATCTTAATATTAATGAGCGCAGTGTCGAGCAGGACGGTGACACTGCAACTGTATAATGTGCTGGTATAACGCTTATCAGCAGGCGGACAAAATTTTCATCTTTTTGCATCATTAAATAAAAATTGTAATATAGATTAATGACAATTCTATACTTTTCCGATTGCGACGAAACACGCACGAAGCCCACCTGATGTTGAGTGGTAACCTGTGTCTATAACAGATACATTTATATTAAATTATTAGGAACCAGCTAGGACCCGCGTTATATATACCGGAAAGATTCCGACCAGTTTCGGACTGTTTTGAAGTCCTTCGTCTGGGTGTCACAATTGCGCGAAGCGACGACCACGGCCCTCAGCGCGTAACTGTTTGTGTTACCGCTAAATATAACGCGGGTCCTAGCCGGTTCCTAATAAGTTAATTTGGATAAAACTCGCGATAGTTCCCAAAGTGAAGATACATTTATTTCTTCACAAGTGACTAACTACTGCACCCACCACAGTGAGACATGCAGTATTTAAGTCTCATGTGCCTGTAATCTATTGCAGGCTCTCAAGGAATGCTTCCGAAACACACTGTTAGGGGCTTGGCGGCAGATTTTCTACTGGAGCCATGCGATCATTCGCAAAATGCCCTTCCGCCTGGTGAAGCTCAAGCCAGCGGTGGGGATCAAACCAAGAAGCTGCGATAGGCAGTCCATAGCGCGACCACTCGACTATCAATGCTTCAAAAATACATTTTATTTTTTTGACTGAGGACTTATTCCTCATCCTTTGCTCCATCTCTGACGATCTATTTACTGTCCCTTACAAAATGAAAGGTCAAAAGTATACCTTTTGACCGCAATAAAACATATTTTAATGACGCAAAATGTAACCTCATTATTTTGTTCACCCCAGACCTACAATTTAATTTGCTAATAAAGTCCAATCATAAAACTCAGCCTGTGAAACATTCACAGTTAACATTATTTGTGGGCTAATGTCGCTAATACTTGTGTCTTACCTTTTGTTTTAGTTTTTGCGACCTTTAGGTTAGCAGTGATTTAATTAAGGTTATTTCTGTAACGTTCAGAATTCCTTTAGTATATATGTTAGCCGACGAACTTTGCACACTGCTGAGCTGAGTACGTTCATAACTTCCATGAAATGTTTAACTTCACTTGAATAATAAATGTGAGAGTTTGAAACCACGAGAATTATAGTAGTTACTTGGCTCAGTTTATGAAGAACGTATGTAAAAGATTGTAAGGAGTTTGCAGTAAAACGATTTAAACTTCATTCGCTTTGAAATATTTAGGCTTATTGTCAGAGTCCTCCAGAGATAATAAGATAGGTATATGCTTATATAAAACATCCAAACCATTAAAATTATTCATTTTGAAAATTTGTTGCCAAGCACCTTACTCTATGCTCAAACAGCTTTCCTCGAGAGCCCATTCCCATTCTAGATTGAGCTTGTCTACCAAATTAATACTTACATTGTAGTCAAATTATATTCATTAAAAGAGTCAATGGAAGCGGTTAAAAGCACTTGTGAGTTTAAAATAAATACGCTACCACAGCTTTGCTCAAATTTTTTTGATCGTATTATTTGTTAGGACACTGTAAATTGAACGCCTGCCATTCAAGAAACTGCCGATTCGCAAAAGTACCGAAGTAATAAATTTACATTCAGAATTAAAATTCCTTAACAATGAAATGCTTTTAAATCCATTAAAGAGCAGGTTACATTCGTCAAAGGGCCGGCAGTGGCGAACGGACGCGGCGACAGTGTCCCCGGTCCCGACCCGTACCCTGTCGAACGTCTGTCCCGCGCGGAACTCAATCATTAGTGTGTTCACTCAATGTGAAAGCGATTTCAGCCCGGACGACTCCTCCCCTTTGAAACTGGCGCAATATTGTCGAAAGCAGGAAAACACTTTGCGAAAAAAAAATATACCGAAAGACGCGGCGAAGAAAATGAGGACGGAATACCAAGAGCCAATCGAGCGCACTACTCTCGGCAGCAATAAGGTTGGGTTTGCGTTATCGATGATGTTGCCAGCGGAAGTTGCTTGGCTGTAAACGTAAACGAGCGCCGAGCGGGTTACAGTGCGCTGCTCGAGCCCTCCTCGCCCGCGGTTGTAAACTCCGCCTGAAACAACTTCGTTACAACTCCAACTCGGCACCGTTTTGTTTCTGGTCCGCAATATTAGTTTTAGTCAAAAAACCATTTTTCAAGCGCCGTCGAAAGGCTTGTAAAGTTTTCTAATTTAGTTAATTCCCACTCAACGCTCCGAGAGCTCATGCCAGGTTCTCGTTAGATCGAAGATAACTGTTTTCGTTGAATAAACTCTTGGAGAAATTCTGTTGGAGTATAAAGATAACATCAATGCACACCGAGCGCTTTGGTACGTCCTGTAATTTGAGAGCGGGTGGAAACTTCGTTTATCTATTAACATTTCATTTAGATCATGAACTGGTATTTATTTCAAATAATTGTGTTAAATGTATTAGAGTCTTTACGTATGAATTTTAACGACAAATTGGTTTCAAAAAAGCAACACACCATCTCCGAAGGTTGCATGGAGGTAGGGCATTATGCGATTGCCAGGTCGGCTAGCTTTTACCGTTAAGCAGGAAATCGGTCGCCAAGCAGACAATAAATTTAGGTAGGGCCTGTTAACACCTCATCCGCATCATCACTCTCCATCAGATGAAATTTTTATTAAGGGCTAAACTATCAACAATGTAAAATAATAAGGCAGAGGTATTTCAATTCACATCTACCTTTCGTTATGTTTTTATGGTACATGTAATAGGGGACAAGACTATTGGCATTTATAACGTCATCATTACTGTAAAGCGTCGTTATTTATGGAATACTATGTACGTCTGCTTCCTTATTTCTGAGTAACCCAGATGATCTGTTGTTGCAGGTGCTCATGTTCCCGGAGGAAGGATGGGCTCGCAGCGCGTCCTCTTCCTACTGGACTCTGCAGCCGTGCTGGTGGCGGAGGTCGCGCTGCAAAGTTGTCGAAGTCGCGGGCACGAGACGGTAACACTTTTTGTTAAGTTATATAGCGACGTCACTGCACTGTATCAGCCGGATTATCCAATGTCATCCATTAATGTTTTGGCTATAATCCCTAAGCTTGACAGGCATCTTGGAAATCGTAGTATAAGATATCAGTTCAGAAGGCGTTACTGCCCACCTTCCGGTATTTTACCCTTAATCACCTCTTAAGATACCAATGGTAAGAGATGGAAGGGTGACATTAAAGTCCGACAGCCCACGGGTAGAACCGCCGCGTTAAAGACGTGAATTTACTGTACGACGACACTGTCGCCATTTAATTTGGCATAAAACCTACATATAATAAATACAAATAGCGTCAACTCCTTTAATGAGGCACAGAATGCCGACTGGCGACCAGGAGCCTAAAATATGCAACAGGCGATCTATTTCACATCTTAAATCATGTTTCCCGCGGGGTGCCGGGTTAGAACTGCACCTCCCCATCTCTTCCCGTGGGTTTCGTAAAAGGCGACTAAGGGAAATAAATTGGAAGGTGGGCATCAGCGCCTTCTAAAGAAGTGCCATCTAACACTGCGATCACCAAGATGCCTGTCAACCGTGGGGATTAAGGCAAAAATACCCCCTTAATAGGGGAGGCTGTGTTCAGTAGTGGACGATCCGGCTGATAGAGTATAGTAAATTATGTTAAAAGTTTAGTATTTTTTTAATGTCGTCCCTGATTCACCGTGATTGAATAGGTAATAAAGAAACAACTAAAACAATAAAAGTTGAATTAATAACAATTTTTACACCCTCTGAGGATGGCACGGCACAATAAAGTCCGCTCCTTGATAAACACGCACATTTTATACAGGATTCGATTTCATGACAGATAGCCTTTCTGTCGCCAACCTTCTAAGATTACTAAGGAATCCATTATGGTTATTAGCAATACCCCCATAACTAACCTTATCTTATGGTTAAAAAGTAGGTTAGGATAGTACAGAGCCGTGTTATACGCCTAATGTGCACACCCTACTACACGTCGGTCGATGTTAGTAGTGGTATGCTGCTCAACTTGATTTTTACTTTATTCGCCTTTTCCTAATATCATTGGTAGGGTCAGACAAACTCGAAAGTTTTGGGAACTGTACGACTGGACAATATTACTGTCTGCATTAAGTTTAAAGATAGTTCAAAGATCTGTGTCAAATAAAATTATGATAAAAATATATATATTTTCGTCACAAATTCTCGGTAAACTTAAACCAGTAAAAAAATAAAGGGGGCTCGAACTATAGTGCGTTATGACGCACGATGTTGTTTGAAAGTAAAACAAAAAGTTTTCAGAGAATTATCTTTTTTTTAATTACGGTAAAAGGGTCTATGATAATTATTTATGTAACAAGATATCGGCAAAAGCTCGCCACGGCTTCGTTGGCATACCTCCATCCGATGGTCCATATTTTTAATGACGCTGAGGCATAATTGATGTTCAATATCATTTATATGCCGAGTTATCTCCTACTTTTCATGAATTGTTCTTGACTTATTGAAGTAGACTAATAAATAAAACTCAAAGGGTGTCAAATGATATGATCGTTGCGGCCAATTGACATCGCCACGACGAGAGATACCTAGCATGGCCATTGAGCTTCTCGCCCATTTTATAAAATATGTCTATTGTTTTATGAAATCTGCGTAAGTTTCTTTTATTTCCTCGCATTTATCATGAAATGTATAGTGTCAATTCGTGTATAAGTTATTATAATATATTACTTTTACATGTTTGTTTGTATGTAAGATTAACATTTTAAAATATAAGTATTATATAAGTACTTTACTTTGTTTACTAAAAAGTAAGTAGAATCAACTTATTTGGTAATTAATGGATTCTCGTTTGGTCGTCGAAAGCCAGAAACTGCAATTTCTGTATTTAATTATATCCGGTGTACTAGTACGGAGGTCAGTTCCGTTACAAGGAACTCGGTTGCTAATTAGTCCTGGCATAATGACGATTCGAATCAGAAATTGATACTGAATAGGTACTAGATCACCCTGCAAGTTCACCGCTAAGCTATAGCCGTTAAGTACCCTTACCCCTGTCATCCTGTCAATAACGAGTATATAGATATTTTAAGTCTATATTTAATTTCTTAGTTTATAATAGGTTCGTTACACAATTGCAGTTGCATCCGATGTATTTTTTTCAATTACTTCTATTCTACATTGTAGAATTTGAGAATGTGAACAATGACGCTTGGTGTGGTGCGACAATTTCATAACAAATATCACTCAGGAATAAAATAAAATTGTAAAAAGTGGCACTTGGTGTTATTTAATGCCTACCTAAAAAATACCTCAGTAATAACTCAGAAGACTAACAAATTCACTTATTTTCTTTCGCGAGTGGTTCCAATGCGCAACCCTAATAGCTCGAAGCACGTCTCTCATTGGTCGAGTTTTACTTATTATACAATTCAAGGGCTTTGTACTCTATAAATACGCTTTAATACAGCTTATATCAATGATTATTATACAACAATTGTTTAACTATACCACATTTGTATTGCACACTGAACAAAGAATACACCAGTAAAAAATCGATACAAACACTACAACAACGAATACGCCCTTAAAAAATCGGTACACAAATGTCTACTAAAAATCTATAGTAGGTACGTGCAAGAAATATATTTTATAAAACTTATTCTAATGACGTATTTACGAGATCAGAATTGATAAAAGACAAAAGTAGAGTGCTCAACTCGGAATTAGCATGAAATGATATCCTCAAAGTAAAAGCACCCTGGCACACTTCGCTCATTTATGCGTTTTATCGGAGCTTGAATGTGACACCACATCTGTCCCGCGGGTGTACTGATAGGCAACTAAGAAAAATATACCTGAAGATGGTCAGTAGCGGTTTTTGAGACCCCGTTAACTTCTTTATTCCTGGTCCCATCAGCAGGCCTACCTGGCCAAGAAGTCTTTTTTTGGTAGGTAGGTCTGGTATTAGTAGAGCAGGTGGTGCGAAGATTCCCCGGAAGATGCCTGTATTCAACAGTGGACATCTTCTGACTGATGATGATCATAAATTTAATTAAGTAGTTTTGGAGCGCTCGTAGCGAAGTTTGCTTAGCTGTTCGTCATCGATCAGCTAAGTTAAGCAACGTACGCCGCGGTCGGGAGTTGGATGGGTGACAGCTAGTGACATTACTACTGAGCGCTTCCGTGCTTCGGAGGGCACGTTTAGCCGTCGGTCCCGGTTGTCGTCTTAGGATGGCAGTCGTTATATCATCGTGGTAGGTTATTTTGCAAATGCCTGCCTGGCTAGCTACTACCCTCAAATAGAAAATCTGTCGCCAAGCACCTAACGATGTGTTCCGACTGTCCTTTAGAGCCAGTAATTCTAGGTTATCCTGGACAATATCTTCGACCGCATCATCACTTACCATCAGGTAAGATAGTGATTAGCCTATCAGCTATAAAAAAAGTACACTCACAATTAGCAATACATTTTATTTTATCGTATTGTTTAACATTTACACAAAATAAACTGCAAATAGAAGTCGTTAAGGAAATTGTACAACACAGCGCGGCGAGATGAAAAATGTTATAAAATTAAACGGTTCGCGAAAGGAAGCACTTTATCATGGTGTTGCACATTAGCCCTGCTTTAAGCAATTAACAAAGGTAAGGCGTGACCGTAGAATGTAGAAACGATAAATTAATTCTTTGTGTTTTCTGGGAATTAGATCAAGTAGAGTAAGGAAAGTGTAAGTTAGTACTTTGGAGCTAAACTTTAATTATTCAAAGGTGCTAAGGCTGGCATCTATAGATGACTTTACTGTCCGTACTGGCTCTCCTCTTAAGGAGCTACCTAAACATGATTTTCAAAAGCATAGTAATCCGAAGTTTTTTAGTATGGAAATATCCTTTAGTCTTCATTTATGATTCTAACGTGCGTGAAGTGTACAGCACCATTAAATATGTATTTCAGATGTAGTCTAGTAGTATGGATGATGGTCGCATCGTCATTATATAAAATTGAAGCACAAGATTCGGCTCAGTCGAGCGTGTACCGATAGCCTAGCGGTCAGGTAGCGCGAATCTGAGGGATGTGGGGTTGATTCCCAGAACAAAATTTGTGCGCTTTAATCATTTGTAAATGTATTTCAATTTTCAAATTATTTCTTGTGTAACGAATGTAATCATTTATTATCAGCATTGAAGAAAAACTATATATAAAAGAACTATATATAAGAAAAACTATATATCTACACTATTATAAAGATGTAAGATTTGTATTTTTGTATGTTTCGAATAAACTTAAAAGTACTGGACCAATTAGAAAAATTAATTCACCATTAGAATCCTACATTATTCCTGATGAATACAGGCTGTTCTATCTGCTAGTACTTTATTTATTCGTAGCTGCTAGTAGAGTAAATAAGAGATAAAACATAGCTTTTATAAAGAACTCTGAACCGAAGCAGACGTTTTTTGACAATGAATTTGCTTTGTTTTACATCAGCTACCATGCTAAACATTCTTCAGACCAAACTCCTTAAGCCTTAGCTCGCCTCTCAAGAGTTAATTACGCTTCTATGAAACTAATTCTGTGCTTAAGGCAGCTTTTCGTGTCTCAGGTGAGTGCGCTAAGCTTGCGTTCGTTTGACAAACGGCCGGAAGTGCCCCGGGGCGCCACTACGAGAATTGCACGCAGTAAAACAGCAAAGCGACGACACTTCCCAAAGCATCTTGCTTGTGAGCTCGGGTATTCATAACTTACTATTCATTCGATGTCTAGCCTCCAGTGTCATAGATTATAAAAACATATTGCACTTCTATCATATCTTTTAAATATAAAAATCATATCATAGGAAAAGTCTTTAGATCGTAGAAATCACGACACGGATCGGGAACTTCGAAGCCGGTAAATTTTGAGACATCTAAATGCATAATATTTTTTTGTTATATAAAACACATGGAAAGATATTTTTTTTATTATAGCATTCCTGTTCTGTTAAATTTACATCTACCCTTAAAATTCGTTCATTAACTTTTTTTTCAGCTGCTTGGTTAGCCTTTGACCACCATCTCACCTTTCGATGAGTGATGATGTGGCTGTGACCACATGCTAGACACAGGCTTAACCTGAAATCATCGCTTCTCAAAGACGCCGCCGGATTAAACCATTAGGTGCTAGGCAACAGATTTTCTACATGAGGGAGGTAGCTACCCAGACGAGGAATCGCAAAATGACTTACCAACACGTAATAGTATCTACTGTTAATAACGTTGGCATTTTTTATACCTAGTTGTCGCCAGAGCTATATATGCTTTATCTATACGTGTAATATAGTGAAATTATGCTGAAGCATAGCAAAAGCCATTTAACTCACTCTCAATGTTAATTACGCTTCTACGAAAATATATAATCCATGCTCCAGGCAGCTTCTCGTGTCTCAGGTGAGCGCGGTAAGCTGGCGCTCGTTTGACAAACGGCCGGAAGTGCCCGGGGCGCCACTATCGCAGCGCCACCAGTGAAAAGTAGCGCGGACGTGCCATAAATAAATATGGCAAACACGGTGGCTGGTGAAGGTTTTAGTGCAATGCAATCACTATTCTTAGCTACATGAGATACATTGTATATCTTTGGATTGTTTAATTATTAGTTTATCCCTAAGTTTATCCTAAGAATATCGTCATTTGTCATATTTACGTCATGTTTACTTAAAATCGGGGCATGTTAACTTTTTTTTTGGAAATCTTCTCCCTTCTCAATGAGCAAGCGATATCTTCAAGCTTCTAAGTTTCATAGATAAAAAAAAAACATGAACATGGGTGCACTTGAGAGGAAAAGAATCTAAATGAGATCTAATCAGCCATCTCATTTCACGTCCTCGTTTAAACGAGATTTAATCTACATGTGAACGTTTCCTCGACTTAACTTCGAAGCGAAATCGTTAAAAAATAAAAACTATTTTTCGGAGTAAGACGTCAGCTTACGCCGGAGCCAACGACAGCTATTTTCTTAATGGGTATGGCTATTTGCTAAAGATCAACACTAATTTACAGCAAATAGCACTTTATGCAAATGAGCGCATATCTTAAGTAAATACTACGAGTACATAGGTATTGTAAATGAAAAAAACTTCGTATCTTAAAGGTTTTAAAGGATTCTTTGATGAATGAAGTCAATCAATTTCAAATAAAACATAGCGTCATTTTTAGTTCGAAGCTAAATTAAAATTACCGTCATAGGGTATTAACGCGTAAATTTGGAAGGAGTGTTTTTTTTCAACTGTAATACGGCCAGCATAAGCTACAATAAGTTATAAATTATAAAAGACATGCTTCTTCAGCTAATCGTTTTTTTTATTTTTGTTGCTGATATGTAAGCATTTGACCACAATCTCACCAGATGGTAAGTGATGATGTGGTCGGAGGTGTTAACAGGTTTAACCTATAATTACTGGCTTTCAAGGACAACTGCCGCAACACACCGTTAGTTGCTTGGCGACAGATTTTCTGCTTGACTGCTAGCGACCACCCGGTCGCTAGCCAGGCCCCTAAAATGCCCTTCCACCATGCGGTGAATCTCATGCCCTCGGCGGAATTCGAACCATGGACCTGTTGCGCGGCAGTTCATAGTCAATGCCACTGAGCCATCACTGCTTCAAAAATCTATTAAAATTTTAGTATCTCTCAAGCATAGAATATCAAACAGTCAGCGTTACAACTTCGAACGGATTTTAAAAGTGTAAAAACATTCTATTATAGTTTATTTTGAACGAACGCCAAAAGCGTGCACTGAAAAGTTTTAAAATAAGGTAGCAGTTACCTCGTTCGCGGTTCCGCCGACGTCTATTTGATTTCACCAGCGTTTCGGATAGTTCAAACGCTGAGCTTTCGTACTTAGCCGATGATTGCACATTTTGTGCCAAATGGCAAAAGAAAGCGATGGAGAAGAGCGTGGAGGTTTTTAATTTGTTCTCTGAAGTCGTCATGGGGTGCGGAGATGTTCAGGCTATTACAGGCCGCCATTACACCGCCGTTAGGGCTCCAAAGGACGTGTCGGATTCGCGCCCTACTAACTGGTATACGTGACTGGCGTACAGATCCACTGCTTCGTAATGCACGCATCGGACAGACGAAAAGTGCGTTATTTCGGCGCCATGACCTTTTTTACTTACCACTGCCGTTAAGGCGTTTAAAACTTAATTGAATTGATGCTGATCTTAAAATAAAGTAGCCAAATACCTTGCTAGTTTCATTTGATATACATATAAACTAATGTATAAAAAAATTTGTTACGCAATGGGTTTGATATTGATAATACACGCCAAACGTAATTTAACGTTATAAACAGTGATAGCGCAGTGGCATTGGCAATGGACTGCCGCGCAACAGGTCCATGGTTCGAATGAGCTATTGAAATTACAGGCACATGAGACTTAACAAATATGTCTCAGTGACGGGCGCAGTGCAATTCGTGACTTCTGATGAAATGCATCTGTTATAGGCAGAGGTTAGTCCGTTTAACATCAAGTGGGCCTCGTGCTTGTTCCGTAACAGTAACATAAAAAAAGTCCATATGCTGGCTACCTCGCCGCAGATAAATCACAAGTTGTCGTTACGAGTAGGTCCATACTACAAGGTACAGGGTACACAGTGTCCCCGGCGTGGCGACTGAAACATAAACTAATTCTCACTGGGACGAGTGACAAACGGTCGCCGGCGCCGGGACGTGTACCTCTGGCTTCGTGATACTAGAAAAGGACTGTGTACAGGTATATATCTTGTATTTGCTACATTCCAAAATCTACATCACACTTGTGGTTTTCTTTATGTGGGGACGTTATAATATATTTTATCGGAAAAAGGACGACACAAAGACTTACTTTTTTAAGTTTTCACGGACAACATGAATGACACAATCATACTATAATATTATAATTGAAAAGGATTGTGAGTGAGCAGGGATGTGAAGATGTGTGTGTACGTTAGTTCCTCGCTATGCTAAAACAGCTGAACCTATTTGAGTGAAACTTGGATTATAGACAGTTTAGATCCTGCATTAACACACATGATACTTTTCATCATCTTCAGTTATCATCATTGTCTATACGGATAGAACCACAGGATGCAATAATGTTTTGAAAAATACTGTGCCATCTTTTCTAAGGCCGTATTCCACTTGACGCCACTATTGTTATTTTCGATAATTTTGACCACATTTTGTGTCTATAGTTCATATTAAATGCCATACCATAGACACATAGTGTGGTCAAAATTATCGAAAAAAACTAAATATGCGTCAAGTGGAATGCGCCCTAAGAAAGACTAGATGAAATTTCAACATCTGACACCGTTTGATTCTATAAAATAATTATCTATCTGTTCTGCTCTCAAGATTAGTCTTCAAACCAAAAATCGTTGTATTTTACTAAATCAACATTGCGAAGCTGCGGGTTTTATGCAACGTTGTATGAAAATTTAATGCAGGCGTGTTGGGATTTCATTTCAATGTAGATCTCTTTCATCGATCTTGGTACACACAAAACTTTGGCGATAAAACAGAGTTCGCCCTGATTCTGTTATTTTGATAATAAATTTAAGAGTTTCGACGGTTCCAAAAGTGAAATGGATATTGATTAAAAATGTTACGCTATTTTATTTTATTACATTTTTTATTCATAGTAATAAAACAACTTTAAATGGCTTTAATCGCGTATATTTATCACTATTTTTATTCCGACGTTTCAAACACTTTGCAGTGATCGTGGTCACGGGGTGACTGATGATGGTGGTGATCACTGCAAAGTGTTTGAAATGGCGAGACAAAAATAATGATAAATATACGCGATTTAAATCGTTTAAAGTTGTTTAATTACTATGTATAATAATCGCGAAAACCTAAGACAACACTACATTTTTTATTGTTAAGAAAAGTTCTATATACGCCTCGGCCGAAATGGCAAATGCCTATTTCACGACCTTTGCAATAAATAGTACATTGTAATGTAACTAACGAAATGCCCTTGAATCCATGTGTATAAAAGAGAATAGTTAATTCTTTTGTTTCACGAGTGCCTCAGCTAAGCTCGATGCAGATATATCACAGACGCTCTTTGCTACAAGCTTTGGCGCAGGGTACTAAGTGTCCGGGTGCACCGAGAAGTAGGTGAAACGCTAATCCCCACTGGGACGAGTGACAAGACAACAGGTTCCTGGTTGGTGCCGGGACCGTACCTTATGGCTCCGCTTGTCTCTTCTCTGTCTGATGATACTTCTAAACGAACGCTGGAGACAGGGTATTGTGACGAAATCGGTATTGAAGCGTTCGTAGCGAAGTTTGCTTAGCTATTCTTAACCGATCAGCAAAGTTAAGCAACGTCCGCCGCGGTCATGAGTTGGATGGGTGACCGCTAATGACATTAGGTACGACTGAGCGCTTCCGTGCTTCGGAGGGCACGTTAACCCGTCGGTCCCGGTTTTTGTCCTAGTATGGCAGTCGTTATAGCACAGTGGTAGGGCATTTTGCGAACACCCGCCTGGCTAGCTACCACGTTGATAATCAAGTTGAAAATCTGACGCCAATTACCTAACGGTGTGTTCCGGCAGTTGTCCTTGAAAGCCAGTAATTCTAGGTTAGCCTGAACAACTTCTTCGCCCACATCATCACTTACCATCAGGTGAGATAGTGGTCAAAGGCATAAAAAAAATCCTCTATTACCACATTATGACCTCAATTCGTAATTCGCTACAGTCCACATAAATTTTTTACACTGCCATTCTTTATTCCAATTCAAAACAATCGCCACAACTTGTACTTGCCTATTTTGACACCCCTGAGCTCTCTTTGTGAGCAGAACTAATTACTTACATATTTCAAATATACATTTATCTACCTACCTATAATATTTGCTCATCTGCTAATCTAAATGAAAATGACACTTTTATTTGTAACTAACTGCGCCCCGCGGTTACACCAGCGAGGTGATAGATGATGATGTATGTGTTAATCCAGCGCCTCATCTACGGCCATACCAAATTTCATCAAAATTGGTGCAACTGTTTGAGCGGGAAGAAGTAATAAATATACAAACACACTCGCAAACGTTCGCCTTTATTATAACATAACAGGGGGTTAAAGTATGAAATTGCCGCTTTATTATAATAGGTACTTCGAACTGACATAGAACCTACATGGTTTGAGATTTTTGAGTGAAACTTGTATCGCACTATGAGGTTCTTCTTTTAAAAAATGTGCAACATTCGATTATCGACTTTCAGTTGTTTATTTTATTCAGCTTAGACAAGAAAGGTGGATAGTTCGAAAATTCGAGTGATTTTTGAATACGAGTTCCGACGCGGAACTAACGCGGCAGAAACAGCTCGCAATATCAATGTTGCGTTTGGAGAGGGGACTGCTAATGAGCGCACCGTGCGATCTTGGTTTAAACGTATTCGTGATGGAAACTTTGATTTGAAGAACGAACCACGTGGAAGACATGTGAATAAAAATAAAAATTTAAAGAGATGGTGGAAGCCGATCCGAGCCGAACTACCCAGGAATTAGCCACATGGTTTAACGTTACCTTACCAATAATATTTCAAAAAAATAGAAAAATGGGTGCCTCATGATTTGACTCATCTGCAGAAAGAAACGCGTATTGACACTTGTGTTGCCTTGTTGAATCGATGCAGAAATGAAGGAATATTAGTTCGAATTGTGACATGTGATGAAAAGTGGATTCTTTACGATAACCGTAAGCGAAAAATGCAATGGCTGACCCCAGGTCAAACGCTGCAACAGTGTCCAAAAGCAAGACTTACCAATAAAAAGGTAATGCTATCTGTTTGGTGTTCTCAGCATGGTGTTATTCACTGTAACTTTCTCCGATCTGGTCAAGCAATAACGTCAGATGTCTACTGTGCCGACCTCCGAACAATGATAGCAAAACTAGCAGTGAAACAGTCCCAACTATTGAATCGATCTTCACCATTATTGCTCCATCATCAAATGTATTTACGTTGGACGGGGAGCTGATTGGTATTATTTAAGTTGATTACTATGCTAGGATGAGTCGGTAGGATGCTCAACTAACTAAGCATTTAGCATGTATACCTATAGTTTTTTTTTTTTACGCAAGAATACAAAATTTTATCTGGCACTCATACTCGCTCATCAAGTCGTCAAACTCGTAGTCATATAATTGTAATTTTTGTTGGATTTTTATTTTCACTACAGTTTTTTCTGACAATTGAACTTAATCTGACATTGACTCGCCCCGTATAACGAAGCCGTGGCGAATTTTTTTTTCACAACTAATTGTATAATATTATGTTTTGATTGATGAATGAAGTCAATAAATTTCAAATAACACATAGCATAATTTTTAGTTCGGAGCTAAATTAAAATTACCGTCATAGGGTATTAACGCGTAAATTTGGAAGGAGTGTTTTTTTTTCAGCTGTAATACGGCCAGCATAAGCTACAATAAGTTATAAATTATAAAAGACATGCTTCTTCAGCGAATCGTTTTTTTTTTATTGCTGATATGTAAGCATTTGACCACAATCTCACCAAATGGTAAGTGATGATGTGGTCGAAGGTGTTAACAGGCTTAACCTATAATGATTGGCTCTCAAGGACAGCTGCCGAAACACACCGTTAGTTCCTCAGCGACAGATTTTCTACTTGAGGGTGGTCGCTAGCCAGGCCCCTAAAATGCCCTTCCACCATGCGGTGAAGCTCATGCCCGCGGCGGGATTCGAACCTTGGACCTGCTGCGCGGCAGTCCATAGCCAATGCCTTGTATTTGCTACAATCCAAAATCTACATCACACTTGTGGTTTTCTTTGTGTGGGGACGTTATAATATATTTTATCGGAAAAAGGACGACACAAAGACTTTTTCAGTAAGTTTTCACGGACAACATGAATGACACAATCATACTATAATATTATAAATGCGAAAGTTTGTGAGTGAGCATGGATTTGAATGTGTTAGTCCCACGCTACGCTAAAACAGCTGAACCTAATTGAGTGAAACTTGGAATATAGACAATTTAGATCCTGCATTAACACACATGATACTTTTTATCGTCACCAGTTATCATCATTGCCTACGCGGATAGAACCAAAGGATGCAGTAATGTTTTGAAAAATATTGTGGCATCTTTTCTAAGAAAGACTACATGGAATTCCAACAACTGATACCGTTGGATCCTAAAATAATTATCTAACTGTTCTGCTCTCAAGATCAGTCTTCAAACCAAAATCGTTGTATTTTACTAAATCAACATTGTATCGAAACTGCGGGTTTTATGCAATATAATATGTAAATTTAATGCAGGCGTGTTGGAGTTTCATTTGAATGTAGATCTCTTTCATCGATCTTGGTACACAAAAAACTTTGGCGATAAAGCAGAGTTCGCCCCGATTCTGTTATTTTGATAATAAATTTAAGAGTTTCGACGGTTCCGAAAGTGAAATGGATATTGATTTAAAAAGTTACGCTATTTTATTTAATAACATTTTTATTCATAGTAATAAAACAACTTTAAATGGTTTAAATCGCGTATATTTATCGCTATTTTTATCCCGACGTTTCAAACACTTTGCAGTGATCGTGGTCACGGGGTGACTGATGATGGCGGTGATCACTGCAAAGTGTTTGAAGCGTCGAGACAAAAATAATGATAAATATACGCAATTTAAATCGTTTAAAGTTGTTTAATTACTATGTGTCATAATAATAATCGCGAAAACCTAAGACAACACTACATTTTTTATTGTTAAGATAAGTTCTATATACGCCTCAATTCCATCCTCTAAATTGCCTTTAATTCCATGTGTGTAAAAGAGAATAGTTAATTCATTTTTTTTTCACGAGTGCCTCAGCTAATCTCGATGCAGATATATCACAGACGCTCTTTGCTACAAGCTTTGGCACAGGGTACAAAGTGTCCGGGTGCACCGAGAAGTAGGTGAAACGCTAATCCCCACTGGGACGAGTGACAAGACAAGCGGTTCTGGTTGGTGCCGGGACCGTACCTTACGGCTCCGCTTTTCTCTTCTCTGTCTGATGATACTTCTAAACGAACGCTGGAGACGGGGTATTGTGACGAAATCGGTATTGAAGCGCTCGTAGCGAAGTTTGCTTAGCTGTTCTTAACCGATCAGCAAAGTTAAGCAACTTCCGCTGTGGTCATGAGTTGGATGGGTGACCGCTAGTGACATTAGGTACTACTGAGCGCTTCCGTGCTTCGGAGGGCACGTTAAGCCGTCGGTCCCGGTTTTTATCTTAGGATGGCAGTCGTTATAGCACAGTGGTAGGGCTTTTTGCCGATTCTTTTTTCGATCCCGAAGACGTCTGCCAAGCGTGGGGATTACGGCAAATCCCGCCATAATGGGGGAGGCTGTGTTCAGCAGTAGACAATCCAGCTGATACAGTACAGTACAGTACAGGGCATTTTGCGAACGCACGCCTGTCTAGCTACCACCCTCAAGTTGAAAATCTATCGCCAATTACCTAACGGTGTGTTCCGGCAGTTGTACTTGTAAGCCATTAATTCTAGGATAGCCTGAACACCACCTTCGACCACATCATCACTTACCATCAGGTGAGATAGTGGTCAAAGGCATAAGAAAATAAAAAATATATCCTCGTTTACCACATTATGACCTCATTTCGTAGTTCACTAATGTCCACATACATTTTTCATACTCCCATTCTTTATTCCAATTCAAAACAATCGCTACAACTTGCACTTTCCTGAGCGCTTCCGTGCTTCGGAGGGCACGTTAAGCCGTCGGTCCCGGTTTTTATCTTAGGATGGCAGTCGTTATAGCACAGTGGTAGGGCTTTTTGCCGATTCTTTTTTCGATCCCGAAGACGTCTGCCAAGCGTGGGGATTACGGCAAATCCCGCCATAATGGGGGAGGCTGTGTTCAGCAGTAGACAATCCAGCTGATACAGTACAGTACAGTACAGGGCATTTTGCGAACGCACGCCTGTCTAGCTACCACCCTCAAGTTGAAAATCTATCGCCAATTACCTAACGGTGTGTTCCGGCAGTTGTACTTGTAAGCCATTAATTCTAGGATAGCCTGAACACCACCTTCGACCACATCATCACTTACCATCAGGTGAGATAGTGGTCAAAGGCATAAGAAAATAAAAAATATATCCTCGTTTACCACATTATGACCTCATTTCGTAGTTCACTAATGTCCACATACATTTTTCATACTCCCATTCTTTATTCCAATTCAAAACAATCGCTACAACTTGCACTTTCCTAGTTTGACGCATTCCTACCTGAGCTCTCATTGTGAGCATTTAATTACTTACATATTTCAAATATAATACATTTATCTACCTAACTATAATATCTGATCATCTGCTAATCTAAATGAAAGTGACACTTTTATTTGTAACTAACTGCGCTACCGTGCAAAGGCAATACACTGTAAGTCAAGTTACAGTATTTTGGCTTAACAGGGCCCAATCGTATTCTTTTAATGTGTTCTATGCTTCTGTAAATAAATAATTCTACTAACACTTACCTATACTGATATAATACAAGTTGAAAAACACTGTATTCAACAAAGCTTTACGGTTTATAACTCCAAAACACGGCAATCAAACATACCGTGTTTTACCAAAACAAAATGGCACGCGCAAAATTATACAGTGTTTAATAAACCAACATTTCTAGACACGCGCTCTGCGGTCATCCAATGGCAGCCCGCGTTTGGCTAGAGCTCAGCTATTAATGGTTATTAAAGATATCGCGTGATCGGGGGTCTGCGCGGGCGCGCGGGTTGGAGTTTGGAAGTAAGGGATGTAACGCGCCACACTTATGGCATTGCGGCCGTCTGTACGAATCGCTAAGGGCTAATTATATAGTTTAATGGTTTTATACGTTAAAAATGCGCGGATCTCGTAACAAGCTTCTGCTGAATTTGTGTCACAATAATGTGCAACACCATAACAATACATCGTCTGCAACAATGGTCTCTGAGTAGAGTTCAAACTTAAAAAAAAATTATGACAAACAGAGATCCTTATATCCCTGTGCAAATGAACGATACGATGAATTTACATCGGATCAAACTTTTATTTGTCGCATCCGCCCATTCACACCCTTTAGTGAATCGCAAGTAAATGACTGCATCTTGGAAAACTTGGGAGAAGATGTCAGTTACACTGAATTGCTACCAGTAGCTGAATCTAATAATCTAAAGCAAATGGTTCGGAACCATCATGCACCCAACTTGGACAGTTCACTACAAGATTATCATCTTCCAGGGACATCTTCAACTTCCCAAGAAACTCTGCCATCGACATCCTCAACTTATATAGTATAGATAGATACAGAGAGTAACGATAAAATTACAAACTTGCAAACAGTCACGCTTGAGTACTTCGAACCGGGTAATACTTTAATGGCTGCAGATGGGGTACATGCTGCAATCACAAAAAAAAAACTGAAAGCTCGTCGAGAAGTACACGATTTCAATGATTTTGTTCAGATCATAAAAAGTTCATGGAAGAATATTGAGGTCGATGTGTTAGAGAGAGAGCCCCATTAAATACCAACAACAGTTCAGCCATTGAACAAAACATGCACAGTGCAGGGGAAGAATCAAGGTATCACCTCTAACCAGGATATGGTTACCAAAGTTTTGGTTTTTTCAGATGCAATAGGCAGAAATTTTGGTTCATTACTTGGTAATTCACTATACTATTCTGTTGAAAATTACTGCATGCCTGGTGCTTCTCACGCACAGATTGAGAAGAAAAGTATAGAATTGTTAGAAATACTATAAATATGATGCTAAAAAAATATAAAAAATTAGCTAAAATTATAGAGAAAGGCTCAATTTCATCATCATTATCACAATTTTTCATCACCACGCTGGAAATAACATGGAGTGCTCGCAGTTATTATTATGAATTGATCATATGAAACAGTAAATCACTCAATAAAATTAAATATAACAAGTCTTACTTGAAAAGGTAAAACACTGTAATACTATATATAGTGTTTTGCCACAACAATTGCTACATAACTGAAGAACTTTGGCATGGCAAAACACTTTTTTGCTTATATTTCACTTACTATTTAAAATACTAAGGAAAATACTACATGGCTAGATAGGTATTTAAAATACTTTGAAAACTATACCAAAAAATATACTTTAGAGTTATAACGCAGACGAATAATCAAATAAAATCCAAAAAAGTTTAATTGATCCCTTTCTCAAAATGCATTTTTTTGGACTTACAGTGTATTGCCTTTGCACGGTAGTGCGCCCCGCGGTTACACCAGCGAGGTAATAGATGATGATTTATGTGTATCCAGCGCCTCATCTACGGCCATTCCAAATTTCATCAAAATTGGTGCAGCCGTTTGAGCGTGAAGAAGTAATAAATATACAAACACACTCGCAAACGCATAATAATAGGGGCTTAAAGTATGAAATTGCCGTTCTATTGTAATAGGTACTTCGAACTGACATAGAACCTTCATGGTTTGAGGTATTTGAGTGAAACTTTTTCACATGGTAACTATGAGGTTCTTCATTTAAAAAATGTGCAACATTCGATTATAGACTTTCAGTTGTTTTTTTTATTCATCGTTCAGCAAGAACGACATAACAACGAATACTTCGACAATTCGATTGATTTCTGAATATGAGTTCCGACGCGGAACTAACGCGGCAGAAACAGATCGCAATATCAATGTTGCGTTTGGAGAGGGGACTGCTAATGAGCGCACGGTGCGATTTTGGTTTAAACACTTGCGTGATAGAAACTTTGATTTGAAGAACGAACCACGTGGAAGACACATGTGAATAAAAAACAATTTTAAAGAGATGGTGGAAGCCGATCCGAGCCGAACTACACAGGAATTAGCGGCATGGTTTAACGTTACCTTACCAATAATATTAAAAAAAAATAGAAAAATGGGTGCCTCATGATTTGACTCATCTGCAGAAAGAAACGCGTATTGAAACTTGGGTTTGCCTTGTTGAATCGATGCAGAAATGAAGGAATATTGGATCGAATTGTGACATGTGATGAAAAGTGGATTCTTTACGATTACCGTAAGCGGAAAATGCAATGGCTGACCCCAGGTCAAACGCTGTCGACTAGGTATTTAGCATGTATACCCATCGATTTTGTTACGCAAAAATACAAAATTTAATCTGGCACTCATACTCGCTTATCAAGTGGTCACACTCGTAGTCATATAGTTGTAATTTTTGTTGTTTTTATTATTACTACAGTTTTTTTTCTGACAATTGACATTGACTCGCCCCGTTACTTGACCAAAAACGTGTCTGGCAAAACGTGAGTATTTAGACTTGTATGTTTTCTAATTTTGTAATGAAAGCAAATCAAACACTGATGTATGAGTATTTTTATTAGTTTCCGTGACAGTATCTCTCAAGGCCAGGTAAACAACGCGACCTAAGAATAAAAGCGTTAACCAAAGCACTTAAGTTAGAATATGGAACGAGCAAGAATAATAGCTGTTGGCGGTTGTTTACCGATGTCACCACACCAAGCCACCGCGCCGTGACGCACGGTTCCTGCACCGCACCGGCCGGCGACCGTTTGTCACTCGTCCCGGCAGGAATTACCTTGTGCCTCTCGCTGTGCCTCGGACACCTTGTATCTTGTATCTTTTCTATTTTACCTGAGCTTGTAGCAATCTGTGAATTATCAATGGTGAGTTTACCAAAGCACGCGAAAAATTAATGTACTGTGTTAATACAAGTATTTACAGTAAGTGAACGAACATGAAAGTATTAGGTATGTCGTCATTTGCTTCAATATCAAAAGTATGAACTGTATTATGAAGAATTCGTAGCGCTTGCCTAGTGTTTCTTATTTGGTCAATCGTTCGCTGCGGTAGTAAATGCCACTTATAGTGGTCACTTGGATGAGTGGCAATTCGACTGAGCTCTTTTGAGCTTCGGAGAGCACGTGAAGCAAATTCCCGCATAGCTAGCAACCACCCTTACGTAGAAAATCTACCCCTTAGCTCCTAGCAGTGTGATCCGGCAGTTGTCTTTGAGAGCTACTAATTCTAGGTTAGCCTGAACAACATATTCAACCCCATCATCACTTAACGTGAAATATTGGTCAAAGGCAAGCCTACTAACCGTCTTGCGTATTCAAAATACATTAGTCAGCATATAGAAAAGTCAAGAATAATACGAGTGGAGGTTCCCCGAGGTCTACCGGCCGGCTCGAGAGAACGATGCAGGGATGATGCAGCGACAGAATAAATCATAGACATAGACATAGACATAGACAGGCATTTATTTGTTTCATTAGCACACATACATTTACATTACACAAATTAATGAATGAGAAAGTACAAAAACAGAAGATACAAATACAAAAAATAGTCAGGATATATGACAAAATAACAATGAAATAAGAAAAAGGTAGATATAAAAAGTTTGATAATACATACAAGAACGTAGGTAGGTTCATACATGACTACTAGATAATGAATAAAAAAACAATAGAGGTATAATAATATAAATGGTATGCATCTATTTGTGTGCTACAGCAACAAAAAGGACTCGGCTCAGCATTATGCCTCACCACATTGCTAAAATGTAGCTAGGCGCTGGTATTCTGCCAAGACCTTCAGCCAAAAGACCCTGTGAGGATAGAAGGTGCAGAAATATTGTATGAAAGAAAATGTACATAATTATACAACAAAGCAAAGTCCAAAGTAAAAAGTATACATACATAGTACAGCAAAGTATGAAACGGAGTAACTATCATTATCTAACACAAGAAAGGCGCACAATAATTATTCGAACCAGACAACCCAGTTTTTTGTTTATCTAGTAAAAATGATTTATAACATTTTCTGAAAGAAAATTTAGATTTCAACAATCGAAGAGGTGGAGGTATGTTGTTCCAACACTTGGTTGCCTGGTATCGAAAGCTTCCCCTAAAAGCTACGGTTTTAAATCTGCTGTTATACAGCAAATTTCTCGTTGATCTCATGCTGTAGTTACTTTGAGTGTGATGCAGTTTAGAGTGGAGATATTTTGGTAACCCAGATGCCAAAATGCAGTGGACTAAGACGGCCAAATGTAAAGACCTTCGTGAGGCCATATTTAGAGTGGACGTTTTGTTAAGATATGGAGTGATATGTGTTCGTGGAGGAATATCATAGCAGAAACGACAGCAAGCGTTTTGTATCCTTTGGATAAGACGAGTAGTTTTCGCTGTTAAGCGCGGTCCATACACTAGATCTCCATAATTAAGTTTTGATAGAATTATTGACTCACACACCTTGATGCGGATTGCTTCCGATAGGTAATTTCTAATTTTGTATAATAGCTTCAATCTGAAGAAACAGCTTTTCACCAAATTTAGTATATGGTTTTCAAAACGAAGGGAACTATCAAATAGAATACCTAGATTTTTGGCTTCATTTACCTGATCTATACTTTGACCTAGTATATTTACGTCATAAGCATGTTTTTCAATGTCTGTGATCAAGCGCTTTGAGCCTAGCACCATGAATTTTGATTTAGACGGGTTTCAAATCAGGAACACCTTTAGCCAGGAACAGAGAAAATCAGTACCACGATGATAAAGTTAAGAGAACTTATATATGTTATTTTATTACTGACAATTAAACAATCCTTACTAATATTGTAACGCGAAAGGTTGTAAGTATGGGTGTAGGCATGTATGTTTGTTACTCTTTCACGCAAAAACTACTGAATAGATTTTAATGAAACTTTATAAAAATATAGCTTACACATCAGAATAACGTATATGTTATAATTTATAAAGGAATTGTGCGAACTGTCGTAAGTGTCAAGTAAGTAGGAAAAAATTGACGGCGAAAAAACAAAAATGTATAACGGATATGTTTATCTTAAATTGTCCTACAAAAAAGCCCGTACCAGCATATATTTATCTATTATGTGTAAGCCATTATCGCCAAAATAATGAACCATAAATACTATAAAAATTTATAGTTTATTTCTAGTGCATAATTGGTAGGAACAAATAGATCCTTATCAAACTAATATTAGGGGTTAAAGTATGAAATTGCCAAATTGTACTGAAAAATTGATATAAGTTTTTTCTTTAATGTAAATAACATATTTATTTAATTAAAATAATTACCATTATTATCTATACATTGCTGCCATCTAATAGTAAGGTCATTTATGCCTTTGCGATAAAACTCTGGTGATCTAGATTCGACAAACTGTGTGAAAGCATTTTGTACTGCCTCCTGGGAAGAAAACTCTTTGTCACGTATAAAATTGTCCAAATCACGAAAAATATGGCAGTCCTCTGGAGCAAGGTCTGGCGAATACGGAGGGTGACGAATGGTTTCTAATTGCAGTTCCTGTAAAGTTAAAACGTTTTCTCGTGCTATATGAGGTCTCGCGTTATCATGGAACAATAAAGGGTAAATACCCATGAATGCATGATGATGTAACAAAGTCAAATTTAAAATCATTTATTCAATTTTGGTGTCTACGAGGCTTTTATGAATTTCAATAACCATATTTTACTATTAACATATTATACTGTCGCCTGCAGCAATTTTTATAGGTCTTTCCTTTTTACAATATACAGGGATATTGGTTAATGTACCTATTCTTGCTAGGAGGTTGTAGGGGAGATTATTACCGATGAATTAGAACATAATGTCCCTAAGCAATACTTGACCATTTCTGAGGAAAAAAAAATCATTAGTTATAAAAACTATTATAACTAATACTGTACTGCTTTTTAAAAGAATTATTAAAATGTGTACATACTTACTAATATCAATTATTTTTAAATTGCGTTCATGAGGATATTTATAAGGATGTGACGTGTAGTTCGAGGTATTATTTGCAAAACAATATTGCTCTGTGGTATATTTGGTTAAAATGGAATATAATTTCTCCTCTCGTAAATTTGTAATTTTGCAAATCTGCAGAGCATGCTTTATTGCAAAAATAAAACTATTGAAAAGATTTTCACTATGGCCTGCATAGGGAACACTTTTTTGCTTAGTAAAATCAAAGCCTAAATGTTTACTACACTATGGTTAAATGCAGGTTTGTGTAGATATCTTCTTTATAGCTGTTTGATGGACATAATTTTTTTTGTAACACTTGCAGTTCGGCTAATCTTGTTTTGGTTGCTTCCCAAATTTGGTAAAATATAGTAGATGTGGCATTATAAGTGCGTTTATAGTGTAGCGTAGTATACTTCGAACAATGTACCGAAGAGAGCCGCGGAGCATCACTAGTTGTGATTTCAAACGGCCAATGTGGGTGCTCCATTCACATCTAAATTGCGTCCACGTGCAGACCTAGCAATTTTTCAAGGGTATTAAGTTAATCATATTTTTTTAATGAAATAAATTAATAATAGTACGTATCAGAATCGGTAGATCTTTCCTTTTTTATATAATATAGCACGTTTTTGAGATATTGAATGTAAGTAGGTTGTATTTAAACCAAATAAGATCGTAATGAGCTCAAGAAACTATTTGGTATAATGATGATCATCAATCATAATAATTATTTTTTAAATATTCGTAATAGTATGACGTCGTCGGCATAGCGGGTAACATGTCTAATTATTAATTTTTTTTGAATAAATTTACGGTGTTAGCGGTAATTTACGCCTGTGTTATCAAAAACAAACAAAGAAACATATTATTTATACATAAAACAATAGCTTAGTTCAAGACCTTTCCGGAAATGTGACTTTGACTGATAAGGATCCATAGGTTCGTTAGATATCACTGTTTTTTTTAATGGGCCCTATCTGCTTCACTTCGGACTGGACAGCCGTTAATCCTAACAAGAAATCAAAGGTCCTAAAATCGAGCCTCAGATTTCGATCGATACAGGATTCCACAGATTTCGACTGTGTCTCACTTTGAGAGGTACTGGCTATGCTTACTCTCTGCTTCCTATTTCTTAGGTATGGCTATCGTCATTAAAGGTAGAGCATTACCTGATATTATGCCTTTTTACAAGCAAATGTTGGCTCACGGTGTCAAAAGCCTTTTCTAAATCAATAAAAATGCCTGTACTCTTTTTTTTGTTCAATGTTGTGCTTATTGTTGTTTTATTTATTCCGGATTGTTTAGCCTTTGACCACTATCTCACCTGATGGTAAGTGATGATGTGGTCGAAGATGTTGTTCAGGCTAACCTAGAATTACTATTATCAATGCTTGCTGACAGTGTATTACTTTTGCATCAAAACCCGTATTTCCTTTCAAAAAAGAAATCAATAAAATATTAATATTTTTCTAATCAGTTGTCTAATAATCTTTTCGAGAATTTTCGATAGAACTGGTAACACAGAGATCGATTTGTAATTGCCAGGATCTGATTTTGGTTCTGATTTATAGACCTTTGGTTATCTTTAGTGTATATCATAAAAGTATACTCTTATTGATCCATGTCTTTTTGACTAGTGTTACAATACCTTCTTTTGTGATATAGTTGCCTGCGTATGAGCCTAATAACGGCAAAATAACTATATAGTCAATTCTGAAAAAATACTCTATATAAACAAATTTATAATTATGTAATGTAATCCGCTGAGCATGTGTTACTGAAAAAAAAAAGAAATTATATGCGTCATCATAAACAAGTTTAAAGGTACTTGTAAAATTAGTCTTGTTTGTAGTACAACGTAAGTTGAACTGAAGGTTTCGCTCCATCTCCATACCATGGCTCAACGAGAGTTTTTTTTTATTTATGAGTTATTGTCATGTTAGCTCAGCCGGTCAGAGCATACCCCGGCTATAGGGGTGGATGACGCGGGTTCGAATCCCGCACATGGCTATAATTTTTCCTCTCGTTAATTTGTAATTTTCTAACATATTGAAACTCCAATATAATTTATTTTGAATTTATTTGAATTATTATTCAAATCATAATAATTTATATCAAATTATATTAATTATTATTAGGATTATTTAAATAGTCGTATCTTCAAAATAAGTTAGAACTGTCCAGTGTCTCATTCATAAACAACTTTTTAGGCAACATGTTCTGCGTGGCCTAGCATATTTATGGCTTACATTAATATATTTTCTGAAGCGCTCGTAGCGATGTTTGCTTAGCTGTTCTTAACCGATCAGCAAAGTCCGCCGCGGTCATAAGTTGTAAAGGTGATCGCCAGTGACATTACTACTGAGCACTTCCGTGCTTTGGTCTTAGGATGGCAGTCGTTATAGCATGGTGGTAGGGTATTTTGCGAATGCCCGCCTGGCTAGCTACCACCCTCAAGTAGAAAATCTGTCGCCTAGCAACTAACGGTGTGTTCCGGCTGTCCTTGAGAGCCAGTAATTCTAGGTTAGCCTGAACAACATCTTAGACCACATCATCACTTAGCATCAGGTGAGATAGTGGTCAAAGATTAACTGTCAAGAATAAAAAATAATAAAAAAAAAAATTGGTTGCTCTTATTAGTTTAGTATATGCATAAATTAATATTATGATATTATTTGTTGCAGACATAGCACTCACGCTCGGATGGTCATAAGTGGTGCAAATGCCGTGTACATCGTAGGCACGTTCAAACATCTGGGAACCGATGCTGATTTTAAAGTAAGCATAAAATAATGTTGTCTTAGGTTTTCGCGATTATTACACATAGTAATTAAACAACTTTAATAATTTTCTTAATATCTCATGTGACAAATACTACCAATTAGTCACCCCGTGACCACGATCACTGCAAAGTGTTTGAAACGTCGGGACAAAAATAATGATAAATATACGCGATTTAAACCGTTTAAAGTTGTTTAATTACTAAGCATAAAATACCTAATATATCTCCCTAACAGGACTAACTTCAGAAAATTATTTGATAAAAACTGAATACCACCAAACCCACAAAACTGGTGTTCAGTTTTCGCTCTGCTGATCTTCAATCCGAGATATTTTCCCACCATTTCCCCGGCTTGCTTTTAGATATATATTATACAAAATGCGTAAACAAGCGTGCATTAATGTCTCAAAATATCGTTTTCAAACCTTTCTTTATTTAGTTAACATTAGTAGACCACTAAGTTTTAATATATTTAAAACCAGGCCTCCCAAATCTGCGTGGAAAAGTGATTTCTATATGCGAGAGTGGTAATAGTATTTTTGTAAATTGGAACCTTTATGACAGTTCTAAACAAATATTGTAACTTTAGCTTTTTATGTAAATGAACACCGAACAACTATAACTACAATTTCCCTCGATGGAGATTCGGTTCATCGGTTTTAGTGCAAATAAGTAATTAGCAAACGGAGATATAAACTCACATACAATAATTAATAGTTCCTTGTTATGCCGAGCTGCAAAGTCGTTATTTGGCGCTAGTTCTTGTATTAAAACCTGAGGAAGTGAAGGGTACTTGGATTGACCCAGAATCAAAGCGAATGGTTCAAAATATAGAATCCTGAGTGTACCGAAGGTTTTCAAGGTTCGAGACGCAAAATAACTTTGCGGCTGAGTGCAACACAGAATTTTTCACCTCATTCCAGCATAGTAAATTTGGGTTAATTTATAGTAAAAATTAAAAGTAAAATTACTGAAATTGGTAATTTTAAAGTCAATTAATTTTTCTGTAACTTTTATAGAGGTTCAAATTTCAAAAACGTTTTCCTCGCTAGCGGATAAAAATACTTTTCCACACGCAATTTTCAAATGATAAAGAACCTTTCCGAGGTTGTGAAGTGAAAAATTCTTTATCAACATAAAGATACAGATACGTTTATTTGCTAACATAAACATGTGTGTACAATTGAAGATCTTAAACCATAAGTTGTGGTGTGTGTGTGTGGTGACACGAATTGAGAGCCGATTTGACCCATTATATTTGCTTACTTTATAATTTATATTATATATATACGTACTGTTAATTTACAGAATTGAAGCAGGTATATAGACTTATATTTTTAAACAATAATGTACATGTCAGAAAATAAAAAAACTGTCAGAAAATCATTAAAAATTCAAATATTAAGCAGAGTATGTCAAAATGTATCCTGTAGGAAGTTATTTATTCTATAGTAGCACTTCGTAGTCAGTTTCTTTTTAAATGAGTTTGCATTAAGCTCTTATTTACTTTGTGGTATCTAATACTGTTTCAACCCAAAAACACTATTCCTGAAGAGTCGTGTCTTACATGAAATAATAATAACTATTTCTTCTTCCTAGCTATACCTGACCAGCAACGTGACCCAGGCGGACTTCAATATGGGCTACACGATGACGGGCACCTTGGAGCGAGGCAGCAGGTCTACCAACAACTTTCAAGTGACACACTTCGCAGTGTTGCGTCGGTGCGATCACGACGCACATCATCTCAAAACTTCATAAACTTTTATTTTTGCTTGAAAACGAAAACAATTCACAAGTTACCACCGTCTCAAAATATACTGGCAAAAGTTTTGTACGAATTCTAAACACAGCATTATTATGCTTAGATAACGCTGTCATATTGCTGAACTTATGGTGCAGTTCAAGTCATTAGTATATTTAAGTCAGATAACTTGATTTGAACATATAACTATTAGCAAACAACAAAATACTAGACCAGCAAATTTTAACGAAAGGAGATACAGAGCACACGACCGTGCTCTCCAAAATAAAAAAAAATACTTCATTAAATTCAATATCCCTAAATAATTAAAGTTTTGGAGTTCTAGACTTTTTGCATAATATTACAGATTTTTTTCATTCGTTTTACATCAACTTTCGCTCTCTAAAAAGAGATTAAAATATGTAAATTAAATTTTGATATTATCGAATGATCTCAAGTTAGTTGGCTAGTCTTATTTTTAAGGTATTTATATTGCCAAGCGATATTAATTGTGATGAAGTGTAGACGTTCATAACATAAGTTATTTCATATTGTAAATTATTTTTGCAATAGCATTGTATTTGCTCTAATTTACAAAGTAGTGTAAATATAATTTTAGCTAAATTGTAGATAAACGACAGTCGCTTTTCTAAATGTAAATTTTTAGATAATAGATGTAGAAATAATTATTTTTATATTTACTTATGTTTAATGTAGTCACACTTAGGTTAATGATAACTGTAGTTTCTTCTTTCTCGACATAAGTAGGACTTTGTATTTTGTAGGAAATTAGTTAGGCAGGCCTTTCGCTTTTATTGTTGTATATTAAAAAAAGATGCGAGAAAATTCATTGAACATCATGCCGAGCTAATGATTAGGGTTATATACATCTAGTATATAAGATCTGGAGTCATGCGTACCTGCTACAACGTTTCAGAAAACAAGCTTAAATATTGCAGCTTTCAGAAGCATTAAGTATTGTATTAATACTAGGTATTGGTATAGAATCAAATCTCCGAAATATTTGTTAAGTGGATGTGAATTCATTTTAAAATGGCTGTGAGCAATATTCTGCCGTATAGCTTCTTCACGGTTCGGTGGTCAAAATAATAATGTATGGAACCATCGTTTGTTATACCTAGCACATCTATCGATCGGGTGACCGCGCTTGCTGCCCTATACTCGTGCGGAAAAATTGTTTGCTGTAAGATATTACAATATCTCCTCCACCCCTCCGATAGGAGGAGTTATTTGTTTTCGTGTACGTCGTAACTCTTCCTAGACAATGAAAACAAAATATTTTGATTAGTTTTTATCGTGGTATACTTTTGTATATAATTTTATATAATTTTGTAATATCTACAAGGTTACATATATCTTTTTATATATATTATTTGAAGGGCCGGCAGAGGTGACTGAATAGTCATGTTTCACCAGATATGTCTCGATCTCACGTAATACAGAGCAAGCCAATTGCTACTAACTACTTAACAGGCTCGTGCCTGGTTCTCTAGTGATTCCAAACTGCTAAGTACCTACTGAAAATGTAACAAGACAAATTCAATATGGTTACTTTGGATTTGTTGACCGTCCGTACCTAATTTGTATTCTTTTTGTAATTTTCAATATGTACGACGGAAGAAACCTTATTTTTACCTTTTGGAGAACGTAGGAACTGTTACAATGTGCATATAAGTAGTAAATGATTTTGCGGGAAGATATACCAGGGAGTCTATGACGAACACTTTCCATGTTTTTGTAAGAAAGCAGATTTGCTTTAGTAAAGTTTCAGCTAATGAATACAAGCAAAATTATGACTTTATAGTTTCTTTACAAAGCTAAGGCTACTCCAGCATTTTAATTGTTCTTGATACGTGTCGCTGAGAACTAAGATATTATAAGACTTGTATCTATAAATATATAGGGATGGGACATACAAAACACTTTTTAGACTATCAATTTTAGAAGCGGTGTCAATTTTAGATTTCTAGTTGTCATTCTATGTCAGTCACCGCAAAACTGGCTAACTTCAACTAAAAAGTGTTTCACGTGTATCCAGTTTTAGTAAGCCATAAGATTAAGGAGTTTAAATGTAAATGGTGGAAAATAAAACGTCCAGTATCGCACTCCCTCCAGTGTTTATACACGTCATTTTTGTACAAAGTTGTGTGTATTTTATGGCTCCTATTTGGCTATATTTACTAGTATACATTAATTGTACCTAATTAACATTGATGTAACGATGAATATTTTTTGCTTTGATTATTTTAACTATATGACGTAGTTTCTAGAGTATTTTGTGAATACCTCATTTTCTGTTATATTTATATAAAAATAATATGCCTTGTATCTATTCCAAATTCAGTATCTAAAATAACTTGTTTTAAGACTCCGTTACACGCGCGGGGCCCAAGACTGCCCGAGGTAAAAGTATTTGCTTGTTATCTCAAACATTAAGACCTCGAATCTCATCTACTTCAATAGCTGTCCCTTATATTCTGACATATTTGTCGGTTACTCGGAAAGAACGACAATACACGAGTTTGTTTTTTTTCAACATGTTAGGCATTCTAGAGCTCTCTTATTTCCTACGTTATGAATAGAAAAAGTGATTATTCGATCACTGCATGTAAATATTTTATTTCTATAATATTTTATAAAAGTAATCCTTATTTTAAAAAGGGGCACTTTGGTGCTCCGGGGCATACCTGATAAATAAGGGCGCGTGTAACGGAGTGTTGAAGATTGTCTTCTAAACTATCGCTTAATAGACCTATTAGTAGGTAACTATTAGGATAATTAAAATAAACTTATGTCCGCAGCAATATCACACATATGGGATATTAGAAAACGACGAACGAAAAAAAAAACAAATCACTTATCTGAATGAATAACTTAGTTTTTGATTTATGTTTCTCATATTGATATAAAACTTATATCCTTCTCACTACACAGTCTAATACAAAATGGTGTCTCTCAAAGCTTTTCTGAGCAAATCGCGTACTACTAGGTATGGTAAAAACTACCTAAAGCCTTGGAATAATTGTTGTCTTCTCCACGGTATCCACTAATCAAAACAGTCAGCCATCATCCAACTAATTTCATCCCAGCCCTTAGAAATGTTTCACCGCATACATACTAATGCCACCTCGGAATGTTAAGGAGTAACTGTACTTGTACATAAACATGCAAATCGCGCTACAAATCCCTGTGGGGCACAAGTCACCAATGTTTGATACAAGTGCAAATACAGTAAGGACGTTTGGCCATTTTATTATTATATTCGTACTTGACAATCACAAAGTTGAATAATGAGTACTTCATAACTTTTATTTAGTTCTTCTTTATTAAAAAGTATAATAATAGAGTAAACTAATTGTCTTCTGATATCTGTATCAGCCGGATGGTCCATACTGAACACAGCCTCCCCTTTTTTGAGTTTGCCATAATCCCCACGCTTGGTAGGCGTCTTGGGGATCGCAGTGTGAGATATCAGTTCCTCAGAAAGTGCTTCTGCCCACCTTCCGGTGTGTTATCCTTAGTCGCCTCCTACGACACCCATGGGTAGAAATGGGGAGGTGTCTTTCTAGCTTGTCCCCCTACGGGTCATACTTCAGATGTAAATATAGGTATTCCTCAAAATAATATAATACTTAGCAACATATATAATTCTTTAAATCGAACTCGTCCATCTTATATGCTATGTAAGCTCGAACTTGTGTGATGTTTAGAGTGATTGAAATCTAAAAAACCTCTCCACACTGCAACTGTTTTGTACTGTCACCCTCGTCAAGTATTGGTAGCACGACCCCTTTCGCTTAAGGTTGGCGTCCACCTCTAAAGATCACAAAGCGCCTTTGAAATACTGATTGCCTCAATCATATCCCTTTGTATACTAATGATAATCAAACAATTCGAAAGAGAACTCGAAAGCGTCTCGAAAACTGAATCACTTACTACAGAACTATTTCAATTGTATGATTATAAAGTGCATAGAGATTATCTCATGTGAAATAATTTTCTGTAGGTTTTTATAGACTTTCGTATTAGTTTATTAACCCAATTTATTTGTTATAAGTATTTTGATGTGTATCAAATCTCATACAAGGCTTATATTTGGTTTAGAGCTGCCGTTCGCGTTGCAGTGGTAAGAATCCATCTTGAAAAGATATATCTTATTTTAACGCTCAGTTAGGAAGCTATTTTTAGTCTCCCTCTTAAATAACTACGCACAATTTCTGATATTTTTAATACTGCCTATCTACTTTTTATTTCGAATTACTATATACCTACTTTTTAATTTATATTTTCGTATCAGGAAAGTGTCATAATTTCAATATTGTTGCATACCTATTAATCTAAATAATATTCCAAACAAGTGTTAACGTAATGCAAGTGCCAAAAACAATTTAGGGAGCTTTTATGTATAGGTAATTTTATTAATGTACTACCTACTATTGTAAATAAAATGTGCTTCTTATTCTACATGTTGTCTTTCGTACATCGAGATGGCTCTTCAAATAAATAGAATGAACAAATGCAGTATTTTTTTCCTTACTACTCTAACCAGACTAAAAATACCAGAACAAAAAACATATTATTTTTTAAGGAACAGGTAAAAACATCACAAGGACCGAAGTAAAATTCGGTAAAATTGTCGGCTCTCCAATTATTTAATTACTCATATTGCAATCCAAACGAAATAGATATTAATCTCATTTCATAAGCTATTGCATAAATAGTAACAAAATACCTCGGAAGTAGCGTACGAATATGACATTAGATCCCCCGTGGCTGAGCTGTGGTGACCAAACGCGGAAGTGTGCGCTACTGGGCCTCCAGTGTATAACAGCGTATAACGGATACCACCGCCTATTGTTGCTCAGTCGTTATCCACTATTCACGCATCATGTATCAAGACAAAGTTGTCATAATCACCGGTGCCAGTTCAGGAATTGGAGCTGCTTGCGCTTTACTATTCGCTAAATCTTCTGCCTACCTATCTTTGATCGGACGTAATACCGATAATTTGAAAAAGATTGCTCGTCATTGCGAAGACATCAGCCGAAAAAAACCTCTTATAATAACCGCTGATATAAGCTTAGACGAAGACGTAGAGAGGATGATATCTGAAACAGTGAAACACTTCAACAGAATTGATGTTCTCATTAACAATGCTGGCGTTTCTTCAATGCTTAGGACAGAGTCAAAAACGACAGCATTCGATCGCGTAATAGCCACGAACTTACGAGGGACCTATCTTGTTACAAATCAAGCTATGCCGCATTTGATAAAAACGAAAGGAAATATTGTTAATATCTCTAGTATTCTTTCGAACAAACCGCTACCGATTATGACTCCCTATTGCATGACCAAGGCAGCGATCGATATGTTTACGAAATGTATAGCGTTAGAATTTGGACCCCATGGAGTTCGAGTCAACGCTGTCAACCCAGGACCGATCAAAACAGAGTTCTTCAAAAGAAGCGGCATGAGTCAAGAAGAAGCTGACAAAATGTTCTCAATTATTGAAGTTACGTCACCTATTAAGAAATTAACTACAAGCGAAGATGTTGCAGAGCTAGTGGTGTTTTTAGCTAGTGAAAAAGCGAGCTGTATCACTGGATGTTGTTACGTCATCGACTGCGGCTTAATGTTGGGTGACGCAAGTAGCTCTTAATAAAATGTTACTAACTTTCTGGAATATATATTCATGGAATATGTATTCGCATAATGACAGCATAAAGGAAAACTTGTTTAATTAACGCCGCCCTAATCCCGCATCTTTGTTTTGTCTATACCAAAATTTGCCAAATATTCTAATCATAACTCTGATAACTTCTCCGAGGACGGCTAATTTCTCCATGACACTCAACCAAACAAAGACGTGGAAAGATTAAAATGTGTCAAGGGTGTTCACACAGAATTAAAGCAGCAAACAAAGGGTTCGTGGACTTAACACTGATAAAGGCCGCGAGATGTTTCCCGGAGCATTGACGGCGTCGTTTAGATATCGTGCACAAATCTGACAATTACCTAGTATTTTCTTCTAAATATCTGTTCTTTCCTGTTGGTAATTGCGGCAATACATTTGGTTATCTGGCAGCGGTAATCCTTCCCCAGGTGGGCCAGTAATGCCGTGTTATCTTGCGTTAATTTCCCGCGTATAAACGTCCTGCAAATTGATTGTTATGTGTTTTTTATTTGAGCGCAATGTTTTTTCTGTCTAGTTATCCGACTGAATATTTTAGTTACTTATGAGAGCATGAAATGAAGGAAGAATATTTTGTATTCCCATATTATTCTCGTATTAAATTACGCGTGCAAGAACAGCAAGATTACCCAAGTCGTTCATAACTCAGTGGTTGAATTACAGGCACAGCTACGTTATACGTTCAGGCGCCTCGTTGTAATTAATCTGCGCTCGGATTCCTAGGCCACGGCGACTTTAAAGGGTTGTATCGCAGAATATCCTCGTTAGTCGTAAACGTTGCCGCGATTAATATAATTCCGTAATTTATAGGCGACGAGCGTTTCCTCGGTTCCTTGTTATTGGGCCAAACCGCGGATTTCAATTACGTTGCGCCTCTCAAACAGATATTGCTTTTACACTTCTGTTTAATGCTTGTTACTTTGTCAATGAGTGTAATTATTGTTCTTTGCAATGTGTATTTATTGTTTGGTGAGTAAAGCTTACATTTGTTTGAAACGTTTTATACTTACGATCTTAAATGTTCATCTTACGGTGTTCGCCTAATTTATTTGACTGGAAAGTACAATTTTATATCGATATAAGAATCGTACCGTATTTTCCATTTTGAGACACATATAAAAATATCGTATATTATAGCATTTTGTTATCTATTTTTTAGGTTTGCTGGGAGCAGACAATAATCTCTTCCGCATAATGGTAATTAATTCTCTCCTCTAAATTCCATTCTTCAAGAAAACTTTAAGTTACAAACAAAAAGATAGAAACTGAGAGTAATCAAATAAAACGTAGCTTTACCTTAGATTACGACACGTAGCAATGCAAGTAGACATCCATTAGAAGTAAGTACTTGCATTAACACCTAAGGATAAGTTAAGACTCTATTGCACCAGCGTGGCGGCGGCACGTAGAGTCGTAGCATTGGTAGAGTTAAAGCAGTCGAAGTATATACACTGCAATATTTGTAGACGTCTCTACGTGTTCGGGTCTTGTTTATGTTTATGACGGTATTAACTTAGACATCGTGCTGTTTCATCCTTATACAATAGAGCGCCCTTATCGAAAATATACTCGGATATTGCTAGCTATGTATTGAGCTAAAAGTTAAATGTCAGCAATACAATTGTAATATTTTTAGATGGAAGTAATTTGCTTTCAAATATATACGTATTATATATTTTTATATATTGATAGGACTAGCAGAAGTCAGCCCTGAGAGGTTGTTAGGGTTATTGGTAAAATGCTAACCACTTCTTAGGGTTGACTTCTGCTAATACTAAGAAACATTTTGAAATGTTTTTTTTATTTTGATAAAAGCCAAGAGCGCCCACGGCAACACTGGACCCCGCCGTGTTCCCTTTGAATATATACATCGAGTAGAGTAATAAAAATATGAAATATTTTTTACGTTAAAGGCACAAGAGACTTTTGACATCAAGTGGTCCTCGTGCTTATATAGTCAAAAACATATTAAAAAAACACAAGAGGAAATTAAATAAATAAAAATTTTTTCCAAATTTTTTTTATCTCATAATGTTTCTTAAGACTTGCAGAAGTCAACCCTAAGAGGTTGTTAGCATTTTACCAATAACACTGTATAGGTGCATAATGTCTCGCCTATATTCACCGAACGTGACCAAACACCCACGCTTCGCCAGGCATATTTTAGTCACATGTAATAATACTTTTACCATATACTGAGCACAGTTTCAGACACCATCTGCTACTGAAAATTTCTTTGTCAAAAAAATCCAATAACTTTTCAAATCCGGGGATCGAACCCAGGGCCTCAAAACTCCAAAAGCAACAGTGAGGTGCTTTGACAAGCACACTAATATGGCGTCTTTCACTCTGCTATAAGTATTTGAAATATTAGAACCTTTATATAGTTCGGTTGCATTTCATGAAAACGAAACCTTTCCTGTGTTTTCTATTATATAGACAACATTTTCTCCTGATCAAAACAAAGTATACTTAACGGAGATTGCACTGACCCATTTCAAAATAGCCCGCTTACCAGTTTGTTGACATAACAGCTGATGAGCTTAGCAAATAGCAACAATTCACAACAATGGCCCCGTGAGATGAGAAAATGAGAGGCTGCAGTAGGTCGCATTATTAGACATCTCCTTTTCAGGGCACGTCGCACTGTCCTATTTGCTGACAGTAATCTTGAAGACTTGCCAGCGCCGACCTCCCGAAATATATTGGAACTCCAGACCCTAGAGACCGAGCGCTGCGGACTCTTGGTGATCATTCCTTGTTTTGTCACGACGGTGAAGCTAAAACAAACCTTAGTATGGAGATCTTACAGTTGAAATTTCATCTCATCGGTGAATGTTTATTTTGATAGGAAAGGGCTGGGCAATCGAAAGACGTCTATTTACGGGGCCAGCGGATCACTTTACTTGTAATTTGTATTGCGCGTGCCGGGAATTTCTTCATAAGCGGGGAAAATCAACACATCCTTATTGGATGATTAACTAAGTGCCCTTACAGCTGTTAGGGATATATTCGTGTAAATAGATGAACTCTTGTGATAATAATGTTTAATTTGGCAAGTTCATATTTTTTTCAGAACATCTCAAGAATTGCAATTTTCTTTTTATGCCTGATAGGTTAGCCTTTGACCACTATCTCACCTGATGGTAAGTGATGATGTGGTCGAAGATGTTGTTCAGGCTAACCTAGAAGTACTGGCTCTCAAGGACAGCTGCCGGAACACACCGTTAGGTGCTTGGCGACAGTTTTCCTACTTGAGGGTGGTAGCTAGCCATGCGGGCATTCGCAAAATGCCCTACCAGCATGCTATAACGACTGCCATCCTAAGACAACAACCGGGACCGACGGCTTAACGTGCCCTCCGAAGCACGGAAGCGCTCAGTAATAATGTCACTAGCGGTCACCCATCCAACTCATGACCGCGCGCGACGTTGCTTAACTTTGCTGATTGGTTGAGAACAGCTAAGTAAACTTCGCTACGAGCGCTTCAAAAAAGCAATTTATATAAAACACTTTTTTTATACCAAAGGTACTAAAATTTCTTTTTTTCTTTTTGGGGACAATTATAACAGAATACGTTCTCGTAGTAAAATTACGTTGTTTATATTTTGTGCCATGAAAATATACGGAATGGGCAGTCCGTACCTATCTTTATGCTCGAGACCTTCAAAGCTCCGTGGCCGTGGTGCCCTGAAATCGTGCGGCAATAAAAAAGATCGCACGCAATCATATTTTATCGGGAAAGCTATTTTTCGCAGGCGGATACCGCGCCTTCCGCTGCGTTTATGGGAAGTGCCTCAATTTCCGCGCTGCTACATAAAACAACTTCTTAACAATAATAACTGATTTTATCTTCTATACTTTCTAAGAGTTATAGCGATGTGCCTATTTGTCATTATTACCCTTGAATCATGGTTACTTTTGACGCACTTGGGTACTTCTAGCGTTCATAAGTGCCTAGTTTTTTAATTACATCAACGAAATGACTTATGGTACTTACATTAATGAGTGAGTACTAGTGATTTTTATACCTGAATGGTGACAAAAAGTTTCCTTCTACAGCGATTGCTTAGAGCAATAGTTTGTACTTGTAATGTTATGCTGAAGGTTTTAAACGGTCTGAAATTTTGCTTCTTGGATCAGTGACACCTATAGCTCATTTTACCTACTGCTACGAGTTTTTTCAACTAATACCTGCATTCATTATACATTATATAAGTATAGGTATTGTTTAGAGTTTTTATAAACGGCGGTATGCCTTTATTAACAAAATACTACGAAATACATACAACACTACAACTACATACTACAATAATTTTTGATTTTTGTAGCAATGATGGCCGAACGGTAACAGCTATGGACTGCCGCGCCGCAGTACCCTGGTTCGATCCCCACCGCCGGCTTGAGCTTCACCGCATGGTGGAAGGGCATTTTGCGATTGCCCGCCTGGCTAGCTACCACCCTCAAGTAGAAAATCTGTCACCAAGCACCTAACGGTGTGTTCCGGCAGTAGTCCTTGAGAGCCAGTGAAATTACAGGCACATGAGACTTAGCAACTATGTTTCAAGGTGACGGGCGCAGTGCAATTCGTGACTTGTGATGAAATGCATCTGTTATAGGCAGAGGTTAGTCCGCTGAACATCAGGTGGGCTTCGAGCTTGTTAGGTCACAATAACATAAAAAAATGATTAAACCGGTTGTAAGTTGATGCCATACTTGAGTAGCAACAGCTTAGTTCAGTATTTTTTTTTATCTCAGATAGGTTACCCTTTCACCACTATCTCACCTGATGATAAGCGATGATGTGGTCGGAGATGTTGTTCAAGCTAACCTAGAAGTTAGAAGCAATCCAATATGTGGGAGTGTACTATAGTATACTCCCAGTACTACTCCCACTAGTATAAAGTACATATAATTATATGTACGTTATACCACTAGTATAAAGAACATATAATTATACATGGAACTAATAAGGTAAAAAGAAAATACCTAAGAAATCTGTATACTAAATTTCATTAAAATCTATCTACACATTGCAGAGATGAGTGGTAAAATTTTCGCAATTATAATATCATTTTAATGATAAGTAATTCATTTATGTATTCATGTTCATTATATAAAGAAACAACAAATCTACCATGAAACCTTAGCTTGAACTTGGTACAAGAAAAAAACTCAAAAGAAAATCCAGAAAGCATTCTGGTCTATCGACACCTGTATCAAAGTAACAAACTGTCCTCAGTTCTCGCGTCATAAAAACATTTCTTTATTTCCCCAAACGAGTGTTCCCTTTTTATGTTTCACAAGCAGGTGGCAATATCGACGCAATACGATACACTTGTTACGCCCACAAGGAAAACAGGCTTCGTTAAATATCACTAAATAACCAAGAAAATACACTAAAAGTGCGGAGAGATACACGCCACACTAATGATAACATAATTACCGTTAGTACATTTCGTTCGTAACTGAATAATATATTAGGCTTTGCTTCTACAGTTATTATTTCCGTATTAAGAGTGCTCAACACGCATAGGATCTTATTCATAATTCATTGGGAATTTGGATAGTCGTTAACGTAAATCGATACTTTACTGACTCGAAATTATGTAGCGTGTATTTATCGAAATTAAACTTGTCTTGATTGAAATAGTTCCATGTTAGACGACGATCTAGATATGTTAAGTTGGCGTGTAGGTTAGGGGGAATTGTTTCGTAGTAGTATTTAAGTAGGCACTTTACTAAAATTTACCTCCAGATGTCGTTTAACTTTATTGGTGAAACAAATTTTATCAAATTTGTGTGAAGTGATGAAGTTCCTTTGAGGAAAATGTCTAGATGAAATAGTTCTGTACGGTGTGCAATCCATGTAAGTAAAGTTGTCTGCGCGGTACTGCAGTCGTTCGACACCCGTGGTATATGATGTTTTACCTCAATGCCCGTAATTTCATTGGCATCTTCACTGCTGCTTGCTGGCTGAATACATGGACGCAGTGGACCATTGCATATGACGTATGCCTCATCAGGAACAATATCACCAAGTGCAACAATCTACTTTTATATGTTGACGTTGCGACAGATTGATGAGGAATCTATTCGTCAATCTATGCAAAAAAAATAACCTATTATTTATCTGTGACATATACTTACATACATCTAATGGTAAAGATAAAAAAAGATCGCAGACTGTTTGTACCTCTAAAATTACAAAGTAGAAACCTTTCAAGAATGCTGAACAGAACCAAAATTAATTAAAACATACCTTGTTTACGATTTAAAAAAAATATAATTGTATTACCTTTTACTGGATCATGTTCATCATCATCCCACGTTGACGTTCTTTTTTTCTTCGATTTTATTTTCGTTCTCTTCTTATTTGGAAATAAGCACTATTTAGATTTTAGCATTAGTTTTTCAGTGATACTCAATAATATATTATCGTGTATTTCCGATAACCACGGCGTCGTTATGAAGATGCATTTGAAACTTTTACCTAAATTTCGCCTTTAACTGAAATAGTGTTCCCTAATATCCCTTTACCACGGCCACCCGGTAACATCAACTATGGCCGATGACAACCTTAATTTTTTTCTAGTAAATGTCCTAGGTATTATATTCCTATGTATAGGTACACGTATTCACCGATAATTCTTCAACGCTAAAACTCCTCTTTAAAGCTACCTGACAACCCGTATCTATATTCGACAGAGAGCGAGTCCTCGCTCCACGGAAGTATCCCGTTTATCAAACAAGTATTGCTGCGAATCTCGAAGTACGTGCAGGTAACATGTTTACAGTATCAGGAACGTGTCGTAGCCGTCGGAGCACGTCCCGGGCCAATTACACGAATTTTAGAGCAAGCAATAATTCAATCAATGGAGGCTTACCGATTATGTTTACCAACAAGGAGGGTGTTGTGGAAGTGCGGCGACGAGCGCCGACGGTAACGACCCTTTTCTACATAGTAGGCAACAAAGAAGGTAGGTGTATTTTGATAGACAATATTAAACTTTCCGCAAAGTAATTATGATTTAACAAAAAATATTTTGGAAATGAATTATAGCAGATTGGGTTTAACCTGTAAAGGTATAAGTTGGTAGCCGACTGTACATAGCAGCAGCAGACGACATGTCGTCGCTTTATGTCGTCACGACACGTCGTTGCGTCATGTCGCTGCAGCCATGATTTCGAACCCGACTGCAGACGGAAACAGCAGATGGCAACCAGTTGGTTTTGAGTGCTCTGTCAAACAAGATGTCTGACGTGTTCGAGAATAGTGATCGCATTTTTTATTCTTTTATTAAAAGAGGAAGAAGACGATGATGACTAGTTTCTATTATACTGAAAAAAACGAAAAGCCACACGTCCTATGCTTAAATACAGAGCAAGCGAGGGAACTTATTCAATACTAATCAAAAACCATTTGAAAAGCGATTTGAAAGAAATCCATTTTGAAAAGAAATACGCTTAACGTGTCTTTGCTCCGGGGCGTCAGCGGCACTACTGATCTGTGGTCGGATGACACTGCCGTCTGCCGCTCGACGACGCGTCGCTAGCTTCATGTCGCTAACTACGGAAGGAATTTCATAGAAATACGTAGAGACCAGTAGTGTCGCTGCGACACGTCGTTTGCTGCAGCTTCATGTCGTCCGCTACCAACTTGTACCTTAAATGTGTATTGTTTAAGTTCCTCCTCAGTAACTCCTAAAATACATTACGCTACAGTAAATCCATTATTTTTATGGGCCTTATTATAGGTTGGGCATTATTACCCTTCAGTACCTTATACATACTGTAAAAACAAAAACTTTGCTTATCATGGATCACTCATAATAAGAGAAAAACATGTTTGAAAACATCGTGCTGCTAGTCTGTGATAAAAACTAGCTCGTATTAGACGTTAGTGCGAATTTTCCGACATGATAAGGTGCCTTTTCTCCCTGATTACTATTGGTTTTTGTATACATTATGGAGAATGCCGAGACGAAGACAAAATATTGAAATGTAGGTAATTGTCCGTGATTAAAGTAATATCAAATTTCTCCTGAGATCTTATGAGAATTTCTTGGAAGCAATAAGTGTCAAAACAGTGTTATTAATTGAATTAATTATTGCCGAAGAACTTGCCGACTCTGTTGAAATATACACATGTATTTGTATACACTTTATTTCTTCAATTTTCAAAAGAAGAAAAATTCAATTTCCTTAATTTTTTGTGTAGCTTTCGCTGTACAAATTTTTACGGTTATTATACGTACCTTATTACTTATATAACGAATATTGATTTGTACCGGGATCAGTGTTGGATTTCGTAGTATAATTATACTATATATTTGTGCCATTATTTCATGGTGGGTAGTATGTAGTATCGTTAAGTCACTGTACTACGCTAAAATACCATAATTTTATATTCAGGTCAACCGACTTGTATAATAGCCATAGTCGAGTCTTATTTACTTTTTAATAAATACAAAAAATAATAAGAAACTAAGCGCTTGGTGTGATATATAATTTTATTTTCTATTTTAACTGACGAATTTATCGGCCTAGTTTTATCTCACACTAATGTTGATTGTGAAAGAGTGTTCAGCAAAGTTAACTTGGCGAAAACTAAATTGAGAAATAAACTTGCAACTCGGAGCGTGTTGTATATATTGACTCCATGATACCCTTTTTGCGAAGGGTATTGTAAGAGAAAGTAAATCTAATAAGTGCATATAATTTATTCCGTTGACAACATTTTACGTCGTTTCAATTCTAAGGACTAGGTCCTTTCAGAACTTCTAATTGACGAATTAGTCGAGATCGATGTTTATTTGCCTGAACTTGATTACATATGCCGGGATTTCATGCATATTTTTGTCGCAAATGAATAAAACAAAATATTATATACGATTGACGCATGCATTTTTATTTTAATTTAAAACAAAAAATCACCGATAAGCTAAGGTATAATACGATATAGAAAAAACATGTAACGTCAAACGTAATATAATTTTGGACAAATAGTATAATTTTATTTTCGATGTAGTATATTAATTTGAGTGAATCTAACCTAAGTATGAGCCTAAGTTAACATTTAGATGATGAAAACGGTTTAATGTCGAGAAGTACTGTGTTCAGTCAAAATACTTTTAAACAGTAAAACCAAAAGGTATTACCGTGTGGTACCCAAAGATTTATTTTCCTGTTCTTCCTATGTAACTAAATTCTAAAGTTTTAGATCTAGTGTTGGTGTCCACCGCAAAGCACTCTAATGCCTTAAGTAAGTACGTAAGTGGCGACCACCTAGCAGCACCCACGGGAATTGTAATGGTTGTGTGGAAACGGCTGCAAAACGAATGAAAGTCTGTGTCTAGAGCTTGGAGCTAGATTTACAGTTCTTTGATACCCGATAATGTTCAAAGGGATTTATATTCCCCAGAGGTGTAAATGTGTAAAATATTATAGTCGTAGATAATCGAGGTGCCGAGATATTCGAAAGGTTATTTTTTTGTGCTTGGATAGAGATAAAAACCTTATTTAATTTTTTTTGCCGGTTATTATATCTCAATCATGTAATTTTGATATTTTTTCTCATATTATGGTAATAGCTAGAAATGTATTCATGCGAAGCGGCCAAGTTATGGAAAGAAAAGGTACTTACTGTTCCTGAATGATAACAATACCGCAATATCAATACCTACGTGTTCATCGCAAGACACTTAATATTACCACCCAATTAATTTTACTAATAAAAATTGTCCTGTGACATTCCAATACATTTCAGAAAGCTCGACCATTAATATTAGGTCCTTACATATGAAATTGGCGTTTTTCGTACTGGCCACTTTAATCACGAATTTCTCCTCTTTGGTAAGGAATTCCAAATTCAAATTTGTACAGCTATAGACTCATGTATTTGTGCTTCGATGATCGTCATTCATTTGTTTTTTTTCTTCTGTTTTTTTCTGTTTGCGTCACTCATTTTACAAAATGGAAAACCTTAAATATCGCATTATTTACGAGTACGAGTTCCGCCGTGGCACTAGTGCTGCGGAAACAACTCGAAGGGTGAATGATGTGTATGGCGGTCGTGTTGCAAAAGAAAACACAGTTCGTTTTTGGTTCCAACGTTTTCGTTCTGGAAATTTCGACCTGCAGAACAAGCCCCGTGGACGGCCTGAGACTCAAGTTGATAATGAAGAGTTGAAGGCTATTGTGGAAGCGGATCCATCGCAAACCACGTCCGAGTTAGCTGCAGGCTGCGATGTTAGTGATAAAACTGTTTTAATTCACTTGAAGCAAATTGGGAAGATTAAAAAGCTTGAAAGGTGGGTACCTCACGAATTGACTGAAACAAACCGGTAAACGCGCGTCGACTGCTGCGTTACATTACTAAACCGGCACAATAATGAAGGTATTTTAAACCGAATCATTACCTGTGATGAAAAATGGGTTCTTTACGATAATCGGAAGCGCTCAGCGCAATGGTTTAATCCTGGCCAGCCAGCCAAATCCTGCCCCAAGCGAAAATTAACCCCAAAAAAGTTACTTGTAAGCGTTTGGTGGACTAGTGCCGGTATTGTTCATTACAGTTTTTTCAAATCTGGCCAGACTATTACGGCTGATGTCTGTTGTCAGGAATTGCAAACCATGATGGAAAAGCTAGCGGCTAAACAACCTAGGCTGGTCAATCGCTCCACGCCACTGCTGCTTCACGACAACGCTAGACCACACACTGCGCTACAGACGGCTACTAAATTAGAAGAGCTTCAATTGGAAAGTCGAAGACATCCTCCGTACTCCCCGGACCTTGCTCCAACAGATTACCATTTTTTTCGAAATTTGGATAACTTCTTGCAAGGGAAAAAATTCAACTCCGATGGGGCAGTCCAAATCGCCTTCAAAGATTTTATTGATTCCCGTCCGACTGGTTTTTTTAGTAAAGGGATCAATGAACTACCTATGAGATGGCAAAAGTGCATAGAAAATAATGGTTCATACTTTGATTAATTAAATATATTATATTAAAAAATATTCGACTTTTTGTTCCTCCCATACAAAACGCCAATTTCATATGTAAGGACCTAATATATCAACAAATCTCACAAATCAAAACCATTTTTTTTTTAATCCCAGCCGTTACCAAAATCAACCAGTCTCTCTTTCATCGGATCCGACTTAAAAATCCGTTGTTTTATCAATCGTCGACAAAAGTGCTAAATACTAAACTGAACTCAGAACACTATATTTTAGAATTTTTTAAGTTCAAATGTGCCAAAGCTGTTTTTGGAAACATTATCAATAAAAGGCGAGCATGGGCGTGAAAGAGCTACGTAATTGAGACTTTTTCTTAAACTTTTGTCTACGATGATTGGTTGTTTTGTTACTTGATTTTGGTGCGGGATTCGATGGGAATGCTTAATACATTTGGACATAATAAATGAATAAATAATAACATTTTATGGGTTTCATTGCAAGACATATTTAGTGGCATTTGTTTTGTGGGATCAAGTAGAAAATCTGTCACCAAGCACCTAACGTTGTGTTCCGACAGCTGTCCTTGAGAGCCAGTAATTCTAGGTTAAGCCTGATAACACCTTCGACCACATTATCACTTACCATCAGGTGAGATTGTGCTGAGAGGCTTGCCTTTCAGCAAAAAAAAATGTGACCTACCCAGTACCCATCGTTACGCTGACGAAAATGAACTTTTGTTATCGTGTGAAATGGTAGTTGTTGTGTTAGTGAAACATCTATTGAGCACTACGAAAAAATATTTACTCGTGTAATACATATAATATACGAATAAATATTTATTCGTAGATCTAGGCTCAATCTACGTAGATTGAGCCAAACTTTATGTAGCCATTCAAGGGTTCTATTACTCACCATTCAACTTGCTATTCTAGTATGATAGCGCTATATAGCGAAGATAAAAAAACTTCACGCAATCGCTAAATTCCATGTGAACATAACAATTAGAAACTATTTCTAAATATGATTACAAGCACTATCGTGTGCTGAACAAGAATCTCATGTAAAAAATATTGGGAGAAAATTGTGTGCTCCAATAATTTCTATATTTAAGAAATTAGTTAAATTTAAAAATAAGCCTTACAAATTTCATTACATAGCTACAGTTTCAGCACAAATATGTTGTATGTATATATTATTTGTATATAATATCTTTTTGTATGTTTTCCACTGTTACCGTTGTAGCATGCTACTGGCCAAACGAGCTCTACGAGCCATGTTTTGGGGGATGCGCGGAGGTGTCCTGCGACAACCCACGCAACCACCTTCGGCCGTGCTACCCCTACTGCGAGCCGGGGTGCATCTGTGAGGAGCCCTACGTGAGAGACGACCGCACTCACCAGTGCGTGCTTCCCCAAGACTGTTCCCCGTAAGTGCTTTATAATAGAGTGAACTATTCAAGCATATGAGATGTACGAGTCATGTTTGAAAGAAACACTGGGCTTCGTCTAAGCGTTTTGTAGCCTCCCTTACCAGTACTTGCTTCCCGTAAACATACTGTAAGCTCTTTATAATAGAATACAGTAAGCAAAATAAGAATTAAGGACCGGATTAATTACTTATTCAAGCTATGCCTATCTTCACGTGGCCTTCCTATAACAAGTACAGTACCTCTCTGTACATTCGTATAGTCTGCGTGACTGCGTATGTATTTGCCCCTGACATATTAGATTACTCAAAAGCCTTAATTGCATGTACTAGTTTCCGTCCTATAGTCCTAAATACAGTTACATAAATAATATATAGATATTACATATTTTATTCACATATATAGACAGGACACTCGGCTAAACGTCTTTCATATGGATATTATTGTTGAGATGGGAGACAATCTGCTCGTTATATTTCTGACAAGTATGGTTAAACTTACTTTCCTAGACATTTAGTAAACTCGCGTTACCTAAGTTCTAATAATATTGATCTCGTCTATAACTAATGATTATGACATCCCATGTTCGAATTCAGCCACAGCAAACGTTTTCTTTAACAGGCTGAATGCCTTTAATATAATCATAATTAACAAAATACTACATGAAATCATTTAGATAACCTACAAGCCATTGCAGAATTACAGGCAGCCCAAAAAGCCAGACCACACCAGTTGGCAGTGTGCCCAGCATGCTGGCAGCATTGCCCCGTTGGACAGCAATGCTTATTCGTTGAGCCAAATAGCAAGCATTTGTTTGTACTCAAATATATGTTGTGCATCACGCCTATGATAAATATTTCCTCATTTGTTTCAGTACCCAAATGGGCATACCGGTTCCAACTAAAATGGACAGAAGATCAGACAAGTTACCGCCACCGTCATCACCACTATCAAAGCCCACATATAGAGCCGGCATTCGAGCACACAACAAACGTGACGACCGGGATGACTTCCCAGATGACCTGCCACCTTCTCCGCCGTCACTGCAAACTTTAAATGACAATAAGGAGGACTTCAAGAGGCCTTCAGAAGTGTCCAGAATGGGAAACTACTTCAATATAGTGATCGCTCCACCGCCTATTAAGGCTTTGCAGCCGAGGAAGATGCTACATAATGGCTACAGCCAAGCTTTAAAGAGATTATCTTAACCTGCAGTTAAAAATGTTAATAAATATTATAGAGTATGTTTAATATAAACGAGTTGTATGTTACATTTTACTTTATTCATCGTTCTTATAATTAATAAAAAATAATATATCATCTTAGCTATATATTGAGGATACCTCCTATCAATATAAAATTAAAAAATAACATTTATATTGCTGATAATGTCTAAACAACCGGCTTTATTTTGAGTAATTAAATGTTAAATGGATCTTTAACAAAATAGATAGAAACTAGATACGTTATATATTATAATCTTAAAGTTTGTAAGAAAGAGCAATATAAGGTTTTTTTTTTTTTTGCCTTTAACCCGCAATCTGACCTGATGATAAGACACTATATGATCAAAGGTGTTAACGATTGAGCTAGAATTTTACTGGTTCTCAAAGTCAGCTGCTAGAATACACCGTTATATTAAATGCTTGATGACAGATTTTCTACTCGTGAGTGGTAGGCTAGCCAGGCGGGCATTCGTAAATTGCCCTACCACCATGCAAATTTTTATCTCTACCACTAATGTTGGTTTTGTTTCATACAAGAATGCTGACTACTACTGTATTTAAATGTCTTAGAGAGTGCAGGTAAAACTAGTATTGCCAAACGCAACATTGGATTGTATTCTATTAGATCTATCGATGCACTAAATTCAAATCGAAGTACAAATAAAATATCCACTTTATGACCGTTAATATAATTTTGTGACAAGTAATAGATGATATCACAAAATACTTAACACGTTGTCTTACTCTTTTTGCTTGAATCGATAAAACTCCATACTCAAGCAATCACATCCGGCGGAGTCAACGTCGTTTTTGTGAAACAAAGTTTAATTCCACTGATTAGTGTTCTACAAACTCTCTCGAAAGCGAATTGTAAACTCATTTCCAAAACAATGTGTTGACGGAGTAAGGAAAATGAGGAAACTATTGGTGCTCGCATTTCTGCTCTGTAAGTGTTTGGCTTTACTCGATAATACTGTTAGTTGGACACAAAATGACGTCGATCGACACAATTATATTGCAGATGACATAGTCGCTATCGCTACAAGGATGAACAGCTTTGATTACGACGATATGGATGGCTTGAAGAGACATCCAATGGAAGATAGGCGCAACTGGAGAAAGAAGGCATTGTCGAAAAGCTTAGACGATCACAGAGACTGGGAACGGAAGAGATACGAGTACGACAACCCAAGATACATCGATGAAATGGAATCCAAACTTTATAATGGCATAGACAGACAAAGGGATCTGGATCCATCGCCAGGGTTCAGGTACCGTAGATACGAAGAAACCAACGATAAGATGAATTCACCACCGGGAACGAAAAGTTCTGAGGTGGGACACTCGCAATCATTTTTGTAAGTTGCATCATGCACCATGACTCAGCTAGTTGAAGATATAAAAAATATTATGTAAAATCTATAACGTATTGTTTTCAGGGAGAAAGATGGAGAAAAGAAAGTGTCCTTAGAGATGAGTTGTCAAAGACCGCATGAGAAGTAGGTACAAGTGAGAAGATTTTTTATGTAAATGATGAAAGTTATGGTTTGAATTGTGTGTATCGTCCACCAGATACGAGTCATGCTTTGCGGGTTGTGCTGCAGTGACATGTGACAATCCACGTGACAGAATGCAGCCATGCTATCCGTTCTGCGAGGCTGGCTGTGTGTGCATACATCCTTATGTAAGAGATGATAGGACGCATAAATGCGTGCTGCCGGAGGAATGCACCAAGTAAGCTTTTTATTTTTCTAATCCAAAGCTTGGATTGAGGATTTAAGTACCCTTTAATTTCGTGCGTTCTGAACAAAAGCCTTAGAATAATAATAAGTAATATAAAATCTTCTATTAAGTAATGAAATGGTCGAAATATGATAAAGCATACCAAATCTATATGGTAACTGGCTTTAAAAAAAGCTGTATGAATACTATTAGGCGATCTGCAAAAAACATTACCTTGGTGGTAATGTTTATTGGCAAACTGACACATTTGACAAATAATTTTGATTTAGATTACATCTACACGAAACTCTTCCTAATGCATTTAAATATTGAAAAAAAGTTTAAGAATCAACGTTTATCTTTACTTATACGAGTATAGTCGTATTTATATAATAATGTGCTGGCCCCGCAGTTTCGCCCACGCAAGCAATTACGACAGTGATGATGATGATGAAAAGTATTATATATATACCTAGGACCTCAACTATCTATATTCATAGTTTCATATCCAGTCTTATTAATAAATTAAATTATCTTGTTAACTTGTTTAAATCGTTTTCAGAGGACTCAAAGGGATACCTGATCTAGGAGATGATGCTACGTCATAGTGAAACATATATACCTAAGTACCTGCTTCAAATTTTGTAAACAATAAAAGACGTAAATACCTAATACAGGCACGATAACTAGCGTGAATAAGTCAGATAACTCCGACTATAATAATAATAATTATTATTATTATTATTAAATACCTAATACAGGCACGATAACTAGCGTGAATAAGTCAGATAACTCCGACTTTAGTTAGAGTGCTAAGCGTCAACGCGGGCATCCCGAGTTCTACTTAAAAAGCCCACTGGATGTGGTTGAAACTATAGTCGGAGCTATCTGACTTATTCACGTGAGTTATCCTGTATTGTTTAATCAAATGAGTGAAGCTCGCTAGTTCTTATAATAAAATAAAAGATGTTTTGTTTATAGTTCGCTTCTTTTCGCAAACCTACCTCATCACACTCAAAATAACAATACAGAAGTCCCAAATCCCAAACTTGTATTGTAAACGTACACTTTCTCATATAATTGTCAATAATTGGTAAAAAATAATCTTCCAATTAGGTAAGTCCACAAATTCGTTAACTGCGTGTATCAAAATACACGAATTATCTATAAAATTATCACAAATATAAATTTAAAAAAAACATACTCGTATGTTTAAAATGCAAAAAAGAACAGATACAATAGAACAGATACATCTGGGAATTGCGCTACACCATCTTAACTTTCTTCAGATTGGGAAATCAACATATATATATGCAAACCCTATATATTGCATAAAAATAACACCTTTATATATGTTTGTTTTATTTATAGGAACATTATATTGTGTATTATTATGTAATGATAAATAATAAAAACTAGCTGCAGAATAGGAAACTTCAGTAATAATATAAACAGATAGCCTTGTAAACTCTTATAGTAACATCAAAGACTTAAACTATAAAAGTAATAAGAACTAAAATAAGAGTGCGTACTGCCGCCTGCTGGGTCATTTTATCATTTCAATGCTTTCTTTGTTTGGAACTGAAAAACGTACATTACAGCAAGCCCATTGTTCAGCCAATTACAGAACCATCGTACGACCATATCGCAAGCGTTTTTTGACAAATGCAACGTTGAAGTTTTTAGTTATGCGCTTTTATTGTTAAACTATGAGCAGAGTTAAAATGTGTCCATTGAAACTGTGCTTGATTGAATAAAGTATCTACAATGTCAATGTGTGATGTGGAGATCTACTAGTATTCCGGCAAAATGCTTTTAGGAATACTACTACTGGTGAATGTATTTTTTACGGATGGCCAGATAAGAGAAGCAGAATACGGTAAATATTTAAGACATATAGTTCCTGATTTATTATATCACACAGTAAGATATTATAATAATCTCGGTTTGTACAGAATGTGGAGTTCACGGAAGATTCGAATATTGTATTGATGGTATTCCCGGATGTGTTATCGGCTGTCACTGTCATCCTGGATTTTATTTCGACACTGATACGAAAATATGTGAACCCAAGTAAGCATTATATCATACGTTTATATGAAACAAAGTAATGTATTCTATAGAAAAGGTAGGATAATTGTACAAATATTTTTTTCACTATTTCAGTATTAAGCTAACCCAAAACTTCAGAAGACAGTTTGATTTTATTGAGCCAACACGTGCTTACTATCCGCCAGTAACACCCTCAGAATTTGATGAACCATCAACTGTTAAAAAAAGTGCCGTTGATGAAAAAATTGACGAAATGACTAAAGATGTAGACGACCTTGGGGACTGGCTATACAATCAGTTCTTTAAAACAATCGAAAACCAAGTGATCAATGAAACCAAAGATGAAGGTATCGTTAAAAAAGACCAAGGTATTATAACACGTAGGAGTGGAGCCGAATCTTTTCTTGAAAAGCCGTCAAGACGTTCACACAAATATTGGAAAGGTAGAAAGAAGAAGAAAAGAAAAAGTAAGAGAAGAGGATTGAAAAGCAAGTTACTGCGTATTACAGAAGATGATAGCTTATTTGATTCTAGTTCTGGTTCTACGTCAGACGAAAGTAGTGACAGCAGTGATAGTTCTAGTGAAAGTTACAGTGACGAAAGCAGGAAGAAAAAGGATAGTAGTAGTGACCATGGCCATAAGAAAATCATTGTGATGAATAAAAGGCCCAGGCCTCCGCTTCCATCTTTCATATTCTTACCAAACATGGAAACCCCATTCTTTCCGCCAATAGGACTACCTCCGCCGGGAATGCCAATGTATCCAATGGTTCCAGTCCCACCCATGATGCCACCATTATATCCTTTTCCAGGTTTGCTTATATATATGTATGTGATATTATAACACAAGTATTTTGTAATCACAAATCTCAGAAATTAATTTCATACTTGAAAACCCAGTCAATCTAATTTATTGAAAGTGACTACTATCTTATTTTAAAAGATTTTTGATGCTAAGCGAGCTGTAAGAAAATATTACAACAATACTGGTGCATATTCATGAGCATGCTCTTTTTTTTAATTCGATATATTTTATGTAACCGTTACATTGGAGTAAAAACTAAGTTACTTTTAAATTTTTGCTTTGCCAAGGAATAATTACATTATTTATATCTTTCAAAACACTAAATAATACAGAGACTTAAAGTACTTAAAATTACAGGGATGACACCACATACTAACGGTGGGGAGGACAGTGAAGCTATTACTAGTACAACTTCATCTGCAGACATCAAAAACGGTAATGATCATGCCACTAATGGCCATAATGGTAATGGACATACTACTCAGCATCATGAGACTACAACTGCCATTACTGAAGTTGAAGTACCTGAAGAAAGCGTTGAAAATCCTCCTCCAGAAAACGAAGACAAGAATGAAGAAGCGACAGGAGAAACTCCGTAAGTATAAAATAGCAACAAAATGTATGCAGACGTAATGCTCGAAATACTTTGAATTTAATCACATATTTTTATATTACATATATATTTGGTAGTAACATATTGTTTCTGGAATATTTCTAAGGCACAAGTTAGGCATTGTATTTACTGTATCACTAATAAAAGAATACCAGCACACATTTATTTACTACCAAACGAAATGTATTTAGAACCACGAATAGAACCCGTTCCCATGACCCACCGTCTGAGCGATCGTGATGGTCAAGTCCTTTCTCCTTTTTTTCTAATTATAAAATTCTTTGGTCGTTAGATGAAGCGTCATCGTCAATCAAAATAAATTCATCTACTAGTTTAATAAGACATATTATAAATATGCTTTTAAATATTTTCATAACGGAGTAGCCCAATGATTCTAATATGTTGATAATTTACTCCATAAAACATAAAATCAGTTTGAAGCAATGATAACCGAGCGGTAATAGCTTTGGATTGCCGTGCCCTGGTTCGATCCCCACTGCCGGCTTGAGCTTCACTGCATGGTGGAAGGGCATTTTGCGATTGCCCGTCTGGCTACCTACCACCCTCAAGCAGAAAATCTGTCGCTAAGCACCTAACGGAGTGTTCCGACAGCAGTCTTTGAGTACCAGTGAAATTACAGGCACATGAGACTTAACAACTATATCTCAAGGTGACGTGCGCAGTACAATTCGTCACTTGTGATGAAATGCATCTGTTCTAGGCAGAGGTTAGTCCGCTTAACATCAGGTAGGCGTCGAGCTTGTTCCAACACAATAATATAAAGATAATATATAAAAAATACAAGTTAACATTTTTAACACCACTAATACAAATATGAAACCTTTAGAATTTTAAAATGTATTTTAATTTCAGACCAGCCATGAGGAATCGAGCTAAATCGCGAGCTGGGTTACGACCTAGACAGAAACTAGTGAGTGCAATTATCAACCATATGATATGATCATGAAAACCCTTGACCTACATAATTAGAACTCTTGTTTGGTAATGTTTCAGATGCAAAAGTTACGTGAGAAACTAAAGCGGAAAAACAAACTACAAAATCACTTCGTTAGTGAATATGGCCATGGCCCGGAGTCAACATTTACAGATTTTGACGCACCTCTCGATTGTTTGCCTAACCCAGCACCAACTCGGCACAAGCCAATCTCGCCTCAAATCAATATGGGAGATGACCCACGAGCACAACTTTCTGGACTGCAAGATGTAGACTTTAAATATCTGTCGCAGCTGATCCACAAAGCAGATTTAAATAAAACAAGTCATGATTCGCTTAAAGAGCCCATGGAAATAACATTCACTCCAGCTACTCCGAGCCGTAGAAACTATAATGAGAATGTACCTAACGATATCACACAAGTACTTAATAATTTGGCTAACCAACACATGAACCATATTCCCAAACAGCCCATTTATAATGTACCTAATCAACCCTATAACAACATTCCATATCGTAAGAAAATCGAGAATACAAATGACACCTATTACGCCAATCTAGGCAGACAAATAGCGTCAATGATACGCAATATTGACGCGGATAAAGAAGTTGATATAGAAATTGAAAAAGCTAAATCTCCGAACAGTCCTGTTTTCAATGGAAATAGTTACGGCTCTCGATCCTACTGGGAAAGGTCTATCAGATCCCCGTTTAAATACTTGATGAACTCATTGAAGAATGAAATGAATTATCTGAAAAAGAGTAATGAAAACTTATTCAGCCTAGAAAATCGGGTAGAAATTGCAGCTTCGACTGAAGCACCCTTGGGTTTGCGAGAGTTGGAAAATATCATAAGCCACATGGAAAAGGCTAAATCAACACTTATAAGGAAACATGGGCACTTCAATCATGTAAAACCATCGCGAACTAGTTTCAACGTTAATTTATTACCCGGAAATGATGAGTCGTTTTTTTCTGAAGGAATTGTCAACAAAGAAACCCACAATAGCCAGTCTAAGTTTAGTTCACATTACAATGCAAACACAAAAGAACAAACAAGTCAGCCCTCAATACAGCCTATACAAAATACGTTTGAAAATATAAACCCACGATCGCAGAATTTTAACCACATTTTAGAGCCAGAATCAAGAAATACGAAGTATCAAAGACAACACTTACAAAAAGTTTTAGAGCCTGTATTTAAAAACACGAATACAAGAAGAGCAAATTCTCTTATGTACCCTCAATCAAAACTAACTTTGGAATCTCCTATTCAACCTGCACCATCAGATAATCAGCAAAAGTCATTTAATCTGGAAAAAAAAAATTCTTACCTGCCTTTCCAACCGGATTTTAAAAACTCTTTATTAACAAACTTTCGCAGCTTACAACCTGATGCCTATAAAAACAGTAATACTTCAGCCCTTGAAAGAAACATTAATCACAGGTTACTTCCTACTAGAAAACCAATCCCATTTGTGGCGGCGCATTATAAAAGGCCAAACAATTTCTATAAAGCTTATGCCTATACAGTTCTACCACTCCCGCATAAGTTACCACTTCCACATAAGCCACCTATTCACGCCAATTTAAATATGCCAATAATGTCTGTCACCACTAGTAGAACTTATTACCAACAATTACACCCAATGGTACTTAACCAAAACAATTTGAACTATTTCTCTGGAAATAATAATCCACTTTTATTTGACAAGGCAGCCGCGCCGATTAATTTCCGAACATTTTCAAATCGTTATGATCCTTTAGTAGGACGAGTCGAACCATCGTATTTTCATCACGAGGTTCATCATTTTGATTATTTTGATATTTAGCCTTATTTCATTATAAGGTTGAAATTCGAAACAGATACAGAAATATGTGTCCATAGATCATCTATAAGATCTAAACTACAAATGTAAAATATTGGTATCACAAAAAAATCATATGTTGTCATAATCCTCGTCATATGGCTGATAGTGGCCAGTCAGCGTGCCAAGGCTCAACTACCGGCTGCACTGCAGTTGAAGCTAAAGCCGCTAAAGGATTACGTCCTTGCAAAAGTCGACTACAGTGGCGCTCTTATAAATTTGGCAAACGTACATCGCCGCTCGAACATCGACTTTTGAATCAGCAGCGGCCGTGGCAGCAATGTATGGCGAATGGTAAAACTGATCCGCAATATGTGTATTGGAATAAATGTTAATCCTGTTGTATTCTTCACAGACAATTTAATTCCCATTTCATAACTTGGGACGAGCGCCCGGGCCCGGGTTTCGGGCGGGACGTATGCGAGCCATCAGCGTGGGATCTCGAGCGTGAGCGACGCTATCGCAGCGCGAATGCAACATGCAGTTTGGTTTCTACATTGCAAGCTTAAGCTCACTGCTGAATAAGATAAATATAGAAAAATCAATGTTAATATATGAGATAAATTGGTTTTGACTCCAGAAATAAATTATTTGCATCACAGACACTCAAGTTACATTTTTAATGAGTCGTTGAGTACTTCAGTAGATATAAATAGTCTTTACAAATCAATCACCACAACAGCTCCAGTATAAAGGCTTTTGATAGTGCTACAGCAAAATATCAATATCACTATGTGATGAGATATTTTAAATTGCGCAAAGCTATATATAGAAAATTAAATAAGCAGTTTAATTAAGCAAGACAAAGATAATTCACCTAACATCCTATGAGGAGTGTGATAAATAGAGCTTCATTTTGTGGCCTGATGGGTACGGTTTACAAACCTATGCAAAATTAATTCAATAAACGTCATCAGGTGATTGAAATTAATTTTCATTGCCAATGTTTTATTATCTGGCCAGGGCCCTTATTCTCTATGTCTCTACGAATAAATATGTATGGACTATTAAAAAACGTTATGCGCCGCGTCATGTTATCTCCGTGGAAAGATCGTGAAATAATGTTCAGTATGTAACTTTAACTTTGACGGGACGCCGTTTGGAAATTCTTTGTCTATTTAGCACGTTATCATAGACGTTATAGTTTACTGCACGTTATGATGCCACGCGTTATTTGCAAGGAATCTCTAGCGTCATAGCGAATCATATGGGTCAAGACTTAAAACTTTCGGTACGATCTAAGTATACATAGCATACGTGTTGGAAAGGAACCTTCGGTGTGCAAGTCCGACGTGTTCAACATTATATTAACTTATATGTATGAGTTTGTGCTGCCGACTAATAATTTAAACCAAACGTGTCAAAACTCACGGCCAATAAGCCAAATATATTGACGATAATAACCATTTCCGCGAAAAAGCTTTGCGATGCAAGTATTGCCTTCTTCCAGCGGCTTGGTTCGTTTATTGGTGGTTTGAAATCAAATGCATAGGTAGTACTCACTACAATTAACTCGGTGACGACATAAATGTCTCTTAGATTATTTTTGTTCTATACTATTCTGTACTACAAGTGTTTACTAACTTACTTTATGAGCAATAATTATTAGAATTAACAAAAATACCATTGACTGCTTTTCATATATATTTCTGTTTATTGCTTGCGAATTTTATATAAAATATTTCGATTCTTTTCTATCAGCTGGATTGTCCACTGCTGAACACAGCCTCCCCCATCATGGGGGGTTGCCATAATCCACACGCTTGGCAGGCGTCTTGGGGATCGCAGTGTGAGATATCAGTTTCTCAGAAAGCGCTGCTGCCCACCTTCTGGTGTGTTACCCTTAGTCGCCTCTTACGACACCAACGGGTAGGTGACATTCTAGCCCATGCAGCACCCACGGGCACACTATACAGTATACACATTGATACACTAGGTGATATTTCTCAATATGATAAGGTAAATATTATAATCGACCGCAAAAGTTTCTTGCTTTTGCAGTCTGTGTGGCAGTGGCTTATTTTGCCACTGAGACCATTAGCATGGTTACTTATCTAATCTATTATGCACTTGGATGTTGCTTGTCGCTGCGACAATAGGTACACACTCTACCAGGCTTTGAGCGAGAGACTTCCTTCTATAAGCCTGGAGTGAAGTGCCCAAGGCACTTTCCCAAACCGACCTACCCAAGAGAGCTGCAGAAAGCGTAAAGTGCCTTCTCCCTCCGTCTTCAGTAGACGCCCCAAACACACCGCTACAAAAGAAGCATGGTTAGGGATTTTGCTTTCTGCAAAATTAATTTTTATCATCATAGCTAATGGTCAAAGTCAACTCAAAGTCAAAATAATTTATTCAATCGAGGCATCTACGACTCTCATGAAGGTCAGTGTGATGAATACGAACCAATTTTATTTCAGCAAGAACCTGGTGCTGGTGACGTATCAATCAGATTACTAGACTGCCTGAATGAGTATCAGTAGGTAAGTAAGGAAAATAGAAAAAATGTTTTTACAAACACTTAAATAAAGGAAAATTATAAAGATTTTCATACCCTTATGAATTTTAAATATAGTTTTCCAAGATGCTTAGCCATCACTGAAATGTTCGCCTCGGATGGGATCCGCATTTTCCAGCTAGGTTTATTAGCGCCGCGCCGGACGCATTTCCATCTTGGTTTGGTCAAGATCATTGGAAGAAGCGAGGCAATCCCCGTCTTAAAAAAATAGATGCGCACTAAGAATTTGTAAATCCGTTAAGCGTAACGTTAATACTGGGGCCTCTTTCACGACCTTCAGGTAAAATCTCGAGCAGGATAATTGCCGGTTTAAGTCACAATTAACCGTGCATATGAATTTCACCATGGCTGAGTACTAACCCACAGTTACAGTTCAGTACTTAGTTATGTGACCACTAACTTACTTCTTGGTTTCATCTGTCTATCATATATGTACATATACAAGGTTCAAATAAAGATTGGTATTGCAAACTTCATATTGGGTAAAAACTTCTTGATTTAAACAATTTTCGACGTATGAATGAGTTGTTGACAGATTAAGAACGGATTGAATTTGAATTTACTTTACAAATCCTTCAAGTAACCACCGAGTTGTTAATCAGAAGTCTGTTTTCTATTGTGAAACTGAAAAACCATTATTGTAACTTTTATTAGGCAAGTAACTTTAACTAGGAAGTAAATAATTGCCATTTTACTTGAAGGTAATGAAAGAGAGCTGTAATAATTTAAAATTTTCTAATGAATCTGTCACATATATTATAACGGATACAATGTTGCACGTATAATAGGTTAATAAGTATATATACATTTATATGTATTACATTGTTGACTAAGTATTTTTAAAGTATCTACAGACAATCAGTCTAACGATTCCTCTAAATATGTGTTGAATAGAACTACTATATTGAGAAATAAATTGCGTTGTTACGATCAAATTTTGCAACTCCGCATCGGCCTTCAGTTCTCGTAACTTTTCACATAAATGGGGATTGTGTACCTTTTAGTTGTGTAATAAAAATACAACTTTCGCACAGACATATCTGACAAGAGGAAATAGGTTCGAGAATTTACTTTTAATTTCTATCTGTTTTTTAATTACAACAGTAAAATTCATTTGATATAACTATTTGAATATTTTTTTTAAGTTTTATATATTATTAATTACAAGCAAATTTGCCAACTTCTAACAAATGCAACTGATGTAAACGATCTAAAATTAAGAATAATTTCATTCAAATACTTATTAGTGAACAACAAATGTGCAGTTATAATATACAATATTGCAGTTATAGAAGACAAGAGGAGAGATACAAATAAATTATAAATATATAAGTTTATTGAACTTAACAATGATAACTAATTATTATCATTAAATAGTGATAACTAAATATATAATTGCACTGTTTCAACAAAACTATCAATTTCAATTAACCTATATTAACCTACGGCTAGAAAATAATAGCTATATGTACTAAGCATGGCTCTATGTATTTCTGTAGTTTCTAACCTACCTGCTGAAGAACTAACAGTCTTATTGCAGTATATGTTATCAGCAATATGTATAATCCGGTATTGCATAGAATGTCTAAAATGTTCAAGCAATATATGAAATATAATTTACTAATACATACTTTACATTCCGAACAATGCCGAATGTATAGCCAGCAATGTTTTTGTTATGCTTAGCCCAAATACTCTGCAGTAGGCTTAGTATTTTATTACTCGGAATATTTAGATAACGCATCCAGCTGTTATAATAAAAAAGAACATAACCTACCGTCAGCCGACTAAGTTTTACTACGTTAAGACTAGGTTTTTCAGGATGTTTAAACATACCGACAAGTGATAATTTTAGTGTCAGAAATCAGAAATCAGATTTTTTTATTGAATAACTGTGTAGGTACATAGAGATGGTTATATCATAATTTAGTTTCAACAGTCTGTCCAATGCGAGCGTTCTATAATTTATAGTATCACTACTACATTTAGTTACACTTAACTAAGAGATAAAAATCTAGGGTACAATAAAATAACAATATATATAAATGTATAAATTACTTAACTAGAATTGCACGATTTACAGTTGCACCGGGAGTAATCGTTGAAATATTCTTTCATATCATAATACACCTTTGATATAAGCCATGCTTTTAATTTATACTTAAATGTGTTGTTTTTTAATATTTTTATTTCATTAGGTAGTTTATTATACACATATAGAGCCATTACATATGGGCTATTGCGAAACATGCTATTATTAATTTGTGGCATACATATATTATGTTTATGTTTGTATCTTAATATATCGGAACGACTTGACTTAGTCTCAAAGAAATTATTTTCATTACGCTTAACAAACATACAGATTTCATATCTATAAATACAGGTAATAGTGAGGATATCATTATTTTTAAAAACCTCACGTAAACTGTCCATATTTTCAAGTCTAAAAATAATTCTTAAACATCTCTTTTGTTAAATAAATGTTGATTCAATTTCGACTGAATTTCCCCAGAATATTACTCCATAACTTAATTGAGGATAAACATAACCGTAATAGGCGTTCATTGCTATTTTTTTTAGATGAAATGTTGCTAAGTATCGATAACACGTAACAGTACTGTGATAGTTGATTATTTACTTTCTTTATGTGTGATTTCCAGTTTAAATGATTATCTATACTAGTGTAGGTAGGTAGTTGATGTTAAGCAAATCTAAGGTGTTTTATTGGTTTCATTTTATACCTGACGATATTTCGATTACATTATATAGGATTTCTAGGTATCTATCATAGAAGAACCCAGTAAAGTATATAAATCAGTCACTGTATACCTAGTGTAAAACATAGGTGTTCTACACAATGAATGAATTTTATACTTTTCCGGTAACATACACAACAATTACAACATACAAAGGACGTTCCCTTAGAGTTAAATCTTTAATTAGAACTACCTGCACTCTATGATCTAGTCAGTTTAAGGTGAAATTTGCTGAATCCTAAACTGAAACAATACTATCGCTAAAGCCATGATATCCGAGCGGTAATAGCTATGGACGGCAGTGCCGCAGGTCCTTGGTTCTATTCCCACCACCGGCTTGAGTTTCACCGCATGTTGAAAGGGCATTATGCGAATGCTCTCTAAGCCAGCTACCATCTTACTGACTAAGCGAGCAGAAAACCTGTCGCTAAGCACCTCCCACCACCTGCCCTCAGTGTGTTCTAGCAGCAGTCCTTGAGAGCTAGTAAAATTACAGGCACATGAGACTTAACAACTGAATGAGTCAGAGTGACGGGCGCAGTGCAATTCGTCACTTGTGACAAAATGCATCTGCAGGCAGACGTTATTCCTCTTAACATCAGGTGGGTCTGGTGCTTTTTCCGTCACAATCACATATAAAAAACGTAACTACGGCTTGGACCATTGACACGAAGAAGAAAATTAAAAGTAATAATATTATCAAGAAAATCTAATTGCAGGATAATTTTATTAGAGCTCTAGTATTAGAGACGACACGGTGCGGAAGTAACCACAAGCTGTACCGTTCTCTAAGTAATTTCTGCGGAATTAGAGTCTGATTAAACTACAGAATATCTTTTAGAAACTTCTCGTGTGGAGCGGTAATTAGGTTAGACTATGTTCGTTGATATCCGTATGTTTTCAAAATTGTAAGCTGCTTTTGTGTCGTAAAGAGTTGTTTCAGAATGTTGAAGTTCTGGGTTCAATCCCTAGATCAGATAGTTATTAGGATTTTTTTTCATATACATTTTCAGCATGGAAAGCTCCAGAGTCTAGAATCTGCTTAGTAGATAGACTCGCCCTCTATGACATATAAATATCAATAATATATTTGGTAAAAACTCTTTAAGTCCTATTAATGTTTTAAATAACCGGCTGTACTCACGCGTATTGGTCGAGATTGTCGACCTAGGTTTCGGGCATATCCGATGCTCTTCATCTTAAAGTCCTCCAATAAGTTTTTATCTTATTTTTATTTACAGAACCCTTATGGTAATAAGAAGATATATGTCGCCATTTCCATTACTATACCTAGGACCTAGTTATCAAAATGAATGTCCTATGGTTAACACTATTATATTATTCGAACTCGTAGGGTGTACGGCTACAATTGTGTCCCCCATATCTTCTTTGAGGACCCGTAAGAGGCGACAAAGGGAAAAATACGAGAAGGTGGGCAAAAGCACCTTTTGAAGAACTGCCATCTAGCACTGCGATCCCCAAGACTCCTGCCAAGCGTAAAGATTGTGGCAAACGTTGCGTTCCGACTTATTTCGCGTACTTCCACAGTATTATGTCGTATGATGTATTACTGTGGGGAGCTGCTGCTAAAATAGAGTTAATATTAATCTTACAAAAGCGTGAAATTCGAGCCATATATGAAACTAGCTGCCTAGGGAATTTCTGAGGGATGGTTTTAAAGAAATTGATATTATAACTTTACCGAGTATGCATATATTTGAAATTATTATCTATGTTCGTAAAAAATTAGTAAATTTAAATTAAATTGTGACAATCACGATTGCAGCACTAGGAACAAATATATAAAATAGCGGTGCCAGGTTTTAGATTAGCAAAGACAAAGTGAAGGACCTTCTTAGGTAATTGTGTGCGGTTTTATAATAAAGTTCCCAAACATATTACAACGCTCACAGAAGAAAATTCAAGTTGTAAGTGAAAATAATTTGATTAATCCACAAATTACACAGTTTGTGATTACTTAAAAGAGAAAAAATGCTTGGACAATTCCGCCTCTGCCAAGTTTTTGCCCGTCACCTACGTAATTAAAACAAATATTGTAATAATTTTATTATATGGTATGTAACACATTGTTAAAAGACGTTCAAAATAATGGCCCGAGTTTCTTGCCCTTCTTCTCGCAGTGGCTTTAAACATTTTTTTATATTTTAATATTAAAATTTCTTATTGACCTTCATAAGAGTATTGTAGACGCATAAATTGATTAAATGATTTTGACTTTGAGTTTGACTTCTAATTGCTTTATCAGCATTATTTTGTAAGTAGTAGTTGACAAGTTCCGATCACTCTACAGCGGAGAAAGACTCTTTAAAAAACCACCCACGAATCAGTATTCTTATCGAATCGTCAACTTTGTAAAGTTGAACACTTTGTCTATATTCATAGAATTCGTCGTGAACCCACAAAAGGTACTCACTGTCTGGTGCTTTTAGTTGTAAAATCGGAAAAAAAATTGCGTTCTTATTCTGGTAGTAAACTGGCTGACAATTTCTCTCTTATTTGATTCCTTCAAACAGAGTACAGGAAGAGTGTTTGTTAAGCTTTTTTACAGTGAGCGATCAGACGATTGAGACTGCGCTTATATACCTACTTAGTAAGTACTTCAAATTATGGTAACAGTGAATAAAGTCATTGTACATTTTCATAGTCGGTTTAATTTCCCTGAAATTGCATTAAAAATGCAAAACGGTTATGGCCATGTTAAAAGGTTGGCCCTTTTTCAGGCCTACAAAATGTACAGAAATACTCTATATGTAGGTACTCTCTGTATTCATCTATAGCTAGGCTAATTAGTGATGGCTTTGCTCTAATATCCAGGAATATATATTACATGTGCTAACATAATTTTTTTTTTTTTACATGACGAGTTTTTATCCTTTAGTTTTATCACACCTGATGGTAAGTGACGATGTGGTCGAAGATGCTGTTCAGAAATAACTAGAATTACACCTGCGGAACACTCCGTTAAGTGCTTGTCGAGAGATTTTCTACTTCAGGGTGGTATCTACCCACGCGTGCATTCGCAAAATGCCCTACCACCATGCAAAAGTGTACACGAACGCTTTTCATACAAATGTAGTTTCGTCAAGAGTTCAAATTACTTGAACCTATTTATCTATGGTAGGTATTAGGCTCAGATATATGCATGCAAAAATTTTCAAAATTTTAGCACTTGGTATGTCAAATATGACGAAACTACGTTTGTATGGAAAGTGCCACGTGCACTCTAATTGATTAATCTATTGCTTTATATATTTTCTAATACTATCGCATGCTTAGCAAATAACTCATTCACAAATTTTTAAACCCAACCTTTTAGCATTCTGTACCTATATGAGTTTCGCTTAGCAACGCAATTTTCAGACATAGGTTAGATAAGGGCCTGAGGCCTACGAGTAAATATGTAAAGAAATGTAAGCCAAGCTCAAAAACAGCTGAACCAAAAACCTTACCGCGGCGGGCGTGGTTTAAAAACTGTACCGTGCGGCGCTACAACATTACCTCGAGCCAACAATCGGATGCGATCATTTCTAAGCGCTAAATCAATCAACCAATCCGATGGAATTTGGAGGATTGTGCTTGTTTTGTAAATTGTGAACTTGATAAGTCATTCGTAGGCTGACGGGAAAATTTTGCGCACTAAATATTTGTGATTATGATAATGCAGATACGGCAAACTTAACATGAACAGATTTTTAACAAAATTTATTTAGTTTGTAGCAGTAAGAAATTTGTTTGTTAAATCATGTTTTCTAAGGCCCAGAAAAGACGGACACTGGTTTTCTTAAAATTTTCTCTATAGATTAAAACTCTAAAGTTGACTCTAAATTACGCTTGTAACGTAAATATCTTAATGATTTATGTATAAATTTGTAACAATAAATTAGCAAAACCTTATCAAGACGGACAAGAAAAGTTAAATTTTCGAATTACGTTATAATTTTTGTGTTATTAAGTTTTCTTTATGATTTTATCCAAACCATTTGCGATACCACCATCGTGACCTCTCTTTTACTCCTACGCAGTCCGATATTGACAAAGTTTTAACTACTGACAGCGTCTTATTACTGATTTTTAAGTTGTATTGATTCTATTTTAATATTTTTTTTAAATACCAAGACTAGAACGAAGAAAATAGGTACTCAGATAGTTGTAAAACAAAATGCTGAAAAGGCAGGACGTTGGTATAAGCCATATAAAATGCCATAAAAAGAAAACTACACCGTGACTACTCCTCGTGGGGTAAGTCGGTGCTACGTCATACACCTGTGCAATAAACACGTAAGAACGAGACCCTAAAACAACGCTTATGTCTGTTTCCAAGTTGATGGTTTTACTCGTACAACCAACGCCGTCAAGGTGATAGAGAAACAAAGTAGGTATTTCATTTTTAGGGTTCCGTACATAAAGGGTCAAAACGGGACCCTTTTACTGAGACTTCGCCGTCTGTCACCAGGCTGTATCTCAAGAACGGTGATTGCTAGACAGTTGAAATTTTCACAGATGATGTGTTTCTATTGTCGCTATAACAACAAGTACTACAAATAAAATAAATAATTTAAGGGGGGCTCCCATACAAACTTGATTTTTTTACCGTTTCTTGCTCGATACTAATAACGGTGACAGGTAGAAGCTTTAACTATTCACAGAATATTAAGTTTTATGATCTCTTTAAATATAATTAGTTAAAATAAAATAAATAATTAAGGGGGCTCCCATACAATAAAAGAGTTTTTCGCAGTACCTACCCAGCTCAATTGGCCACTGCGAAAAGTGCCTGTAAATTGCAAGATTAGGTTACAGATAATGGTTACGGAACCCTTCGTGCGCAAGTCCCACTTAGTCACTTTTCGCACTTGGTCGGTTTTTTTTTTATGTTTCCTTTGTATACTTATTCAGTTTTATCTGACTAAACCATGAATCCCAACAAACTGGCGGATCTGCAGTCAAATAAATTATAGTCTTAATTAAAAAAAAATATACTAATATTAACTAATGGTACTTATTATGGGCGTAGGTAATGTCATATTATCAACACATGAAAATACGGCTCGTCTATGATAGTAAATAAAATTACTACATCAAATTAAATATCTTTCCCCATACTATGGTTGCGAGCGAAGGGACAAATTAGAGTCATACGAAATGTGTCGTGTTGGCTAAGCGGTTGGAGTATACCCCGGCAGTAGGGGTAGATGGCGCGTGTTCAAATCCCGCACATGACTATAAACTTCCTCTCGTTGTAATTTTGTAATGTCATTCGCGGACCATTAATTAAAAAATAAAACTTGTTTGTAGAACGACGTAAGTTGAATTATAGATGTCGCTCCATCCCATACAATGGTTAGGAACGAAAGGATAAATTAGAGTTATACGAAATGTTATGTCATGTTGACTTAGCGGTTGGAGCATACCCCGGCTGAGGCTGTGGATGGTGCGGGTTTGAATCCCGCACTTGACTATATTCCTCTCGTCGTAATTTTGTAACAAAATAAATATTGTCTAAAACAAAACTAATTATTACTGTATCAGCCGTATCGTCCACTGCTGAACACAGCCTCCCCTGTTAAGAGGCGTCTTGGTGACCGCAGTGTTAGACACTGCGGTCACCAAGACGCCTGTCAAGTGTGGTGATTATGGCAAACACCCTCTTAACAGGGGGGCAGTTCTGTAAAAGGTGCTGCTGCCCACCTTCCAGTATTTTTCCCTAAGTCGCCCCTATACGACACCCAGGGGATGTTATGGGGAGGTGCAATTCTAATAAGGCACCCCTCCGCTTATAAAATCCAAAAATAACTAGTGTATATTCTTAACACAAGTATCTCGCATGGTGGTGTGCATCTTGCGAATGCACGATTGGCTAGCTGCCATCTTCAAGTAAACGGTCTGCGCTTGTTTACCAATTCAGTACAACGACATAATAATGGCATAGTTCTTCAAACCATAACGACAATTACTCATCCTAATATAGTAAAACAAAATAAAATGCTAAAAACATCCTATTTCTAAGAACACTTAGAATGTATTTGTATAACGGAAATCAAAAGATTAACAATAATTAATTATTAATTAATAACGTTTTAAAATAAAGATTGATTTCAGGTCAGTTCATACCGTTCATAACATTTACTTGATAACAAATATTTAGTTTTTTCTATATGCTCAGTAATTAAAAAAAATGTAAATGAATTAAACAAGTAAAAAACCCCACGAAATAATTTGCAATTTTATTTTCGTTAAATATTTTATCGTTCTCTAATCGAAAAAAATCTAAATCTCTTCATTTTGTTACATCACACGGTGGGTATGGTTAAAAAAAATATTTAATGCACATTATGGCGTCTAAAACCCAAACTTTTATGACCAACAACGTTTATGTATGAAGAAATTAGTAAGTATAGAAAAAATTTAATGTAAATTGATTTCATATTTACTATACTTACTATTAGGAATGACAAATTTATCTACACAAACATTTACTTATGTCAAATATTATGAGCACGTATCAATAAGACTATACCTACGAATAAATTTTGTAGATAGTAGCACAAAATACTGCCGGTGTTTTATGACTAGAACTAGTAGTTTATGACAAGAACAAGCGTACCTATACTTACTATGTCTTATGACAATACGACTTCGGAGAGATTGTGGTCAAGTGCTAGCCTATAAGAAATAAAAAACTTATTTTTATTCCCTTTGAATATTTTTTATGGTATATCCCAACAAACGAAAATATTTATTCCCAATGTGGTATGATGTAAACGCAGCTCGCGGTTTGGCAGTCGCCCGCGACCACCAGCCGCCCGCCCACCAATTTCCATCTGAGACATTCTAGCCACCTCTTCTATTCAGATTCTTATTTCAGTGCGCGTTTGTCGTGAACGCTAACCACGTCCACAACATCAACGTTGACCGCACAGCAATCGAACACTGATAATAATTTATGGATATTTTTCTTTAGCTAGATAAGATTTGATAACATGAAGAATTTATTGATTCCATCTTATTATGCATATATTGCAGTTAGATATTTATATCTTACTGCAGGTTTTTGGTGCTGCCAGCTAGAGTGGGCTGGAGCATTTGGACTGCTTGTGAATCTGCAATAACTTGTAGGTTGTCTAAATACTTTCATTGTAGTAGCTGTAGTGGTGTACATAGCTCGTATTATTTTATAAATAAAGACATACGTCCGTTTAAAGTAAAAAGATATTATTAGAAAGACATTATTAAAAAAGACTGAAAGGTTATTTAAAGTTAAAAACAAACAATGAAATAAATAAAACACCCTAATCAGAGAAAATCACCTGACAGGTGGAAATCCTCACCCTATTTTGCATCGGGTAACTTATTCAATATTTGATTGATAATTTGACAACAATCCACTAACACTATGCCACTGACTATAGAATTGGACGCAATCAGAAACCACAAGGTAAATGTAAATGTTACCCGGAAATTACCTCGGTGAATTTTGTACGGTCACCTGGGGGCTAACTCCCATCTTTTAATTCAGTCTTATATTAACCTTGCAAAAGAACTTCAACGTGAGAGTGGGCTGCATGCATAGAATCAAGTAATTTGTGCGACAAAGATAGCGCTATATAAACATTATTGTTTCGTAACGGCTACGGTACGAATCTTAGTATCAATATATTAAACTTGAAATAATGACGTTGGTGTTCCATAATAGTTTTTAAAAGGCGGGAGTTGGGCCCCTGAGGTCTTACGAAAAACAAGTTAAAGTTCACTTGAAAATATATTTTTTATACTTGAATACAGTAATAGTCATTTATTACCCAATCCAAAATAGGGTGAGAATTTTCACCTGTCAGGTAGTCTTTCGTCATTTGAGAGTCCCTTTATTGCATATATTTTTTATTCCTTATAAAAAATACATTTTGTGAAAATATTTGTTTACCTAAATAAAAACGTGAATATTTTCCGAGAACTTAGTGACTAAATTTTGTCATTGAAAAATATTTGCAATGGGGCGGGAATTCGTGGTATTATGAGTAGGTACTAGTTAGTCGTGAGCTGTTTGATACTCGTTCGGAAGCATCAAGCAACTAACGAGTTTCCGGACGCAGTCTGAATCACAAAGTAGTTGTGATAATTTGTTGTTTAGATATATTTTTCAAAGGTACTGACTTCTAACTCAGAAAATATTACATAAATTGTGGAAGTCAGTACCATGCTGATTTAAACACCGACCACACGTTAGCATGATCTGACTTCAACAAGTAATTTCATACTTTTCAGTGCTAGGAGTCGTTTCCGTATTTTTTTTCTTTCTATTAATTAAGACTGCTCACTATATTATTCAAACTAAAATAGTGTTCATCGGCGACAATAGCCAATACCATTGCTCCTCACATTAATATATTTTTCAGACTATAAACTACAAAATACAAAACCGATTTTGAGAAAATTTATATGGATCTATTTTGGAGGTATATTTTATAAAAATCGAACTTCTCCGTAAAAATGAATGCGTGGACATACATAAAAATAAAAGAAGTTGACTTGAGAATCTCCTCTGTTTTGCAACTGGACTGTTTTGGAAGTCAGTTTAAAATCTACAATGAATGATATTTATTTATTAATTGGTCGAAGTAGTGAATAAATACACGATTTACCCTGTTTAAATATGTTATCTATGTTTAATGTTCCAAGTTCAATATCTAATCTGAGATGCCAAGGTTCTGGAAGATTGTTGTTAACGAATTATTATCAAATCTAGTTTTACGTTATTAATATTTATTGAGACTTGTGTAACGTGTTGTCAAAATTTAAGAAGTATCTTCGTACCGACGACGTTCTGCTACAACGTGTGCTAAGGTCCCGAACACTGGATTGGAGCTCCTCCTGAATACTAAGCACCCGGTCCGTCCTCACTTTTTCTTTATCCTTAAAAATAACATTTATTTTACCGGATTTTTCAGCCAAGGACGTGAATTTCTGCCTTTGACCACTATCACATTTCATTGCAAGTGATGATGTAGTCAATGCACAATGGTAGCTGGTCATAAGCATTAAAGGAGAACTGGTTTTCAATGACAGAAAACACTGTTTGTTACTTGGTGACAGATTTTCTACATGAGAGTAGTAGACTAGACTACTTTTTGACTACTAGATAAGATAATTTTATTTGCGAAAAAACATGTGATGTCATACATATGGAGAGAAGAATAAAGAATATTGTATTGTATTGAATTGCATTGTATTGTATATAATAATAACACGCATGTGGTACAATAATAACAATTACATTAATAATACTACTAATACACATTGAAATTTATTGTTGTTACAAAAATGTCGCAAGGTTATACATATTAATAATGTCATATCAAGGTATCAGAAGCAATAAGAAATACATTATCAGTTAAGAATTCGCTTACGTTGTAATAGCATTTTTTACTAATATATTTCTAATATTCATTTTGAATTTATTAGAGTTAAGATCTCTGAGACATTACTACTAGACTAGGCTTTTATGAATACTGGGTACCACGTTGTGAAGCTCAAGCTGTAGGACTAGAGAATGTCTATTGACATTCACCATACTATTGCGGGGGGTTAGTATCTATCGGTCCACTTCTCGGAATGACAGGTAGGTAGCCAAAACATACCCATTTTTCCATTTAACTGTATTCCGGTAAAACGAGAACCCGACTATTTTGTTAATCCGACCAAATGCTAATAAATGAGAATTGCTATTTGAGTTGCCTCTATTGGTCTATATCTCGAAATTTCGTACAGTTATTTATGTAAAGAAGTATTTATTTACTACCTATGTAGTACTTATGTAACAATTATCTTTGATTCATAATAAGTGAATACGTCACTTCAAACCGTTAGTATAAAAAAAGTCCGTATCGTATTCTGCTTCAAAATTATTATTGATTACCATACACCATATTAAGTTTTAATAATTTGTGTAAATATATCGTCACGGCTCTAATCCGAAGGAGTGTGCTGAGATTTCTAAACACTAAATTTTTGCCAGATATGTTTTCGGTCGTACGTAGTTCTACCAACAATAGTTCCAGGCGGATTGCTAATGAGAATTTATTTAATAGAAAAATCTAATAACTCTTCAACGCAGGGTTCCAACCCTTTAAGAGTTTTTGAAGCATTGATGGCCCAGTGGCATTGGCTATGGACTGCCGCGCAGCAGGTCCATGGTTCAAATCCCGCCGCGGGCTTGATATTCACCGCATGGTGGAAGGGAATTTTCCCAAGGCCTGCCTGGCCAGCGACCACCCTCAAGTAGAAAATCTGTCACCAAGCACCTAACGGTGTGTTGTCAGCTGTCCTTGAGAGCCAGTAATTCTAGGTTAAGCCTGTTAACACCTTCGACTAAATCATCACTTACCATCAGGTGAGATTGTGGTCAAAGGCTTACCTATCATGTAATAAAAAGTGACGAGTTGGCAATCCACCAACAACGCAGTATTATATATTATACTATAAGTAGGTACCTAAAAGATAAACAAAATCTTTTTGTTTCGCAAAATGGGAAAATAGATTGTAATTAGTAGAGTTTCATTGGGACCAATTGGGGACGGATGAAACGCATTAAACTCTGATGAGCAAAACGTTGGGTCAGCCGCGGACCCGAGCGATCTGGGTCACTCGCCACAAAGAGACCCTTGTGCGCAAACCTTTTTATTCCGATCCAGGATAGAAAAAACCCTCGTTTCAATACGTATCCCATAAAAATAGACATAACACAACTAACTAAATAAGAATGTGGATAAAATCTTGACCCCGCAATAAAATAACCAAATGTTCAGCTATTTCCCGGCTCTTTTGTTGTTTCAATCATACATTGGTTCCAATCGGTAAAATGGTGAATACAACCACTCCAGGATATTGAGGTTCGCTTACAAATAGGGTCGAAATTTATTTGACGCCGTATCGGCCGCGTATTCCCAATTTTCATATTTCCCACGTTGGGCTCGTTTCGCGGAGCTCCACGCGAGATATATCCACTAAATCGTACCTATCGATATTTTATGATTCCGAATTGATTTATCGCTTTTCATATGGCTGTAACTATTACTTATGATTATACCGTGATTACGTTTTCGTTTTCGGATTTCGGTTGGTTTAAGGCGAGGTAATATTTCTGTAGAATTTATGTTAAAATCTAAGGAAAGTATAATGGCCACTATAACTTTTCTGCGAAAAAACCTGGGTCCAATTACGATTATGAATCCCCAGCTATTACAGAAAAGTGAGGGTACCCAACCTGAAAAAGCGCATAAAAGTTAACTCGCCCGCTGAAAGAAAGTAGTAGAGTATGCCGATGAGAGAGTCGCTTACTCAGCACGAAGTAAGTAAATGCTCTCGTTGCGGCAGGGAATTGCCGGGAATCGTCAGGTATTTCCCTGAGGCGTGTTTACGACGCAACCCGTAAGGCCCAATCTTCACCTCACAATGCTTAGAACCTGGCAAATTATTCACGGCAATAGGTAAGTGCGAAAGCCCCGCAAAAAGTTTGTAAAACTCGTGAGCCCCGCACCGGAGGAGCCCCGGACCAAAGTTGAGACAATGGCCGTGAGGATCAACATAAATGACTCGAGTAATTCGGTGAAAGCGGCAATATTAAGGAAGTTAAATATTAAGACAAATGGTTCGAGCATTATACAGTCAGAACAAATTAGAAAATGTGTAAGCAAATATGGGGAATGTTTTGTTGCCCTATTACATTTATCTTTTACACAAATAACTGGTGGCGGTGTTATTGAAATAATCTTATGTACATAATATCGTTTATTGTTATTATATTTTAGGTTTAATATGCTTTTTCCATCGTAAAGTTCGCTATCAACTTGATTATGTGAATGAAGAGTTTTGAAAAGCTCGTGTACTAGGCAAGTTCCACGAGTGCATATTTGAAGACTAAAGCTGGTATTAATAAATTTGGATTGCCTGTGAGTCTGCAACGACTTGTAGGATGTCTAAATGCTTTAATTTTAACCGACTTCACAAAAAGGAAGAAGTACTCAATTCGCCAAAATAGAACTGACCTCAACACTCAAATGTGTGAAATAACTTGTCGAAGTCGCTACCATGCGAACAATATTATGATAATATATACTATTGAATCATCATGGTACCGACTTCAATAAGTTATTTCACACAATGAAGTGTTGAAGTCAGTTAAATTTATGGGTAAAAAAAGTAAAATGCATCTCAAAGTTGGTATGCATGGTGGTAGGGCATTTTGCATGGTGGTAGGGCATTTTGCGAATGCCCGCCTGACTAGCTACCTCAAGTAGAAAATCTGTCGCCAAGCACCTAACGGTGTGTTCCGGGAGCAGTCCTTGAGAGCCAGTAATTCTAGGTTAGCCTGAACAACATCTTCGACCACATCATCACTTACCATCAGGTGAGATAGTGGTAAAAGGCTAACCAAATAAACCTATCAGGCATAAAAAAAATATAAAAAAGCATTGTTAATGATGATGGAGGCTCGACGTTTAATGTGTGGAATATCTGTCAAAAACTGCATCTGATTGATACGGGCCTTAGGGCCTTACCTTTCCTTATGTATCATAACCAGATATAGGTGAATTTCGATGCAGGTAAATAGATTAATTTCAAGGAATAGCTATAATATTTGCAGTCTTTCAACTTATTCAAAATTTTCGTATAGGAAGGTATATAATTCCTGTTGGGACAAGATTTGAACGGAGCTTTGAAGCACTTTATTCAATGGTTCTGCTGCAGACATCCTATTTGCCAGGTCGTGCAGCGTGTAAAATTTCGATCTTGTTTTTTTTTCTACACACGTTTTTTACATTTTACTTTTAAAAATACTTCATAGTATGTGCAAGTTTAGCTTCTTTACAACTTGCAGCTAAAATTTCATGTATTTTTTGTATAACATTGTAAGATAATTTTCACACAAAACAAAAATAATACCAAAGGCAAAAGAATTGAAGCTGTAAATCATGTTACTCGCAATTCGGCGACACAGGACTCAGGAGGAAGTCCCGAGGGCAACCGTAAAGAATAAAAACAGAAGCAATCAAGAAAAGACCAATTTTACCTAAAGGAGCTAATAAACTCCAGAAATATTCTACTCTCTGTTTATCTTTTAACAATCAAAAACTTTCTACCGATTAGCCTGAGTATTCTAAGTAACACTCATGAAACTTAAATGAGTGAGATTTTATTTGCCTTTTACACTTTGGAAGGCAAAGGAATAGGAACACCTCGGGATTCTCGCGAAGCCTTTATAATCGTTTCGTTGATTTATGTGAAGATCCACGTATATTGGCCCGTCATACATTTTCATTTTAAGACCTCGCTACTTTGCATAGGAACAACGGTAGGTAAACACCAACATAATAAAACCTGCTATGAAACTTGTATATATAATATAATGTTGTCTTAGGTTTTCGCGATTATTACACATAGTAATTTTATTAATTAAACCGCTTTAATTAAATCATTTAAATCTGTTTAATTTGTATATATATGTTATTGAATAATTTTAGCTAATTTGTACCGGTCTATGGAAGGGCTAAGAAAATGGTTTGTCTATTTTGTATTAGAGAGTACAACCGTATCCCCAATAAACAGGTAAGATAATAGAAAAGCTACAGAAAGGCACCGATTCCTTAAACCGTAGTTAACGCGGGTTCTATTTTGTAAATAAGTATAGTAAATATACAAATATAAATTGTCTCATCACGAAAGATACAAATTACACTTCATGTGTTTATTGAACTGCAAAGATGGTTGTGTTCCGGGGTATTTTGTATTCCCGCTGTTTCCTACGCTTATGTAAGTAAAACTAATTCTTGAGCGCAATCCACGAGGGGCGCCGCCGTCTTACTCGATTTTCTCCGAACAATACATGCCCAAAGAATACGAAGCGACAAGATAAAGCCTCGAATCGAAAAAACTGCTTATTTTATTACCGCACGGAGCTGTAAGGCGAATAGGAGGCCCCGAGCGAACGACCCAACCTCGATTAGGACCGAGCCTATCTAGGCTCTCGACGTCATCGATGGAACTACCCAACGACCTAAATCATAGGCAGCTTCGCTATGTAGATGGACCACTCACCAACGACTCATATAATAGAGCTGAAAATGGTGAACCTTTCTGATTGAATGTTTAATGAAGTTCTGTGTTCGCTATTTTATTCGAATGTGTATAGGTATCAGAACTTTAGTACCCAATCTAGGAATAAATGTGTAAAGAAGTGTAACTCTTATACAGTTACCTCTTTGATTTCGGACTCTTCAAGTTCACAATTAACAAAACACGCACAATCTTCCAAATTTAATTGTATTGGGTAATTGATTTGGCGCTTAGAAATGATCGCATGCGTTTGGTCGCGTTTTAAACCATACCCGCCGCTGTAAGGACCGGTCTATGGAAGGGCTAAGAAAATGGTTTGTCTATTTTGTATTAGAGAGTATACAGCCGTACCCCCAATAAACAGGTAACATAATAGAAAAGCTAAAGAAAGGCACCGATTCCTTAAACCGTAGTTAACGCGGGTTCTATTTTGTAAATAAGTATAGTAAATATACAAATATAAATTGTCTCATCACGAAAGATACAAATTACACTTCATGGGTTTATTGAACTGCAAAGATGGTTGTGTTCCGGGGTATTTTGTATTCCCGCTGTTTCCTACGCTTATGTAAGTAAAACTAATTCTTGAGCGCAATCCACGAGGGGCGCCGCCGTCTTACTCGATTTTCTCCGAACAATACATGCCCAAAGAATACGAAGCGACAAGATAAAGCCTCGAATCGAAAAAACTGCTTATTTTATTACCGCACGGAGCTGTAAGGCGAATAGGAGGCCCCGAGCGAACGACCCAACCTCGATTAGGACCGAGCCTATCTAGGCTCTCGACGTCATCGATGGAACTACCCAACGACCTAAATCATAGGCAGCTTCGCTATGTAGATGGACCACTCACCAACGACTCATATAATAGAGCTGAAAATGGTGAACCTTTCTGACTGAATGTTTAATGAAGTTCTGTGTTCGCTATTCTATTCGAATGTGTATAGGTATCATAACTTTAGTACCCAATCTAGGAATAAATGTGTATAGAAGTGTAACTCTTATACAGTTACCTCTTTGATTTCGGACTCTTCAAGTTCACAATTAACAAAACACGCACAATCTTCCAAATTTAATTGTATTGGGTAATTGATTTGGCGCTTAGAAATGATCGCATGCGTTTGGTCGCGTTTTAAACCATACCCGCCGCTGTAAGGATTGCGATCTGCTGTTTTTGAGCTTGACTTGCATTTATTTCTTTATATATATTCGTAGTACCCAATGCATTTATAAATTAAAGCGAATAATATTTGTACACGACTGCCCAAAAAAAGAGTTTTCAGGGTTCATGAATTATGTATGTATGTTTGTGAGTTGATGGCTTAACCGATTTAAATGTATGAGATATCGTTAGATTTGTTTTGATACAAGTGACACTATGTACATAAAAAAGAAAACGGTGTATTTTGGACGCCATTATGTGAGATAAAAAAACTTCCGAACGCATCAAAATCGAATTGTAACGAACCGCTGAGCGTCTCGTTCAGTCCACAAATATAGACATAAATAAATTTATAAAAGACTATGTCGAATAAAAGCAGATGCTAATACAATTTTAGAATAAAATAAATAAACTCTAACTACCATTCAAACCGTTGGATAGAAAAAGGTATCTATTAATGAGGTATCATTCAAAAGCTACGCAAACTTCATAAAATAATGCAAAAAGACTAATAACAATGTATGGGAACAACTACTAAAGAGGACTTGTTCGAAAGACGCGACACTATACTAACTCTAGCTAGGCATTTGCCTAAAACACATGACGTCAACAGGGTGAGGCAGAAATGAAGCCAAGATGAGGGCCTCTGATTGGTGGATAGGTTGTCTTCCACTTAGCTTCATTCCAAATTTAAATCAGTATGTGACGTCATCGGTAGTGAGGCTGAAATGAAGCCGAGTTGAGGGCTTCTGATTGGTGGATAGGTTAACCTCAACTTAGCTTCATTCCAAATTTGAATCAGAATGTGACGTCATCAGGGTGAGGCTGAAATGAAGCCAAGATGAGGGCTTCTGATTGGTGGATCGAATGACCTCAACTTAGCCTCATTCTAAATTTGAATTTAAAATTGGAACATTAAATATCTTATTTTTGATTGGTCGAAGAAAGGGGAGGGAGATCAGCTTCATGGCTTGTGATAGGCTGGAGTTGACTTCAAGTTGGCTTCATTCAAATAGTATAAATAGGGAACAAGCGCGCAGTTCAAATTAGTTTTTACTGAAAATTCGAAGGTTAAAGATCAAAGTGAAATAAAAGGTGAAGTGAAAAGTATTAAAAGTGAAACTAGTGCGGTGAGGTTTAGTGCAGTGGGAAAAAGGGATTACAGTGAGATACTGGTTGCTAGAGATTATTCACGTAAGTCATAGTTATTAATTAGCTGTGAATTTTAGGGTGTTTTCTTTCAGGTCAGCATTCTGAAAATTATTATGATTTAATTGTGAATTTTAGGGTGTTTTCTTTCAGGTCAGAATTTTGAAATTATTATGTTATACTTAAGAAATTTAGAGTGATTCCTTCAGTTCAGATAATATGCCTCCAAGATACTAAATGAGTTAATTAGTAAAAATAATGAAGCCGAGATTGATGAAATTAATCAATTGACTAGAGACACATGCTCATTGGATTTCTCGCAGACTTAAAGGCAGTTTAGAGATATCCAGGTCACTGGTTGATATTATCAGTCATTTTGTTAAGTAAATATATGACAATTTTCTATGTAACACTGAAGGCATTTATCTGAATGATGATAGACATCAAGATAGCCGATGATAATAAAACAAAGACACAGGGAAATCCTTTATCCAATTAAAATAGCATCAAAATAATTAAACTTACAAAAACTAAAATAAAATATTCATATCTCAGCATTGTGTTTCCAAATCTTAAACAGTGATTATGCTAGGGGATTTAATCAAATTGCCTTGTGAGGAGGAATTTGAGCTAAAACGGCTATGGTGAGCGTATGCGCGCAGTAAAGGCCTTAAACCAGCTTTGCAGTCGCAAGCCTGCAAGGTCTTTCTAGCTCCAATTACCTACAATACGAAATATCCATAGTATTGATTTTAGTTGAATTATTTATAGGACAGTCTTGTGTACTACTGTAATTATTGGCATGAACTTCTATATATACATTTATTTAATAATAATTAATACATTACTATGTTTGCTGTCCACCTATGGATACATTAACTGGTTAAATATGAAAAGGGAGTTTGAGTTCTATAATACAGTGATTAATATTTTATGTAACCGAAATTATTATGTTTACAACACATAATTCATGGACTTATAGAAGTGTTATCGCAACGAATATCATTTTCGTAGTATCAACAAATTAAGTTCAATTTCATAAATTCTTTACAGGAATGGTACGGATAGAAATATATTTTATTTATGTGTTTACTAGGTATTTTGTCACAGTAATTTATTGGTATCGATTCTGTACTAATGTCCTATAAGGCGCTCTATTAATGAACATATTTTTAGTCTGTATTTTGTGAACATCTAAGGTTAGGTAATACTTGCGACTGAATTTACGATGTGATTTATATTCTGTGTCACTAAAAGCTTTAACTCGATGCTGGCGATACTTGTAATAATTATGTAGTCTTTATGTTGTATATGCCCAAAACCTAGAATCCTTTGACAATTGCTATTGCGTTAATTTTGATTATGGTTTGCTTTGCGGAATCGATACCAATACTATTGTAGTTAGACTTGTCTCAGTATTTCCTGAAAAGAATTTGGGTTATAACGGATCACAATATTCGGTTCTACCACTAAAACTAGATGATCACACCTTGGCCATTTTTACGTTCTGTTTTTAACAAATTCGCTAATAGGATAGGGACTTTTCAATATGGTCCACGTGACCAGAACGTGTTAGAAGTTAACTTTAATAATAATAATAAAAAAAAAAAAATGTAGGTTAGGGTGTTTAGTTAGGGTGGGGCGGGGGTAGGGAGGTTACAGAATGAATCGAAATGAAGGACTTAAAAAAACCATTCCATAAATTTCCTTGCAGTTTTTTTTTATTTCAATTGATGGATAAACGATTAAACAAAAAATGTTTTGCAGTCGGGATTTTTATTTTTTTATTTATTTATACTTGAATATATTATGATTTCCACTTTATAAGTACCGTAATATAGTGTACTAGGCACATGTTTTGGTAAACATAAGCACCTGTTGTAACACAATTTCTGTGTACAAGTTAATAAGTCTCCGTTGCACTACTTTGACAACCAAGAGTTAAAGTTTTGTCTAGAAAAGCCATAACGGTTAAAATGGTTTAAATAAATGTAGACTTCTTAATAGCTTATAGCTAGATTTACCTTTTTTATGTTAAGAAGTGATGAGACGGTAATGTAGCCTGCCTGATGATAGACATGTTTACGGTTTTACAGTTGCAGTGTCACCGTTCTCATTCTGTTTAAAACACTGCACTACGCTTATCACTCGGAGACGTTAGATCTTGTCAGTTTCGCCCAGTAATTCCACTTGCTACTATGCAACTACTCTTGAATATAATTGGTACTGTGGTACCAACGAAGATGGATTCGTTTTACAGAGTAAATTTAAAATGGAAACTGGTTCGGTGATCTGTGGTGGGATACCAGTTTTTTTCGCTTATGTAGTTAAGTTTAGTGATTATTGTACATGATCATAGAATTCGCGGGATAAAGAAGAATATTGTTTTTATTTTCTGAAAAATTTAATATTTTTTTATGACCTTTATTACAATAATTATCCCTTAAACCTACCTATTTAAAATATAGTAAATCACGTTTACCCGTACTTAACGAACTTAATTAGTTTTTATCATATATATAGCACCAGTAGGGTAATTAACATGGTGACTCTTCGATAAAATGTTTATTCGAAGAGGTAACCTAATTTTAGTTAATACTAGCTGCACCCCCGGTTACCCCCGAGTGGTGATGGAATATAATGAGCGCGCCAGAATAGGTCACATATGGCAGATTTTTTCTTACTTACATGACACTTATCGTTATATGTTGGACAATTCACACAATATCTTTATAAATTATATCCTATGTGTTATTCTGATGAGTAAGCTATATTATTTTAATTTTTCTATTCTACCGAATAGAAAATTAAGTTTTTGCGTGAAAGAGTAACCAATATCTATACATCCACATATCCAAATCCATACATTAAATCCCATGTCCGACACAAATGTGCAACACCTCTGGACACTGTAAGCGAACACAGCGTGAATAGGGTTCCCTATTCACGCTGTGTTCGCTTATGATTAAAATAAAATTTCTGACGGTATGTAGTACAAAATAATTTCTTAATGACTGAAGTGACCTATTACCCTAATTAGTCACCCCGTGACCACAATCACTGGAAAGTGTTTGAAACATCAGGGCACAAATAATAATAAATATACGCGATTTAAACCGTGTAAAGTTGTTTAATTACTATGTGTAATGATCGCGAAAACTAAGACAACAATATACCTACAGTTTGAATGGTGAATTAGCCGCTATAGACGTCGGCATGTCACTAGACACTTAGGTCCTTGACGACAGATTACCTACTTGAGGAGGGCCGTCTTTAATGAGTCTGCAACAAAGCCCTGATTATTCATATAAATTATCATTTCCATACCCTTATTCCGCCTCTGAATTGAGGTAATAGTTACATTAGTATTTTTGAAGCGCTCGTAGCAAAGTTTGCTTGGCTGTTCTTAACCGATCAGCAAAGTTAAGCAACGTCCGCCGTGGTCATGAGTTGGATGGGTGACCGCTTGTGACATTACTACTGAGCGCTTCCGTGCTTCGGAGGGCACGTTGAGCCGTCGGTCCCGGTTGTCGACTTATGATGGCAGTCGTTATAGCATGGTGGTAGGGCATTTTGCGAATGCCCGCCTGGCTAGCTGCCACCCTCAAGTAGAAAATCTGTCACGCACATAACGCTGTGTTCCGGCAGCTGTCCTTGGGAGCCAGTAATTCTAGGTTAGCCTGAACAACATCTCCGACCACATCATCACTTACCATCAGGTGAGATAGTGATCAAAGGCTAATCTAACAGGCATAAAAAATAGTATATCTTTTGCTATAATACAAAGTTGCACTCGTAAGCGTCGTTTTTTGGAATTTGGTAGTCATATTATGTAAATAGCTCTTCCACATATTAAGTATCTGTTGCTTTTAATTTGAGTTTCGCGCTGTCATGTCTTGAGTTTCCTACATAATTTTGGTACTAGCTTAAATATGCAGACAGCAGATGTTTGAAATTCTATACATAAATTAGAAGGATATTTTCTACATTTTTCCAACATTAACTTGGGGTGCCGGGAATAGAATTTCACCTCCCCATTTTTCCCGTAGCTGTCGTAATAGGCTAAAGGAAGAGAGCGCCAAATGAGCAGCATGCTTTCTCACGTGGATGTGAGTAGGGTGATGTACATTAGACGCACAACATGCCTGTATACCATCTTAGTGCCCTACCAGGGTTTCATACAATATATTCTTGTGTTCCAGTCTTATAATATGTTGTAAGCGTAAACATATTATTCTTAATATGTTCTTGTGTTTCGTTCAGTGTGTTAGAGAAAACATTTTGTATGACCCTGAAATTGTGCCCAGTGAATGGCAATAGGCTCGCCCCTTTATTACATGGGAGCAAAACCCAATAGGCGAAACGTGGGTTACACACCTCTGCCTACCCCTTCGGAGAATAAGGGCGTGATTATATGCATATATTTAATTTTAAACGCAATAATATTTAAGTTGGTACCTACGGGTAGGCATATTTACCTACTTATTAGAGAAGGCTTATTGCGCCTTGACGTAGGATGTTCTATTATCAAGATTTGGTAGTGGGCTGGAACATTTGGACTGCCTGTGAGTCTGTAATGACTTATAGGTTGTCCAAATGCTTCTACTCGTATTGTAGTAGCTGTAGTGTATAGTTTGTAGTGTTGTATATAATTCCTAGTTTTTTTTTTTAATATACATTTGATTACAAAATAATTTAATAAAAGTAATCGATACACATAAATATAGCACTCGTTTATAACTATGCTCAACGCGTGCCAGTTTTTAAAGTTCATCCCTAACATCTCAAAGTATAACAAGTATTCTATAAAATGAGCAACTAAATATTGAATCTATTTTTTATCATCTGATGGTATATGACGATGTGTCGAGGATAGTGAACCGAATTACTCACACTCAAGCACAGGCACCGGAATACACCGTTAAGTGCTTGGTGAAGAATTTGCTTCTTGAGGGTTGTAGCTAGCCGGGCAAGCCTTCGAAATAAGCCCTTTAGTCATGCGATGAAGCTCATGTCTGCGGTGGGATTTGAACTACAGACACCCTGCATGGCAGTCCATAGTTTTATATATGCCACTGAACCATCTTATGCTATGTTCATTGTAGCAATAGGTATGAAAAATGTGAATTACGGTATATTATGTGAATTACGTATTACGTTATAGCATACATAAGAACGTATCTAAAGAAATATTTTAGGACACAAGTTAGTTTGCTTAACTATATTCACAGTCATGTCCTAGTCATGTACAAGTCGTATCAATTAGTCAGTCGTGTAATCATTTCGAAATAAAATAAAAATATTATGATATACTATATACCTAGCATATTATAGTTTTAAAATTCTCGTGAGTATAAAAACATTACATACAAAATGACGAGAGGAAAAATTAAAATTAGTCAAGTGCGGGAATTTATTTTAATTTTATTTTATTTTTTACAATTTAGGGATCCCGCACTTGACTTAAATTTTTCCTATCGTATATTTGTAATTTTGTAATGTGATCCGCATAGCAGGCGTTATTGCAAACATAACAATGTTAAAATTTAGGGATTCTTACAGCTAGGTATATAATAGCTTAAAAATCTATGTAGTTGCTGAAGGCTATTTAAAAGATTCCACTAATACATTAAGATAATTATTTATATTGAGAATTATTATCCTCTAGTAAGTTTTTAGTGTAATCCGTGGAGTATGCGTTATATTGCAATAATAAAAATATAAGACATTTTAATGTACTTAACAAAAATCCGGCTGCACTTACTTATATTAGTCAAATTGATGACCTAGCATATATCTTTTGATATAACACTTAGACGCTAGTTATAATAACTGTCTTTGGTTCTTAATAAAATGCACTGAAATATAAATTAAATGCGTCGCTAATAATAAATCACCGCTTACCTCTAGGTGTGCTGCAATTTATCACATAATGAGACTAACTCAATTCGAAATAAGAATATAAACAAAAAAAACCGATGCGATCATTACGAGTACATGCGATTCGATGCAGCACTCTTCAATCATTCTGTAGAATATCACTATCACTACAACATAGTATAAAACAAAGTCGCTTTCTCTGTCCCTATATCCCTATGTATGCTTAAATCTTTTAAACAACGCAACGGATTTTGATGCGGTTTTTTTAATAGATAGAGTGATTGAAGAGGAAGGTTTATATGTATAATAACATCCATTAAATAGTGGAAAAATACTGTTATTTATGAAGTTTCTAATGTGATGTCGTAAATAATTTCATTTTTTCCGCTTACATTGCAAACGCAGGCTGAACCCTACGAGATTTATAAAAATAATATACTAAGTATTGTACACATTGAAAAGGTCTACAGAAAAAAACTCCGCTATGGTATATGTCTATCTCTTATGGATTCTTATTAAAATTATATTTGTTTTTTTTTTGTGACGTAACATGCTCCAGACCCACATGATGTGAAGCGGACTAACCTCTGCCTATAACAGATGCATTTCGTCACAAGTCACGAATTGCACTGCGCCCGTTGAGGTATAGTTAGTAGAGTCGTTAGAGAGTCTCATGTGCCTGTAATTCCACTGGCTCTCAAGGACTGCTGCCGGAACACACCGTTAGGGGCTTGGCGACAGATTTTCTACTTGAGGGTGGTTGCTGGCCAGGCGGGCATTCGCAAAATACCCTTCCACCATGCGGTGAAGCTCAAGCGTGCGGCGGGATTCGAACCATGGACCTGCTGCGCGGCGGTCCATAGCCAATGCCACTGAGCCATCACTGCTTCTTAGTTCAACTTATTCTGAATACCAAATTATGCATCTGACAGGGCTAAGACCACATATACCTAGTCAAGTTTTAATAATGTTCGTTCAATAGAATCGATATCAATATGTACCTATATCTTAGTCTCTCCCATTTAAATTTAAACAAAGTAGTAAACCAATGCCTTTTAAATGTACATACATAACATCACGCCTCTTTCCCGTAGGGGTAGGCAGAGACCACAGGTTTCCACTTACTAAAATTCTTACATATCTCTTTCGCTTCATCTACACTCATCAATCATTTCATATATAGCGTCAGCTTAGGGTGCTCCAGAACTGGCCTTTTTTCAGAACGTTTGAAATGTAACGTGAAAAATAACGAGCATCAATCAGATTATTTTAAATTTAGGATTAATTACCAGAGTTTACTTGTAAGTACCGGGTGCAGAGGCAGTTATTGCAGTCTGCTGCAAACTTGAACAGGGAAATGAGAGGCACGGCGGCGGCGCTAAAGCGAGTGGTGCGGCGGTGTGTGGCGAGAAATTTGAATTTTTTACCACTTACCTGCGCCTATAAATCAAGTGTAAAGTCATCCTAAGCTCTCTTATATAGATACCTACCTCTCTCCAACATTTTAGAATGTAAATTAAGTGCTACGAGTACACTCCCCTACTATCTATATACATCATACTGAATACTTTATTGTCTACTGCAATATAGGCATGCTCTAATTGAAACATAAACTATGGATTAAAAAACATAACAACACGAATAGATCTAAGTATATGCCATAGAATAATGGGAACACATAGGCACATATATTTGTCCGAATATTTGAACTCGCTTTTCGTAAATTCTAAAATCCTTTAAACCACGAGTATCACTGGAATGAATTGAATTGAAATGCAATGTAACGAGCGATATGAAGTAATGTCACTAGTATTATTATAGTCCATTGGTATTACATAAGTAAATATATATAAACCATAAGTAAACCCTGGAATCTGACACTTGTGTTTTATGTAATGGTACTAGGGATATAATGTCTCTAGTACCATTAATGGTACTGTCCAATGGTATTAATAAGTAAACCCTGGAATCTGACACTAGTTTATGGTACAAGCGATATAAAGTAATGTCTCTAGTAACATTAATGGTACTCTCCAATGGTATTAATAAGTAAACCCTGAAATCTGACACTAGTGTTTAATGTAATGGTATAGTGATACAGTGCAATATCTCTAGTACCATTAATGGTATAGTGATATAATGCAATGTCTCTAGTACCATTAATGGTACTGTCAAAGGGTATTAATAAGTAAACCCTATATAAACTAATGTCTCTAGTACTATTAATAGTACTGTCCAATGGTATTAATAAGTAAACCCTGGAATCTGACACTAGTGTTTAATGTTATTGTACAAGCGATATTAAGTAATGTCTCTATAGTACCATACCATTAGTGGTACTGTCCAAGGTTATTATTAAGTAAACCTTGGAATCTGACCTAGTGTTTAATATTAAGGTACAAGCGATATAAAGTAATGTCTCTAGTACCATTAATGGTACTGTCCATTGGTATTAATAAGTAAACCCTGGAATCAGACACAATTGTTTGTATTTTTTGCATGGTGGTAGGCCATTTTGCGAATCGCCTGGCTAGCTACTACCATCAAGTATAAAATCTGGCACCAAGCACCTAACGGTATTTCTGGCAGCTGTCTTTGAGAGCCAGCAATCCAACATCTTCGCCCACATCATTACTTAGCATCCGGTGAGATAGTGGTCAAGGGATAGCCTATCAGCTATAAAAAAATAATGGTACTAGCGATATAATGTAAGGTGTCTCAAGTACCATGAATGGTTCTATCCAATGGTACTTATGATATAGATGCCAACATTTAGGGATCACAATGGTAGGCACAATTGTTTCGGGAGTGGATAGATCAGTCCAACCTAAAAACTGGCAAGTTTCATGGTATAATTTAAGATGGTTTAATCACTCGAAGAGCCAATAATGGATGAGGACGATGTAGAGTAGCTAGTACAGGTAAGTAGGAAGACGTTACCCCATTAAGCGTCCACCCATCGACAACATTGTGAGAGTCCCGGGCAACTGATAGACACAAACGGTCAGTAGCCGCTCATTGTGGCGTTTAATGGGACTATGTTCAACAGCGGACGTCTTTTAGCTGATTGATGATGCTACTATCTACTATGTATAATAATATCCTTTAGTAGCAGTAGTTCGGTAATTAGGCTGGTAGCCGAACTAGTACAACTAAATTTAACCTATAGTGTCAGTACATAAGTACATAAATGTTTGTACTACTATCCTGGATTATGTTTAGGGCGGGAACTTTCACCAAGCACGCCATGTACTTACATTATATTATATTAATATTTGATTGCATTGCTAGAAAGTGACATCTGTCTAAAAATTTTGAAATTAAATCTACAACCGCCTTCTAACATAAAAGTTGTATTAAGTATTCTGGTTGAAGCATTCAGTGAGAGATAGGCAGACGACGACTAGCAAGGCAGTGAGAACGAACTGACTGTAGTTCTAACAAATTCCAGTAGATGCCACTGGAAAAAAGTTTTGCAAAATCTTAGATTAAACAGACAAACACCTGTATCTTAAAATATGTAAATAGTTACGTACAATGAGTTACAAGTATTGTATCTATTATGTATAGAGTGTAACTTCAACAAATTCATTAATAATAAAATGAAAATGCACAGACTACCAAAAAACAGAACACGTTCAGTATATTTTTAAAATAAGTAAGTTATGCAAGCAATGTGTTATTTTATAACCATAACAATGTTTAAACAGTATCACACAGGATGTCTTACGGCAACCTGTCATTATTAGTGCTTATGTTAAGTTTTACAAGCATTTTTGTTTTCCAAATAATGATGTGTTCCAGATCATAGAGATACGAGTATGTACATAGAGTTCCACATCGTCATAAAAAGAATAATGTTTTCTTTTTTATTTAATACACGTTTTTTATACGTTACCAACTAGATAATGTATCTATATACCATCAGTGGATCTTATTTATAGGGCTCCGTACCCAAAGTGCAGGAGCCCTACTGCTCGAACGGAATAAGTTACTATAACAAACCTGAAAATTAGATTGTAATGGAATAATATTGACTTAAAACCAAATATTGCATTAGAAATTAAAATAGAAAAGTTTTAAATTTAAATGCAGTAAAATATTGACCCAAAATAGGACTAGTTAAGTACCAGTTAATTATTAGAGTTATTATTGAAACAATTATTTTAAAGGGTCTTTAAAACAAGGAGGAAAGAATAAGAATACGATTGCACCCTTGCATAATATGGGGTCCGGGGTATCATCGTCTAACTAGAGTCTTGAGCTCATTTGTAGTAATATTAGGTAGAGTAAAATACTTAATAGATAATTTTATATCCGTAAAAATTTAAGGTCATCAAAGTTGACAATTATTGCTATGCAATCACTAAACAGGTAAGGAACTTCAGTGTATTACCTAGGTACTAGAACCTCTATAGTCTATTTCAACAACAAACTCTGGAAACGCTATGTAATATTCCTAATAACTTACAGCCATTCTATTTCTTTCATGGGTTGTTGCAATACGGATCCATATTAGAGGGATGCCCAAATCGCACTTGGCAGGTTTTTCTGAAACCAATCCAATACATGATTTCCATAATCTTTGGATATACCAACCAAATTAATCGATTAAGTTACCTAAATCAAATAGGTAATATAAAAATTCCTATTTGAATCAGTATTTGTAATTGACCGAGCTAGCGAGGTCTCAGAGTCCACTAGGAAGAATCGGCGTTTGTATATTTGTATGTTTATATATGTATTATATTCTGTCCGACGATAACTTGAGTACAGTCCGACCAACTTATCTGTTCAGGTGGCAGAAAAATTAACTAAAACTATCCCTCAAATTGATTGTACTAGTAGTTGATTTCCTTGACCAGCAGCGCCCTCGCCAACTGCACAGTTAAGTTGGTGGTACTATAACATTGGTTCTATCGCAACGAAATTTTTTTATACGTATAGATTGGGCTAATACAATTTTTAAGTTCGAATATGAGGAATTCGGTCAAGCGATTGTTGGATTCAAGATTACGTAAATATCACCAATAAAAGACACGCGGTGCCATCTCTCTTACATTTTCTGTACTACGTATATTGAAGTTTTGTTTTGTTTGTTCCCTTGGTCTTGGTATTTGGCTTCATACGTTTTTGATGAAGTTGATTTGACTGTTATCTTATGTTTATTTGAGACACTAGGTAAGAAAATTTTGATGATGTTTGAAGAGTGTGCTATTTCCAAAGCATCACGGAAAATCTGACTTTTCAGGAAAACGTCTCACGCATGGCTTTGTGTTAATATACCTTAGTAATTTGTAATACAACGAGCAGGGGCCTAAGAGCTTTCTGTTTTTAGCGCTGACTGGAGTTGCAGTAGTGAGCGTAGGTTTACAATTCATCCTGGCATGCACATAGGAATTGAAAGAGAGTTCAAAGAATTGCTTGTCGAAGCAGCCACAAACTGACAGGCCGAACACTGCCATTTCATCATAATTGATGAAATTAGTGTAGTAGGATGCTTTTTGCTGCATAAAGTTGACTGCAAGTGCAGGCAAGCTAAACCAGCGCAAGCACAAGAGCCATTTGGTGGTATATGATTGTACTTTGTACGTTTTGAAGCAATGATGGCCGAGCGCTAATAGCTATGGACTACCGCGCCGCAGGTGCCTGGTTCGATCCCCACCGCCGGCTTGAGCTTCACCGCATGGTGAAAGGGCATTTTCAGTTGCTGGCCTGGCTAGCCACCATCCTCAAGTAGAAAATCTGTCGTCAAGCACCTAACGGTGTGTTCCGGCAGCAGTCCTTGAGAGCCAGTGAAATTATAGGCACTGCGACTTAACAACTTTGTGTCAAAGTGATGGGCGCAGTGCATTTCATCACTTAAGATGAAATGCATCTGTTTTAGGCAGAGGTTAGTTCGCTTAACATCAGGTGGGCCTCGACCTTGTTCCACGACAGTAAAAAAAAAAAAAACTTGCTATGAGATCTTAAACAGCTTCCACTTGTAATGGACCGTGCTTTCTATGGCAATGGATTTTCATTCACACTCAGCGATCAAAGAAAAGTTCTCCCAAATGAGAGAGTCCATGAGCAAAAAAAATTGTCGTCTTGAAAACCGCCCACAGGCAATCAGGATCCGACGAACAGTCGTTTAGAAAACGTCTTGATTGTTTGAATGTGGGAGAATCCACAACATATGATTGGAAGCTTCTCATTACTTGTGAGAAGTCTTTGATGTGCGTGAATGATTTCACGAATTCCTTGCAATTAAGTACTCTCAATAATGAGGCAGTAAGATGCCATAATATTGCTGCACTGGAGGCCTTGGATAAGGTAGTGACCAAAATTGTATTAACAAAACAATTACGCTACGGCAGCAAAAGCAGACACGGAAGGTGTGCAAGGAATCGAAAAAGTACTGCAAGTAGCTGTAGGCAGTAGGGTAAAGCCTAAGTCAAATAAATGGGTCGATGTGTGCTATATCAGAGACGTCGTTTATACTGGATCAGCCCCAACGCATGACATGTCGCTAGTGGTCTTTGCGCAGTTTCGCTGTACTGGACCAACCATCAATGGACCCGGTCGTGGAAGTCAGGACAAACTGCATGTTTATTCTATAGGTATTTGTAAAGGGATTTAATGAAGTGACAGCACGACCGCCATTTTAGCACTGACTTTATTTCTAAACACTAGTGGTGGGCACGCAGCCCACGTATGCTGTAGCTATAGCTATATATAGTTACACAGCTATATAACAATGTTCACGCATGCTATCTCTGTTGTCATTGGCAGGCCTAGTATCAGTAGTTCGATAATTTAGTCCGATCATCGGACTAATATTACTATTTCGTCTCAGTAGTCCGGTGATACAGACACCACAAATTCCAAGCATTGCAAAAGGTAATTGTCGATATCGGTGACAAAGAATTTTTGTTATTCTCCCCCCGAAGGGTTCCCGCCTTGTCGTGGCGGTGGGGGTAGTAGCCGTGGCTTCGTCACCCACGGTGAAGCGAAGAGGAACCAGGGGCCGTGCTGGCTTGGGCAGTCGGCCGGCCCCAGAGGGGCCGGTCCACTGGGCTTTGCCTCTAAGTCCAGACTGGAGCGGCAACGGGTAGGCTGCGGTGCTGTATGGGCAGCACCGCATCTGAGGCGGGCTGTGGTGTTGTATGGGCGACACCACAGCTGACGGTGAGGGGCCACGGCGGGAGAGGAGTGCCGGTATCACGGTGCGCCGCTCTCCCTACCTTCCGTGGCCACGGCGGGGCCGCCACCGTTTGATGGCGGACGCGGAGGGGCCGCAGGGGAGGAGGAGTGTTGGTATAGCGAGGCACCGCTCTCCCTATCCTCTGCGGCCGAAGTAGCAGGCGACGGGGCTACTCATCTGACCCGTCGCAGGGGGACCCTGGGCGTCGGAAGCGGGGTATTCTGACGCCCATTTGCGGGCTTGGTCCCCGGGTGGTAGCGACGTGCCATGTGTTCTGGTGCGTCGTGAGGGGTAGCACCCCAGGAGGGGTCCGGCAACGGACAACCGTGGCGGGTTCGTGGTTGAGTGCTAAAGCGACCCTGCGATCCCGCCGAGAAGCGGTAGAGATGGAACACCGTGTGTTATTTAGTCGGTAGGGGCACTTGCTGCTGTGGGAGTAGTTGGTGTCGAGCCCGACATATCCCGGCCACCTTCCCCGGGGTGGACGGGAATGCGTAAATGCATTTTTCACACGTTAAAAAAAAAAAAAAGGGTTGTTGCTCTCTCAAGCTCAAAACGTCCAGAGGATTCTATGTTCGAGAGGATTTTGAAAGACATAAAAAATTAGAAATATGAGACCTCTGCAACTAAGAATCGAAGAATCGAAGAAATTAGTCTATCCAGACTTTCTATCGATTCGGTTGGACCTACCCTAGGTGCTCAAATCTTTTAATATCCATACTATTGACATCCTTATGTAGATAACAATAATGTGAACATTTCACTAAGATGCGCAAAAGAAAGTTATTAAAGAATCACAAATTAATTAAAAACTCGACTGCAAGTAACTTATTTTTGCTAAGCTTTTTATCATTCCATTGAAATTAAAACTGCAAGTTATATATATTTATGGACTTTTTTCTTAAAGCCCTTCATTTTGATACCACACTAATGGGTTTGGGAGAACAAAATATGTCTCAGAATATGGCGTCTAAAATCCTTCAATTTATTTTTCTTTACTTTTTATGTGCCCAATGTCACCTGGGCTATCAAGACGAATCTAATGAGATATTATACACTAAAATCGGTTGAGCCGTTTAGAAGTTATGATGGAATAAAGAAACTCACAAAGATACATACATAGATACATGAACCCTGAAAACATAACACTCCTTTTTTGGACAGTCGTGTTAGTGTAAACATTATAAAATAATTGACAAAGGTGATTAAAATTATGATTATTATTATTATAATGAATAATAATAAAATAAAGTTAATTATTTTAAGTATATATATATATATAATGTAGTGAAACGCTATTTTTGTATGTTCAGTGCTAAGTAATCATAATCATTGTATTCACATTAAACAGTATCAGTACAGTCTGTCCTACCTTTACAAAGTTTATAAAGCAAGAATTGCTTGTCGTGATATCGCGAGGTCCAGTTCGGGGCGAACTTCTGGTAATTAAATACTAACACGACAGGAAGATAAAAGTGTAAATATGTAGTTCATCTGGTTGCAAAGATCAACAAACGGACATCCCGTCAAACTCGATATCAATAAAAAAGGCCATGTGGCACATCCAGCACATGGTAATTGGATATTGATGTCGTTATACTCGTTATCACAGTAAAACCAGAAAAGTACGTTATGTAGATACTCTGTCTAGGTACGCGTAGATTTGTACATTTCTTAATTTATTCTATTAGTCCACTTACATTGGGCGGTAGGTATTAAGATATAACATACAAAATGTCTTTATTACCATCAGTATTACCACAATTATGTAGAAAAAGTTTTTTTTTTTTTTTTTTTAATTGTCGATATGCCTTTATTAAACAAATACTACAAACTACATACAACAGTACAGCTACTACAATATTACAGCTACTACAGTAAAAGCATTTGGACTCATAGGGAGTCCAAATGCTCTAGCCCACTATCAGTTGGCAGCGTGCCCAGCATGCTGGCAGCATTGCCCCGTTGAATTGCAATGCTTATTCTTTGAGCCAAATAGGTGCCAGCATTTTGATCACGCGTCGCATCGACCAAGCGCTCTGATAGATTTTGGAAAATACGATGAGCTCCCGGTCCCCACGGCCCCAACGTCTCTACACCAAACGGCTCAAATATGTAACCCATACCGAGGTTAGCATATTTGCGCCGCTTGAGTTGCTCTGCCGAAGTAGCCGCGGCGCCAGCCCTCACGTGGGTTTCAGAAAGGTGTGACGGCGCTAAAGTGTCTACGCATGTAGCGTCCCACACTAAGGGCCGTCCTAACTTCCATGGAACCAGAGTCATGCCGTCAGGTCTTTTACCATCGTCACGCATCAGACCGTTCGGTTCGAGAACAGCTGGAACATTGGCGCTGGTAAAAGCCCGGCGAATGATATCGTTAAGGCTGGCGTGGCGGGAAATTCGACCAGCACTTCGAGAGCAGGAGAGGCCATGGTGACCGAGTTGGTCAACTGCAGTACCACACTGGCAGTGATGTGCAACACAACACCTTGCACCCAAGCGTAAGCTAATAGCGAGACGAAAAGCGGAAGGATCTATAAGGCTACCAGTTTTGTAAGAAGGAATGGCTTGTAACCAGACCTGATTCCCACACAGAAACAGCGAGAATACGAGCACGATCTGCGATACTAGGGCACGTATTTAAAAGATCTTTCCGTGCTAGCTCGCATAGGGGCCGATCCCACTGTTTCTGAGATGACAACATTTTTGGGAACTCAGTATTTGGACAAGCCAGTCCCCATGTGGTTTTGGCCTCAGCCAGATATGCTACATCAAAAGAGCCTAAAGATTGTGCAAGAATTTTTTCTACTAATTTGTGTGTACTGTGTACAGAAGACAAAAAAGCTGGTAATGCCACACTAGAAATTTTGCGTATCCCTATGCCTCCCAACCTCACAGGAAGGGAATCTTGCACCCAAGCCCTATCATCCATCTCAACATTCAAAACCGAAATTAACGTATCTTTTAATAAATTGTCTAAGCTTAAAAGAAGCTCACTGTGTTTCCACAGCTGACAACATCTCAAAAAGTATGTAAATTTAGGAACGAAAAGGCAAAATCTAATAATAGTAAAAGCCATATGGGCGTTAATTTTGAATAATCTGCTAGAAGCATTTCTAAACTTTTGAATTTGTTCTTCGACAAATGGAGACAAAGATTCGTCAAAAATCGGTGAACCCAAAAGACGGAGCGAACTTTTTTCTACTAATTTTATATTAGGCGCAAGTAAGTTGAATTTTTCAATAATCGAAATTTTATCCGGACAAGTATCACAAACAAAAAGTTCACATTTGGAAAAATTTAGTTCAAGGCCAATAAGACGAAAATCGTCTATAAGTACTCGCAAGTCATTCAATACCGGGTTCGCATCGCCACCTAAGGTTCCGTCATCCAAATACCAAACGTTAAGTTTTGATTGGAGACGTTGAATTATTGAGTGGATGGCAAGGCTAAAGATGGCTGGTCCCAGAGGATCACCCTGTTGACATCCTACGGAAGATAATATAACGTTGTTTTGGTATGTTAATTTTGATGGTTTCCCGTAACATTGTCAAAGAAAAGGGTATAATTCCGGAATTTTATCTTTCACTTCGGTCAAAAGGGTGCCTCTATCTAATGAGTTGAATGCATTTTTAACATCCACCTTCAAAAGCACATCTCCACAATTTTGATCAAGAAATATGCGTAGTGAATGTACAGCAGCCTCACAACCACCCTGAGAACCAAAACCGAGTTGTAGTGGTTGAAAAAGATTACTTAAAAAAGCAACCTTTTTCTTACAACCACATTTGGCTGTGAGGCGACGATAAGTGGTGCCTACTGCTATAGGCCTAATACCACCATCTTTTTTATTAAGGGCACATAAATTCGCACCGTACAGAATTTCGGTAATTTCATTGTTGACCTGACCCGACAACATCAAATTAACCAAAGCCGTGACATCCTTTAGAAGTGTCTCGCCTACCTCACCAGAACTAAAAGATAAAATATCTTTTAAGTGCTGAGGCGTCAGGCCATCTAGACCACCGGCTGAGCCACTTCGAAAAGATGCCACGGCTGCAGAAACATCCTGTGGGGTCACCTCAACAATGTCATTATTTTGTTCAGGAGAGTCGGGAAGGTGGAGACCTGCAGTTGCAGGCGGATGCTTTTCTATTAGGGAATTCAACGTGTCAGATGTGAAAGGGGCGATTGTATCACTCGAAAACAAGATGCGTGCCGCGTTTTTGATGTCACCATCATTAATTTTATTTTCTACTATTTTAATAGTAGCTGAATCGACATTATTTGTTTTTGTATTCCGCCGCAGTGGCGGAATTATTAAAGTTGAGCCAAAAGATTGCTCTTCCCGTGCCTTGTATTTCACGCAGTTTTCCTTTACTCTAGTTGTAAGGTATTTTTTGTTAGAAGGATCAAAATTTACGTGAAATACGTGGTACGGGAATGCTAGAAGATGCTCCCAGGCTTGCCTAGTATTAGTAGCCAAAACTTTTTTAATCGAAGAAGATAACGATTGGGCAACAGAAATTCTCGCACCCCGAGGTATGCGTTTTATAACAGGAATATTATTTTTGTACGAGCTTAAAACCTCCCAAAACGGTTTGGCAGGGGTAGCAGGGCTCGAAACACTGCTACCACTTACTGTTTGATTATTTATTGGTGCCGAAAGGGGAATTTCCAAACCTTTATGACACCTTTTTTGGTGAATTTTGAGGCCTTTTTGACCTTTAAAATATCGAGCCTGGGGGCACTGCGGACACAACATCTGGCTGTCTTGCGATACAGAGGTCCCAACTACTGCATTCATTGTTTGGGTACAAAGCATTATTTACAAAATAAATCAAAGCTTATCTTAGAATCTCTAGGGTGACGTCTCGACCCGGATGAAGTCTCGCGTCAACAACGTCGTCGAAGTCCGTAGTGCGCAGGTGTCGCAGGCACCGTTGCCATGGAAACAAAAAATAACCGATTAGAAATTAATAAGCTAATGAAACTAACTACAGAGGCTCACAGGAGCCCTACAAACAATACCTCGCAAAATTCCAAGAGGAAGAATGCGGTTGATGAGCAGATAATGCCTATCTACTATCTGAAAATAAAATTAATTATTTTTTGTGAATAAACCTGAAATTTACTGACCTGTCAATTTGACTAATCATAGACAACAACAACAACATTGTTTGAGATCCGCTTCAAGCAATGCTAACTTTTTCAAAAATAAGTAAATAATAGATTTACAATGAACCTGAACCTGAGGCTTGTGTCATGGAGTTCGAGGGCGATTTTATCTAAACAGCAAATTAAGTAAAAATATGCCTTATTTGGTCAAACTAGCAAGTTTCTTAGAAAACGTAATATATTACTAGAAGACTTACAAAATAGACTAATAGAGTCCGATATTATACAAAAACATATCTATGTTAATTGTGTGTAAGTGTGAGCTTGTGTGTGAATGGACGTGGATAATTTGTGTGACTTGTATATAGGTGCTGTGATATGTATATGGTTGATGTGTAATGTTATATTAATGTGCAAATTAAATTAATTCCTCGGTTTCGTCGTAGGAAATTCTAGTAACCATTGTTTTTTATAGGCCAACAAGTTAAGATCTTTTTATAGGCCAACATAGAAAGAAACTTTAGCTCTAGACTCTTCGTTTACTTTATTGTAAGTACTTACGTGGGTGAGAGATGGAAGGACTACGTTTAGCTAGAAGGCTGTCGGCTCAAAGGAGCGGAATTCTGAGTGTAGGCTTTTTGATTATTTCATCGTAATTACTACGGAATTTCAAATTCTTGTAGTATTATTAGTATGGAGCAAAAGAGTGGCAGTAATCCTGGGAAGTTTAATTTATTTTTAAATGTTAAGTATAGAGTTATTATCATGTGTTACCCCTAAGAAATGCACGCTCAACCACGAAAGGGAAGCTGAGGTCTGACACTGTGCTGAGGTCTGTCTTAGTGTACATCAGGCTATGATAACTTCTGCTCCACACCAAGCTTCAGCTACCCCAACCGATGGAATAGTGTCCAAAAGCCTACTGTATCAAATATGACAACGAAATTACCTACTTTAGTGACCAACAGGTTGTAATTTCAGGCAAATTATTTGCAAGATTTGCTGAACTAGCTAAGTAATGAATGAGTGTAAAGAAAATTTCGTTTTGAACAGCTTACGTTTTGAGTATACATATTTGAAATTTAGGAACTTTTGAACATACTGCTTATTAAACGTTTTGGTATAGAACGAATGAACAAAATCGGAGATTGAAGTGACTCAAATCATGAAAATTGACATGTTTATCAACTCCTACTACTATTTTTTTGTCTGTTGTTCTAATTCAATAAAAATCTACCAACATAATAATACATCAATGTAGCTCCATTCCTTTCTAAAAGTACGGAGATACCAATATAACGAAGTTAAAGCACAATTGATACAACTGCATCGCGGTAAGGAGGTTACTGGCAAGCATTTGAAACTATTTCAGAAGCATAAACAATAGTTAAATATCTATTAACTATTAAGTTCAATCAAAGGAACCGTTGTAGATTCAATTCTGGCAATACATAGATGTAGAATTATAAAATGATATAGAGAGGTTGATGATTGTGTTATGTTATGAACACAGATATATACTTTTGGAATGCGATTAGTGTGAAATCCGTTTAATATGATAAATATAAAATAGAATAATTAAAGAGAAATATTACATAAAAACTGGAAGAAAAAAATTGTTTAAATGTGACAATCACGCTAAGTTTCAAATGTAGAGCGCCTCACGCCCGTTAAGAATAAGAGAAATGCACAGGAGAGCTAAAATGAATAGAGTTAGAATAAAATATCTTATACTATGAAGGTCCAACCCAACAAACTATTATTACTTTATTGTCAAATTATTTTCTCCATCAATAGCAGCATGCGGTGACTATACCGTCTCTGGACACTAATTAAAAACGGGAGAGCCTTCCTAAAAAAATCAACATTTTTCATAGAGAAAATAAGAATTCATCCTGAATTCTTAAATGAATATACTCGATTGAACAGGCAACTACTAAATGTAGTTCAGAAAGAAACTCCTTTTGAGGCCTCACAGATTTTACTTGGAAAAACACACTACAGTTGATTACCAAATACAGCTACAAAGAGCCTCCATAGCCCAGTCAATGTAGATGCTAAAAGATATTTCAGTCTCTGCAAGTCTGTCATAAATACCTGTAATAAGCAAAAAGGTCAAGGAAACAGAAACAAGATCACGATCTTTGCTTTAACTTCTTTTTATTGGATTGTAACTGAACATACACGAGGCCCACCTTATGTTAAGCAGTAACCTCTGCCCATAACAGATGCATTTCGACACAAGTGATGAATTGCACGCATTGCATTCGTTATATTACAATCTCTTGTGCTTGTAATTTCATGATTACTATCCTTCAAGGACTGCTTCCAGAACACACTTTTTCACATTTGAGAGTGCTGCAATGATCTTAGTTGAATAAGTAGACTGGTTTGTAAGGAAGACTTTGTGCAGATAAATTTACTGATCCTACTATTAAGCAGGTACTGTATGATCTTAACTGTATATAAATTACTGCCACTGATTAAATGTTATTATACCGCCTATATTTCTACTCCTTCCAGACTCTTCTTACCGAATTAAGGTACGCTGTACTACCATCAGTGAAACACCTAGGATACCCTTAAGTTTGCTTATCTTTATATTTATTATTTCCTTTGAACTTAAAGTCCATTAGACAGAAAATAATAAATCCCTATCTCACTGCAATAATTGAGGTCAAAAGTTAATGCTCCATGTTACAAATAATGATATGGTGTGTTATTATTCTAATGGTATATGTTAGTATGAGCCATAAATTATACATTACGGTTGTAAGCGTTCCAGAACCTACCATTTATTATATATTTATAGCATAAGTATAATATCCAGATTAATGCTTAAAAACTAGCCATTTACCACTATCTCAACTGATGGTAAGTGCGGCTGAAGATGATTTTAGGTTAATAGGTTAGCTAGAATTATCTACTGGCTTTCAAGGAAAAGCACACGGAGCACACCGCGGTGCTTGGCGACAGATTTTCCACTTGACGGCTGTAGCTAGCCATGCGAGCAAAATGCCCTACAACCAAGCAAATTTTTTGTTTTATATGTAGGTTGCACCAAACACTTCATAGTGATTAAATATAAAGAATTAAGTTAATTATTAATTTTATAAAGTGTTTTTTACGTTGTACCACAGAAGTATTGTTCTAAGCATTGTTATTACGAAATAGTGTTAAAGAAATTGAGTAAATTGTGATTGCAGATTTCAAGTCAATTTTAAAACCGGCTTCAGTTTTCAAAACTGAATCCAGTCAGAAACTTCCTCTTAGCATGAAGATTATGTAAGTATTAAAAATTGAGCATCGTAATCCATGAATCAGTAGCGGTGCGCAAGTGAGTCGGCGCAGCGCAGAGCGCGGAAAGACGGGCGGCACTGCCGCTTCTCCGCCCGCCCAGCTCGCTCGCCCTTCCGTCTTCCTTTGTTATTGTTACATAAAACTATCTGCAGTGCTTCCAGACATCCCGAAACTTTCAAAAAGTAAGGTAAGTGCTAATTATTCACACATTTACTTCCTACCGTCAGGATCAGTTTTTTGTATTTACTATTTAGCCGTCTTTATTGTGTTGTTCAGTTGCCTTCACCCTTTGCTGTCCCTTTAAGATCTACTTGAGTTAGGTATCATCGATAAGTAAATTAGTTGTTTGTTGATGATGTTGCTCCGTCTGCTAGTATAAAATTTACAAATGGATAAAAAAACAGAGCATCCAGACATTATGACGTATTTTTATTATTGATTGATATTAAAGCACGCATTGATATTAAAGCAGCATATTAAAGTTTTGTCTATTCGTGTAAAATTTTGATAATTTGCACGCTTGCGTTGCCATCATATGTCGTTTGTACCTCGCTCTAACTTATAGGTATTATTAGGCGTTAGTTCGATATCTAATTTACAACGTAACGACAAATATATTTTGCTCCCTTCTATAATATGAAGTTACCTTATCGTACGTGTCATTTATCCCTAACTCAAGGGCATAGAGTACATTTTAGTTTGCAACCAGATGATTTCTTATGATGGTCAGTCTGTTATGTAAGTCCTATGCCTTCACACAACACTAGATTATTTCAATTTATTTTTACTTAGTAGGTATGGAGCTACTTAAACAACTCTTAAAGTGTTTAAAATGATGTTGTGACTAGACGAAAATGTCTCCTATCTAAGCTATTTAATATTCGAAAATATATAAGCGCTTGAAGCCTGTAACGAGTTACTACCGGTCTGATCAATTGAATATACATAATAGAAAATAGACACATAGTAAAAGCAGTGATGGCCTAGTATGGCTATTGGCTATAGACTGCCGCGTAGCAAGGCCCCATCTAAAATCTAATTCGTGGATGTTTCGAACTTCGGGTCCGAAAGAAAGGTATCCGCAAAAGACGTTTTGGCTTACTTCTGTTAACTTCATTCGTAGCATAGACTAGCAAGCATTTGCCTGTATTTATTCTGTAAACTTTATCGGAGTCATATGGTTTGTATTGTTTGTCATATTATGTTCCCAAATATGAAACAATATTTTATTCGTTTGCTTTTATTTAGTCAAACTTCAAGACGAGTTCTAAATCTAAATATTCAGATATAAAATAAATAAACCATAGTCGTGTCAGTGTCATTATTAAGTGATATGTTGGCTATGGCTACATAACTAAATTTTACACTCTATAAGACTGATGAACGATGCGGTCCGACGATAGACCATATGTAACAACGAACTTCGTACCCCAAATTCAATTTTAGTTGTCTTAAGTTTCGATCGAAACTCGATAAGCGAAACTTCGGTGAAATGTAGTAGCGGCCGTGGTTCATGGAATTTGAATTCCACCGCGGGCTGGAGATTCACTGCATTGTGAAAGAGAATTTTGCGAATACTCGCCTGTCATGGTAGCTACCACAGTTGATTTGTGCTAGCTACCATACTTGACTAGAAATCTCACGCCACGGTGTGTTCCGGCAGCTGTCTTTGACAGTAAGTTAAACCTACCTTCGCCATCATCACTTACCACCAGGTGAGATTGAATTGAACAGCTATTACCAAAAAAAAAAAACGAATTCACAATAATAGCCTAAATTATCCATATAGGTATTATGATGTGAATCCCGCAGCGTTTTTTGGTTTGCCATACAGAAAATTTTGTGTTGAATTGGAAAAATGGTTGATTTTGAAAGGTTTTTACTGTCTCGCGGACTTTTACAAAAAAAGCTCTTGTCGATACGTTGCCTGTCAGGGTACGTTTTAGATCATTCATTTTACTTCTTTATTTGTATGACAATCAAAGTTGTGGATATAATTTATTTTTATTGCCTGATGTAGATTGTAATCGTTCACTAATTATCATATTTCTTTTTAGACATTTGCACACCAGTTATACTGGTAGAATGTATTGAGTCAATTTATTTACTTTTAACAACTTTGATACATATGTTCTGCAAATGAATAAATGAATGAATTAATAATTTGTTAGTTAATGTATCGATACTGTTTTAATATTTGCTTGCATTCTAATATTCAATTCAAATGTTCAGTCACCAATAGTAGCAAATTCGAAGTTTACAAAACAAAGCAACGTCGGAATGAAATTAAGGCTTCGCGGGGCTGTGAAGTATTGAGGTCAACGGCCGACGTAGTCGTGTTGGTGTGTAGGTACACGCGCACAAAATTCACTTTATTTACGGAACCTGCCTACAACTTTAAGGTTCTTGTTATACGTGACACAATATAGGTAGCACTCGGCTCTATATGTTAACATGAAGTAAATACAGTACACTACTATAACTATAATGTATCCACCTTCTACTCGTGGCCTGAATTGTGTCATAAATTGTGCACAAATGGCTTTTATACATTATATTATATATTTTTCGGTGGAAGAGTATCAGCATTTTGCGCATGCTCGCCTGGCTAGCTACCACCCTCAAGTAGAAAATCTGTCGCCAAGCACCTAGCGGTGTGTTCCGGCAGCTGTCCATGAGAGCCTTTTTTTTTCATTCTAGGTTAGCCTGAATAACATCTTCGACCACATCTTCACTTACCATCAGGTGAGATAGAGGTCGAAAGGGTAACCTATCAAGCATAAAAAAGCATCCAACAGTGTGTTCCGGGAGCAGCAAAATTACAGGCACATATTATATGCCTTTTCTTCTAGCTAGTCTGTCAGTAACAAGTCCGTAACGTTTTATGCATTTTGTCGACAGCTGTATGGGAACTGGTTGTCAAGAACAGCGGCCAGAACCGCAGGTGCTTGGCTATTTTATACCTGAGGATGGTAGCTAGCACCTCCAATTCCTGGATACTTTATACAGTTACTTACCCAATATAATAAAAAAAAATTACACAACATTAAAATTTCAAATAAATTGTTACTGAAATGCTACGCTACCAAGTCTTTGCTATGATATAAGGGTGAAATTTTACAACGGTATATTACTAGTCGAACTTTGATAATGTAAAAAAATGTCCTATAGATAATGTTAAAAATATCTATCTATTATTTTGCCCCGTTCCTACTAAGACCACGCAAAAATAAAACAATTTTAAACATTTTGCCTCGTTTCCCATGGAAGTTGAAAACAAAAATTATATCTGAAATTTACCACTATAAAACCTTTTTATATAAACAGTACCTACCTAGTACTTACATTCTCTACAATTTCACGAAACATCTTGAAAATCTCTATGTATAAAAAGTACCTATTGCTTACATTATCTACAATTTTACGAAACATTTTGAAAATCTCTAATTACTTGACGGCATTATATTTCACATGCGAGCTCAATATAATATTTTTATTACTCTAAATTACTTTTGTATCAGATTTCCTGAAGATTGTATCTTCTTCAAATGTAATTGTCGAACAAACATAGAAAATGTTCCTTTATATATGCCACGGAGAAATCACTTCACTCGGTCAATACAATGGTATTCATTTTATTAGTCACATATTCGTATTGATGGTTGAGCATAGAAATTACGTAACCTTTCCTGGCTTGGACATTTGGGCTGCATTTATCTACTGCCATTATAAACTAATCTGTGGTAAACTGACCTAATTCCTGATTTATCAGCGGGTAGAACTCAATCTGCTAGCAAGGATCAGGTCTCTTTGATAACGCCAAGATAACACATTAAAATTGTTACGCATGAAAGTGTCTATTTAAATTTATTTTGTCAAGTAGATTCAAGAATTTTAGGTGATATGGATAAATAGCACATTCAGATCCCTAATTAATATTTCGATGTTCATAAAATGCAAGAAAGGTAAAACAAAATGCTAAATGCAAAATGCATTTTTTTTATTTATTTAGCTGCTAGGCTAGCCTTTCACCACTATCTTACCTGATGGTAAGTGATGATGTGGTCGAAAATATTGTTCAAGCTAACCTAGAGTAACTGCCTCTCAAGGACAGCTGCCGGAACACATCGTTATGTGCTTGGCGACAGCTTTTCTACCTGAGGGTGGTAGCTAGCCAGTTGGGCATTCGCAAAATGCCTTACCACCATGCTGTTTGTGTGCCATCTTAAGACAACAACCGGAACCGACCGAAGCACGGAAGCGCCTATCCATGTCATGCATGACCGTGGTAGACGTTGCTTAATTTAGCTGATCGGTTAAGAACGGCTAAGCAAACTTAGAGGACTTCAAAATTACAACGTATTTAGATGCGAGCTGCCCAATTTAATGAGTTTAATTCAATGTGCACATTTTAGGACTTAATCTACGAATAATTATGTATTTATTCGTTAATGAAAAATACTATAGTATCATCACGTAAAATGTGATGGATTAACAATTGTATTTTTAACACATATCAATGTCATATATTTTATTCACCTTTAAGCCCCATACCAACTTGAAAACAGCATATTTAGATATATTAAAATTTAATTTTGCGCCATAATATTGTAACAACAACAGTTCAGTTTGCTTTTAGATTGGTCCACCATATACAAAGTTACTTTATGGGCCCACCTTTATTATATTTCTGACGATTTCACCCAATTTTACTTCAAGTTGTGTACGTGACGTTGAATTTCCAATTTTTTTTTTTATGAGGCCTCTTTAGACTAATCCAATTGTGCAAGGAAGTAAATTATCCAAATATGTCTAAAGAGGTATTAGATAACATAGATAAAAAATCGTAACGAATTGAGAACCTTCTCCTGTTTTGAAAATATATACAAAATGGGCAATTAAAATATAGGGAGATCTCTTCTTTACACGGAGAAAGCTCTAAACTGGCAGATGAGAGCATCTAGGTATTCGATCCGCATTTTAAAACTGGGTTAATGGAACAGTTTTTATATGGCTTGTGAGCCTTTCACATTTAGTTGTGCGCAAATTTCAAATTTTGCTGTCTGGGAATAGCTGCATTTCTATCTATAAAGTAGATTCGGTACCTGCCCGTGGAACACTTCGTAGAACACCTGGGTGTTCCACAGGTCAAAAAAATCTCCCGTGGAACACGTACAGTTTTCGGGTGTTCTACGATCAGTTTATGCATTTTTTTTATTGCCTATAAAGATCCTAATTGCAATTAAGCCAACTACCCGGAAAAGCAGCAATTTTTTGAAAATGTAGTTTATATATACATATAAATTGCACGTTTTGGCCCGGAAATATTTGACCTGAACTTTTGTTGTAACATAGTTAGTTGCCCTCTCGGAAACTCTTGTGATGTGGATGTGTCTTGTAGGTTTTATAATTTTATTGGAAATGAGAATGAGGTGTCCAGAAATAAAACTGTTTCATAGCATTTTATATATAAAAATACACTCAATCTGTGTACAAACCTTATAATAATAATTGGGTGTTTCTTTTTTTATTATGACTTACTATGTAAGCAGAAAACAGCAGTAGGTAAAAAATATTTTTTTTTCATGGTCGCTAATATGTTGTCTTTGCAAAAATAATTTTATAATGTGTGTGCGCATTGAATTCACGAGGAATAAAGCATCATTTGCATTTTTATACAGTGAAGTCAGGTACTCGTATTTCTATACTTTGGATACGAAAGAGGGACAAGATTTATTAATTTATCTTTCTTTATATTATTAAGCAAATTAATAAAATCTTGAAGCACTTGCTTGTACAGTGGCGCTCTTAATACATTGCTTTTAGTTCCCAATACTCTGCGTCAAATCTGTTGACGATTGTCGTTATGTTTATTCAAAGATTACTTTAATTTAGATGATAAATAAATAAATAAATATTCGTGAAACTCGTCGAAAAGCTTGTTTTTATTATTATTCTTATTTTAGGAAAATATTTATGGAACTGGAAAGGGAAGGCCTCGGGAACATATTGGGTATGTTCTGAAAATAGGCCGTTTGACCCTGCTGAAATAGAGCCTCAATTCCCTATTTCCTAACAACCTTTACTTTTGATGAATGTTTTGAATGTAGATGGTATATGGATATATGGATGGTATATGGATGGTAATTCTGGCACTTATTATTTTAATTCAGTTAAATTATGTCATTTTATAATTCAAGTTCAGTTTAAACTAAATAATAACGGTAAAGCAAGCTTCAGTACAGGTGACCTAGTTGCAGTTAAACCAATACAAAGTCCTATCCTTTCAATAAAGTTTCGATTATGCGTTGTACGATAACGTGACCTAAACACAACACAAATAGATGTTGCAACACGGACGTAATGTGCTGAATCTGAATGCCATGTCCACAATGACGATATGTCGTCGCGTGCCGCGTGCCACCGCGCCGCGCTGACTTCTACAGTGCTGTAGTTACCAGTAGAAGCGACGCTCGCGTGCTTCACGTGTGCAGTTTTGTGAAATATTTTGTTGACAAATTGTCGATGAAGGTGAAACAAAAAAGGACTTATCACCGGAAATTTTCAGAGACTGCGACATCCATGTTCAATTTTTTCATGTAAGTTTAAGTTCTTCTATGTTTTAATATTCTAATAACAATGTGCTGATAACTAATTACCTAAATAAAAAAGGTAGTAATGGAAAAAATAAATGTACGACTAATCAAAACTAAAGGAAGTTTAATTTCTTTCTATGTTATAATAATCTAAGTAATAATAACCAAACTAATAATCTATAATAATCTCTATCTATTAATCAACAACAATTTGCTGATAAATTTTGAAATAATTAAGGTACAAATGGAAAAATAAAATGGCTAATCAAAAATGAAGGCCGACTTAAGTTCCTATAAGTAATTAATAATTCAATAACTTCCATATTACAAACCTAGTGTAAACCTCGATAGGTTTTAAGTATACTAGTGTTCAGTAAGTAATCTGTGGTATGATTATTAAGTTAATAAATTTTAAAACATTTCAGTACGTTGAATTGGTAAAAATCAGCTGATTTGCGTGTACTGTACATACATATACACTTAGTAACAAAAGTGTGTAAGTGCGGAATACATACTCTTACATGAATAACAGATTTTCTTACCTTTAGACATCTCTGCCTTCAGTATCTACTTTATTCATGGAAGTAATAAGTACTACGTACAACGTAGTACTTATTACTTCCATGACTTTATCTCGTTAGCGTTACTAAAGAAAAGAGGTTTCTATACGTGGCAAATCGCTCTTCGCTTTTTTGATTATGACATAATTAAAATAAGATAAGTATACCTCTACTTGTTTATTTGATTATCTTGACCTCTGTCATTGTCTGAATCGAAAAATTAATTGAATAATTCTACTTCGAAGATACCTAGATATACTTAAACTAATGCATAATTGTAAGACAAACTGAGACTAAAAACAAACTAAACTAATAAATTACATGTTCGTATAAAAACTAAGTTAGGTAAGTGCCTACCTAGATTTATAATAATTATGTTATCATATGAAATAATGGATGTTTTCCTACGAAAATAAGTCATGAAATCGTTGGGTACCCAACTACCTTTAATATGTTACAGCAAATACCATTTCCAAATACTTATGTCTTTCAAAGCAATGATAGCTGGGCGGTAATGGCTATGGACTGCCGGGCCGTAGGTCCATGGTTCGATCACTTCAATCCCCACAGCCGCGCCGCCGCGGGTTTGATATTCATCTCGTGGTGGAAGAGCATTTTGCGAATTCTCACCTGACTAGCTACCACCCTCAAGAAAATCTGTCAATAAGCAGCACCTAATAGTGTGTTCCGGCAGCAGTCCTTAGAGCCAGTAAGTAATTATGAAACTACAGGCACAAGACTTAACAACTGTATGTCTCAGGGTGACAAGCGAAGTGCAATTCGTCAATTGTGACGAAATGCATCTGTTTAGGCAGAGGTTATCGTTTAACAACAGGTGGGCATCGGCATAATCTAACTACTACTAAATCTAATATAAGGAAGTTTTTTTAAATAATAGTATTTAAAGAATTCATATAAAATTTTACTGGTATAGGTATAAAATAAACGCTAACCATTCCAAATTTCCACTCGATTAAAGTCAGTACTATGAGCATAGAACATATAATAGTAGGCCTTAGTTTAATATGTCTTTTAAAAGTTACGTGAATCAATAAAGATAAATAAGAATACACACAAATTTAAGGTAAGATTAAACAAAGAAAATATTATAATTGTCTCACCTGATTTGGACATTTTGAAAGTGCTGCACCGGATTTTTTCGGAAAATTATCGTATTTCGATGGCTCCAGGTGTTGGTGGAATTTATGAAAATAATGTAACTCTTTTTTAATAAATAAAAATTCAGTAAACCATACAACCAGTATAATTTAGAGCCGTATACTTATCCGCACCTATAAGGCCGATTGAACTAATCTTTTCTAAATAGCTTTATGAAAGCAATGTTTACGTTCCTTATTTTTTTTTGTTTGTTACCTCGAGAATTTTTTACTGGGTCAACCGATTATGACGTTTCTTTTTTTATTTGAAAGCTGATGCTTGTCGTGGTCCCATTTAAATTTCATCGAAATCGGTGAAGCCGTTTTTGAGTTACACTCTGATAGCTATTTTCCTATCTTGATGATAGATCGATCCCGTAGCACGCAAGAGACACCAAACAGTGTGAATTATTTTTAATTCAAACATGGTACCGACTTCAACAAGTTATTTCACACTTTTGAGTGTTGAAGTCGGTTCCATTGTGAGGTAAAACACATTTTTGTTTGTATGTTAGCACTTACTTTCTCATATTGGTACAACACATTTGTACGAATAGTACCTTCTTAAAATCATTTTTTTTGTCTAAATAATTCCCGAAGCATATAGCGACTATAAACAGTTCTGTCGCGGGTAGGTTAGATGTACATCTGTTTTCTCCTTGTTTTTTGTAACCTACTTTAGTGCTCCATTTTACCACGACCTAGGAAATTTTAAAATACCTATGTGGGATGAGAAAATCTGTGCTGAACCAGTACTATGTTGTTGACCTACTTTATATTGAGGCACACAAATGTTTTGGTATTAATGCTATCAGTACCTACTCGTAGGTATAGCAACCATTGATTATTTCTCCCGACCTGTTATTGAATGAGGTTGTTATTATCCTTGAGTTTGAGGCATACCGATATAATATTATCTAAGGTTGTTACTAATCTATGAATGATTACGAAGAATATTTCTGGAAATTAAAGTGTATGTAAGTACATACCAATTATATGTTTCATATTAATGTTTGTAATAACCGGCCGTACTCACGCGTATTGGTCGAGATTGTCGACCTAGGTTTCCGGCATGTCCGATGCCCTTCATCAAGCGAGTCCTTATATATTTCACTGTTCAAATTGTCAGTCAGTTACAAATTAGCTCCGTAAAAAAGTTCATTATGAGATAATATGTAATCATTTTGAATCTGTACCTATTTGGCGCAAACAAAGAGACGAACGAAAAATGATCTCGGTTGTAAAGAAGCTCTACGGAATAATTGACTGAATGTGATGAAAATATGATAGTTTAAATTAGAGAATTATAAGTAGATGAGAAACACAAACGTATATATGCCTAATCTACGTCGCATTGGAAGAGAGCTTATAGATGCAATAACTACTACACAACTCCTATAGTGTTCAAACATCCTAGCATGATTGAAAACGAATACAGATGAGGCTGTGACGTCAGAACACAACGTACCTAGCTAGCTTCTACCCATAACAGTTTTATCAAATGATTGCTTTAACTGTGTCACGGCTAGCCACTCGTATCATACGTAGTTATATACCATTATTTAGTATGTGATAACATATTATAGTATATGTACCTCGTTAGTCTCATAAAATGCTTAAATCAATACTGTCTGAATTATACTTACACAAACACAAGTGATAAATTAGGTAATCTTGTTTAGTTGCGAGTAAGTAATGAATTAGTGATCTTGCAAGTAGGTACATGTTGCAAGCACACGTTGCACCTGTTGGTTAGGTAGGTACCTAATGCCATTTGCCGGGCACAGTTTCTGGTCTTACTTTTACTGAAAATGCTTTTTTTGTATGTTATTTTGACGGAACAAGCTCGCGGTCCACCTGATGTTAAGCGGACTAACTTCTGCCTAGAACAGATGCATTTCATCACAAACGAAATAGCACTGCGCCCGTCACCTTGAGACATAGCTAATTTCACTGGCTCTCAAGGACTGCTACCGGACCACACTGTTAGGTGCTTGGCGAGAGATTTTGTAATTGAGGGTGATAGCTAGCCAGGCGGGCAATCGCAAAATGCCCATCCACCGTGCGGTGAAGCTCAAGCCGGCGGTGGGGGTCGAACCAGGGACCTGACTGCCTTTATTAGAATAACCTAATAAATATTTAACTCGGTATACATCGCATTAAGAACCTATATATTCCAAAGCAACGATTTAGGCCACCAAACAACGAGATAGGTATAATAATTACAAACCAATGAATTCTCTTCGCTGTCGTGCACTCTTGACAGAGTGGACGCGGTATAATAAATTATAATAATGTTGGTTGCTGATCAGAGTTTTCCTGTCTGGTTACTGTACCCTTCGCGATGCTTCTCCGTCTACTCTGGTTGGTTGCGTTGCGAGAACATTCAACAATAGAGCTTTCTGTTGAACTTCTAAAAAGATCTGTCCAACGCATCGCAAAAAGATCGACCGCGCGATCGCTTTTGCCTTCGACTTGACTTTCATCAATGAGTCGATCCATGGAGTTTTTGTTTCGAACTACATGTCCTTAATATTTGAGTATGCGTATTTGTAGTTTGCACTGTCGATAGCCTTTCCTTCATTGATTCGACGCGCAGTCAAAAGGAATACGCAAGTCTCCAGCTCTCCACTGGAGATATGGTATCTCGTGAACGTCCAAGTTCTGAGCCAAATAAAAATATCGGGAACGCCAGGCTTCTCATCAGGCGGACTTTGGTGGTTTTTGTGAAATTGTGGTTTGTACAGATTATATCTGGTCGTTCTCCCAGCCTCCAGTGTTTGTGATAGTGGAACCGAGATACACATAACAACTTTACAGTTGCCAATCACTAGAAGCTCAGGTTAGTTCAGTCTATCTACGTCATTCTATCATCATCTTAGTCTTCATATCTGTTGATCGTGACTCCGAAGAGGCTAGTAGTACGCCTAGTACGCTTAGAGGCGTGTCAACAGTTTTTCAGTCTTTTGTTTGCTCGGGCAAGAAGTGTTGTGTTATCAGCATACTTATATAAGGTTTTAATATACCTATATTCCTTCCTCCCATGACCCGAAATTCCATTCTCGCATTTAACGGAACAACTATGTAAATATTAAAGTATTATAAACTGTAACCACACAGTCGACATATTGTTGGAAAGTTTTCTTTTAGATTTAGGTACCTAACTTACCTTGTGAGCAGCCTGCCGTAAGATTATATCCACCGATAATGTTCTTCTTGTCCCGAGGGGGTGCCGGCCTAGAATGTCAAGGAAGTTACGGTTGTTCTTGACAGGCCAAGGTCTTTTAGTAGGTTGTAAAGGGATTTTGCTGGTATACCCCTTGCTCCGACTTCAACGGCATATAAGTTAACCACATAATTTTGATTAATTCATTTGTTAGGTCATAAAAGTATATATTAAACTGTGATTCCCAAGACGCCTGCAAAGCGTGGGGACAATCCGGCTAATAAAAATGCAGAATGTTCTTCTTGTTAGTTGATGCATACTATAACCGCTGCCTTTCAGTTAATGAAACAAAAGGTCAATATACTTTTAAAAGTAGCAATTCAGTGCCTACATGAGCATGCCATTGTTTCGGTCATGCCTGCGCCGCGAAACAAATGTAATTTTACACCGGTGTACTTGTGTACTTTAGTATTATTCAACTTTATATTATAATGTTTCTACTTAAGAACAGTACGTTGAAAATGTGAATAAATTAAGAGGATATTTATGAGTTCGTTATCTAGGTGACACAAAATCTCAAACCAACTACATAAGCTATCAATGCCTAAGGATACCTACTTTATACTTAGGTACATACTTGTTTTGCCAAGAATCACCCATATAAAATAAAAAAGCTAATTTAATGGTTTTTTTTTATAAAAACACCGGCCAACTGCCAATTAGACTAGATCACGGAGGGGTGCTAACACAGAATATACAAAAAAATCATTACTTTTTGATCCTTAGTTTGAGGCAGCACTTGGCCTTTTTTATTTTTATTTTTTGCTATACGGTAGATATGACTAAATTTATACCAAGATGGCAGTTCTCCAGAAGGCGCTACCCACCTTGTGTTATTTTTTCCCCTTCGTCGCCTCTTACGACACCCACAGAATGATGAGTGTGCAATAAAAGTAAATGTAAAAGCTTATTTTTTACCATATGTTACATATTATCAATATTGTAACACAACGATAGGAAAGCAGAAAAAAAGAGATATTTGTGATTTTGTAAGAAAAAAAGAGAACATCTCCGGATAAGATGAACATAAAACTTCAAACATTATGAAAGAAGTATCAAAGCTACATAACTCTAAACTAATATATTAAGCAATTCATGTATGTACTCGTATAAAATTCAGGTATCTTGGAAGCGGCTCTAACTGTACTGTACTGTATTAGCTGCATAGTCCACTGCTGAACATAGCCTCCCCCTAAATGGGAGGGTTTTCCATAATCCCCACGCTTGGCAGGCGCCTATTGGGGATCGCAGTGTGATATATCTGTTCATCAGAAAGTGCTGCTGCGTTCCTGCTGGTGTTTGACCCTTAGTCGCCTCTTACGACACCCACGGGTATAGATGGAGGGTGACATTCTAGCGCGGCACCCCACGGCAGTGGCTTTAACGATTTGGATCAAATTTTGTATATAGCTACGGTTTTTTCTTTCCAACCCAAACAAGACATCCCGAAAAAAAACTTCATTCGAATCTGCCCTCTACCGAAAACTAAAACAGTATATTATGTACTTTACGTCTCTTTCTTTATTTCCAGAATGACGTCACCAGCTATCACTAAGTCTCCCAAGCCAGAGAAGAAGTCCCCATCGCACTCCACCAATGCTACTGCCCCTCCCGCTGCGGAAACCCCTTCATCTTCTTCTCAGCAGCCAACTGAAACCTTCAGCTGGCTTCGTGTCTTTAAACTCGCAGACCTAATGATGAAGCAAGGCTGTTGAATGACACCAAAAAGTCTAACACATCGGCAGGACACCAAGGACACTATTTTCCTCTTTTCATAGGTAGTAGCCGTAGAAATATCTATCTACCTACGCAAATAGATGTTGCTGGCGTCTCCTGGCGGGAAATTCAACTTTTAAACGTATTTTGGTTTTGTTGCTTCATGGTCTATTATATTTGATCACGTAATACGCGAGATTATGAAATTTTATGTTACAATGTCTTATATCCTTTTTAAATTTATTGAATTGTTAACGTAATTTTAAATGTTTTTCGCAGTTTTAGGGATAATTTATAGAATCACGTGTATTGCAATTGAACATAGTCTAACTAATACCAGCAATATTATTTTAACCCGCTAAATCACTATATAAACATTATGTAGAAAGGTTACCAAAGATGGATACAAACGCGAAGAAACTTAAAATTTTGAATTTCTCGCCACAGCCATGTATTAATAGCCTTAAGTCAATTTTAATAAGTCTACATAATATGTTATTCCACATCTGATATGGAGTGCAACTTCTTATAGAATATCAACGTTGAGAATTTTGGCAATAATAAAGTATTATATTTGTATAGGTTTATTAATTAGTACATACTCGAACAGATCATGTAGATACATTATATACTAAATTAGAGAATGCCTATGATTAGATATTGGAAATCATGTTATCCTAGTTTTTTTTTACTTAGCAATTAGATTCGGTAGTTTTAGTATCAATGATGAATTTACAACAGCTTTATTCTATTCATTATTGAATGTTATATAGGTACGTACGACCAGCTAGCCCATTGAGATGAGGCGCTTCCAAAGGTGTCATACCCAACCCTATGCAATCGCTTTCTCTTATTATCATATCACTGATAATCATCCAAACAAGAGATCGAAAGTAGTGCTAAATAAAAAATAAGTGCCACGAAACAGATACACAGAAGATACTGAATACGTCGTACATATCGCATACGAACTCTTCGCATATCTCGACAAAAAAGTATTCTTAGGTATTTAGTTCTCAATAGCAAATTACACTATTAACCGTGTGAATGTCTCCAGCTTACACAATTGAAATTTCTTAATTCTGTCCACGGTTATTTCTTGTTATTTTTTGATCCATGTTATTTCTTCCTATATCTCTCTCTATATGAGATACATAAGAAATGGTAGCAAGGCAATACATACCTTCGCATTTATAATCAGTAGGTTGAAATAGTAAGATTGATGTATTTTTTTTAGTAACAATAAGTTATTGTTCAAAAAATAGTTTATCGAATGTTGTCTACATAATAAATACATAATTTTGGTCTTGTTCAATATCTTTGTTTTATTTTCCTTATCTTAAGAGGCATTTTACATTTTAATGCGGTGTACGAAGATTTTAAGCGCTTAATTTACTATCATAGGAAATATCTACAAGTTGTTTAATAATTGATAAAAAAAGAATAATCTGTTCTCTTTTCAGTTAATGTACCAGATTTACAAACATAACATTAATTATTTTGTAGTGACCAATCTCCCGCACCTTGTTTTACGAATTAAAGTACACATAGCCAACTTCAGAGTTCTATCTCTTGTATAAATATTCATCAATATAACTAAAAAAAAAACTGTGCATCAGGCATATAGTCCTGTTGACACATAGTGTACTAGAATATCGATAATTAATCGTCATTGTAGAAAAAAAAATAAAGATCTTGCGCCAATTTCCACGAATTATATCAGCAGTTTACCACGATAAATTGTGTTTAATAAAGTGTAATTCCAAACAGATATTATATGAAAAGAAAGTCCATTCTATTATTAATCTGATCTTCAATAAATTGTGATATTAACTCTGTTTTGTTAGACAAGAAAAAATATTAAATATAACTCGAAATGCTTATAAATTGAAATGTACAAGCGCGAGGCGATCAGTACCGCGCGAGCGCCCATCGAGGTAGGACCTGTGTTCGTTTTGCCTTGCTCTGACGTTTCGTACGCGGAACGCTTAGACGCAAGTTTATAGTGCGACCACAGAGTTTTGATCATGTCTTTATTTTTTTAAGTAACAAACTATACTTTATATTTGTTGTCCATAATATAAATATTGTTGTCTTGTTAAGTAACTACATCTTTAGTTTCTGTTCATCCATTGTGTTAAAAAAAGGAAACGTCACAATTATGCAGCCTTATACAGCGTTATTGGAAAAATGCTAACAACCTCAGAGGGTTGACTTCTTCTTTTTGGTCTGCTAGTTTTTATATTATTCTAGTTTAAATTAGTAACTCACTATAACTTTTGTTTTAGGAGGATAAGATGGCAGGCGAATAATTGATTTCCAATATTTTTGGATTCAGTTTATGTCTATAAGTGAACACAGCGATAACTTCAGCTGGAAATTAAACTACCTTCCTCATTTGTACAAACCGGGATACCAGTTAGCGGTCGATAGTCGTATTTACAAATTTACCATAAAATCTGCGTAAGTCCGACTTTCATAATCCAAATGGTTTTCAAAAGGATGTATCCTTGCCCATACAAGAAAAATCCATATTTTTCTGAGATAACGGAAGTATTTTGAATATTTTGATCAAATCTGAAACCAGCACAAATTACATTTTGGCCCCAAAATATTACGTCATTTCATATAAATCTCGTAACTACGTCAACAGTTATAAACCTAGAAAACCGCAATTTTGCATATGTATAAGTCATTTTTCACTCGATACATTTTGCAACGCAAACACTTACCGATGCAAATTTGCGTATTAAATAATCTCGTAACTAATTTTAAACTTCTAAACCAAAAAATCTGAAATAATACAGGTGTATAAATTACATGTAAATAATAATATCAAAGAAGGACCAAAGCCGTAGGTGGTATAGTTTTTCAGAAAAAAATATTGCTCTCCAATACAGTTTTCCCGCCAAAGTTCTTAAACAATTGGGTTGTTTTAATCTTGTTACTTTAAAATATTTGGCGTAAAAATCTGTAACAATTCATGGCTAAAGAACAATAGTAAGTTATGATATTAAAAGAAGAATCGAAGTTTTAGGTGAGTTAGTTACAAAAAAAAAAAAAAATTAAATTACTATTTCCCACCATTTTTGTCGTGGGTTCAAACCCCATTTTTAGTTTTTTTTTTATAAAAAGGTGTATTATCACTTATTTTCCATAGAGGAAATAGTGAGCATAAGAGTATATAGTGAGGATTGCATTAGTATCAAGAAGTATATGCGTTGATTATAGATTGCATCAAAGATATTCGATTTAAAAACAAAAAAACCTCAAAATCTGTAAATATATATTCACATTTCGCTGTTTGGTCTACTCAAACTAAATGGATGAAAATGTTATTATTTTAATGGTATAAGTGATATATTGTGGTATGGGAATATGAGGGTGACATGTTTAAGTAATGGAAAACCAAAAACGTCATGGGACGTTTGTGGTTGGTACTAAGTTGTTTTCCGGATGCACAGAAAAATAAACCTCAATCCTATGCATGGTCATTATGGCAGACAGCGGACAGACAGACGACTGGATATAGATACTGAAGAGTGTGAACGAGGAAAATAGCAATTTTTGGAAAATTTAAAAGAAAGAGCTTTTAGTCCGCAGCTTTTAATCAATCCCGTTACGTCTAATATTTATATAATTTTAAGCTGTATATTTTTTTATTATTTAAGTTAGTTGTTGCAATAAATGATTCAAACATATCTACTTTTTATTCATCAAAGATGAAATGTAAATATACGATTCACGATGTAGGTTGACTATTTAACCCATTGATATCTGCGATAATGATAACAATAGAATTTCATTCATAAATATGTACATGCCTACTTCTTTTCTATAACATTAGCAAGTAATCGACAAGAAATTGATTATTTACTCATGCCAATCACACAATTTTTAATTTCGCAACTTACATTTCTTTATTAATGAGTGCTAGTATCAAAATATTTTACTCACAGTCACGCTATTCCGTCGTCACTTCTTTCGCTTGTGTAAGCGATGCGCTGGCATTTACCTAAACTTCAGTAGCGTGATTTTGTGAAATGGCTCTTAATGCTTTTAATTTATAGCAAAACTAAAGGAATTGGGGAAGCATCATAGTGAATGATCAATGAATTCAATATAACGCGTTTAAAATAAAAACACATAGTATATGTAATATTTTTTTAATAGTATTGGTAGGTAGGAGGTACATAACACACAGGAGTCTGGGTTGTTTGGATAAGGGAAGTAAAGTTACAATACTATTTTCAATATGTACAAAATATACAATTATCTCGATAGCCTACATTAAGAACTATTATAATAATTAATTATGATCACAATATTTTCCTATCGGTACGTTCCGCCAGAATGTAAACGAACGCCGAGTGGCGGGCGGCGGGCGGCGTGGCGCGGAGAGGCGCGGCGCAATGCTATACGGCAGCGATGTCCGCGCGCGGCTGATGCGATACAACTACTCTCACTTCACTTTTGCTGCACACTTGAGATCAAATGTTATTTTTACAAATATTAAACTCTATCATCTCTCACACCGGCATCAGCCGCCCGCGGAGAGCGCGCCCACGCCGGCCAGCGACGTCCATCCCGCCCCTCCTCACTCGCCGGCTCCGGTCCGATCCGGTCCGGCGCGGCGTAACGCTTCTTTCGCCTACCGCCAAGCGCCAAACACCGCGCCGCCCGCCAATAACACGCTCCGACTATGATCTCTGCTTTATTCCGATTTAACTAACAAATCAACGAAACTATATTATACTTCTCACAAACATTTTTATAACCTATAAGTCTGCTTTAGCTTAGAATTATCACTGACGAAAGTAATAAATCATTAATGTTTGAAATTAACTTTTTTAAGATTATAAAAAGATTTAGTTATATTATAGTAATTGACATTTTAATCGCATAACTTATGGATGCAATTATTCACTAAGCCGTATTCCTTATGTATATCGTTATTGTGTTTTGTATAATGTTCTCATAAAAATCATGTACACAGACACTTAATCGTCGGGCAATTTTAAAAATATTAAAAATGATATGTTACTGATAAAATAGGATAAATGTATATATAACAGAAAATATGTGAAAATAGCCTAGAAAATAGCCTAGAAAATAACTACACCCGGGTTACAAAAATAATAACGACAAAATCTCCAATATTATCGCACTATAAAGTAAATATCTCTTTTGTTATTATTTTGTCACTTATAATAAACTTGAATATTGTGTCTATTTATACTGTACCTATTTTTTTATGTAGATATATTTACAGAGTTCCTTTTGAAGGAATCCAAACAAGAATAAATATAGAGTGTACATCATTGGGCATCTGTCCGCTAATAAAATTATATTTTTAAAATTAATGGACGAAATGACGAGTTCGTTAGTGTTCCTCCTAGCCGAGTCGAGAACTAGTTGCGACGGAAACATGACAAATTATAATATATTACTTATACATTCTAGTATTCAAGTCTTAAAAAGAATATACGTAATAATATTACCTGTGCTATTACTTTATATCGTACATTATAAAATTACAATACATAAAATATTTTGTACTTTGTTTTACGTACGACAGCACAATCGCACCATTATCAACTATCATAGACGTGCAAGTAATGCGTGATGCCTACGAGAGGAAGGAAGGTTATCTACGATTCGTTTATCGCGTAAGTAACAGAGCGTACAGCTATGAGAAGTACAATATTGTTAGTTTAAGCAGTTATCGCCGTTCATAGGCAGGCAATACGCGACGGCGACGCCTCGACGAGTGCAGTGCAGATAGCAGTGTGCGCACTGGTCGTGAGGCCGCGCGTCATGCAGTATTGTGAACGCGAGGCAAGTGAGGACGGCGAGACGAATACAGGCACGCCACAATAAAGCATTCATTGAGATCCGAATACGTCGACGCAGCCGGGCGGGACTCTACGCCACCACCGACACGTGCCACTATGTCCAACCTTAAAGGAATGCTGTCCCACACTGTTACTGCGTGCTTATGCTTCTAACCTATTGTAAAAATATCCATTTTATTGCACACAGCTCTAACAAAATCCGATTGTTACATTTTGATTTCTTACAACTCTCTTATTTAGGAAACTTTAAGGCTATGTATCAAATCTCGGCAAATAAACATCCCTTTAAAAATTGGACACTACGCCAGGGCTGTGCTTAGCACGTTTTAACAGTTGTTCGAAAATGCCGAGTGTGCGCGCGTAAACTCAGTAAATAAAAATCGATTCCAACCGTTACAAGGCACAGAGCCAGCCCTGGATAAGACAAATGCGGGTTGCTGGGGTAGTATACAAAATTTTAAGGGCAGTTATTATCCGTCACAAATATTTACCCATAAAATTTCATAACATACCAAATATAATAAAACCGCAGAAAAATCATACGTACATTAAAATTCAAGTCTTTTAGTAAGTATGTATGCTGTTTGAAGAATAACTGTTGATTTGCAGATTTAGGAGTTAAAACAACCTGAAATGTATTTTCCTGGTGTAACAATCGTTTCAGTGTAGTGTGAGGAATGTAAATATAGATTCCAATATGTATTATGGGGGGTGGAGAATGGCTTGCAGTTATTCCGCAAACAGCGAGACGTCCGCGCCGCGAGTGCGCCGTCCACCGCACACCGATCGTTATGCTCCGTAAGACTACCTATAGTCTACATAAGTCAGAATCACAGTTTATTTTCAACGTGTTTTCCCTTATAATTATATTCTTAAATAATTATGATAATTTTTACATTTTTATAAAGTAATCATTCGACCCAGTAATCATGAGTTTTCCATTACTTATCGTAATGACCTAAGCGAATCGAATTTTTAGTACAGATAGATTCGGTATTTACAGAATTTAATTTACTTTAGACCTAGTCGCTTAAAACAAAATAACAATTTACACTAACGATAAAAAATGCTCGATAGATCGTCGCTCATCTAATCGGAACCCAAAATTAAATATATTTTTATCAACTGACTTTGCCATTAATTATTTTTATATTTTTATAAATTTAAACTCCGAATATCGTCGAACCCAGTCGACCATAACAAAAGTAATTTACAAATAAGCTTACACTTACAACTAGCGCTTAATTATGCGACGGGATACTTAAGTTCTATGTGAGAGTAGCGGCGCAGCGACGCACACCGCGCGCGCAGATAACAATAAATAAACAGATTTACATCGCTACGGCACTTCACTTTCGCAGAGGTATTACGACTCAATTCCTACTTCGGTCCGAGCCGAGTCGAGCCGAGCCGAGCCGGGTCCATCCGGGTCCTTGTGGCCGGAGACCCGCGTCGGGTCGCTCGATCGCTATCAATATAAATAAACATTTTCGAAAAGTTTCACAACCTGGCCTTATTTACAACGCCTTATAAATAATAGGTCTGTCCGTGAATAGTTCCCGTAGTAGTGTTGTCGCGTGTATGGAGCACAGTGACAATAAGGGTGATGTTGATGTTGATTGTGACCGTGAGTCAGACGGTGGCGATGACGATGAGTAGATGCGCGATGTCGGTGACACGGTGCATGAGGTCGGGCGCGATGCGGCTCAGGTTCTCGTTGGCGAAGTCGCACGACGGGAATATGTGCACCGTGAACATTGCCTGCCGACAAAACAAACACCCTTATCATATATACTTATTATTGGTACTAAGTATCAAATAACGAGTAACAAATGTTAAAACAACTATTTCGTTTTTGTCCGCTATTTCTTTTGCGTATGATTTGGTTACAGCGCTGCCTACCAATTTAGTAATAAATAGGAACAATTAGGCTTCTTCTTTATACATCAAATGTTGGGATCCTTATCTATTCCCTCCTAATTATGATGAAGTAACAATTCAGATATTTTAACAAAAAAAACAGGGCATTATTTCTTGTCCGATAAACTTAGAGTATCATTTGTTTTCAACTAAACGTGGATGTCTAAATCGGATTTCACAGTGATTTTTACTTATTCCAGTATTCAGTAATCCTAATCGGAAATTGAACTGGTTCAAAATTATAACACACAAGTTATTATTAGTACTGCTACAAGAAGTAATGTTAAAAAGCAAACCAAACTGAGTACTAATTTGTATTTTTCTCAGGATCTTCTCTTCTCTCCCCAATCCCACAAAATATTTTCAAAATTTGTTAAATAAATGTTTAATCTCAATTAATTATAATGTCAGAATAACAAACATTAAAACATACTTAAAGAAAACATAAAAATTACATATACATTATAAAAAATATACCTAGGGCCAATCTATAATCGTTCTAATTTTCCCGCTAAACCGACGTGACACCATACTCCACGTAGCCAAACCGAAAGAATTTTCGACGCTTTTCGCTTATACACGAAGGTTTTGAATCTTCGAGCAATAAAGTCTCGTACATTTTGGTAAAATATATTATTAATAAATTTTCTGCAAGATAACGCCAGAATCTATAAATTAGGTGATCCCGTGTGGCGACTTTAAATAGTGTAAAATTTTACTTTACCTGTTGGTGTCCGGGTGGAGCGATGTTGACTATACCGGCGGCCACCTTCCGCTGCAGATAGGTGATGAAGCCGGTCGACAGGTTGGTTGACTGCTGCAGCACGTCCATGTGGTCACGTCCGCACGGCAGCGCCAGCAGGATGCAGTGCTCGTTCTCCAGCTGAGCATAAAACACACGCTCTTATTCATAGCCTCCTTCTCATACCACACCATATCAAACACCGTCACGCCTTTATTCACAGAAGGGATAGGCAAAGGTGCAAGCTCACGTTTCGCCCACATAGCAGGTGGCGAGCATATCGCCATCTACCGGACACAGCTCCTGACTACTGTCTGTGACTGAACATTTCTTTTTTTAGAAATACCATTGCCTGACCCCGAGAGCGAACCCCGGACCAAGAGAAAGTTCACTTTTACACACACATGCACCAAAGAGGCAATCATAAGTAAACACGCAACCGGATCGTACGAAGGAATTAGTTTTGACAAATTCGAATTTTCAAATAGAACGTTGTAACGTTGGTGGTTCCGAGAAGGCTAGCCCAGCTCTGGGGAACTTCGGTGTCACGGATGTAGATGATTTGAAGAAGGTTGGAGAGATGGGGATGGAACAGAAACAATATTAATGTAGCAGAAATAACAGTAACACGAAGAAAATATCTAGGCCTTAATATATTATCAATAGTGACTAATAAACAATTATAAATAAAAGTCTCATTCTCAGAGTTTATTACCAGGTTAGGCAGATATAGGTATTTTATATTTAAAATAGGTAGGTAATCAGTTCTGCTCACAATGAGAGCTCAGATTGGAACGCGTCAAATCAGGCAAGTGTGAGTGTGGTTGTGATGATGTGTTTTGAATTTAACTGAAGAATGGGAATATGAAAAATGTATACAAACAGTAGCGAATTATGAAATGAAGTGATAATAAAATGAAATGGATTAATGCGTCCTAGGGTTATTATGAGAGAGGGAGAGATTACCTTCATTTTCCTGTGTACTTGGTCGAGTTGCATGGGCTCTAGCCGCATGCGCTGGGCGATGCGCAGCAGCGGCGTGGCGAGGTCGGAGGGGCGCGCGAGGGTCTCGCTGGCGACGCCAGGGTTGCCGCCCACGAAGTGCATCTGCACTGCTGCAGAGTCGTTCTTCAGCGCCAGCAGCCCTTGCCACATCACCGGGTACCGCTGCACAATAAAACAACACATCCATCATCACATCATCTAGCGTCATATACATTTCGTGTATTCATACAGTGATATATAAGAATCAATATGTATAACAAACAGAAAAACAATGTATGCCTAAACTAAAATTTTGCGTTAGTGAAGATAACTTTATATTAGCAATATACAAGGAACTACGATTGTTACAAGTTGAAACAGAGCATATTTAACAAATGATTGTATCTTAAAAGTGACAAAATGTGTCATTTAGTCTAGCTCATGGACATATATCTAAATAGATCCATGGTCTAGCTTGACAGAAAAAAGAGAACAGAAACCAAAGAAAAAAAACTATTCTTAATAATATCTAAACGGAACTATATGGAACGTCTCGTGGCGGTGCGGTGGTAACACAAATTGCTTATTTATCTCTTTCTAACAATAGATATCTCTATTTCTCTGGTACCTAGTACTACAACATGTATTTGTAGTAACTATGTTTTTATTACACATGTGTTATGTATATGAGGGTGGTTGTACTCACCCTTAGCAACATCTGCAGACTGTCGGCCTCGTGCGGCACCTGCGAGGCGTGCGGGGGGCCGGGCGGCGCGCCGGGCGGCAGCGCGCCAGCCAGCCGCCCCCCGCCCACCCCGCCGGCTCCCGCACTGACCCCAACTCCAGCTCCCACACCGGCCCCAATTCCGACCCCGGCGACTGCCCCTCCAAACCCTCCGTGTGCTGGTGGTGGCGACCGCCCGCACTTCACCGCGTACACTGCAATACACACAAGTACACACTTAGTGTGACGAATCATTGACGTATGCTGCGCTGTGCTGTGCTCCATTTAGTCAATTCGCTCCTCTGATAATAAAGTAAGGAAACAAACAACACTAAATGCGCTGATCTTAGTCTATCGTGTTTGTGTTTGTTATAATGCATGTCGCACAGCAGTAAAGGAAGGGGTGCCTAATTTGTTTTTTTTTTAATATAGTACGAGTAATGTAGCTTAATTAAGCACAGCACAGCGTAGCTAGCATAGCTTAATGTCGATAAGTCACCTATATAACCACTTTCTTATAAAGTTACAACCTTAATCTTTTCTATTTCATCAACTCCCAATCCATATAACCACATCGCCGTACGGAGAAAAAACAAACATCCGTTTGCCCCTTGTCATATTTAAGTCAAAAATAGAACAGTCACACATAAAAAAAATTAAGCTAAAAATAAAATTGTTAAAACTCATTTGGTGACCACGGGAGTGTACTCAGCCAGCATACCCCTTCAATGTCAAAATTCAAATAAAACATATTTTATTGATACATGGTAAATTATTCAGGATGTATGTATAATTCTTCAGGATGTATAATATCTTCGGGATATATAAGCATGTATGCAACAAGGTTCCAATGAATAATAGTTTTGTGTTTACAGCAACGTCGCCGAGGTTCAGCAGGCAGGTGTACGATGCAAGCATTGTACATTGTGCGCGGTCAGCCGGTTTACGCATTCAAGCCACAATACCAAAACCGCGACACCTTGCACATTCGGACATCGTTCCTTTAGCGTGTTGTTACTTATGTACAGAATGCAGCATACCTAGTGGTCCTTTGAGCATCGTGTCCTTGCACGTGTAAGGTGAAACCAGTGACTATCGAAAGGTATCTATAAAATATATGGTGTTTTTTTTAATATTGTTAGGGTTGCAATAACGCCTGCTAAGGGTGCTTACCATTTGAGTGAGATTCGCTAAAAACGCTAAAAACGACCACACTCCCAAAAAGTTGTTCCACATGGGTCTTGGCGTTATTTTCGCCATAAACGCTACATCTAATGTCAAAAGTGACAGAAGTGGCAAATTTTTTTGGCATTCTTAGCGTTCTTATCCAAAAATGGAACGGGGATGACAGTTACAAACGATCACAGTGATCACAACCATAGATGCAGAATGTGATCAAAATTATCGAAAATAACGTTCTTAGCGACTAATGGAATATACCCTAAGCGGATTACATCCCAATACGATGGTTAAGGAACGATAGGAAAGATTCGAGTTATGACGTCATATCATGTTAGCTCAATTGGTGGATGGACGCGGGTTCGAATCCCGTACATGACTTACATTTTTCCAATCGTATATTTGTGATTTTGTAATATATGGTGTTGTCGTATGACTCACTGATATGTCGGTCAGCTGGCGAGGGCGAGTGCGCGGGGCGAGGCACGCGTGCTGACAGCCGCCGCAGCTCCAGCGGCGACGTCGGCGCCTCCAACCCCTCCGCCTCTATCCTGCAATACAAAGTACAAAATTATATTTACATCTTTAAACAATATACCCGTCGCGTCGTCTCGTTACCGACACCGCACAAAGCTCATCGCCTTTTTTATTCCAGGCCCTAAACATTCAACCCAGATAATGAATAGTTTGGTAATTTTTTTTGTCTCGATCGTGCGCTCGTAGAGTCAAGACCTCCTGAGGATGCTTCGTTTAGAAGCGAAACGCGTCGAATACTCTTCCGGTTTGACTGCGTGGCGTTTGTGACGTCACGTCGTCTTAACAGGAAATTAGACGAAATTGTCACTAGATATTTATCATTTTTATAAAGATTTTTAAAGTGTTTTATTAAATAGTTAATTAGATGTTTTCTTAAAATACTTTTAAAATATTTGTTATTATTATTCAACCCAGACTTTGTCTGAGTATGAGCAAAACTTGAAACTATAATATTCATTATTTTTATTTACGCCAAAAACTGATTTTTTGGGTACCTTAACCGCTTGGAATATGTTTATATAGCACACCTCCAAACACTACAGAACATTCTGGGTTATTCTTGTACATTCCTCGAATGCACATAAACAATATATTATATAAAACACTGAATGGTTTACTCATTGACTCAATTCGGGGCTAAAAAGCTACATGATAACAAAGTACAGCATGATTGGTTATACCAACTTTGGATTTAACTATATACCAACACGGGTTGGTATATAGTTAAATCCAATGCAGATATAATCGACGAAGCGACGGGTCACTTATATCAATTAAGTTATATAATTATTCTAACTCTATGTTAACGTAAGAAAAAGATTACCGTGTATAAGGTGATGGAGCCCTTGTTTCGTGTTGAGTGGCACGGAAATGTTGTTGGTACATTTGGAAGTGTTGTTGAGAAAAATGCGGGTACATGCCGTCGCCCTGTGGAAGATAAACAAAACATCAAACAGGATACTTTTAGTAGAATAGCATTTTTCCTGAATATATACAGGATTATAAACAAAAATATGACTTAATATCAAAAGTATGAGGAACAGCGAAAATTTTCAAAGGTGTCTTGGAAAAGTATTCGATAGAACTAATCTGCTTACTGCATTCTAGATTTATCATATTAATTATATTTAGATATACCGATGCTATTGGCGAGGTCTGTTGGTGAGCGGGCGGCGGACTTCTGCCCGAATCTGCGGACTATTCCGAGCAGCGTAAACAGAATGACAGAGTGAATTTATCAAAATCATTAAATGAAAGTATATTTCATATGGGTATGACAATGAAACTCACCAAAGGCATTTGGCCCTGAGGGCTGACGGATGGAACACTAGTGATTCGCGAAGCAGCGCCTGAAATATAGGAAAATAATATTAACTTTCAAGAAAAATTAAACTGTAAACGCGCGTGCGGAGACGCCGGCCGTGACAGTCCGACTGAGTGAGTATCCCGATTAACGTGTATCTGGAGCCCGTCCGGAGCGGAAGTTTCCGTTCTACTGTGTTATTTAGTATAATAATTCTTGCCATAACATAGGGTATAGGCAAATTTAAAGACCACAAAATTTTCATCTATCGCGGCATACGAACGTTTGTTCCCCCCGGCTTAAAGACACTTGGTGCCTGTACTGCTCAGCCATCGAGATCAGCTGGACACGTGGGAACTTGTGGAAACTTGGTCTTATTTTAACCTTTATAGGGAAGACGGTGAGGTTCGATTAGCAAGCAATATATAAAAAAAAAACAATTATATATCCGCAATTTGCTGTAGAGCAATTTACTGAGCAGGTACTAAAATGGTAAAGAACTGTCTCAGGGCGTGAGATTTTCTCGCACTTTAGCGTATTATTTAGGCTAAACTTGCTTTTGAAGTAAGAATAGACAGTTTACAGCGATAAAACAAAATAAACTAATTATTTGAAAATGTATAAACAGTCTTTATTCACGTACGTTCAAGTTAATTTGTAAAGTAAACTGTAATTCTACAGGTTAAACGTAACAGTTTCGTTCTTGAAAATTTTCTCTCCACATGCAAAAATTTAATTTGGAGTAAATTTTTATATACCAAAAGCGTCCTTTTCTTTCTGGATATGTGAAAATAACTATTAATTATCAACAGTGTGTAGAGTAGTGTACTGTAATGAAGTGTGGTGTGGTGTGGTGTAGTGTAGTGTAGTGTAGTGTGGTGTGGTGTAGTGTAGTGTGGTGTGGTGTGGTGTGGTGTAGTGTAGTGTGGTGTGGTGTGGTGTGGTGTAGTGTAGTGTAGAATAGGGTACTGACCGGGGTGGTGATGGTGCGGCAGATGTAGCGGGCCGACGACGGCAACGGGCAGCTTGGCGTGCGGCGGCACAGGCGCAGGCGCGGGCGCAGGAGGCTCAGGCGGCGGGTGGTGCGCGCCACGTGGCAAGCTCGCCGCGCCGCCACCGCCGCCGCCGCCCACCAGCGCGCGGAACCGCATACCACCCACGCCGCCCATGCCACCCATGGCGCCCACGCCGCCCATTGCACCCATCGCGCCCATCGCTCCCAACCCCACAGGGCCACACCCTTCGCCTTCTCCGCCCCTGCGTAAATACGACATATCTATTGACTACAAATATATCGTATTTAATTAGACATGTTCCGTTTCCGGTAGATTTTCCGTCCTCATTAGGCTAGTATTCTCTATAGGGAAGTGGTAAATTTTTAAATATAACTTTAAACGAATAAAATAGGTTTTATTTAAAAAATTTTGGGACCAAGTATTTGCAAAATATTTTAAGAAATAATATTAATATTTTATTAAAACCCTTAAAAAATATATCTAGTGATATTTCCGCCTAATTTTCCTGTTAAGCCGAAGTGTCGTCACAAACGCCACGTTGACTACGTGGCAACCGGAAGAATTTTCGAAGTGAAACGCGTCGAAAATTCACTAGATATATTTTTTAAGTGTTTTAATAAAATATTAATTTAATGATTTTTTTAAATATTTTAAAAATATTTAGTAGACTTCAGGACCATTAGTTAGGACAAATGGGAGACGAATTACTTAGCATTCCATGGATTAACTGTGCGGGTGACGGGTCCATAGCGTTGCAGAGGAAGAGGCTAAAGGGGCCTGGGACTTGCAACCCAGGAGTAGGGTTAAGGGGCCCCTTTATGATATATCAATGTCCCCTTCACCGCTCGAGCCTCCTCCCCTACCTAACAAAATTTGGTAAGATCCTACTAATGCCGCCTTAGATACACGTTCGAGGATGGAAGTTACGGTTGTTCTTGGTAGGCCAAGGTCTTTAAGTAGGTTATACAGGGATTTCGCTGGTATATCCCTTGCTCCAACTTCTACAGCATATAAATTTACCACATAACCGTTTTTGGTTAATTAATTTGTTAGGTCATAATATTTGTGTGGTCTTTAGGTATGTTTGTTTCCCACGGCACAGTAAGTTCTGTAAGTACTATGCGTTTTAGATTTTTTGAGTATAGAAATATGTCTGGTCTGGAAGACGAAACACCAAAAATATCTGAGATTATCCGTAAAGTTGGTGTAAATGCAATGATTATTTGCAGATTTTATTTATACGTTAAGATCATTTTTGTACAGTCTCACATGATGGATGCTAAGATACGAGATGAAATGTATGAAACAAATCCTAATACATGTCACATAAACAAGGCATTCCTAGTTCCTTCAACAAGCAAGGAGACCTTCTTTTTTACGACTCGATATACGAACGGATTGATTTTATGTTATCGCACTCAATATACATTCTTAGCCTAATTTGGATATAAAAGTAGTGTGGGCGGCGACACTCACCTGATGAGGAGTGGAGTGACACGGTCGGGTATGGCACGCTGCGCGAGGGGCGGGCGATGTGGCAGCGCTGGCGAGAGGCCGCGCGGGTCGGCCGCCTCCGTAGCGCCCACCGGCAGCATGGCGCACGGCACGCTGTCTCCCGGCCGGCGCGCGTCTCCCGCCTGCGCCTCGCCAGTCGCGGGCGCTGCCGGCGGTGGGTCTCGCGCCGCTTCAGCCTCGGGACGGTGCTGGACCGCAGCTTCGAAAGCTCCAGCCAGTTTGGCAGTCATCTCTGATATCATCTTCTTGGGCGGTTTGGTTATGGGTATTGGCGCAGACACCGGTGCTGCCGGCGGTAATGTAAGACACGTAACCGGCGGCGTAACTACCGGTGCCGGAAGCGGTGTCGCCGACGGAACTGGAAGAGTGATTGGCGGGCCCGCGTTGGCGATTGAAGACACCAGTGCGACACCTGCGACAGCGAGGCGTATTGGCGCAGCTTTAACGGGCGAAGTCTGTGTCACGGTAAGGGGCGCGGGCACGGTTGGCGACGATACGATGTGCGAGGTGACTGGGGACGCAGATGTTGCCGCGATTGAGGGCACAGGATCTGGGCGATGAGCGGATGGGGCGGCGGGCTGTTGTGCGGGTTGTGACTCCGAGTCTCCTAGATGACCAACGACATTTTCTAGACGGGCCGCCTTCGGCTCACGAGAGATTTCATCGCGTCGGCATTCTCCGTCACCGCTGTCTATGGAAGCATCAGAGAGACTTCGATCCCGTGATCTTTTGGTACCTCTAGGCGATTTTCTCGTATCGGTGAGCGTTTTCTCTTGAAGTTGGGTAGGTTTTCCGACGTTAGTTTGCCGTGCGGGCCTCCGCTTGGCAGAGCGAGCATTGCGGGGGCCATCCTCACCGATATCGTCAGCTACGCTACGATGGACATCTTTTTCTTGAAGGCGGCGCGACTTTCTAGTGTTCGGAGAGGGCGACACGAAGTCATCAGTTTTTTCGTCTCTGCTCGGCCTCCTTTCTTCAGGTTTGTTTTGATCTTTTTGAGCTATACTTAGAGTTGATGTTGCAGTCACCCCAGCCTGACCTGATAGAGGACTTTTTATAGTCAATATTAATCTGGGACGAGGTTCTGTTTTGTTGGCTGATCCTTCATCGCCTGAGTCTTCATGAAAATCGTAAATATCACCTGGTATAGTGTTAGTGTTATTGGTTATAAGATTTTTCACTTTTTTATCTACTTTCGCAGCTCGACCTCTGCCTCTTTTTGCTGCACCCGCTCCTCTTGGCGTCTTTGCGATTTGTCGCGTTTGCACTCTGTCTTGGTTTTTATCAGACTTTTTGCCTCTCATGTTTCTACCGCCACGTTTAGTAGGAGCAAATTTGTTAATGATGCAATCAGTGTCCATACTTTCAGAATCACCAATATTTTCAATAGCCACATTGTCCGGTCGCAGTGCAGGCTGATGTTCATGATTTACCGTTTCAACCACAGGATCTTGTGCTGACGTCACCTCTTTAGTATTCCCCAATGTCTGTGTTTCATGACCGGTCTGACTTGAATCAATAGAATCACTGCACAGGGAATCCACCTTTTTTATTACTGAATCAATGTTGAGATCTTTTGCACTCCAAGAATCATTTTCATCTAAAGTTTTTAACTGATTTTCAATATTTTCTATCTGAATATTTGCTTCTTTAGTAAGCCCATCAGCTATTTTGGTAATTTTCAAAAGATCAAAAGAAGGCTCCTCTTTATCAATGGACACGTTTTCATAAGCTTTGTTTAGAAATATTTCTGACTTTGCAGCTACTTTATTTTCTTGTTTTTTCATTTCTTGAAGTGTATTTGGGATGGTAGAGTTAACATGTGTAGAGTTTGTTTCTTTCAGTATTGCATTGACGAGAATATCTTGTGTAGATTTGGTTTTATTTGTATCAGCAATATGAATATTTTTATCGTATGTGTTCTTAAAACTCAAAGTCTCGAAAGCAGCTTGTTCAGAGGAAGGAGAGTCGTGTTCTTTTTTGGAAAATCCATAGTCTATGTTGTTCAAATGCTCCCTTTTGGGGCTTAGTAGATTTGGTGTTATAAGTGTAGTAGTTTTGCCGACATTTACTTCTAATTTTGTTTCTGGATCTTTTTTAACTATTATTTTATTTGTATTATCTTTCAATAATTCTTCAAAATCTGTTTCACATTTTGGTGTTATAGGTGTTACTTCTGGTTTCTGTGAATTGTGCTGGATAGGTAAAGGTTTAAGTGATATATTCTGTAAGTCGCATTCTTTTCTTGAAAGTGATTCGTTTTCAATTTTCTCCTCTGATTTAGATTCTTTTGGTATATTTCCATGAATTGGGATATTATCTTTTTCAGGTTTTGTATTGATTCTTATGGTTCCTATGGTAGAGCCAGATTTAATCAGTATTGGCGTTATATTTGTGACATTTGAAGTGGATGCTGTTGTAATAATCGACGATTCTATTTTAGTGAGGACAGTGGAAGGCCTTATGCTTGCCATTGATAAAACTGTTGGCGACACTTTGTTCATATCTATTTGCCTTACATTGCTTATAGATGCAGGAGTTAGTAATCTTTGCGAATTTAAGGTGTGTATTACATTAGAAGCTTGGCTTCTGCTGATATTACTTGCTTCCTGTAGGTGCACCACAGATTTCGTGCCACTCTGGATAATCGAAGGAGTAGAATGATTAACACCAGCTACATGTATGAGTGGAGAGGAAACGTATGGATGAACTCCATGATCAGATGCTTTATGGTGTGTATTTTCACGTTTCTCATTTAAAGAGCTCATTTTATTTATAACAAATTTGTTATTTAGGTGAATATGCGAATTCATGTTTCCTAAATGTAGTGCATTTTGCATCGATATCAAACGATTTTGTGCCATGACAGTAGCATTCGTGCTGTGCTGTAGGTTATTAGGTGTCAAAATAATTTTAGCACTATCGTTTTTGTTATTATCTGTTATATTTCGGTCATTTTTTCTTACATCTCCAGCAATATTTTTTTGTTGGGTATGCATGGGAGATGTATTTACGCCAACTGCTTTATTTTGATGAAGCACAGTATTGACGTTCATCTGTTTAGCTATTGGGGTCAAAATTGGTGTTACTGGTAATCGATTATGATGATGTAACGGTGATCCTTGTGTTTGCACCAACACTGAATTAGGACGGTTAGGTGATAGCATCGTCCTCGTACCGGGAGGTAAATGCATTGCCTGTATCGGACTCAGTGGAGGTTGTTGCACTCGAACCACTGTTACTTGCCCAGCAGGTCGTTGATGAATAGGGTTAGATGTCACTATCCCGGTAGAATTTAAACTTTGAGGAGAAGAACTCAAAACCGGTACGGTTGACAAACGAGGAGAAGTCATGCCATCACCTTGTGCTTTAGGGCTGTGCAGCCTGGGGTCATTCGTCATTCTTGGCGATATGACAATTCCCTGTGATTTCTGATACAAAATGTGGGGTTCTGGAATTTTGATACTGGGTGGTTGCAAGGTTGGTGCTTGAGAACGCACCATTTGATTGATTACTTGATAAGGCGCGTTAACCCTCGTAGTAGGTAGTACAGATTTTACTAAATTATTGATCTGAACATGCTGAGTTTGTGGACTTTTTATCTGAACAATATTTGTAGTTATATGAGTAGGTTTATTTTCATTATTATCTTTATTATTGCATATATTCGGTTGAATATTTATAACATGAGGTTCCAGCATTTTATTATTTGTTAAAGTCCAGGAGGTAATCACAGGAGTTGCTGTAGATGTGATTATTTGAACGTTATCTCGTCTTGGTAATTGTACTTTGATATCTATTTCATTGCTTTTACCTTCCGCTTCTAAAGGCTGTGATTTAATAGAAGGTAATTCTATGGTAGTTTTCGAGGAAGGCAGTTGTGCTTGAGGCTCTTCTGCAGTCTTTCTCAATTCGGTATTATTGGTTGATGAAACACTGGTGGTAATTACATTTACGGCAATTCTTTCTGCATCTTGAGATGTTTCGTCTGCCTCCTCAGTATCAGTATCGATTAACAAAAGATCGTTATCGGAAACGGGAGTATCAGGTTTCAATTCCAATTCACATGCGTTTAAATTTTGTACCGCCTGTCTCATTTCTTCGGCATCTTCTTCAGGAATATTTTCTGTGCTAGGTGATGTATTCTCAACATCGTTTTGAAGTGTTGTATTATTTTCAGGTTCTTCGTAATTAGAGAAAGAATCTATTTTTCCGCCAAAACTTTCACCTAATAATGCAGCTACGGCGTCTTCAGTTTCTTCTTGAGATATCACAGCTCTAGGTTTTTCTTCAACTTTTTTGTCAACCTTTGGCGAAGGAACTTCAATTCTCTCTGTCATTTTATCCACTGTTGTATCAAGTTCCATAACTTCTTTATCCTCTTCCGTTTCTATTGCACTGATGCTGCGAACAGCATCCTCACTAAGATCGCTTTCACTACTCAATGTGGCTATAAAAGTATCTGACTTGGTTTCATTCAAGTTAGTGGGTTCGGGATCTGCCGGTAGGGGAACTTCACTTATATCTTGGACAATGTTTTCAAAAGGTGGTGGCATAGGAATCTGTTCTATAATGATGTTTTTGCTTTCCATATAGACATTATCATTATCAGCTAAATTATTGCTGGAGTTGCTTGGAGGTTCGCTTTTACTTTCCACTTCACAAGTCGGTTGTATAAGAATTGGTGGACTTTCAGTCAATCTTGGTAGGCTAGCAGATTCTGCAAGTGACTTTCCATCTCCTACTACTTCTTTTTCACTTTCAGTGGTTTGTGAATCGTTTGGAAGTGGTATATCTAATAACATTGTATTTGTCATTGTTTCTAGAATGGGCCTATCAGAAATATGATCAGTATTATCCAACAAATCCAAACTATAAAATGTATCTTTACGGTTTTGTCTATCTTCTTTGTTTCTTTTCTTTTTCTTTTTCTTTTCTCTACTGTCTCTTCGAAGTTTATCATGTTTATTATTCAATTTAGATACTTCGTTTACTTTATTGTTATCAATGCATTTGTTGACATTATTATCTGTTCTTAAGTTTTCATTTACTGCTTCTAATCCTATCCGGTTATCTTCATCCGTCAGAGATTCAGCAATTAATCTTGCTTCGATGGCTTTGCTGACAGCATCCATATCCATACTATTATCATCCTCTTTTAGCCACCGCTTTTCCTTTCGTTTTTTATCTTTTCTACGTCTCATTTCATCTTTTTCTTTAATTTTTAACTCCATACTAGTTATTAGCCTATCTTTGAAGGATTCAAGTTCCTGACACGAAAAATCCGGTTTATTTTGAATCTCAGAAGCATCTTTATCAGATTCATCAGATAGGGGACCAAAGATGTCTTCCATTTTTCCATCCCTTTTCGTGTTGCTTGAGACGACGTCATTTAGGTATTCAAACCCAGTGGGATTATCCGGGGACTTCTTTTCTCTTCTTAATTTTACTTTGTCATCGCGACCCTCGTCGGTATCGATACTTTCACGACTTTTTTCTTTTCTCTTATCTTTTTTGTTACTGTGTCGACGTTGCTTTTCTGATATTTTTGGCCGGCTTTCGCCATCAGCTACACAGCCGTCGCTGTTGTCGATTTTATTATCTTCTTCTGAAAATGATGATTTATGTTTTTTGGGCTTCTTTTTATGCTTTCGGCGATATTCACCAGAATTTCTGTTTGATGTTATGGATTCACTTTCTGAAGACATATCATTGCAAATAGATTTAAAATTCGGTAATTTATAAATATCGTCATTTGCAGAATTGGACTTTAATTTATTATCATCACTATCACTTTTGCCAAACAAATTTAACAAGGAACTCTTTTTTATGTGGTTATCAAAATCTTTCGAGTCATCAATTTTACTGTTTGTTACTGATTCTGAGTCTGATGTGTTAAACTTTTTAGCGACATTAAGATAGTTAGGACTTTTACTTTTTGAAGTATCGTCATCTGATGAATCAGACATTATACGAGTCCTTGAGTTCTTACGTGCCAATTTATTACGTAAATCTTCATCGTTTGGTGTACTAAAATAATCTTCTGTTTTGATTTCGTCGAACTCGATGTTGGATGTAAGCATCTTATCATGTTTTTTGCTTTGGGATGATATGCTTTCATCTTCAGAAGTGTTTTCAAGAGATGACTTTTGCGTTTTCCTATGGGTTTCATTCTCCGAATCGCTGTCTTCATCCCAACTGGATCGCTTTTTTTCTTCACGCTTCGCTCTGCTTTGTTTTAATTGGCTAAATTTAGCTTTTATTTTTTCTTGGCGTTTTTCTTCTTCTTGCTTTTGCATATTTTTACAAGAACGAGCTTTAACTTTGTCGTACATAGAAATGTAAGTTGGACCATCATCAATGATATCAAATATTGAATGTTTTTTAGGTTCATCTGAATCTGAAGTATCACTGCTATTAACTTGTTTACGATTCTTCTTTTTACCGTTATCGGTTTTCTCTTCACGGCTTTTACGATCTATTGAGAATCGCTTTTCACGAGCTGCGTCCTTCTTTTTGTCATCACATTTCGGTTTTTTATCGTCTTTTAATTTTCCCAATAGCTCACCTTGCTGCATTGCATCCTGCTGCATTTGGAGTTCTTGAATTTGTTGCAACTGTTGAATGCGCTTCTTTTCCTTCATTTCTTTCCTTAGCGCTTTTTGTCTTTCATCTTCTTCGCTCGATCTGAGCTCAAATAAGGCTAGAAAATCTAAATTATTATGTGCCTCTTCAATATGTTCGTTACTAGTATTTTCACAATTCTCTTCTTTGGGTGAACTTTTGACCCCTTTTATACTGGAATTCCTTATTTCATTATTATCTTTGAATACTATTATTGCCTCGTCTGGGGATTTAACTTGAACTTTTTTGTCATCTTTGGTTTTACTTTCAATTATTTTCGCAAAGTGACCTTTACTGAATTTAGCCGTTTTATGCTTGTCTACACTGCGGGAATCTTTAGATTCTCTTCTTTCGGGTAGTTTTGGGTCATTTTTATTTCTTTTCGAATCATCACACAATGAATCAAAACTATCATGGGAAGATATTCTTCTTTTGTGGCCAATATTGGGAGGGAGGCTAGAACAAGAGTTAAGTCGCTCTTTTCTTTTATTATCTGTACTCGGAGAGTCTAAGGAGTGATGCCTATGTTTTTCAATAACTTCTGCTTTTGGCTTGATATTTTGTTCCGAAATAACGTCGTGTATTTTTAAAGAACTCAGAGTATGTTTTTCTTCTTTTATTTCAGTTTTTATTTTTATAGGACACTCCAATTTTAAGTCTTTTGCTGCCAAATCTTTGTTGTTTTCTAGTTTAAAAAATAAATCGGTAAGTTTTACCTTAGGCTTCATGTCTTCTTTGACATCATGCTTATCCAAATCTTTGGATTTAGAAGATTCGTGGGAAGCTCTTGATGTAGAGGAATCCGTCGAGTCTTTACGATATATATCTCTCGATGATTCATCTCTGGAAGACTTGCGACATTTTATTGATTCCGATTCTTTTTTACTATCACGTTTTGGATCTATTTCTTTTTTAATCTTATCTGTTTTGTGTCTTTCTTCCTTTTTTGACTTACTATGACCCGAATCTATGTCTGTTTCTTTTTTCTTATCCTTTTCTGATTTTTCTTTTTTAGAGTGGTCATACCGATTTTTTTCTTCGTAATGTTTTAACTTTTCCATCTCAGTTTTATCTTTGTGAAGTTTTTCCGTATCCTTCTCACATTTAATTTTGTCCAATTTTTCAATATGATTTTTGACCAATGGATCGTCTTCTTTATGTTTTTTGTCTTTCTCACATTTCTCTAAATTCTTCTCAATTCTATTGTTTTTTGTTTTATCTTTCTCGAAATCATGTTTCATTGGGCGTTCTTTGTTGTGTCTTACTTTATCTCGATCGTTCCGCACTATGCGTTCTTCACTATTTTTATCAGTCTGTAGAAGCTTTGTATCCATAGATGAATTGACACTACAATGTTGCTTTTCATTTTGAAGATGTTTTTCCAACTGAATGTTTTCTTTTTCAAGTTTTGTGATTTGATATATTTGTGAAATGCTGTGGTTTAATCTGTCTTTATCATTTTTCTCACCGCATTTAATCACGTCAGGTTTGATGGCGTCACTTTCCCTGATATTTGAATGACTTGATGTATTCCTGTTATGTAACTGCGGATGCAGATCATATGCAATAGAATCTTCCTTTGTAATATTCTTGGTAAACAGTTCAATTTTATTGTTTTCAGACTTTTGGGTATTTTCAAATATTGTCCTTTTTATTTCACTATCTAATATATGGCCAGGCTCACCCTGCTTAAAAAAATCAAGTTTACTTTCGTTACTAATTTTGCTAGGCTTTTCCAGTTCGGCTTCTAGTTTTTGTCCATGTTCCACTTTCTTTAATATCATATCTATTACATCACGAGCACACTTTTGTTCCAAATGAAAAAGTTGAGAGTCGGGCTTTTCATCCGTGCAACCGATAGTGTTTTCTAACATTGGAATCGTAGCAAGTGATTCACATTTACCTGTGAGAAGACTATCCGAAGTCGAAGAATTTGATCTCTCTCTCTTTATTCCGAGCTCCATTTCTGTGTCGAAAGATGACTTACTTTCAGCGTCGCAGGTGCCCGTAGCGGAGTCTCGACTCCGAGATTCAGCGTCGCCATCTATGTGAGTGGGTGGCGTTCTAGGATCGCAAGAGTCGGGCTGCGATCTATCCGTAGACGGCGTTCGCGGACGGGGTCTACATTCGCCGTAATCACTCTCATTGATTTTGCCCAATTTCTCTAGTCGACATGGTCTTTCGGGTCTGTTGAGCCTAGGATCGGAAGGTCTATCCGAGGCTTCGAGGTCGAGTGGTGGATGGTGCGCGGCGGGCCCTGGCGGCGGATGCAGCGGCAGCGGCGGGTAACGCGGCAAGCGCGGCGGCAGTCCGCGGCCGCGGCACTCGCTCGGGCTTGGCGCGCGAACCACGCACTCTAGTCGCTCCGAGTCCTCGTCGAACACGGAACGCTTTGCTAGAAGCGCACTAACCACCTCCGAGGGCTTCACTTCGTTAATGTCCACCTCGAGCAGTCTATGTCGTAGACGCGCACGATCGGGGGCATCTGTGAGCGCCCGGGACCCACTCCACTTCTCATACTTTTCGTCGAGACTCCTGATCCGCTCTTCGAGTGATGGCGAGTGAGGTGCAGAGCCACCGCTCGACGAGGAGACGGAAGGTGGGCGCGGCGGCGAATCGGGCGCGGGCGCTGGCTGCGGCGTTGGGCGCGGGGTGGGCGGGGCGGAGCGCAGGAGCTGCGCTGCGAATTTAGGCAGCGGCAGGCACATGGGCAGGGGTGGTCGGTCGCGCGGGGGGCGGCGCGGCTCGGCGGGCGGCGCGTCCAGTTCATCGCGCAGGGGCGTGCCGGCTCGCGAGCCGGGGCCCTCGTGCCGCCGCCGGTGTCGCCGCCGCGCCGTGTGCCGCTCGCGCCCCCCAGACCCGGACCGGGACCGTCTCGCGCCACCGCCAGCACTTCTACGACCTTCCTGTCAACGAAACATTCATTTTGTTTTATCGTTTCTTTTTTCGCGAAGAATGGTTAGAGAGTATGCTAGCTTGAAAAATAAACGTTCTCGAATTACCCGAAAAACATTCGTAGTATGATAAGGCATACATTACCCACAAACCTATTAATTTTATCTCTCTAATGGTCTAGGTATAGATAATGGTAGCAGATAAACATACCTATACGAAAGTAGATAGGTAGATAAGTGGATTGCAGTGGAAGCAATTTCGCATTTGACACAAATACGTTTTATAAACAGTAGTTGTGGTCATGGTTATCTGTGATGGATTTAGAACAAAACAAAAATTGGTAGAATTCAATTTCAGAAAAGCATAAAAATAATCTGGAAATAATAGGTATATATTTGTAAAAATGTACTATTTTATTTTACAATTTAACCTGTTGCCGTGCAATTGCTTTTCACGCTATCACTGAGCAAGTAAAATTTTAAACCAATTCAGTACTACCAATTTCTATTATTCTTTACGTATTTTGGACCCGACAAGGAGAGACAGCCACGTAAAAGCTACATAGCTTCAATCTTCTTTTCCTCATAAGATAAATCTTAAGCGAGAATGAAACCTTTTCAAGAACAATCAAGCCACAACAAAGAAAACAAAATTCTTGTAATTTTTTGAAGATAGGTATTATCCATAGTAAAAAGTAAAAAACACCGGAAAGAATTATTTCTCTGTTAATACCCAAGTTTCTATTATGGCTCATCATAAGTCATAAGAAGCAAATCGGCGTATCATAAACCGCTTCCGACAAAATGTGTTCCGCTCTAAAAACAGTACCATGACGTCTTTTTCAAAAAAATCAGAGAAAATAAGAAAATGAACTAGAATGTACAATCATTTTAACCCTCTGCACTCTTAACTTATGGACATCCATTCATAAAACTTGTATTAGTAATAATAGTAATTCATAAAACTTCCACCAACCAGTCCAACGCGACGGTCTGGCACCGGACTCTGGACCAATTAGGGCACAAATTAAAATCCAGAATAATTGTATTGTAATTAAAATTAGTTCCAGTGCCTGTGAAAATAGCAGTCATATTTGCTTCGCAAAGGAAGTGAATTAATACTCGAAGTCAACTACCCAATCCAACAAACAAATGCGAAAGTGGTGTGAAAGCACGGCCTTTTGTCAGAAAATTCAACAACTTAGATTTACCTCCACAGGAAATTATTTTATTGCAGTATTACAACTTCAGGGTATTTAAATAAAAACTTTTAGTCACTTTGCAGCATGAAATTCTTGATTCCTCTGTTTTTTGGGCTATTATTATAGGATGTGAGGTTGTGATGGACGTTCACAGCAAATATACACAAAAAGGCTCAAAGAATCTTCGACTATATTCGTCTAATTACTGTGGACCGTTTTTGAACCTGTGGAGTTTCTTTTAAGCTGCTGACTACTATTGCGGTAATAAAAAAAGTGATGGCCGAAATAAGCCAATTACTGCCAAAATATTATTAATTTTGTTGATAAAGTATTTCACTAAGATTGATGTTAAAGTGTACAATGCTGAGACTTCTTAATGACTAGTACTGTTTTGTGGATACTGAAGACCTAGATTTATCTATACTGATTGCTTGAATACGTCATCGTTATAAATACTTGCATTATGTAATCGATCGAATCAAAGTTAAAAAATGAAAGCTAGAAGGTCAAGATGATAAAGCACATATACAGAATGCTGAAAACTGAAATAGGCCTGATTGTTCAAAGTTTTTGTTATAGATGAACCGAAACCTGTTTTTGTTAATACAAATAAGTATTATGGAAATGACTACCGTAGATTTATTGGGATTTGGGAACCCTCAGCTTAGCGATGATATAGATAGATTCGTAGATAAGGAATACCAAGTGTCCCTCTGATTTAAAAAAAAAACAGCATTCTACAAACTTTTATTGACATACAAAATTCCAGCTTTAGCATAAGGCACTACACTTAATAGACCCTACCGCTAATTGGGCAGCTTTCTGAGAAAGCTCGCGCAATATGCTTTACGAGGGCAAAGAAAAAGCGTGTTGTCTCAAATTAAGACGTAATTTAATATCTTGACCTCATCAGGTCCTGAAATAAAAGGCCTTCCTTTGAGAGTTTCTCAAAAAAATCACCTGAACACTACCTTCTCAAGTGTTATAATTAGTAATAGTGCCCCTGAAAACCTATATCCTACGATGACCAGTCCTATTGTTAGTCAGCTAATTAATAAATTACTGTAGCTTGTTGATAATTTGACGGAAGAATCATGCAATGGACAAGTAATTTATTATTTAATAGTTTACTGTTATTTTGGGCTTACATGTTCGTATTACTTGATTGTACAATTAAGCTAAAATCGAAATAAATATTTTTGTCTAGCTAGCATATTCTAACTAAAAGAAACATTATGGGACGCGAGGATAGATTGAACATGATAGTCTTACCTTCGAGTGTTTTCGGTCCTCGGGGCTGGAATCCCGGCGATGCCTCCTCGCGCGGTGCGGCGACACGACTACAGACTGCAATCTGTCCTCGAATGGTACATCCTCAAGCGGCGAGCTGGCACCCGTTTCGTCGTATACCCTGCACGAAATAAAAGACACAGCGCGTGAGTAAGAAGCGAAGTCACAAAGTGAATTGTTGTTAAAGAAATGTAGGTGTGAGCGGTAAGGGAATATTCGCGATGTTTACCTGTAACGGCGGTCGGCGGCGTAGTCAACGGGATCATAGTGTTCTAGCGCAGAGTAGCGCGGAGTGCGCGACGAGGAGCGTCCGTAGCTGGAGGCACGCGACCGCGACCCGCACCCCTCGAACCTGGAAGCCGTCACCTCATTACATCTCTGTGCAATGACCAATATGTACACGGTCCACGCGGGATGCGGGCCGGGTTACGGTATTATGACGCAACGGAATTTACGCATGCATTACGATATCTTATCATTCCCGCCGCCCAGCGACCAATATCGCGCGTCTTATCTCGTCAATATTTATTTTTATATGTTGTAATATGTAAGGAGTTAACTGTGTTTTTTTGTAATGTTTATGTTGGTCGTGAATGAGGTTCAACAAACCTTATGGATTCGTGTCGCGTGGACGGTACGTATCGCGTAGAAAGGTCTCCGGTGAGTCGCTCCGAGCCCGCCAACGCGGCAGAGCCCCCGTGCTTCTCGAGTTGTTCGTAGAATGCGTCCTGTGGAAAGAGAAGGTGAGCGAGTATGAACGTTTGTGTGTGGTCGGCAATGGCAGTGTTGGTAGGCTGTGGGGTAGGCGCGGTGTCTGCGGCGCAGTTAGTGGGGTACGTACCTGGCACTCCCTGGAGGCGTAGTCGACGCAGAGGCGCGGGTGTTCGGGCTCGGCGGCGGTGGCGGCGGCGGCGAGGCGGCGCAGCTCGCGCACCGCCGCGCCGGCAGCGGCCGCCTGCTCGAAGTGCACGAGCGCCGCGCCCGCCGCGCGGTCCACGCACACAGAGGTCGCCGCGCCGCACCGCGACACCGCGCCCAGTACCTGCACAGATGCGTGCACGGAACTTTGTAGCCTCCTCACAGACCGACCACATACCGAACCGTGGTTTGCCTTGCCACCACGCTACACTTACCTGTTTCTCCGTGTGCTCGGTGAGACCGTCTACCCACACGCACGCGGTCGCTACGGGCTTGCCGAAGCCCAGCTTCACCCGCGACCCGCCCACGTATTCGCCGTCCATTGCCCGTATCGCTTCGACTACGCTCGATATCGATGCGTATTGACAGAAAGCGTATCCCGCCCCTCCGCCGCTGCCTTTCTTGATGTCGATCTCTATTATTCGTCCGAAATGCTTGAATTTGTCCCTCAGTTGTTGCTGCGTGACGTCTTTTTCTAAATTGCCGATAAACAGCGTCCTCGTCGCCTGCGAAAACAGATATCGTTCTAAGTTTTGAATACGTTTGCTCGACGAGAGAGAGGGCGACGTTTCATCCTCGCATACCTTCGGATGGTATTCGTCGATGTCGGTTTCGTAAGGTTTCGTCGAATCCGCATCGTCGTCGCAGCTCTGATGAGGGGCGACCGAGATCTTGCATCCAAAAAAAAGCTTGTCTTGCGAAACCTCCAGAGCTTTCTCCACATCGGACGGCTTTTTAAAACGGACCACTGCATATCGATCGGCATTCTGTCCGATTACCTTCACCCATACAACTTTTCCGTGTTTCTTATATTCGTGATAGAGGCCGTCCTTGAGAGAGCTGTCGGTGGACCTCGTCGGTAAGTTTCTGACACAGATAGACAATGGTCTCCCGCCTGCAGTCGACGCCCACTGCCGAAGAATAAAATGTGTTAGATACACTAGTTGGAACATGAAATGTGTTTGTTTAGTGACAAGATGAAATGAAGAAGCTTGTGGTACCTGATGTGAGGCAGAGGAGGGAGTCCTCGGGTTGTGATGCGATAGCGTGGGCTGCGTGGCGGGCGTGGAGGCGCGCGAGGTGTCGCTGGGCTCCGGCGAGCTGGAGTCGGAGCGGGAGGAGGCCGAGCCGGAGAGCCGCCGCCGCCGGCCGCTCTCCGTGCCGCCGCCCGGCGTGCTCGGCGTGCTCTCACCGCCGCCGCCGCCTCCGCCTCCGCTTCCACCACCCGACGCATACCATCGATGGTGAGGAGTGGTTCTGTAATAAATAAACGTTACCACATGTCTTATCTACTTACGCATTACTACTATCTAACATCTATACGTATCACAACAACGAGAACTTTTAAAAACATATAATACAAACATAAACTCACACACACGCATACGAGTCAAGATTGTTTCAAGCATTTAACATCGACTCAAAGAGTCTTATGCATGTAATGCGTCGTAATGTCGCACAGACGAATTACGTATAAATTGTCAGTCTCAGGACTAAAAGATGTACAATGGTACTTGACAGCAAAAATAAATAATTAAAAAAATTATCATCATGCGTTCTAACCAAGATGTCCCGACAAAATCATCGTCACAATTTAACTGAAAAGACTCTTTCGCTTTACGCTACTCCTTCGGAAAAGATACAAAACAAAACTAGGTAATATGATATCAATATACCTGTTACAGATTAGATTTTTCTTTTCTAGATTAATTTTAATCGTTGATAATTCTGATAAACTCATTGATATCATATTGTATTCGCCTTTGCGACACACGTATCAAAGCAACGAAAATGTACAAATCAAATTAAAGAAAGCTTGTTTCAGTATTGGACAGACGATATATAAACTTCAAATCAGTATTATATTAAATAAAAATTAATTAACAAATCACATATCAATTAAGGTATTATTTTAGGTATAAACTTTTAGACTTTCCAAAAGACATAGTATCTTCCTTCTAAGAATTGTTGTGGTAACATCAACTAAAATCTTGATGTGTTTGTACATAGGGTTTGAAAATAATCTGACAGGAATCTCTAAATTTAGGTACCTTTTTTATAGAACCAGTAGGGTGTTATAGCAAAACTTATTTTTAATATTACATGACATACAATGAACATGCGACACACAATCAGGTCTGTTCATTATTACAACGGGCCGTGCACAAGTATCCGCCGCCAACAACGTACAGATCAGTACAGTATCAGATCAGACCAACCTTATTGGTCTGATTTGATTTGGTCGACACCAAATGGAGATGCGGTCAGCGCGGTGCTGACCAAAGAGACATTGCTGCGAAGTTCCGCTATACGAAATATATAGTCTCAAAATTCGTCCATTCGCTTAAGCCGCAGTAGATATATGGACTACCTCCATATTTTCTACTGTGTTTTAGACATGGTGACAATCAAAGCGGTATATATAAGAGATATGTGTTTTTATATAATTATCGTCAAAAAACAGTCTCTGCTCGAATTAGCCGACATATTATTAACTCTCGTCCACTTCGATGGAAACACCCTGCCTGATGCGGCACTTCTGCCCGTATCGCTCAGTAGATAGCGGAACCGACAGGGCTTGTTTCTTATGAAACGTTTCTAGTCAGATTAAACTCGTTGGACAAGACCGTGCACGGACTGTTGTAAGGTGAAGCAGTGTTTGGATAACATTGACAGACCATGCGACTTTTAAAAATTCGACATGCATTGAAACCAGGCCGTAGAGGATCTCGGACCAACCTTCCTACCTAGCTCGGTAACAGAAACGGTTCCAGTACATCTTTTATTTCTAACCATCGCGTACGCTTTACGTGTGACCTTTATTACAAGAATACCAGAGGTTTGTAGGTTAAAGTGACCGACACTTAGCTCAGAACCTACATTTTCATACAGTACAATATACGCATAATATATATTATACTTGAAAATAGAAAGATGACAAAGTCGAGTCAAATGTGTAAATTTTAAATTTTTACCAGATCATTATTATTATTTTGGACATTTGAGTTTTTTCATAGTTACAGTGACATTCTTTGTTCTTGTAAGTTTCTCAATAGGTGCATTACACTATTTCTTGACTTTAAATTTATTCAATTCCTTAATTGTTTGAAATACTGTCTCGTATATATATATATATATATATATAAATTTGTAATTTTGTAATACTGTCTAGTGTCATGTTTATTGAATGGCTCTTTTCATTCTACAAGTCGAAATTCCCATTACGAAAGCTTTTAAACCAAAAGGTTACAATGTGTTCTTTACTACACTCCAAGACCAACACTCATATTACGGGCTCTCGCAGCTATGGTTAGTAGTCGTGTGGGTATCTGCAAATGAGAAGACACATATCACTTGAACACTTTGTTTATTCCTCAATCCACAGTTCATGGGGGTGAACCCCAAAATGGCCTCCGTCCACCCCCTGTAGTCATTACAGTCCTCGCCTTGCAGAACACTGTCTGCACAATATCACTCTGTTTGTTTCTGGTCATATTCCATTATCACTTTGGCGTGTGTGCCATAACGTATCGCGTATGTCGTCTTCAGAGTATACTCATCCATGTACTGCTGTCATCTTCCATCACTGATCACGGTCGTCACTATCAATGCCAACTGTCACTAGTTTCACTCCTTAGGTGTTGCCTCGTCAACGGCTAATACTAGAGTCCTCAGCCAAAGTGGGGTAAGATGGGGTCACGTTAGTATTCACCAGCTTGCCCTGGATCTCACTGAACCTGATCCAGGTGGTGGTGTCCGTGTAAAAATCAACGAGTATTCACATATCTGTTTTACAGGCGAGCGCATTTAACAGACTATCTTCAGAAGATGAATAAAAGCGTGAATGGTTCTGGATTGATTTAGTTGTAATGTTAAGAAAGTCTATGACTCGTATCATAGTTGTTGGTATACGAGGCATCCCACGGGAATGCCATACGAAGAGAAAATGCTCTAAATATTGAAGATATATACAAATCTTCAATATTTAGAGCATTTTCTATATGTATATATATGCCATTCTATCTTCAGGGAAGATGACTTCATTACATTTTTTAAATTGTGTAAAACCGCAGCTTTTTTTGATTACCTTCTTCGAATGGGCATATATCTCCCGAATGGAAAAAAAAACAACAACATATATTTTATAATAATCGAAAGAGTAAATTGCATGCGCTTATTTTTATTCAAAATACTATTTTATTTTGGAAAACACTATTCTTATGAATAATTTTTCCATTTCGAACTTTGTGATAAAACACATGTTTTTTTAAATCATAATTATGTTGGGCGGGTTTGAAACCACTTTAGTGCAGGCATTTTTTAATAAATCTGTAAATGCAGACCAACATATTTTTTTAAATAAAATTAATTCTGCACTTATAAATATCTCCTATATATTTAATATTTAAAGTACTTCCCCTCCTCATAGCATAGCTGTGGGATGCCATGTATACATAATGCTTTTATCTACGAATGTTCGTAGGCTTTTATAAATATGGGTACTGGAGCTTTTAGCCAGCCCGTACAATGTAAGAAAATATCTGTCAAAAGTATTCTAAGTTCTAGTCAGAAGCGGACGTCCGCTTCTGACGCTCGCCGGATGCACGCCGACCGAACGTCAGAAATCTGTCTTGTCAGAATGTCTGAAGGCGCGCTCTCAATAAATTTTATACTGAACCTCCGCCGGAAAGACATTTCTGAAAGTATGCGGGGTGCGTCCGCGCTCGTGATAATATTTCTGTCAAATTTTCTTACAATATGCGGCTGGTCTTTAGAGAGAAAAGGAACAAAGAGATGATAGATACATTTTAGCAATTTTCTTAGTGAAATTCTAAATATACCTAAGTATAATAAAAAATAGTTGGAAGATTTATTTAGGTCTACGTTGGAGGTTCACTGAGATGGATTAAGGGGTTATGTTGTAAGAAAGTTCTTAGGTTCTTCGATTGAAATTCTTCATTTATATAGTTTGGTATTTGAAAAAAATAAGAATTGGAATGGTAAAGGTTTAACACATATAAACAAAATCTCCTGTTTGACAACCCCCGGGTATGGTTCATGGAATTTAAGGTAAAATGCGACGGAGCATGTTTATAGAAAAAAAAGTGGTTGTGTTATTGTGACATCGGCATCGGCTTCAAACTTGCATAAAAGAGCGAAAAACTTGATGCTTCAAGAGCATATTTTTCTTTATATATTGTTCCTCCAACTATATTTTTTTTTGTTAAAGTACATTTGAATTATTTGGGTATACCTCAGCTTATTATTCAGAGAATACAAGCGTGAAGGTATAATTTTTTTTACAATTCAATATCATAGTAAAATGGAAACATAATTTTGAAAGCTTTCGCGAGTTTTATCCTAACTAGAACCAGCCGGGACGTTATATTTACCGAAAAATTGTCGACCAATTACGAACTGTTAAGTTTTTCGTCTAAGCTGGGAGTCACGAAAAAGCTTCCGTCCTTACCAGAAAGCTGTTCTTTATTCCTAGTTGTACGTGGCTATCAAAATATACCGTCATCCCAAATTCAATCGGAGTTGTGTGTGGAATATGTCGCCGCCTTTGAAACAGTTTGGAGCAATTGTGACACCAATTCTGTGTCGTGACACTGAAATAGTTACTACTTACAGCTGTGATACATAATAAAACCTATATGTTACTAATAGATATAACCACTTTCTTATTACTGCACTAAATATTTCTTCCCAATACTGTGGGAGTACAAGATTGTGGTTGTTTCTTAAGTTGGGATGTATGTTTACCTTTCGAGGTTGGAAGGTGGCGTAGAATAGGGTGCAGTGGAGTTATTTCGCTGATACCTGCCGTACGCAGCGGGCGTATTGCCACGTCGACAATACTCCGTCGCGCTGTCATTGGTACCCCGCCATGTAGCTGGGGCGGCCGCTGATGCTGCTATCGGGCACGTGGTAGCACTGGAACTGTCCTCACCGCCACTGAAATCAACAGAAAGTCATACATTTAGTACTGTATTGTCCTCTTTCAGGATGAACTAACGAGGGGTGTTTAAAGGGAGAATACGGTACAACCTCTTAGTTAAAGTAGTAAATACGTAATGAGCAGCTGAATTTTCTGATAGAAGCTTAAAGCTTCTGTAAATGATTGATATACCAAAACAATACTAATTATCTTTTGTTTTAGGTTTCCGTACCCAAGAGCATAAGGAATAAGACTAGGCTGTATATGTCTGTGCGTTTGGTTGTCTGCAGCTGTAGCTGCAGACAACCAAAGCTATTGAAACTACTGGAAAAACGAAACAAAAACCGAAATTCCTCGAGTGACGACCGCAGTGCAGTATCAGGCAGAACGGTGGCATGCAACGAAATGGGCAGGAGTAAAGCTTTTACCATCAGGCAGGCCACTTGCCCCTCTGTTCACTTTATGTCACTAAAACCGTTTGTTCGTCTATTTGCTTAGATTTTGCTGCTCAGCTATATATTGTTGAAATTCGAGAAGGAGGGATAGATTGATCACACTAAAATCCACTTTTGTGCAACACTTAAAATTGTCATTCTAGAAATATAATTATGAAGGTAATTTTGCACAAGTTCAGAGAGCATCAAGTTAGACTAAACTTGTTTAAGGGTGAACTGGCCGGCCCGTTTTCCATACAAACGTCGTAGGGTGATCACTCCCTTAATTGAGGATTTAGGTCCAAAATAAAGCCTAACACCGATTGATCTCGTCATTACCTAGGCTTGTATGATGCCAAAATTTTAATAAAATAATTAACTTGAGAATTATGAGCCTCGAAACATTTTCATATAAAGTTTTCGAGGCTCATAACTTACAACTAAAATAATTTTTTTAAATGTTGGCATCATACAAGCCTAGATAATGACGATATCAATCGGTATTATGCTTAAGTCTGAACTTAAAATCTCAAATAAGGGAGTAATCACACTACGACGTTTGTATGGAGAAGTGACCGGCCAGTTCAACCTTAAAACGTACAATAGAACACAAAATTCAACCTTAAGGTGTCAGTAAGTTGTCGTTCGCAAGCGTTAAACTACTTTAGATTTTCGATTCGATCGAAATAAACACTATCATATTTTTTCGCAAGGCTAATTAATAATACAATACAATATTTTGGATTGTAGCGTGAACAGAATAAGAACTACAAGGGTAATTTATAAAATACAATGATAGACGAATTGGAAAGAAATTTAGGTTTAGAGAATATTTATATCGAAACCAATATACTCCTGTAACTGTATACTCCTATAGTTTCCATACATTATATTACTGAGATAGTGCTTGTAATCTAGCACTATCTCGTGCTAAGCGAAACTCACATTTACAAATCGATATATCACGGTTAAAGTAATAAAATTAGAGGCCGAGCATGTCCCGATAGCCTCGAGGTCAGGGCACTTGGCACGAATCCGGGGGATACGGCTTCGATTTCCGCTCGGGCAAGGAATTTTGTACTCTAATAACTTGTAAATAAGGATAGTTGTGTTTTAGAAATTTAGTTATTCATGTGTTTTCTTTATTATGCTCCCCAATGTTTAATACAATAACATATTAAAGCGGGGTAGTCACTACCTACCTAGTAGCTACCTTAGTAGCAGGCTAATTGCATGCGCGATAGTCACAGCACAGAGATAGTTCCGAGCTATGAAGCAGAGCTGGCAATGGCGCTGCGCTGATCAGGTTGAAGCGCTTGAAACGGTGTTGAAACTGTGTGTTCCGGTAGCTGTCCTTGAGAGCCAGTAATTCTATGTTAAGCCTGTTAAGACCTTTGACCACATCGTCACTTACCATCAAGTGAGATAGTGGTCAAAGGCTTACCTAACAGTCATAAAAAAAAACCTATATAATAAGAAATCGTCCGCGTCGTATTGCTTTGTGGCACCCCTTAAGTTTGTCGGCTGACTGAGCTGGTTCAGTCCGGTTTTGTACCCGAGCGGGCGCCGCTGCAACCCCCGCGCGTCTTGTCCTTACAGATTACACATACGAGTATAGCTGTGCGCGTGGTAGCTTTCCTTCTGTACGGTTACTTATTCATGTGGCAGTGACGAACTTTTACAGTGATAACCCTTGAATGGACATTTGGCTATAAGGCGCTAACGCAAGTGCGGCTGTAGAATTACTGGGAAAAAACCGACCAATAGCGAATTGGACACTCCTACCTACACAGAATGCACCATAAAGTAGTTTTTTTTTATAATAGAGTTCTATATTCTCACTGGGTGTCCGACTCGTACCTACTTGGCCAATTTTTATTATTTGTTATTTTAGTCACTTTATGATCGTACATTTAGATTTTGGGATATAACCTTATCCCAAGTTTTACGCTTGTATGTATTACCGTTTTTACGATAAAGCAAAAATAAAATAAGATGTCTCTAGATTATCCCTTTTAATTTTTGGTAATGCCCTTCTTACATTAAGATACTCACATTGACGATATTTGTACACTTTGGCCAGATACGATACGAGTTTGTTATTTGTAATCCGTCCATACATTGATCTATTCAAATTAATTAATATAATTTCAGCACTACCTAGCATATATGCGTTAGAAAATTAACTTCACAAGTGTTTCGAGTGGCATCGAGTGTAGTGCGAAGAAGTGCTAGCAGTCTCTCTTCTCTTTTCTCTTTTCCAAAAATAAAAGACGTCTATGGAAAAAGATAAAATACTGGATTATTGAAGAAAACATGAACTGTAGGGTGTTTTACAGCACTCATTAGGGGTAGAGTGCTACAACGAGACGTAGCAAACACGGAAACAAAGAGGCCCTCGATAACATAAGAAATAAAAATTTCAAATGTATATTTTTCTTGGATTGGCTTCCAAAAGCCAATTTCTTGTTTATTGTTATCATAGGATACAATCTGGCGGCCAAATCGGCAACGGCAAAAAGATTATAGATCTTGTATAAAAATGCTTATTTTCCTGAACCGCAGGAATAACCGTAATATCATTAGATACAGTTAAATAACCATTAGTGATTTTTTGGCACACTTCACATTAGTGATCTATGGCCGTGTTTATTCGGTTGATCTGTGTATCTTGATTATAATGAACCAAAATATTATAAAATGCACATTAACTAATTACCTAATTATAATGGACCAAGCTCAGAGTCGAGCTATTCTCGGAGTTTCTTTGCTCGATAAAATCCGGAACGAGAATATTTGCCGAAGAACTAATGTCACTGATATGGCTTATAGAATTTTCATGTCGAAGTGGCAATGGTTAGGCCACATTGCTAGTCGAACTGATAATCGATAGGGAGAAAGGTTCTCGAGTGGTTAGCACATAACATTTTGCATGGTGGAAACGAATTTTGAGATTGCTCGCCTGGCTAGCTACCACCCTCAAGTAGAAAATCTGTCGACAAGCACCTAACGGTGTGTTCCGGCAGCAGTCCTTGACAGCCAGTGAAATTACAGACACATGAGACTTACCAACTGCGTCTCAAAATGACGGGCTCAGTGCAATTCATTACTTGTAATGAAATGCATCTGTTATAGGCAGAGGTTAGTCCACTTAATATCAGGTTCCAGCTTGTTCGTCACAAAAACATTAAAAAAAAATACACCGGAAGACGATAGATGGAAGGCCTATCGTAAGAGTCGCGGGTAACCAATTGTTACAAGCGGCTAATAACCGTTCTTTGTAGCGTTCTATGGAGGACGCCTTTGTTGTACATTGGACGTCTTCCGGCTAATGATGTTGATAAATAGACTAAAAGATTATAAAATGCACATTATTTGATTTACATTGTTTCTTGTAAATCTGGTATGTGAAACATTTAAGAATAAACACAATTAATAGAATACATTATAAAGTAAATGAAATGGTCAGTAATTCAGTCAGATCGCACTGGAAATTTTTATAAGAAGACCTACAATTTAAAATTGCAGTTTTTAGAATACATTACACAAGAAGTTCTGGAAATTTAAATGAAAAGACAGATTTCATTCACACATGGACGGTAGATACCTACAAATTCCTGTCGTCCTGGACTAGAATATATAATACCCGTGAATATCGGTTTATCCCGCGGACGAAGCCGTAATACATTATTGTGGTCATAAAACTATTTTGGTTTTGCTTTGTGCTCCGCAACAAGTTTAGTAATCAAACACTATTGCCGCTCATGTTAATTAAAACGAAATGTTCTCTGATCTTCTATATGTCTGCACAATAATGCACGTCCACACACGGCTAGAGTCGTAACTTGCACTCTTGCCGATGCTCGCATCAACGTTCTGTCGTGGCCTGCTCAATCGCCAGACTTCAACCCCATTGTTGAACATACATGGGATTTGCTGTAAAGAAGACCTCTGCCAAGTATGGATGCCGTGCATACCCCACAAAAGTGTTTTGACTGGTTACAAATAACGTGGGCGGCCATTCCTCAAAGTGATTTTGATGAACTGATTTTAAGCATGCCAAATCGCTGTGCTTGTGTGATTAGTGTAAATGGTAGAAACACAGATTAATAATTAATTAATTTAACAATAAATATAGCAAAAATCTATTTTTTTCTTCGTTTTTAAGCCATTTGATTGACGACATTATCTTAGTTTTGTACTAATTAATACCAAGAAGTGTTGTGAAACTGACTCGGGTCGATCACGACCTATTCGCATAGCGATAGGGTTAATATGATTCGATCATTTGGGTTGCAGTTCTTTTGTATGACCAAATTAATCATTGCTGTTGATTATTACATTAGTAATTTGGTTTGAAGTAGCTATAATTATGATAATAATAAATTATTTGCATAATGAGTATAACGTATTTCTTGTAACTAACTACAAGTTTGTAACAGACGTTCATAAGGTAAGTACAGAGAAAATTAACGTTTTTTCATATATGTATAATAGCGTTCAATATTGAATTAAAAAAACCACCACTATGACTTAGTCGATATTGACTCAAGGCAGCTCAAGCTACAAGCTTTGGGATGAATTCAAAGGTCAAAAATATATTAAACTCTTGATTTTAATTCGAGATAAAAAATGTAAACAAAGGGGTTAACCGTGCAAAATAAAAAAAATACTGACCAAGTGCGAGTGGGACTCGCGCACGAAGGGTTCCGTACCATTATATTACTTTTAGCAATTTAATTATTATTTTTGACAAATAAACGGAAAACCTCTTTAATTGTATGTACGGGAGCTCCCTAAATGATTTATTTTATTTTATTTTAAATAATTATCTTTAAAGAGAACATAAAAATACATATTCTGTGAATAGTCAAAGCGTCTACCTGTCACCGTTATTAGTATCGAGCAAGAAACGGTAAAAAAATCAAGTTTGTTGTTGGGAGCCCCCCTTAAATATTTATTTTATTTTATTTTTAGTATTTGTTGTTATAGCGGCAATAGAAATACATCATCTGTGAAAATTTCAGCAGTCTAGCTGTCACCGTTCTTGAGATACAGCCTGGTGACAGACAGACGGACGGACGCACGGACGGACGGACAGCGAAGTCTTAGTAATAGTGTCCCGTTTTTACCCTTTGGGTACGGAACCTTAAAAATGACAAGTATTTAGTAATTGTACTAATTTTGAAAACGGATGAAGCATTTAATATAAAAAAAAATATGTTAAGCTATAAGGTAAAAGCACTAATGCTAGGACACATTAAGGAAATATCAAACTTCATTCTCAAAAATAAAATGTATTTATCAAAAAAATACAGTTAAAATGTTATTTAACTGTTAGAGCAACATTTAGAAATTCCCTTTTTATATTAAATACTTTAAGACTGTAGTTTTTTTTAACAAAGAATTAAATTTTTCGTAGGTATGCCGTACACACTAAAAGATGACAGCATCAAAAATCAAATCTACCAAAAATAGACATCAATTGGCACTAATTGTAGACATGGCTATAACATAACCTTAATATTATGTTTTATCAAAATAAATCAACAAAAAATACTTTAAAATGACAACCGAGCACAGCTTGTCCTATAAAATGAGGCCATGAGTACCATAGTGGCCTATCTTTTTGAGACACAATGAAAATCAATTGTGTCTGCAAAAGATAGGCCACTATGGTACTCATGGCCTCAAATTACAAATTAAGTAACAACATATAATCAAATTAAATAACATAAAAAATCATTCTCAGAAAATCAGTGTTTAGCCATATTGCTTGTTAAAAGTTATTTGTTTTTTGACATTATAAGTACTCTAAACTATTCATTACTTAAACATACCTCAACTAAGTTACCCGTTAACATTTAATGGAAAATCAAATTTATACTTAATACTATCCACCTGCAACAATCATTTTTGGCGCATTGAGAACTTCCACTATTTGAGATTCACTTACTCTACTAATATATTTTTCATTTTCATTAAATACAGTTTTGGTTTTATCGCAGCTTACCATTGCCATCACTTCAATCTCGACAGATATTTTTTGGATAACGCAAAAAAAAATGTGAAACTTCTTTTTTCCAGGAAAGTTAATAATTACATAATCACCAGGCGTGATCTCATTTTCCTTATGGTAATTTTCTTCATCTGTATAAAAAATATTCTTGTTTGTCATTGTCAATCTCACACTCGTCAGTTAGATCATTCAAGCTATCTCCAGATTTTATCCATTCCTCTTCAGTACTTGAGCCACTTCAGATATCAGTCTTATTAGTTTTCTTTTACACCACCTTTTACTTTTCTAATAGTTGACACCTAGTATACCCTAATAGTTGACACTGTCTTCTTTTAGTTAGGCTCGTGTAAAACAAACGAAACCCAGACTGAACTTTATTTTTACAGCATAAAGGCTAAATTTGCAATAAAACAAGCTAACATATACAGTTCGATGTAACCCTAGTAGAAGACACACATGTCATCTTTTAGGTTTTGATTAATTTCTGGTACCAATAGTAAACACCCCTTAAAATTTATACAAAAACAAGCTAAAATAACAAGGAAATGGTCCTTATAAATGAATAATATCACACATTTAAAATATCGAAACCAACAGTAGCCGATAATCATATATATAAGACAAAATCATAACTGATAAAAGTCAGTTGCCTTAAGAAAAACACTAAGAATTATGTGCATAATGTCAACCTGCTTCCATTGTTTGTTGCAAACTGGCGCCGTTTTGAAATTTGCTTTGGACAATGACTTAAGCTTTTGAGCATGTATCATAGATAGCACTAGGTGTCTTTAACGTCAGTAGCAATGTTATATAAATGATTAGGGTGACAAATCAACATCGAGCTATGCTGCGCTGTACTGCGCTGTGCTGTGCTGTGTTTCTTAAGCTACGTTTTGTTAACAATCAACATCAAGCTGTGCTGCGCTTTGCTTAGCTAATCAACATCGAGCTGAGAGCGAGAGATGACTGTACGAGAGTGAGAGAGACGTCCGAGGGCGATGGAGGCACGCAGCGTGCTCCATGTTTGAAAAACCTAGCACAGCTCGACACAGCGCGGCTCAGCACGGCGGGTAGCGCGCCTCGCTCGAGACTGCTGCGTTTTTAAACAGAGCGTAGCCTCACACAGCGCAGCACAGCATGGTTTGTTTGTATCCTCATTAAAATATAAGACGAGCGAGTTGACCAAACATAGCACAGCGCAGTACAGCGCAGCATAGCTCGATGTTGATTTGTCACCCTTAGTTTTCTTATTTTTATAAACGATTTTTGTCAAAAATGTCATCTTTTAGTTCAATGTCGGGCATTAGTGCTTTTACCTTAATTGATTACTTAAGTGTTAACTAAATATAACACTTTTTTATGCGCGTACATATTTTCGCATATATCCAAGCCTGACAAAAATAGTGTTTAACATTTTTTTGGTTTTAATTGCCACACTGGCGGAGTCGTCGTCATTTTCCAGCTGACGCCATTTTTGTAAATCGTAATTCATACATTTTTTTTTAGATTTTAATGTGTTTCTCGGCGATTGTTTTTTTTGTAATTGTTGAATTCAGTTGTTATTTGTTATTGTTTTTGTTTTTATTGTTTATAGTTATTATTAGATCGTTGTGTTCAGTGTTTGTTTATTGTTACGAAAAGATTATTTTCATATTATGGAGGCTGGAGCCTACAAACCAGAGTTTGAACCAGGATCTTCAACAACGAAAGTCATTGTATCTCTTGTTAAAAAACGTCCTAGCTAATCTTAGAGTGCTTCCGAAAAGCTGATGGTGATGGAGAGGTACAAACACACATTTTTGCATGGCGTTGGTATTTAATGGAGTATGCTAAAAACCACTGACATGTTGGAGATGTCGTCAGTTTCAGTCAGAAGGATTGTCAGTGAAAATAAGGACAGTGATGAGTTCACTTCACCAAGAAAAACAGGACCAAAGCAGATATTTGTGAACAAATATGAAGAATTCATTTTTTAAGATATACGGCAGATTGTCTAACGTGTTCTTGAAATACAACAAAATTACTACTGTAGAAAAGGTAATCGATACTACTGTATTTCCTCACCAAAATAAAAATGTATACCTACTCAAGCACAAGTCACATAATCAAATCAGAAACGTCCACCAATGAACAACGTGCCATTAGGGGAATTTTCCATAATCCCCACGCTTGGCAGGCGTTTGCAGGATCGTAATAGAAATTGTCAGTTCTCTACAAGGCGCTGCTTTAGTTATTTTTGTGGCACAACGCCCCATGGGATGCCGGGTTACAATGTCACCCCCCATATCTTTCCGTGGGTGTCGTAACGGTAAGGTAAATATATATATTAAATAGGTGTGGAATTATTTCAATGTAATAAAAATGTGTGAAATTTAGCGCAGCAGGGTGCGCCACTAAGATAACATAAGAACATTTTGAAGAAAAAATATTGAATACCCTTGACCTGTCAGTTTGACAATGACATATATATACCTTTTTGAACTCTAATTAAAAACCAGAGTATAGGTACAATTGTATTAAAATATTAATTTAATGTTTTCTTAAAATATTTGTTATTATTACATATTGATTTTCGCAAAGTAACGTTTCAGGCGAAATTCATAGATTGGTTTTTTAATTTTTCGCCACAGACACGCGTTTCTGCCTTAAAGTGTGCGGTTGTAAGTACATGATAATTTAATAGTCATGTATTTATTTTTTAATTTTGTGACGCCAGCGGCGGTGTTGCCCGATGTCAAAGGAGTTTCACTGCTATCGGGAGTATATTGTAAAACTATGCTATTATTAATCGACGGCAGTCCGTCCGTCCACCAGACCTTTAAAAAAATATCTCCTTCTACAACTAGATAAATAATATTTTCAACTCACAAGCTCGGAGAGGTTGCTTATCATGCGACGTTGGCCTGCCAAAGTCCTTTTTATGTTTAACCGTAATTTTAAAAGGGACCCTCCTACTAATCTTCGTTTGTCCGTCCGTCTGTCCGATCTTTAGTTCCCAAATTAGAAACTCCTAGCTGCAACGCTATAGTAACGGTAATCGCTCCGTCCGAAATGCAAGAAAATTTTAGAAAATAATAGTTTTCACACGGACCGTTTTCCGATTTTAAAATAGTAAGTTGCGATAAAGATAATATGTATCGATTGGCATGGTTTTGAAGAAAAATACGAATATTCTTCTAATAAAAATTAAAAACTATATTATCACCAACGTAGGTAAGGTAACATGGTTGGCCTCCCGACACTGAAAATGGTCGTATTAGAAGTCCAAAGGTACAAAAAATTCTCAACGGCAAAAAATATCAGCCTACCACTTCAGCTTCAGGTGCAATTTCAAGGATCACTTTCTGCTACTTACTTATAAATCTAGTTCTGTAAGTAATGATTTTGCTACTATAGAAAAATCGCTTAGAAAAAAGCCTATATGTCAGACATCGGAAGGAAAACAAATTCTTCTGGATACAACCCCGTTTCCATTAACACATTCTCAGTACTGGAACCAAACTAATAACCTGCGATTTAGAACTTGAAACTCCTCTCTAATGAGCTGATCAAATTAGCGAGGCTGCAGATGTAAAGTAAAGGTCTTCAATATGGCTAGTTTTACCTTCACCGTAAAATGTGCTAACCTGCGAGCCAACATGTTCCATCTGATCAATTGTGTTCTACGCTCGCTCTCGATGTCTATATCATCAGTAACCTAGCGGCCCAAGTACTTAAACTGCGTAACCCAAGTGAGGGGAGCTTCGTGTACCGATACTTCCATGATCAAGTAGTGATTCGCACATACCAGCCGAAATAGAATGCGATCATCGATTCCCTTCAAAACTTATATTTCTACCGACACACTGCACACTACGATAGATCGAGATAAATCTTCATGACGTATATTAGCTGGCGCGGCTTAGTGTATAAGGAAAAAATATGAAAAAAAACAACGACGGATACAAAAATATATAAGAACGTTATTATTAAATTAAAAATGTAAAAACATTAATTATTTTCTGACTTTAATAGAAAGTTACAATTACCAGAAAACTTTTTTATAACTAGTATACCATTACTTGGCATGACTTACTTATATATATATATATATTATATATTAGGTATAGAAAAGATTTAATTGTAGAAAAACAAAAACAAAAGTAAAGTACATAATTAATATAATTATTGTACTTGAGGCGGGAATCTCATTCTATGGCGAGAAATTCAAAATGTTAACTGTTCATGAAATTCGCGAGTTTAAAATGATATTGGTCGTATTATCTGAAAATAACAATGAACATGATGCATTTACTTCTATAAGCTACCCATATATTTTGAAGCAGTGATGGCTCAGTGGCATTGGCTATGGACTGCCGCGCAGCAGGTCCATGGTTCGAATCCCGCCCAGAGCTTGAGCTTCACCGCATGCTGGAAGGGCATTTTGCGAATGCCCGCCTGGCTAGCGACCACCCTTAAGTAGAAAATCTGTCGCCAAGCACCTAACGGTGTGTTCCGGCAGCAGTCCTTGAGAGCCAGTGAAATAACAGGCAAAAATGAGACTTTACAGGTATGTCTCAAGGTGATGGGCGCAGTGCAGTTCGTCACTTGTGATGAAATGCATCTGTTATAGGCAGAGGATACCGCTTAACATCAGGTGGGCCTCGCGCTTGTTCCTTTACAATAACATAAAAAAAAAAAAATGCGTGACAAATGTAATTAATTCCTATGTATAAAAGATCTGAAGCAGTAAAAATATTCTCTGAAATTCACGTATCACGTGATCAAGTACAATAAGTAGTTAAATGACTTATTTATTATATTATTATTTCTTTCTTTGATCATGGCTTCTGCGAGATAGACGACACTTATTCCAACGACAACCGAAAACGTTAAATTTTAAATTTACCGCCTTAGTCGTCGAAGTACGCCAGAATTTAATGTCCAATGTGTATTAATATTATAAGCCAAAAGGTTAGTATATCATATCTAGAAAAAAAACATAAAATATACAGCACGTATATGAAAGTTTAAGTTAAAAAAATGATTGTATATATAATTTATTAGATATTTTTTTATCTTCATAACCTAATATAATACATAAGTAAAAGTCTTCCGTCATTCACCTAACGGTCTGTTTAGGCAACAGTCTTTGAGAGATAGTTCGTGAAAGAAGTTATTCTTCTATGCAGTTCCTTTTCTGATAGAACCTGATCAACACCTTCGACCATATAATCACCAACAAACAGGTGAGATACAAGCTAAGGATAATCTATCGATTGTATAAAATAACAAAGCTAAACCTTATGAATCTAAAAATGTACAACTGGCAAATACAACATTTCCTAACGGTAAGTCTTATATCCTTACCTTCTGAAGTCTTTCAAGTACGGATCCTTGTCAATATTTACGCAGCCATATGTTTTGCAGTGTCATTTTAGTGTCATTTTAACGAACCTACTAAACAACTAGATAGAATAATAAAAATCTAGGCGGATGACGACTTGACGACGCGTCACTCAGTAGCGTGCGAATGTACATTTCGGGGCGGGGCGAGGCTGCAGGGACGGCGCGTGACAACCCATCGTAGAATAAGCCCGTCCAGACGAAGCCACCGATGTACTTGTAGCTTTGTGCCTAAAGTGCGGAGTGCGCTAGGCCTGGTTATAGACAGAGGTTACTACTTCACATCAGGTGGACTTCGTGCGTGTTGCGTCACAATCTCATATTAAAATGACCATATCGTCTCCATACTTATGCTAATTATAAGTATTACTATTAACTGAGCAATAAACATTTGTCCTACTACGCTTGACAGTCAATATAATTATGACTGTCGAGCGTAGGTTATTCATCCCTGCCTCGCTCCACAAAGTTAAACTTCAGATAATTAATCGAACCATTTTAACAACATTGTTTTTGTTTAAGTACCAATACTTTAAAAGCTGTACATCTCCCAGTAATCTTTGGTTTGAAGCTTTTTCCACGGTATGTCATATTATATGAGACCAGGTCGTGTAAGCACAATGCCTTTGTAAGGTCTAAATAATATAGAGAAACTTCTTTATCTCAACCAGATACATTAAACTCCCTAAAGAGTCACAGTTAGTAATTAAACAAAGAATAAAGAGCTATGTCATATTTCATTCTTAGATAAAATGGACGTAGAGTACCTAGGTCATTAACTCTAAACGAGGAAAAAATATTAGTTACTTCAAGTTCAGATAATTAATCCAACCATTTCACAAGATTGTTTTTGTTTACGTACTTTAAAAGCTGTACATCTCCCAGTAATCTTTGGTTTGAAGGTTTTTTCACGGTATGTCATATCATATGAGACCAGGTCATGTAAGCACAATGCCTTTGTAAGGTCTAAATAATATAGAGAAACTTCTTTATCTCATCCAGATACATTACACTCCCTGAAGAGTCACAGCGAGTAATTAAACAAAGAATAAAGAACTACGAGTATATTTCATTCTTATATAAAATGGACGTAGAGCTCCTAGGTCATAAACTAAACGAAGAAAAAATATTAGTTACTTCAGTGTTTAAAATATGAAATATTTTTTGTAGCATATGAAGACAATTAAAAACGTTTATTTACAGGCGTACACAGGCGTTTTTCTACTAGTACAATAGACTGAACTGTGCTTTAGGTATAGCAGATTCAGTAAATAACCTGGGTCTGAGACCAAACTGCGCATCGTGTAGCTGTACATATATAGGTACTATTTGCATACTCAAGTGTTTATCAAGCAGGCTATCCAGTACTACGATAGTAGCTAGCGAAATTGGCATGTAGTTGGATCCATCAGAGACTTCACCCGTGGTATTTTTTTTCCATCATACCATTAAGTCTTCAAGTATATATTAGAGGTCTAATAGAAAAATTATATAACATTGATAACACTAGGCAAGTGCACACCCTCATGCGGCAGACGTGCTGTACAAATACCGTCAAGCCAGGTGGTATTTAGAATACTCTCATAGTGTTAGTATTTACCCCGCATCATTTTTTTAATCAAACTTTCAAAATCTTTATAAGTAAAAAATAACCTGTGTTTCAGGAAGATTAGACATAGTTACAAGACATCTGCGGCCTATGTAACAACTCCTTTAACATAAGGCGATTCATAAAATCTTTGGGATTAGAGAGGCCATTCATGCTCACCGGAAAGTTAGCTTCGGTTGAGCTTGTTCGGCTGCTTCCAGATCTAGAACCCTTAAACAAAGTCTACCAGAGTACTCATCGTAGCAAACTAATATATAGCTAATATAATAACTAGCTAATTCCATCCTACATCAAAAGACGGTTTTTTGGGTATTTTTTTTATGAACACGCCTTTGCTGCTTGACATAAAATGACATCAGTATCATTACTTATGATTCAATAATTAATTTCTTTGTTCCATTATTGATTTGTTTGTTCCGTTCTACGAGTAAATATGTTGCGTTGTTCCGTAAGCGCTAAAGGAAAATCTATGTCCCTCAACAGGACATTACATAAATTATTGTATTTCTCAATGTCACAACTATTCTTTTGACACGAAATTACATAATTACCAACACCTTTTCGTCATGCGAATATAGAATAAGTATGATAACATTGAAATTGCATTGCCATTACCAGCGAAATCACAACGAAGTCGTTACAAAAATATATTTTTTTCGAACAAATACTTCACCAAAAAGAAATTAAAAAAAAAAAAATTGTAAAGTAGTTATTTTTCATGATTTATGATTTTTCGTAGTCTACGAGTATCTTCAAAATAATTTGGAGTGTAAAATGTTCCTATTCAATTTCAAAAAGTAAAGCTAACACTAGGCTAACAATGTTTGTAGCTAATGTATGTACCACGTAAGGATTTTGTTATTTTTAATGATATCTCCTTAACTATCGGTAGATGAACATTGTGTGCTTCTTTTTCCCAACACCCTGTGGGAACATAGTAGGCTCGACGCGCTTCGTTCAATTCAAAAATTATGCCTTGTAGACACGAAACGCGTTGAATTCTTCCTATCAGTTTACGTAGCGTTTAGGATATAACGTCGGCTGAGCTGTAAAATTAGGCGTTATTGTCACTAGAGATATATATACATATATATTAACATGTATCAAATGTTTTTCTAAAATATTATATCTATTATAGATTGTGTTATAAAAACTAACGTGGTTTTCACTAATTTTAGTAAATAATACGGGATTACTCACGTGAATAAGTCAGATAGTTCCGACTATAGTTTCAACCACAACTATGATTTCAAAATTATTTTTAAATGTTTTAATTAGTAACGAATACGCTTGATGATCAGCGTGACACATATGACGAGGAAAATTAATGGTTACTTAATTGAACAAAAATCAAGCAGTCATAACATAACTTAACTTCCCGGAAATTACTTTTCAATTTAAAATAATATCAAACCTAGTACGTATTATCATAAAATACACAAAGAGATGGATATAGTCCGTATGCATGGTGTATACATGTGCTCTATTCAAATATTATGTCGTAATCTACAATGTAGTTAAAAGTCTGCTATTCATCTTTATCAAGTATATCAACAAAATTAAATATATGTTCAATTATAAAATATATAACATGATATGTAACTATTTTTGTATTATGTAAATGAAATACTAATTACTTATGTTTATTCAGTGCTAAGATGTTCAATTTCACATTTCAAACTGTCAACCTAAAAATTATTATTTATTACGGCATAAATATATTAACACAGATTATGAAGCAATGATGGCTCAGTGGCATTGGCTATTGACTGCCGTGCAGCAGGTGCATAGTTCGAATCCCGCCGCGGGCTTGAGTTTCACCGCTTGGTGGAAGGGCATTTTGCGACTGCCCGCCTGGTTAGCGTCCACCCTCAAGTAGAAAATCTGTCGCCAAGCACCTAACAGTGTGTTCCGGGCAGCAGTCCTTGAGAGCCAGTTAAATTACAGGAACATGAGACTTAACAACTGTACGTCTCAGTGTGACGGACGCATTGCAATTCGTCGTTGACGAAATGTACCTGTTATAGGCAGAGGTTAGTCCATTTAACATCAGGTGGGCCTCGGGCTTGTTCTGTCAATATAACATAAAAAAGGTAAATATTTTTGTATGATATCTACTACATCCTACAAGCAAAACCCCACGTGTTGGTGTAGCAACACGGAGGTATTGGAGGTACAACATGGCTAGTAAAAGAGCCAAAGTATATTTTATTCATGTCTGTGCCATAACATATCATGTTATGTATATATATGTATGATATTTAGCTAACGACTAAAACTTCGCTCACCGTCTATTTTATCGTCATTTACGGTCAATGTATACAGTAATTTGTATGAAAATTTCGGGCGGAATTTTCAGATATTTTGCAATATTTTTACACAACACAGAAATGTTGTTAACTAAAACTGAAAGATTTATGAGATTATCTGTTCTTTGGTGCCTATAATTAATTTATAAATTATTTATTAGGGGTTCGTTGTTAGCGAAATTTCGACGAGCACAGTGCAGTGACGCGGAACCCTGAGACTCCACTGTGCTTAACTCTATGCATATAACATTCTCCCGCTACCGTGCATGTACATCAGAGACGTTTGATACTATCGCGAACACTTCAAATGCAAAGCGAAGTATATTCAAGGTAAAAACGAGCCAAGTTCGCAAGTTTATTATATCAACCTCCATGTCGTAAAGATCTACAAAGAAATGTACATATAATAATTGCATTAATATTTATAATAGGATTCCTAATTTCCTACTGAAATTAATGTTACGAAAGGAAATTTATTTAAAAATCTTTTCCCTATGTTTTGTATCGGTTAACTCTCAGTCAGCGCTTAGTGTAGGTCATCTAAATGTCTCTATTGAGTAGTATTATTAATGTATGGCGTGCCCGTACAGATTATGTGACTAGCTATTACGTAAATGTTTTTATAGTTTAAAGGAATTTATAGATCCAAGTCACAAAAACACTTTTTAATATGTGCACAGCTGCATGCAGGCAGAATACAAGAACAAATTGCCATAGTGTTTAAGAGCTTGTTTTTTTATGACTATGTATTCTTGTATATAACTATTGATTTAATTTAAGTAGAAAAAAAATGATGTGAAACCAGGTTCAATATTAGTGAAAACAACCTCTGCGTGAGTCCTGTCAGGTAGATAAGCATGACAACCACCAGGACTTTCAAGTAAGAAAAAAGAAAAATCATGCGCCAACTCGGTCAGCCGTTGCTACTAGCATTCCCACAAAAGAAAACGCGATATATACACCCTTATAAAATAAGGGCGATGCCCCGTCCACCCACTGGACTTTCCCACTGGTGGGTGGACGGGGAATTCAAGTTTCCCCCTCCACCCACTGCACTAGAGTTGGAACCAAATCAACTGCTTCATCGATATTACAAATAATACTTTTGCTATTTGATTACTACTACTCTGAAGAAAGGCCTTAGACGTGACAGCTGTCAAAGTGACAGTTGATGTTGCAGTTTTCATTTTCGTTAGTTGTTCGGGATTTTTTAAATTAATCTATAAAATTATATTGGTGTGCGGTGTGACAGCTGTCAAAGTGACAGTTTATGTCATATAGACAAGTGTGATTTGTGACAGGTGTCAAAGTGACAGTTGATGTCGTATTTTATGTACTCGATTACTTTAATTTTCGTGACATCTGTCAAACTTTTATAGATCTCATAGAGATCTTCAGTTCAGTTCATGACAGCTGTCAAATTAAAATATGATTTATCTCGGAAACTATTGATCCCAGACTACTAGTATTTTCACAGATATGATAGATCTCATAGAGATCTTTATTTCAGATGACAGCTGTCCAACTAAAATAGTGTTTATCTCGGAAACTATTGATCCTACACTACTAGTTTCTTTACAGATATGATAGATCTCATAGAGATCTTCATTTCAGATGACAGCTGTCAAATTAAAATAGGGTTTATCTCGAAAACTATTGATCATAGACTACTAGTTTCTTCACAGATATTATAGATCTCATAGAGATCTTCATTTCAGATAACAGCTGTCAAACTAAAATAGTGTTTATCTCGGAAACTATTGATCCTACACTACTAGTTTCCTCACAGATATGATATATCTCATAGAGATCTTCATTTCAGATGACAGCTGTCAAATTAAAATATGATTTATCTCGGAAACTATTGATCCTAGACTACTAGTATCTTCACAGATATGATAGATCTCATAGAGATCTTCATTTCAGATGACAGCTGTCAAATTTAAAAGTGTTTTATCGCGGCAACTATTGATCCTAGACTACTAGCTTCTTCACAGATATGATAGATCTCATAGAGATCTTCATTTTATATGACAGCTGTGATATCATAAATAATATATGGTTAGGTTATATTTATACGTATATGTAGGCTGCATGGATCCTGTTACAACACAAGATACTTTTTCATCATAATTTTTCATCATTGTCTACGCGGGTGAAACCGCGGGGCTACGTTTTACCGTCTGTATCTTGAAACACAATCTTGACGCGAACATTAAAACATTTATTCTTTTGGGTATATAAAGGATGCTTTGTGCTACCAAAAGCAGGAATCTGTGTCGCAACGTGGAGTCCTTTGTCTTGCAATGATAAATATGTTTCTTATATATAGTGGTCACAGGGTCGTCTGATATAGATACTTATTTTTTTTGCATTTTCGATAGCTAGTCGACGTCATTTTGCGATTCATTAGAAATGCATTACCATATGGGACTGATATTTTGTCAAATGGCTACCCTTTAAATATATTAAAATTTCCTGATAAGAAAAAGTATCTTGTTAGGTATAATATAAATAACATAACCGAAGAAATTAGTTTCACATACGTAGGATACATGTCATTAAGTTTTTATTTATTTATGTATGAAAGTAGTTAAAATTAATAAAGAAATAACCTAATGTCGATTGTTTTACATTACACATAAGAGCCGTTGCAATAATTCTTTAGGACCAATACCACGGGTTTTTTTAACTCATTATAACTACCAACCACCTTAGTAGTATGATGGGTTTTTGGATGGCCATCACACTACTTGCAGAAAATAAAAATCATGTGTAATATTTTTAAATGATGTATATAAAAATGAGTGACATAATTTGATGTCACATAATCAATTTTGATTTCCTATCTGGTGGACAATTGTCCTAAAAAAATGGTACCTATAAATTGATTTAAGATGCAAAACTGTCAAAGTGGCATTTGATCTTGTATTTTACTTATCAGTGCTTTCAAGTTTGTATAATAACTGTTATCCGAAATGAAGATCTCTATGAGATCTATCATATCTGTGAAGAACCTAGTAGTCTAGGATCAATAGTTGCCGCGATAAAACACTTTTAAATTTGACAGCTGTCATCTGAAATGAAGATCTCTATGAGATCTATCATATCTGTGAAGATACTAGTAGTCTAGGATCAATAGTTTCCGAGATAAATCATATTTTAATTTGACAGCTGTCATCTGAACTGAAGATCTCTATGAGATCTATAAAAGTTTGACAGATGTCACGAAAATTAAAGTAATCGAGTACATAAAATACAACATCAACTGTCACTTTGACACCTGTCACAAATCACACTTGTCTATATGACATAAACTGTCACTTTGACAGCTGTCACACCGCACACCAATATAATTTTATAGATTAGTTTAAAAAATCCCAAACAACAAACGAAACTTAAAACTGCAACATCAACTGTCACTTTGACAGCTGTCACGTCTAAGGCCTTTCTTCAGAGTAGTAGTAATCAAATAGCAAAAGTATTATTTGTAATATCGATGAAGCAGTTGATTTGTTTCCAACTCTAGTGCAGTGGGTGGAGGGGGAAACTTGAATTCCCCGTCCACCCACCAGTGGGAAAGTCCAGTGGGTGGACGGGGCATCGCCCTAAAATAAACACAAAAGTGAGTTATGTCGGTATTACTTACTTGCAAAATAATGACCGGTTTCGGTAAGTTCATATTAATTCTTAATTAGTTATTTATTAAATACTTTATTGCACAGAAAAAAATATGTACAAAAGGAGGACTTAATACTAAGGCATTATCAACCAGTCATCCAGCGAGGGTGTTTGAGAAGGTGTATGTGCATCAAGGGGTGAATAAATAGGTTAAGTATGCAAAAAGGAAACTATAAGAAGTACAGAAGAAGAAAAAAAGGAAATAAGTTGTTATGATAACTACAACTACATATAGCAAATATATGCATAATGTAATATAAAATATCATAGTAAATAAAAATAATAGCTAACAATATATTTTTAAATTTTGGTATAAATTGCTGTAGTAATAACAATATGTTGTAAATATAAACTATACTCTGATTTTTAATTCGAGATCAAAAATGTAAACAAAGGTGTTAACCGTGCAAAAAAATTACAAGGACTTGGTAATTTTTCTAATTTTGGGAACGGATGGAGCATCTAATGTAAAAAATATATTTAATGCTATAATTTATTGCATTATTATGAAACAATAAAACACTTCTATATGCGCGTAAATATTTACGCATATATTCAAGCCTGAAAAAATTAGTGTAAGATTTTTTTGTTTTTAATAGCCACACTTGTGAGAATATTTTTGAAGAAAAACTATTGAATACCCTGACCTATCAGTTTGACAATGACATATATTGACATATCTTTGTTTACATTTTTGATCTCGAATTAAAAACCAGACTATATAAGAGTAACCTTGCGCGTGTTTATATATTTTGAGGAGAGAGGAACGCTATATTTTATGGTAACGACCATAAAATATAACATTCCTCTCTGAGATACATTTCTTTTTACTTATTGCTCGAAAAGTGCCAGCGTTCATACTATAAAAGTAGCTAAGCTATAATAGCCCACGCCATATGAAACACTAGTACACGCGCAAGGAGTTCGATACGATGATACTTCCATCGTGAAGACTTATTATGTCTTGAAATTACAGATATATGGTAGTATATTATATTGTGTCATATATAATTACTTTACTAGTTTAATTATACTTATTTACATTATTATTATTTATTTATTTTACGGATTTTTGCATTCCAATACTTCTAAAGCGTTATTCGAAAATGGCTTGATCTGTTATGTGGAGCTCTCGCCTTCGGCTCGAGCAAACAGTACCACAATGTACTATTAAATTCCTTAACGTTTCCATTCCAAGACGCTGCCAAACTATATCCATACTGCGCAAAACATCAAAATTTGTGATATAATAAACAATTATTTGGAAAAATGTAGCTTCTACACGTAGAATATTATATTATAGTATTATATTCGTATATCAGCTCAATTGTTTGGGGGGTCAGTGAGATATAAATACATATTACATAGAAATAACGGCCTAATTTCTGTAAACATAAATATGTTATTGTGACGGATCAAGCATGAGGACCATTTCGTTACAAGTCACGAATGCACTGCACCCGTCACCTTGACACATAGTTGTTAAGTCTCATGTGCCTGTAATTTCACTGGCTCTCAAAGACTGCTGCCGGAACACACCGTTAGGTGCTTCGCGACAGATTTTCTACTTGAGGGTGGTCCCTACCCTAGCCAGGCGGGCATTCACAAAATGCCCTTCCACCATGCGGTGAAGCTCAAACACGCGGCGGGACAATGCCACTGAGCCATCACTGCTTCAAAAGTCACGTTTCTAAAATTGTTCTTACACATTCATGTACTACGAAATTACGTAGTCCGTTAATTTCAGAATCATCAACTTCTAATTCTAATAATTTTGCAAACTTTTCTGAGGGTATTCAAACCACCAATGAGCTTTTATTAACTTTATGGGGCTTGCTTTTACATCTTTAAAACATGTTATTAAGAGACGCTGTCAAATGCTGAAAGTCTGCTATGACTATCGGACTGCATGGAAGATAGGCAGCAACGGTTAATCGCTATCAGTTTGGATGAAAAACGAAAGAAAGATTATTAACACAAAACTAGTAACTTAAATCGAAAATATAACTTAACTTGTCCCTCATGATAAAGTTTTGCAATTTTATAGTTATATTTTTTACACACACATACATTTTACATTACATTACATAAGTCACCTGCAATTTTATTCTATAGAGATTTTTTTTTATGGAAACGTGTTTCGGAATTCTCTTGGCCATAGAAAATACGGTCAAAATTAATGCAAAAAAAATTGTTCAAGTGTAACTATTTAGTACTTGTCAGCCCCTTAACAGAATTCTGTAGATGGAGAAATAATTGGCTACTAGCGGGATTCAAACCCGCGACTACAGCTCTGGCTCTGTCGCTTAACCCCTAAGCTATAGTAGTTCCCACCGGTAACCTCATATTTTTCCATCTGTTGTTGACATCATAATTGCTATTGTGGGCGTCATCTACAATCAATCACTAGTAATGTATTGTTTGGTAGTCCAGTATATGACTGCTCTCAACACCATTTTGATACCGTATGGATTTATCCACCCATATAAGAATTATGTACAATTATTATTTCATTAAACACAATTTTTATATTCTCGTTTAGCATGCGTATAAAATAAAAGTTCTTATTAATTTTTATTTTTTTACCTGTGGTATCCCTTTATTAACAAAGTTCTACGAACTATTTACAATACTACAGCTACTGCAATAAAATCATTTAGACATCCTACAAGCCATTGCAGACTCACAGGCAGTGCAAATGCTCCAGCCCACTACCAGTTGGCAGCGTGTCCAGCATGCTGGCAGCATTACCACATTATCATTAATTATTATTGTATTAAATTGTATTTTTTATTTTTTTTATGCTCGATAGGTTAGCCTTTGACCACTATCTCACCTGATGGTAAGTGATGATGTGGTCGAAGATGTTGTTCAGGCTAACCTAGAACCTCTCAAGGACAGCTGCCGGAACACACCGTTAGGTGCTTGGCGACAGATTTTTCTACTTGAGGGTGGTAGCTAGCCAGGCGGGCATTCGCAAAATGCCCTACCACCATGCTATAACGACTGCCATCCTAAGACAACAACCGGGACCGCCGGCTTAACGTGCCCTCCGAAGCACGGAAGCGCTCAGTAGTAATGTCACTAGCGGTCACCCATCCAACTCCTGACCTCGCGCGACGTTGCTTAACTTTGCTGATCGGTTGAGAACAGCCAAGTAAACTTCGCTACGAGCGCTTCAAAAATGTATGTCTCTCATGCTATATTATGCTTGGATATTTAGCTAAATCTGGTTCCAGTTATGTGAAGAAACATAACGAAACCCACGAACTAAATGTCAGATCTTAGATAATCAGGTTTTACTTCCTTGTTATGTCTTGGAATATTGTCATCAATTGTTTTTCTGTGATAAACAAGTGCTACACTAACAAAGAAAGATTTTGTCTTAACATAATGTATGTCACATGTCTGGTGATATTTTTTAACGTCACAGTTAATAAACAAGCAGAGGGGTATCCTGATGGTGAGCGATCACAGTCGCCTATGGATATGTGATGTACACTAGTGACATCACAAATACGTTGCCTACTATTGTGGACTCTGGATACTTGAAACTCTTAATATACTCTATAGACTAAATTCGGGCCGTTTAATAGTTGTATTACTAGTAAAATAGTTACAAAATACGCCCAGATCACACAATAAAGTACTAAAATAACTATTACTGGCCATAATAAAACGACGATGAAATTACTATGGCTTATTAATAAGCATTAAATTGGTATTTCAACCAATATAAGCACTGGTTTTTTATGCAGTTAGAAGTCCAGTCGATGATACACTAAAAACCGCTGAAACCATTCTATTAATAAACATATCGGTGACGAAATCTGTTCGGGCCTTCACTGCCATTACGAAATGTTTTAAATATATTATAGATCACATGTGCTGCAAGGAAAATATTAGAATCAGTCTCATAATTCTCACGGAATCCACACCGCGATCGATCGTAAATGCCATGACAGTTGTCCATTTTGAATAAATCCAAATACTTCTTTTTACCAAATGGTTATTGCAAGTGTTTAGAGACTGATCACGATCACTGTAGCTAAGCCAACATAGGCTAATTAATATGTTATTGTAGTGAACATAAGGTACTTTTCATTTGTTACAAAGTATTTCGAACTCTTTCACTAATTAGTTACAAACGACCAAGATGGACGTCGTCGTTTCACATCGAGATATTATTACTAACGTATGTATAGAGTCGCTATTCTAAACAATCGTCATGTTCCATTCTGCTAGGAATAAACTTAAAGCCGCTGCAGCGCTGAAACCATAATTACTGGTGCCTAATTAGACTCTATAGGAACACTGTGCTAGTACGCTTTTAAGGTACAGTTTTCTCGCGCCCAAAAGGTCATAAACGCTGGGAATTTTCGGGCGCTTACGCGTTTCGTTCAATTGTCTACTACGACTTGTCGCTCTCACAGGGTGAACCGACTACAGAAGTGACATAGTACATAGATAAATACATAATACGCTTCAATTGTTTTTTAATCAGTAACAATTGAAGCGACCAGAAGGTGGGAAGCAGCGCCTTATAAAGAACTGTAATTTTACACTGCGATCCCCAAGACGCTTGCCAATAACGGGGGATGCCTGTGTTCAACGGTGGACGTTATAGCTGTTAATGATGGTTCATGATATTAATGTTTTAGATAAATAAAACTGAGGAGTAAATTGTCAAGCGTGAGTTACGAAAATTAAAGGTAATCCAAATGCACCCGCCCACAACCAGTTGGCCAAGTCCAAATCGGTCCAGCCATTTGGAAGTTACGATGATAAATAGAAATAATTTTTACCCGTGTCAAAATTTTTTCGTCGAAAGTAAAAAATAGGTAATTAACTCAATGTTGCGATTTATCATATCTGTCCACTTAATCTATGAATTTCACTACGTGAACATGGCTGCCTGCGCTGTGCCGTGAAGCATGGCCTTGTGCGATTACAAATCGACAAAATAGGGCGTGTTTAATTCCAAAATCTGAATTTACTTGTGAAAATTGATTCCATCGCTTTTATTTCTTCTTTCCGAATGGTTTTTGCAGTATTTTAAGACGCAGGGTGGCATTATGAATAAGCAATATTTGAACGAAATGCGCGTGTAATCTCTACGAGTGCCCAGTAGCGAGTGGGTGAGAAGATGCCGGCCGGCTTCTTTGCACTGTACAACTATGCTTGTTTGAGATTTCGCGTCTAGTATATATATACGTCAATGTCGTTTCAGCGGTAAAAAGATTTTGTATATTTGTCCGGATTTCCGGCTGTTCTCCTCTACAGGTTACATTTCCCAAACGATTCTCGTGAAGTTTTGTGAGCAGGGCCGCTACTACAATTCGACGAAGTATCGAACTTCGGGTCCGAAAGTAAGGTATCCGCAAAACACGTATTGACTTGTTTATGTTTAACTTCGTTCGTAGCATAGACTTGCAAGCATCTGCTTGCATAGATTCAGATTTTTTTTTTATCGGATTCGTATGGTTTGTACATATTCCATATATGACATTATAATTTATTCCTTTGCTTATAAGTAGTCAGAGTTGAGTTCTAAATATGCAGACAGAACACAAATACTAATAAGAATATAATTTCCCATGGTGAACACAGATATTCACGTAAATTCTAAATACCTAACCTGTATTTTCTACAACAGTAGCGACACCTCTCGCGGAGTTTCATAACTAGGATTAATCAGACTCTTACAATGGGAAAATCTTCTTTAATTTCTGTGTATTAAGACTTAAAACTGATTGAGGCATAATCACGTTCGCAGAGTAGTATAGGAGATTCCATAGCGGGATTTGTGATGAACGATGCGCTCCGACCATAGACAATATCAAACAACGAACATCCAACCGCAAATTCAATTTTTGTTGTCAAAAATGTCGCTCGAACACGAAAAACTAAACTTCGTTGAATTGTAGTAAGTATACGGAATATTTACGTCGATTACATTTTTTTTTTTCACAACGGCGCGGCGGATTGTTGGAGTGGAACTTTTTAAAATATGTTTCAGTCGCCAATTCTTCATCTCACAGAGCGTACTGAGTAGGACTTCGCAAGTTCACTAATTATATGATACGAATAATACAATCGTAATAAATGATTATTAAAATACCTTATGTCCAAAACCAATATACATACAATATATTACGTAAATAGTTATTTATTAATAGTATTAACTATACATAGTCCATTATATGTGTACTGTATGTGCTATTATAGTTTTATAGTATTATTAAGTTGTTGTATAACAATTTATTTACTGCTCCTACCCAAACATGGTTGCCTGGAAGAGATCGCTATAAGCGATAAGGCCGCCAATTGTAATATTATTAGTATTATTGTTTTTTTGTTAATTTATCACATATCTGTATTGTGGTATTTCAATAAAGAGTTATATCTATCTATCTATTATTACTACAATAATAGATTTTAGAATTACAAGAACAGTGAAGTTATTTTTAATTTGTTAAAAAGTATTTCGAACTCTTCCACTAATTAGTAACAAACGACCAAGACGGCGGGAGGCGTCTTTGTTTCAGCGGCAAAAATGCATTTGTATGTTTGTCCGGATTTCCGGCTGTTCTCGTCTACAGGTTACATTTCCCAACCGATTCTCGTGAAATTTTGTGAGCAGGTTCGATAATTATACGGAATATTTTCGTCAAATTCAGTTTTTTTTTCAAAACTGCGGCGCTGCGTAGTTTTGGGTTAGTTTTGAAAATATATTTCAATCGCCAGTTCTTCTACTCACAGAGCACAACGAGTCAGAGTTGACTAATTATAAGATATAAATAATAAAATTGTAATAAATGATTATTAAAATACCAAAATGTCCAAAATCAATATTCATACAGATATCTGTAAATAGTTAATTATTAATACTATACATAGTCTAATATGTGTATTGTATGTGCTATTATAGTAGTATTAAGTTGTTGTAATTAAATTATCATTTGAAATAGTGTCTCACAGTTCATTTTAGGAATCAGAATTTAATGTTACCCACTATATCTTCATCTATATCTATATCTTATTTCTGTCCATCCAAAGGTTGTCTGGAAGATATCGCTACATAGCGATATGGACTTTTACATAAAGTTTAACATCGTGTGCTACAAGCTACATTGTCAATGAAGTCGACACGACGTCAGCGGCGCATGTATTGTTTGTAAATGCACCGCTTAACTTATATTATACTCCTGACATACCGGCAAGGGCTAGCGTTATTTAAATTCAGGTCTAATATAGAGGCAATGGTCGAATCAACTTGGCACTTCAGGAAGTCGTTGATTGGGACGATGCTACTCGTAGTTTGGTGCTAAAATAATCTTTCACCATCTTTAGAATCAGTAATGCACTTTTAAATTACAAAAGAGAATAATTATGTAATATCAATGCTTACGCCTTTACAAAATCACAAATATATATATATATATACGATAGGATTTTTTTTAAGTCATGTGCGGGATACGAACCCGCGTCTATCCACCCTTTGAGCCGGGGTATGCTCTAACCAATTGAGCTAACATGAAATGACGTCATAACCCAAATCTTTGCTATCGTTTCTTTAACTATCGTATTGGGATGGATGGACGCCGTTAGTCAGTTTGTTATTTAACTGTACGGTATCTGCCAAATTAACCTATCATTGATTTTTTTTAATATTTCCAATAAAGGAGGAGGTTTTCAATTTAACTGTATGTTAATTAATATTGTTACACGATTACTCTGCCAATTATAAACAATTTTTTTTTTCGTAGAGTTTGTCCTATTCAAATTTCATCAAATCGGTTAAACAGTTTTATAGTTATAGTCAAATAACTGAGTGTCATCATCATTTGAGTCTCTGATATTAAGAAAATATAGGTATGATCAACTCTTAAGCTTGATATAAACAAAATAGTTAAAATCATTCCTTAACGTATTAATAAACCGATTTTAGTCATTGGCATGCTCTCAAGAGACGTACTCGTATTGAGTATCTGTGGGATGTAATAAACAAATCTTAAGACGACTTTGAGTCCCTGGTAGCTGTTATTCAGCTATTACACCAATCCCAGGTTTCCATACTGGTCTTTTAGATGTAGTCGTACCGGCACGGAAAATACATTGGCAGGCAATGCGCAGAAAAGAGGAGTTTTTCTTAATGCTACTTTTAATTAATCAACTTTAAATGGTTTAATATATATGAATAAAATATAAATCGCGTATATTAATCATTATTTTTATCCCGACGTTTCATAAACTTTGCAACGATCGTGGTCACGGTGTGATACTGCACGCATCAATTTCATTAGTCGTTCATTATTATTTTTGATATATGAGCAATATCGAGAGGCAACAGAGGTCATTGGCTGTCCGTAGTAATAACATGTTGACCCGAAGGTTTGCACGATGTATAGCGCAGAGGTGAAAACGACGCTGTTTACAGCTTACTGCCAATGGTTTTACACGTGCAGTCTTTGGATTGCCTATACAAAGCTGGCTTACAATGACTTCCGGGTCCAGTAAAACGGGTTTAGGGTATTGATGGGGCTGCCACGCTACTGCAGTGCATCTGCCATGTTTACGTAGTCGCGCACAGATGGTATCCACGGCATTATTTGGGAAAGTTGCGCCTCACTTCTGAACAGATGGCCAGGCAGCTCCAACAGCATTCTAAAAACATTGGCTGAACGATGGGATAGCCTAATGTTGCGCCAATAGATGCGCTAACATTGTGGGATTTCTATATAATAAAAAACATCTGATTTTGAAATGTTGTATTTTCATAGTCCGTATGTAGTTTAATAAACAACTTCGTTATTCGTTCAAATAAATATGGTAAATATAAATGTATTGAAACGGGTTTTGAACGAACTAATAACGTTTCAAATGATTCGCAACAATGGAATGTAGACTTACACACACAAAAATGCGGCTGCACTACTGAGCGCTGTATTTCAGCGGGGTTTGGATATACTATTACTGCATGAAGATGGATGAAACCCCGTGAGGTGCCGGGCTAGAATTGCAAAACCCTGCACCAACCTCCTCCCATATCTTCCTGTGAGGCTTGTAAGAGGCCACGAAAGAAAAATACCAGTAGGTGGGCGCTGGGCAACAGGACCTTCTGAAAAACTGCCTCCTTACACAGCCATCCGTAAGATGGGAGAAGCGTTTGTTCAACGGTGGACGTCTACCAGCTGTTGATGTGATTTATGCTCCAAAATAAAGCATACTAAGGGTACTACATACTATGGGTTTCTGTCTATGCATATGACTTTGTTTTTTCGCTATGGGACCTTAGACCGCGTATTGGTGGGTATTGAGTTTGCTATCGTAATAAAATAAAAAGGTAGGTTTGGCGCTATTGTTTTGTTAACTTAAGAGTTTAATTCATTTGAAATTCAGTTTAAGTTAAAGCCTGATGTTTTATTATGGGTGCGAGGTTGTTCCACTACTCCCCATTTACATTCCCTATTAAGGCCCTTATAAGACCCATATTAGCAGGTTGTTGACCAGCGCAAGCTGCAACGTGATAGGAGCTCGTTTGGGCTATATGATGCTATATAGAGCTAGTGAGCTCTATTACACGCCATTGACGTGTCATAGAGCTCATACCATCATTAAGGTTAAGTAGTAGAATGTCAGAATCAGCAATATCGAAAGAAAAGTTGTTGAGACGAAATGGTATTTAAAAAATTATAAACTGAGGGCGTACGAGGGAGGGGTATTTAAATAGCGTGAGCGTATAAAAAAAAACATTTAAAACTGAGTATTAAAACAAAAAGAAAAAAGGGAAAAAATCTTTCAGGTCCTTTATCATTAAACTGCCTTTAAGTGTTTTTCAGAGAACAATCAATGACAAGATTAGAGTGGTCGAACTATTATCAAACAGTCCGGATAAAAATCCGATGTGGCACGTTGTGAAGGTAACATTGTCAAATAAACATATCGCTAGCATCAAAGTACTACACATCGCAATTGTAGAAGATTTGAGAAGTAGTTCCTTGGAAACGTGTGAACATTTTATAGAGTCAAGTTCTAATCGATTATGGATACGGTAATTCAAAGTATTATCTCACGAATTATCAAATTTTTTTTTCACCGGCGGTTTGGTATGCCTTTTTTAAATACTACTAAATATATATATACAATACTAGTTTTCCGTCGCTACATCCGCCCGCGCGTATGTCTGTTATTGCGCAAAACCATTAACCTCTTTTTGCACAGTTAGATAAAGCTGTCTATATCCTTCCCCGGGTTTCAAACTATTTCCATACCAAATTTCATCCAAATCGTTCTAGTATAGTTTTTAAGTTTATTCGTTGCATACAAAAAAAATGATTTTCTCATATTAAGTATTATAAATACAATACTACAGCTACTACAATAAAATCATTTAGACAACCTATAAGTATACCAGTTGGCAGCGTGCCCGGCATGCTGGCAGCCTTGCCTCGTTGAATTGCAATGCTTATTCTTTGAGCCAAGAAGGTGCCAGCATTTTGATCACGTGTCGCAGAGAACAAGCGCTCTGATAAGTTTTAGAAAATACGATGAGCTCCCGGTCCTCGCGGATCAAATTAATAATATATTTGGAGTTGTGTTCACATTTTGAAGCAGTGATGGCTCAGTGGCATTGGCAATGGACTGCCGTGCCGCAGGTCTATGATTCGAATCTTGCCGCGGGCTTGAGCTTCACCGCATGATGGAAGGGCATTTTACCTGGCTAGCGACCACCCTCAAGTAGAAAATCTGTCGCCAAGCACCTAACGGAGTGTTCCGGCTATTGCCGGCTATTGCCGGAATACACCGTTAGGTCCTTGAGAGCCAGTGAAATTACAGGCACATGAGACTTAACAACTAAACATTAGGTGGGCCTCGTGCTTTATCCGTCACAATAACGTTAAAAAAAATTGTTGACGTTTTAACTTTCGTTTTTCATCGTTCCTAATTAGTTGTCCGGGGCAGTTAAGTAATTGTATTTTAACTCAACTTGAAAAATTAAACATCATAAAATTACCAGTGTATATTCACATTCAGGTCTGTACACAATATCACACTTCACACTAATATTATAAAGGCGAAAGTTTGTGAGTGTGTTTGTATGTTTGTTACTTCTTTACGGCTGGACAAATTTGTATGAAATAGTGTATGGAGGTACATAAGGCGCTGTTGTCAATCAGACATAGGATTTTTTTATTGGGACTTTTCATAATCATAACTACTTAGTAGCGTACATCATCATAAGTAGGGCGTAACTAGTTTAGGTATATATTATAAATTTTAATCACAAATGATTTGCATAAAAACTATTTGCGTAAACATAAAATAGTGCTTTTATGGGTTATTTTACATGTACTTAACTTTTTTTAAATATTTTATTATCGCTTATAGGTAATCCTTTGACCACAACCTCGCATGATGGTAAGTGACGATGTCGAAGGTTTTAACAGGCTTAACCTAGACTTACTGGCTCTCAAGGACTATTGCCGGAACACACCGTTAGGTGCTTGGCGACAGATTTTCTAAACAAACAAGCAAAATTCGCAAAATGCCTTTCCATCGTGCGGTGAAACTCTAATCCGCAGGGGGATTCGATGGACCTGTAGTCCATAGCCAATGCCACTGGGGCCATCACTGCTTCAGAAAAGATTTTTATTTAATAATAACTACTAGACTTATCAAAGATTTTTAGGGCTTCGTACCCAAAGGGCAAACATCCATCCATTCGTCCGTATGTCATGGGTTCTTCGTCATCGTAAATTTTAATATTAACCTGAAATGTAGATATTTTGTGTAGAATTTTGACCCAAAAACGATTATTCCAATTAAATTATTTTCTTATTATAAGAAGAAGGTATCATCAATAATTGGGAGTCGAACAACCTAAAATACTTGTTTTGCATTTCAGCATATGTGACATCGTCTAGAGCTAATACACTTATTTCTTACTAGCGGCCCGCTCCGGCTTTGCACGGGTATAAAATATATAGCATATGGCATTCACTGAAAAAATGATTAAAATCGATCCAGTAGTTTTGATTTATTCATTACTGCCCGAGGCCCGCACGGAGTAAAACAATTCTTCTTTCCCTAAACCATGAAGATTTCCTGCTATCTTTGGAATATCTAAATTCATACACTACATTTTTACTTATTTACTTTTAAATTTTTTACCTATTTATTTAATTTTTACAACAATTAATATATTACAGAATGTCTTTATATACAACGTTCACAGCTTTCTTGTCATTAGACAATACAAACATGTTTTCTCTAGAGGTAACTCAACGGGGCAATGCTGCCAGCATGCTGGGCACGCTGCCAACTGATAGTGGGCTAGAGCATTTGGACTCCCTATGAGTCCAAATGCTTTTACTGTAGTAGCTGTAGTATTGTAGTAGCTGTACTGTTGTATGTAGTTTGTAGTATTTGTTTAATAAAGGTAACTCTTGAAAGAGCGACATACAGTTGGCCATGTGAAAAACAGTCAACGTCAAATCTAAGCCTGCAACGTTGAAGGTTTGACCCTGCGATTTATTAATGGTCATTCCAAAAGATGTCTGTCTACCGGAAACTGTAAACGTTTAAATTGGAAGGGTAAATCCGATGGTATCAGAAGGATTCGGGGAATCAATACATCTTCTCCGGTACGCCGGCCGGAACCGCCGCAAACGCTACGTCCCGCAATTTTTAGATCTGTAATATCTTCGAAAGCATTAATTTAAATCATATGCTGTAAAGGGCCATATAGATCTATATTAAATCAAAAATGTATTTAAGGTATTTAATTAGATAAGGATTAATGCTGTATTGGTTAAAATCGCTTCGAAAATTAGCCATTATTTGTAGTAAAAAGTAAATGACAAAAAATGTTATTGTGGGATATCCATAAGAGATAAACATATACCATAAGGGAGTTTTCTGTAGACCTTTTCAATGTGTACAATATTTAGTACATTATGTTGATAAATCTCGTAGGGTTCAGCCTGCGTTTGCAATGTAAGCGAAAAAATGTAATTATTTACGACATCACGTTAGAAACCTCAAAAATAACTGTATTTCTCCATTATTTAATGTATGTTATTATACATATAAACATTCCTCTTCAACCACTTTATCTATTAAAAAACCGCATCAAAATCCGTTGCGAAGTTTAAAAGATTTAAGCATACATAGGGATATAGGGACAGAGAAAGCGACTTTGTTTTATACTATGTAGCGATATAGTGATAGTGATATTGATATATATATATATATATTGGGTGGTCATCAAAGTTGTCCATTTTAGAACATTTTTGTTACGTATTCAATCTTAAAAACTAAACAAGTTATTAATTTAAAATTAAAACGAAACTAGTCCGGATTTTCGGTACATTATGTACCATATCCTATTTAAGCAAAATTACTCAAAATAAATCATTGTTAACCCAACAGTAGTAAATGATCACCAAAAGTAGTATATGATCACCAAAATTTAATTCTTGTGGCGCATCGCCGGCCGCTGCCGCTGACTCAGTGACAGACAACGCACAGCCCAAACCGCTAGTCGCAGAGATTTGAAATTTCGAGGGTGTATTCGTCTGTATGCGTAGGGGTGTACTAAGAAAGTATTTTTTGTAATTCAACCCAGGGCAAAAAAATGGGTGAAAAAGGTATGCATGAAAGTCCTTTGTTTTTTAACTTACGGTTCTGAAAATAGGAATTCTGATAGATCATTCAAAGTAAAAAATTACCTGTTCAATTTTTTTTTACAGGTTTGACTTAGGGGGTGCAATTGGGGATGAAACTTTGTATGGAAAAATCATTGTTTTTGAAGTGATAGTGATGAAAATTGGTATCTGAATAGACTTTTTAAAACAAAAACATTCTACAATAATATTTTTACTAGGGTCGGTTAAAAGGAGTGAAAATGAAGAGGAAATTTTGTCACCTGTGCCTAAACCGCTGCCGCTGGCTTGTTCGTCCATCTGTCATATTGATGAATCTTTGAACCGTAATAGGCGGACACTTGAAATTAAAACAATTATATTTAATACAAAAAGAAAATAAAAACTAGCTTACTAATAAAACTTAATTATGCAGTGATGGCTCAGTGGCATTGGCTATGGACTGCCGCGCAGCAGGTCCATGGTTCGAATCCCGCCCAGAGCTTGAGCTTCACCGCATGGTGGAAGGGCATTTTGCGAATGCCCGCCTGGCTAGCGACCACCCTCAAGTAGAAAGTCTGTCGCCAAGTACCGAAAGGTGTGTTCCGGCAGTAGTCCTTGAGAGCCAGTGAAACTACAAGCACAATGAGACTTAACAGCTATGTCTCAATGTGACGGGCGCAGTGCAATTAGTGAGTTGTCATGAATTGCAACTGTTATAGGCAGAGGTTAGTCCACTTAACATCAGGTGGGCCTCGAGCTTGTTCCGTCACAATAACATTAAAAAAAAAAAAAAAAATTATAAAATTAATAATATTATTTTATCTTTGTACAATTAAGATAATTTTCTAAATCAGATATTAAACTTATAATACTTTATTACTTATTACAAATTTGTTTTACAAAGCATGGAGAACGCTACGCAGTGAGCATCGGAATTCTATTGAGACTGGTAGCCACGGGGCGAGTATACAGGGTGGAAACTTTCAGCGGGGCAGTAATAGTCCATTGGAATGTTACAATTTAAGGAACGAATATTGCATATGTAGAGGACGCAATTTTATTTTTGGGACTTGTGTGGGGCCAATAGAAGCTTAACCTCAAGTTTGTGGGGTCTCCACCCTTGTCCTCCGGCCGTCATCTTGGAAAAAGGGGTGAAAACACTTATCGCGATATCTCGGAAACTATGCGTTTACAAAAAATGTGTTCAGACATAATTTGTAGCAAATTGTTTTGCCTACAAATAAGTTTATATAACTTTTTGCCGTAAATTATAAATTAAAGAAGTTGTAAGCAAAAAAGTGAGAAAAGTTATATAATAATTTTCTTTTTTGCTGCCTGCTGACAATTTATTTGTATGATTTCCATACAAAATTGTGGTTAGTGAGTCTTTAAGTTTTTGAACACTATCGTATTGCTTTTTGTAAACCTCAGTTTTCAGGTATCCCCACAAAAATAAATCTAGAAGCGTCAGATCTGGACTACGCGCTGGCCAAGAACCATGTGTTCCTATCCACTGATCACCAAACTGTCAAGATAGTTTTTTATTTAGTAATAACGAGTTCGAAATTTGAATTGTTTTTAAACTTATCTTTTTATTCAGTCAACAAAAAGATATCAACCGTCACTAAAAAAGCTTTTGCGTAATATTTTCATACAAAATGTACGGGAAAAGTTGTCAATTTGTGACTTTTTGATTTATATGGGACCAACGATGGTTGGTCCCAAAGAAGTTTTTGATCAGTATTGATCAAATTGGCATCAAACAATTTTTTTGTATAAAATGGCTATTTTCTTTCTAACTGTAATTTTTTTTTAAATCTGTGAATGGGGACCAAATTCCATAAAAAAATATGGATAGTCTCCTAAGACCATTTCCGAGTAGCTACATCGGATAAGGTACTTCCCCTTACTGCCCCGCTGAAAGTATCCAACCTGTATATTTTTGCATGGTGGAAGGGCATTTTGTGAATGCCCGCCTGGCTAGCGACCACCCTCAAGTGTCGCCAAGCACCTAACAGTGTGTTCCGGCAGCAGTCCTTGAGAGCCAGAAAAATTACAGGCTAATTAGGTCTGTTATAGGCAGAGATTAGTAGAAAACGAATACGATTTACGGGGCCAATTTAAAAAGGGATTAAAAATTAGCATATCTATATACCTATGTCACGTATTACACGGCTCCCAAAAACCGGTAACAGTTCCTGGGAGATAGTCCACGCGGGCGAAACCACGGGTTAAAGATAGTATATTATAGAAAAATACTGGAATAAACTTTCTACAGAAGACACATGAATGATTAATAAACTGTTTACGACCGTTGCTTAGTTTCTTATCAAGATGTAGTCAAAACAATTGGTGGAAATACGCCAATATTTGCAGCTCCAAATGAAAACCAGCGTGATTTTTAACAGAGAGGATGATGAAACTATGATATTACGCGATCATTGGCAACAAACTGGAAGTAGCATTCCAATTCTGACATGGGAGGAAGGCAGTGTCTTAGTCAAGGTTTGACAGCTTTGAGGCGCTCGTAGGGGAGCTTGCCTAATCGTTTTAATTGATCAACTAGGTTGAGCAATGGTGGACATTGCTCAACCTAGTTGCGGTCATTACTTGGCTGGGTGCCCGCTAGTGGTGTTCGCTATTTAGCGCTTTGGTGCTTCGGATGGCACGCAATACCCTCGGTCCCAATTGTCTTCTTATGGTAGCAGTTGTTAAGCATGATGGTATAGGATTTCGCAAATGCCTTTCTAGCTAACCCTACCACCCTCAAGAAAATCGGATGCCAAGCACCTAAGGATATGTTCTGGAAGCTATACTTGAGATGCAGTATGTCAAGGTTAGATTGAACAACATCTTCGACCGCATCATCATTCATCACTTACCATCAGGTGAGATAGTAGTTTAAAAAAACAAACTGTGAGGAATAATTTTTTTTTGCCATAGTGCCTACAATGCTTGGGGAGAGATGTCTTTAGTTGAAGTCTACGCAAGTACTGGCATAACGTTACCCAATAATAAAAGCTGCGTAATCAAGGAATGATGGCGCTAGCATCGTCGGTACTTTATTAACGGCGGCAAGATTGCTCATGCTATGTTTAAGATTTCCATACAATTACACCACGCTAAAAATCTAATCTGCTTTTCTGTAACAGCAACTGTACGACTGTTCTGAACAACTGTAGTCTGTTTGGGAGGAATGTACGATGGGCGCACCGTAAGGTTACAGAGGCGGTGGAGGGGATCTTGTGAGATATTCATCAAAATGAGCGTCCTGTGGGAAGTGTAACCGTCCTTTTCTCTAGTGACAGATATTATATGGCATGCCAAGTAGCACAAGAGGTGATGGAATTAATTCCTAAGCTAAAATTCAAGCCTGGACCCCCATGTTACCAAATCACACATCTCGGTTTAAATCATTATAGCTATTATCCTATGCAAATTATCAGATTTGCTTCTCGAAGAAGGAACCCGAACATCAACTAAAAATTGTTACGTAAGACAGTTCCGACCATTTAAAACCAGGGTGTAGTGACATTGATCAAATAACAAATCGTTATACCTTGTATGTATTAGTATATATAATCATAATACAATATCATGAATGGGTCATTTCTTCGCCACATAACGAACAAACAAGTGACATTAAAAACTTTATACTATTGCGTATTCAGGGACCGGAGTTGAAATATACTTTAATCAAGTGATCGACAATAGTGAATCGACAACAAGGACTCTTGAAGACCTCAACTCCTTGAGTGCGCCCGGATTTCCTTGGGGGTATAAAATTACTAGTAGATGTGCCCATACATAACTGCGAAACCCGATCTCGCCAAAACTTTGTAACTTAATTCGTGGCGGTTTAACGAAACCATATGATAGAAGGAGAATTACTGACGGGATGCGGTGCAGGGGAACGAGAATGTTTACCTAGAATACCGATTATGCAGAACAAACCAACCCGTTTCGTTTCAAACGTGTTTAGTTCCCCAGAAGCGCTGCTTTAGGATCACAATAAAGCCCAAGGGCAGGCATTCACCATGGCAGGTGAGTACCTCAAGGTGAACTGCTTTTCGCACACGTAACTAAGAATATGTCGCTGTATCCCGTGTGAGCGGTGCCCAAAACCTTTTTGTTCTAGCGCAACTACAAACATTATGTACGATAGTCTTAGATAATAGTATTTTCTTTAAATATAATTAAAAAAAACGGCCAAGTGCGAGTGGGACTCGCGCAGTAAGGGTTCCGTAACTAAATATTCTGTGAATAGTTAAAGCGTCTACCTGTCACCGTTATTGGTATCGAGCAAGCAACGGTAAAAAAATCAAGTTTGTTGTATGGGGGCTCCCATACAACAAACTTGTTTTTTTTACCGTACCCCTTAAATATTTATTTTATTTCATTTTCAGTATTTGTTGTTATAGCGGCAATAGAAATCTGTGAAAATTTCAACTGCCTAGCTATCACCGTTCTTGAGATACAGCCTGGTGACAGACGACGGACAGACGGACGGACAGCGAAGTCTCAGTAATAGGGTCCCGTTTTTACCCTTTGGGTAACGGAACCCTAAAAACCATAAAATACTGACTTGACAGAAAAAAAATACTGCAACCCTAGATTTATGTTCAGAGGACATTATTTATTTTATGTTATTTATATTTCAATTTATTCTATTTATTTATTTTATTATTTATTTATCATTTATTTATTTATTTATGCACGTTGTGTAACGTACGTTTATTATTTAGCATGAAAGTATCGTCTAACTTACGAGTAGATCCTTCTTCATTACTTTGTTATGAGCGCAATTAATGCATGCACATAAATTCATTCGGCACATAAGAATGAAGCAGCCAGTCATTTATAACTCTCAATTGATAAGTTTAAATAATAACTTGCTGGTTGTATATTAATTTTGCATTATTTAAAAGTTAAAATAACTTCGACTCGCTTGAGAACGAAAAATTCTCGTCGGGTTTACAAAAACGAATCAATCCCATTACCTCGCTTCTCACGACGCTGTGCCACCCGCTCCGAGCAGGTTCGCCGCTAGGGTTGGTATAATTTATTTGGTATTATAATTTCTGTAATATTTTTACCAAATCTTTGGGTTTCAAGAAAGATACCTAATTATGAGACTCCGCTGTCTGTCCATTTGTATGTCACGGGTGTATAGATCGTTTGTAGAAGTAATAAACCTGAAATTTTGATATGTTGGGTAGAGTGGTGAATCGAAAGCGAGCAAAGCTTTTGAAGCAGTGATAGCCGAGCGGTTATAGCTATGGATTGCAGTGCCGCAGGTCCATGGTTCGATCCCTACCGACGGCTTGAGCTGCATCGTATAGTGGGTGGGCATTTTGCGAACGCATGCCGCATGCATTGTGAAGTATAGTTAGAGGATACCTCTTAACATCAAGTGAGCCTCGTGCTTTTTCCGTCACAATCATATAGAAAAAAACAACAGTTTTATTTCAATGATAGGATATTTGAGATCCTGAGCGGGAATCCAACCTGCAATTGGCTGGTCTTTTGTATTAGTTGATGAACAATAGATATTGGACTATAGTCATGCAAATTTTAATGCTTGTATGCATTTCCGTTTGTACGATAGCGCAAAAAGAAAAAACCGGCCAAGTGCGAGTGGGACTCGCGCACGAATGGTTCCGCAAAATTCAACTGTCGAGCTATCACCGTTCTTGAGATACAGCCTGGTGACAGGCGGACAGCCAAGTATCAGTAATATAGTCCCGTTTTTGCCCTTTGGGTACGGAACCCTAAAAAATGTTAAAAGAATCACGATTTTTGTATGGGGACCTTTTTAATTTTTAACTTTTTGTTATAATTATTATATGTTATGCAATCTGTCAAGCTAACACACATTCTGTAAGTGTTTTCAACCCGCTACCTATTACCATTCCAAAGATCCTTCTAAAGTCAGATGGACGGACGGACAATAGCGTAAGGCTGGTCGATTAGCTAATCTTAGATTATTTTTTTAGGTGCACACTTACACTTGCTACATAGCAACAATTGGCGCCGTGTTAATTCATATCGGTCAAATGTGTCATAAAAATTACAACTTTGTGTACTTTGACAGAAGGCACGACGGCAGATTTTCAGGTACGAGCGAGTGTTTTTGCAACAGAAATATATCATTACGCAACTACTTACCATGAAAAATGATGAGATAATCCCCATATCTCAAAAATAAGATCTTACTATTTGCTTTTAGATAAAATAATTATGGGCAGAATTGGTAGGCAGTTAAAAGTTACATGAGGTAGATGGAAAATAATTATTTACATAATATACATACATATTATTTGTAATAATTTTACCGATTCGTTGGATGGATGATCTTGTTTTATATTTCTTCTAAAACCATGCAAGCTGTTCTCTTTGATATACGAAAACTGCGAACAATTTCACTATCGTCCCACTTATCAAGATGATTTTCTCTCGGCCTTACTACAAAAGGTCTCGTAAAGTTCCTTAAGGATTTCCATGACAGAGTTATAATCATGATCATCGGTAATATCCATTTCATTATGGAATCTATTCTGCAATCAATTATAAGTTCTAACATACGTCAACACCAGCCAAACAATTACTTTCTTTTATGGTCAAACAGCTGATGGAGAGTAGCCATTTTGTTTTGGCTCTCGTTAAACTCTATGTGTTTAACTGACCTCCCTGGGCAGTTTAAACTTTTTAATTGTTTAAACACTAATAGATTAACTGCCATTCATATAACGAAATAATCGAAAAATATGGTTTAAACTAATTCATGGATTAAACTGCGGTCGATATTACGGGCCTAAGATGCTTCGGCTCGTTTTTGGAAAGTATTGGAAAAATCAATAATAAACAAAATCCACCTGTCTATACGTACTTGGATAGTCTAGCAAAACTCAATAAAGCAGGTTTATAATCCACTAAATGAAAAGTAATGGATCGATTAGGTCAAAAGCATGATTTTTTAGAGATAAAATTAGATATGCATGATTATTTATAGAACTTCATTAACTAATGATTGAAACAGTTTTTCTTATCATGCCAATATTACTAATGAGACAATATTATCACAAGACGATTTGTCACCAAATTTGAATATAGGAAGTAGGGGAGCACTTAGTCATAAGTATTTAACGAGACATAATCGCGATAAAAACATGTACTTATATTATTTATTTACCTCGGCGTTTCGAAAAAGTTGCATTGGTCGTAATCACGAGCTGACTGTTAAATTTAAATATATAACAGTATTAAATTTATATCTATGTGTTGAGGTCGCGAAAGTCATAAAGAACACTGGCGAAAAATTAGTTGGCAATTCGTTGAGTGAATTGAAATATCTGAGTAGCTTATGTTATTTGAATGTTTTTTGTGTATTTTTTCAATTAACACATTTGTTGGTAAAAGCCTACGAAAAATGATGATGTTAAGAGGAGTTTTCGTTATTTCCGATAGTTACATATTTCAACAATGGCTGATACACCTCTTACCTTTAGGCCGTATTCCACTTGGGTTTTTTTATATTATTTTGACCACATTTTGCGTCTATGGTTCCACATTTAATAAGAACCATAGACACAAAATGTGTTCAAAATTATCAAAAATAACGAAATTGGTGTCAAGTGGAATACGCTCTAAAACTGTCCTACTGCAAGCAAGCAAGTATCGATTTATATATCGATAGTTATTCAGTTATTTGCGTTAAGTTTGACTACTACTAAAAATGTGACGAGAATTACTGTTATGAAGACTTGGTTTTTTAGAAAGCACTCAAGTAGTTTGTCTCTTTAGACCATTTGAATTGAATACCAAGAAAGTATCGCTAGTATTAATCGGTGATTACAATACTCGATATTGATTTACGTGTAGTTATTTACATCTTGTTAATACCAAGTTTAGTGTGAATACCGATTAACAATAACTTAATTTTCAACTGATGAACGGCGCAGACGTCGCACATTAACGAGACAGATACAGTAGTCCACAGATCAAAACGAACGAGAGAAAGTATCATAATTTTGATTGTGTGTGCGTGATATCTATGTTAAACGATGTTTTGTAAATGCAACATTGATGTTAAAACATCGATGTTTTATCTTCTAACATCGATCATCCCTACAGACATGACATATAAAAATCACATGACAAAAAACAAACCACAAATGCTTCTGCGCTTGTGTGATCTGATGTGTTTTTTTGCGATTTCATTAGTTTTCCGTCTTTTACCTTCTTTTTTACTTGACGCAGACTGCCTCTTCACGCTGATATTACTAGTATTTCATTTGTGACCTGTGTTTGCCCTTGGATTCTTTATTTATCTAACGTGTTAATGTACATCGTCTTTTGCATTCCGACTTTGCCTCTTTATCACCAGCAGAGGTTTTAGATGATGTCGTTTTACGAGAAGATGATGAAGAATAAATCGAAATTAATATAAGAATCACTTGTTGTTATTTTATTAGACCTTAGAGTTATATTCTCTTATTTAATTGTACAAAATGGCCTTTTTAACAATTACTCAGGTTTACATAGTTTAGTATTTCGGTCATTTACTTAGCAAATGTATGCTTGCCTGGAGTAGATAATTTGTCACCAGGCACCTACATCGTATTCTGGAGAATCAGTTCCTATTTTATGCTTAGCCTGATAGCAACATTATCACCTACCCACAGGTCAAATAATGGTCGAAGGTGGTGAGGATGGTGGTGTGAGCAACAAAATAGTCGACCAGTGCAGATATGCCGGCCGGCATACTTTCCCCCACACGCAGCTGGACACTCGTAGAGATTACGCGCGCTTTACGTTCGAATATTGTTTTTTCAAAATACACAATTGATAATACACAGATGCAAAGAGTATGCCGGCCGGCATATCTGCACTGGTCGACGAATTTCATTTGAGATATATATTGTATAGGTCAATGTGTGAACGTAATAAAATGAAGCAATGTAAATATCACTTTTATATGTTCACAGTTACAATTGTTTTTGTTTTGTGCCTAACATAAACTTATCTAGGTAAATAACACTAACAGAATTACATCCTATGCATAAATAACAAAATGAAACTAAATATTATCTAAGACTACTTTCGAAAAAATACATAACCTACAAACATTCAAATCATAATATCTTAAAACGTAGGCTTTCTCTGACAAAAATTCTATTACCATTGGAATCGGAAATTTACAGCTATAATATTTATATTTTTTTTATTCCAATTCGCAATATTTTTTTATGAACTAAAGCCAAGTATGGGAGTTCGCCATTGTTCTTTGCTACTCGTACATAAGCACTTTTTTACAGTAACCTAAACATCCGATTCAAGGAATTTATTAAATAAAATGAGAAGAGGTACACAAATAATTCGTTACCACGCTTTTGATAATAACCAGACCAACGATATTAGTTGTAGTGTTGCTTGTTTTATCTTATTTCTTTTAACTTTACATTTCTTAGTTGATTTTCTCGTTTGCGCTGTGAGTACGCGGAGTTATTATCTTCTCAGAACAGAAGGGTTCTATACCATGAAGAAATTCAGCGCCCAAAATATCGACCATAGATCAGAGAGACTATCAGGATTACGATTTAATTGGGATTAGCTTTACCTGCATTTGCACATACACATTCGCTTATTTCAAAGTTCTTGAATGTTGTAGCTAGACAAGCAGGCACCCTAATTTTATTTTGGCTAAATTTAACGAAGCAGCCATTTTAGTATACAAACAATAACTTCGATTCTCAACGAGAAATAAACACGATTTTTCTTCGCAATTTTTCGTTCTCCATTTCCTTGGTTGAATTACTCGCTATGCATGGAATGCATGCGATGAGTCTGTCGTCTGTGTTTGGATTTATCGCGCTGCGTCTTACGTGATAAATAAGAACGTATTTTTGGTTGTTTTGATTCGAATGTTTGTTTTGTATGTACCTTTAATATTCACGTTTTATTTATTATCTTGCGTGGTGTATCGTTAAAGTATTATCTATCTACTGAGTACATGAATCGTACCTATCTGTATTTAATTTAGTTTTAATATCTTTTGCGTTAGAGCAATGCATCCGTACTGTAGATCAGCCAGATCGTCTATTGCTGAACTCTCCCTCATTGAGGGGGAGTTCAGGAGGTTTACCAAAACCCCACGCTTGGTAAGCAGGATGGCAGTGTAAATCAGCAGTTTTTTAGAAGGGGGGCCTCTTACGACACACACAGGAAGAATTCGCGTAGTGAAATTCTAGCCTAGTACCTCATGGATCATCAGTCAATGCATCCGCGCTCAGGCCATAAAACATATAATAATACTTCATTTTCAATTCAATTTCAATATATTATTACATGTATACAGAAAATGAAGAAAGTCAGAAATATGTATTATACATGCTCTAATAATGAATTAATTAAATGTGATGATGAACAATTAAATAACCAGTTTTTTATTGAATTAAAATCATTCCCGCATAAACAGCAAACGAAGAGGATCCTGCATTCTAATAAGGAAGGAACATAAATGGTTGGAATTAAAGAATATATCGGACTGTTCAATAATAGGTATTGTTGAGTGTTGTGCTGTAAAATTGTGGGTTATAACGTTGCTATATTGTGTGTTTACAGGGTACCTGCTCGTAAGTTTAACTCACAACATTTTGGAATATTTATGAATACTCTGAGAAAAGTATTGCATGAGCTGCCAAAAAGAAGGTATAATAATATCATAGTAGCCGGCGACTTTAACATAGATATACTTTAAAATAATAATACGACTCTTGACTTTGAATGTTTACTTTTAAACTTTAATTTAAAACTTTCTTTGAGGCAGCATACAAGAATGAAGAGCCAGACATGCATAGATAATTTTGCTCATAACTTTAAGAACCTATGCCCTGCTGAGATCATTGAACTTGGTCTATCGGATCATACAGCCCAATTAATTAAATGTCCTGTCAAAAATATTGTTACATCTAAATATTGGCGGGTTAGGAGACGTGACTTTTCTACAGTCAACATTAATAAGTTTCAAAAATGTATAAGTAGTTAAATATTTGCTGACATTTATAATGAAGTGGACCCTAATATTGCGTACGAAACATTTATTAACATCTTTAAATTATTCTATGACTTGTGTTTTCCCTACAAATTAGTAACAATAAAAATAACGAAACCTGTTCGGTGGATATCACGTGGAATCAAAGTGTGTATTAAGATAAAAAGACAACTTCTCTGGCAATATAGGAAAAAACCTACTAAATCTAATAACTTTATATATAAATTATACTCAAATAAATTAAAACAAATAATCAAACTTACCCAAAGGGCACGAAATAATCATAGGATTAATTTCTCATCAAATAAAGCAAAAATGACATGGCATATAATAAATAGCGCTAAGCAAAATTTGCCTAGAGGATACATTGATAAAATAAAAATAGACAATAAAATAATAACCAGACCAATAAACATAGCTAATTCATTTAATGACTTTTTGTGAATAAAATTAAACCAACTAAATTCTAATAACAGGACATTTCTATTACCGCAACAAAGCTCTATATTTTATTCAACCATCTCTACCAAATGATATACTAAATATTATTACCTCATTAAATACCACAAATAGTGTAGGCTAAGATGGTATTTCTACCAAAACCAGCTAATAAAAGTAGCTAATATGGTATGTGAGCCTCTCAGTTTTATAATAAACTTGTGTATATGTTCTGGAATATTTCCAGATAGTCTAAAAGTTTCAATAATTAAACCTTTACACAAGAAACAAAGTAAAGAGCAAATGGAAAATAACACCAATCTCCCTCATTCCTGTCATGTCTAAAGTATTCGAAAAGAATATATATGTATAATGGACTCTACAATTATTTCGAAAAAAAAAAAAAAACTTCAAGGAACAAAAAGCATTTAGGCGACATAAAACTATAAATATGGCAATTTATGTTTTTTTTTTGCGACATGACCCAAGTTTTTGATTATGTAAGACATACCACTCTACTGCAAAAGCTTGTAGGTTATGATATTAGAGGTAACGCTTTACAATTAATAAAGTCATATTTAGATAACAAGCGGCAATATACACAAATAAACAAAATAAATGTTAAAACTAAAATTGAAGAAACTTACACATCTAACGAGCGTAACCCACAATACGGCGTACCACAAGGCAGCGTGCTAGGACGTATCATAGATATTATTACACGGTTAAATAATAATAACTTAAATATTAATTTCAATTAAACTAAAATAATTCATTTCAGACAACGCGATAATGATACGCAATATATATATACCAGACATACAATATGAAAATACTGAAATCGAAAAGGTAGACTCAGTAAAATGTTTAGGACAATTGACAAAACACTTGACTGGAAAGAACACATAAATTAATTGTGCAAAAAACTAAATAGTCAAATTTATGCTCTTTATAAACTCTCTACAATAGTTAGTGCACAAGCTCTTTTAACTGCATACCATGGTCTTATCGCTTCAAACATTAGTTATGGGATTATATTTTGTGGCAATTCTACTGATGTCGACAAAATATTTAAATGCCAAAAACGAGCTATTTTAGAGCTATGTTTCGGCTTAAAATGTCTGTGCACCTTTTTTCAAAAAGTACAACTTATTAACAACTCCGTCATTATACATTTATGAAACTTCGATGTTCGTTGAAAATAATCCACATATATTTCATCGGCAATCAGACCTAGTGATTAGAAAAAGACGTGACAACCATAAAATGTGCGTTCAAGGCTCTAGAACAAAGTTGTTAGTGTTACGCAAGAGTATCTTCCGTATGTCTGTCACTGTACTTAATAAGCTACCAAAATCCATAAGAGAATTACCGCCTAGAGTATTTCAAAGAAAATTAAAAACATTTTTATTAAATAAATGCTACTACTACTACACATCTAAAGAATTCTTGAATGACATACATGACATTTTAAAAACAGAATTTTTTTTATTTGGATGACTATTTATGTATTCGTGTTAGTTTATTTTATGATTATTATTAATTATGTAATTCAATTTCATATATTTGATTTAACATGACATATTTACGTTTATTTTTTTCGACAAATGATAATAATTAATAGTTTAAGAATTATTTTGACAATTAATTGGGTGTATTCAGATATAAAATTAGTCTCATTAATTTAATGAAATTAGTAATAATATTAACATTGCACGCCTAGTGAAGGCAGAATACATTGAACCTATTTTTATAATAATTATAACATCTTTTGTACATGTATTTCATGCAATAAATAATTTGAATTTTACAATTGAACTTATTATCGGATTCATTCCCAAAGGAAATCGTCAAACGTGAAGTTAATCTCCAATATCATTCTAATTAGACAATATAGTCCCCGTTCAAGCTATTGGTTGAAAGTTATGTAGATGTTGCCGATGATAAACGATCATAATGACGTATCTTTTCCTTTAATATATAGGACACGTATATATAGTTATTTTGTATATTCGTGTGTAAGGCACGTTCAGGATGAGTCTCAAAAACAATGTCTCAATGACTGTTAACCCTAACAATCCTGGCAACGTCGTCAACACAGAAAAGAAACTAAATAAGTCGGGCCTCTTTCTTTTCGGGTTCCGCATTGCAGCAAACGGTAAAAGGTTCTTTTTTAATTGTTTTTGATCTTTGCTTCAATCATTATTTGGTCTTTTTAGTTAAATAGAGGATGAAATTTGAGATTTGTAACTAGCTTATTTTTTGAGATAGACAAAAATAGTTGTAGTATTTTAGTTTGTAGTTAAAAATAAATTTGGCAACTTTGGCAGCCACCGTAAGTAGTAGTAGTAGTATGTACTCCCACCATGCTTATTACATTGACTACCACCAAGCAAAATTTAATGTTCGCATTTCAATCTTCCGGTTTGAAGTTATAGGTGCCGGGGATATTACAGGTAATCAGACGAAATACATCTGTTATAGGTAGAGGTTACAGTTCAACACAAGGTGGGCCCCGTGCTTGTTTCGTCACAATTCTATATATTACCGAAGAAATAATGTCTCGAGAGCATATAATAAAAGAATAGGTAATTTTTTTTAAATGTTGGAAACAGAAATGTTTTTGAAAGTAACTACCACAGAAGTCTGAAATGGGCCCAAAAATGTTTAGGAAGTAGGTACCAAGGTTCATACTTTGAACATTAACATTTAATGTTTCGCTACTTAATAAAAAAAACTTTCTTTTTTTGCAAAATTCATTCCGATTCCACACATTTTTGTTATTGTTTACGAACGTATGTTCGGTTTTTACGATCTAATTCTGAGATTCAGGTAAATATCTACATGTACATCCAACGAAAGGGGTTAAACTCTAGATGTTATTTAGATCTAGATGATTTTTTAGCATATCCAACTTAGTTAGATAATATATAGATATAGAGAACACACATTTAGCCATTGCACATACAAGTTTTTAAGCCCCAATAAGTGTCTGTTCACACATTACTATTATAGGGGATAGTACCATATTCCACCAACAAATACAGAAAACGCTGATTTATAATATAGTTCTGAAGCTGTGGAACCCTAAAAAACGAAGCCCGACTCGCACAGGGCTAAATTTATTGTTGCCGCAAGGCTCAGTAATGACTATGTCTTGATTGTCGACTTCGTCTGTTAGCTTTCCTTTCCATCTGCGCATCTCAGCTAACTGTCATGTCATGACGCTAACTGACGCTTGTATGTTTTCTTCAATACGGAAAACTTTCAACACGCAGACATCAAAATTTCTCAATATGTGAGAATAAACAAAACTTAAAACTTTCAATACACGTATCTTTCAAATACAAACAGTTCAATACTCAAATAGATCAATGATATCACTTGTTCTAAACCCAAATTGATGAAATGTAACAATAAGACAGTTTGTATTAAATTTCAAATTCATATTTTGACCAAAACAGTGGATATAAAAACATCCGGATTAGTATATTGGCCATTACTTGCTTCGGGCGCCTTTTAGCCTTCACCAATTAAAAAATAGTCCGCCCCGAAATAGATGTAAGTTGTAACACTTGTAACACGTATCAAATAATCATATGATGTCATATTTTTAATCATATCAAATTGTTTATTTATTTGCTAGAATGCATGTCAAAAACATCTTAACATAAGTCATATAGATACAATGGATTCAGTCTGCAAGCAGACGTGTTTGTTTTGTTGTGATGTTTTTATAAAGCTACTTATATCAATTATTTTATACCATAAAATAAAAAAAAAAAACCTGAATCTATAAAAACAATTGCTAAGTAAGAAGCCAGTCAGTTAAACATTTCTAAAATTTCCTTTCATTTAAAATCCTTATGTCATTACGTACGTAATTACAATTTTTTATACACATATTATTTAAATGTTTATTTTCTAAAAATCTTTTCGGGCTAGAGGTTCATATTATGTATAACGATTCATATGAACTTGGACCTTTTTGGCACGTAAATAATTGCAAAGATTTAAATGCATTTATGTATGTTTGTACCGATTCTTTGACAAGTTTTAATAGTTCTGTGTAATGTTTTCTATTTTTTAAATAGCTCGCTATCCAATCTTGTGTTTGACTTCGTATGCTATAACATTCTAATTTATTTAAAAGGATAGAGCGGTCAACAAAGTCGAATGCTTTAGTACCTTAAAAGATAGATGTGACTGGAGTGCCTTAATTTAAGCTTTCAGTGACATATCTTGCAAGCAAGCGTAGTCGATCTACCTTTCCGGAAACCAAACTGTACTTCACTTAAAATCATAATTTTTTGAGGATACTGTTTAATCGCAGAAGCATTGCCTTTTCTACAATTTTAGAAAAAAACTGGGACTATTGTTACAGGGCGATAATTGCTAGGAACGAATTTATTACCATTTTCAAATATTGGTTTTATACTGGTCATTTTTAATCTTTGTGGAAATACACCTTCTGAAAATGATAAATTGATTATATGTGCCAGCGGGTGACATAATTATATCCATCAGGCAAAACTTTTTATTACTTCGTTGGTAATATAGTCGTATGCACTAGTCTAACTATTATTTGAATTCAATTTTTTTATTCATATTGGCCTACAATAGTAATTAAAACCCGAACCGCGAAAAAGATATCTGGACGCCATATTTCACTAATTATTTACCTAAAAAAATTTTGACTAGTGCATAAAATAAGTTTAATAAAGACGCTTTACTTATGTCTTTATTATATTTATAGGTTAGCCTTTGATTGGTAAGTGATGATTTTGTCGAAGGTGCATGTGATACTGAATCTCAAGGACAGACCTGGCCTTCCTGCAGCTGTGCCTGAAGACATTTTATGTGCTTGGCGGTAAATTATCATGCCCCCTCCCACCATGCTCCACAGTCCATAGACGTTGCCAATGGGCCATTGTTGAAATTTTATAAAACGCTTGTACATGGAATTATCATTATCCATTACGCCTTTGCCTTGGGCTCGAGCTTCGATCCAATCAATTGTTATATTATCATGACCAACATATGTCACTTCACTAAATACATTATTCGTTTAAAAGTTGGAGCAGAGAGCAGGAAATGGACTGTATCGCCTATGCGGGCAACAACCTAACATGATGTTTTGTAATTAAATGCAAAGATTGCGTTAGCCCGCCGAGCTATTAATTTACTAGTTATTTTATCTAAGTGGCTACCACCGTAACTAAATACTAGATTTAACTACATAATTAATTATTAAATAATCTAATAACGTTTCCTTTAAAAATACTAATTGATTATAATATATACTGTTAATTACATTGATTTAAGTATCAACTAATAGCAGCATTAAATAACTGATGATTATACTGATAATGAACTCGATAAAAAATCCATGTACTTACAATACTTACTATTCATAACATTTGAAACACATATTTTTTTGTGAAGAACGATCGTGAATTTTATCATAACAACTAACCTGGTTTTCATTCTTTTTCATAAATAATACTGAATAACTCAGGACATTAAGCCAGATACTCCTAGTAAAGTTTCGAACACATCCAGTGTTTTTAAGGTGAGTTAAGTTAGTTAAGTTAAGTTTTTTTTTTAGTTGAGTTAAGTTTTTATTATTTTTTAGTTGTTTTTAAGTTTTTTTTTTTTATTTTTTAAGGTGAGCTCGTGACACCTGTTTTGAATTCTGCTTCGCACGATCTTCGGTCGATCCAAAAACGATCCCAATCGATCTGATTATTCGGACTGTTTTTGGGATCTGTGGTTTTAATTACACTCCCAATTATTTACAAATCGTTGGTAACTTATATTGAGAATTTAGATTTAGAGTAAGACAGTAATATTCTGTAATTTTGTCTTAAAACGGCAGTTCTTGACAACTTACCCGTTGAGACCTCTAGAGAATCTCAATAAATCTCAGCACTTACAATAACAAAAATAGGGTTATATTTGTACAACTAATTGGCTCAGATTTTAAAGAACTGGAAAAATAAACGAGGCCTAACGATCTAACAAACAACATTGTACCTCCACATGGCAGATTTATTACAGTTCATTCTCTAACAAAATCTACAGTATTGACATTGACACGGCACGTGTAGTTGAATCACAACAAGAACCATTTTTGATTCCAGTTGGTAAACGCGTGATTCGCGTGAACATGGTCGATGCAACTCGATCGAAGCGTTGAGGATTGATTAAGCATCATATCATTTTATTACAAAATTACAAATATACGATAGGAAAAATTAAAGTCATGTGACGTTATAGCTCAATTTTTTCCTATCGTTCTTTAAACATCGTATTGGGATGGAGCGACATCTATAGTACAAATTACGTTGTACTACAAACAAGACTAATTTTAATTTTGCAATTGGTTTTATACTTGTAAATGATGACGCAACCTTATAATTTTAATATTGTTATGTTTGCAATAGCGCCTGCTATGCGGATTACGTTACAAGAGGTGGATGGACGCGGGTTAGAATCCCGCACATGACTTTAATTTTTTCTATCGTATATTTATAATTTTGTAATGTAATCTGCAGGCGTTATTGCAAACATAACAATATTAAAAAAATATATAATTTTATTGTAATATTGGTGTACTAGTATAATTCTAAATGAGAATAAACCCGAGATTTATTTAAATTTGCATTCGATTAGAGAAATCATAAAAAATTCTTTATGATTAACATAAGTTTTTTGCCCGCGCTAGTAGGGCAACCGTGCCATCAATTATGAGGAATACGTCAGATCTAGATGTCAAGTAAAATTGCTTCTTTCCTCGCTTAGAATCCGGTTATCAGCAGTCCCTCATGTACATATGAAAAAATTGTAACGAAAAGTAATTGCAGGATCTATAGAAACGTAAATTCTGTGTAAATTTTTTCTTTGACTGACATACAGTATGAATGAATGACAGTGTAATTTCTGCTGCATTCACTCAAAAAATTGTATAACCGGATATAATAAAATTAACTAAGGTATATAATATAACTTACCGTGCAATAAACGCCAAAGGCTCATGAGCAACGACGCAACGTTGTAGTTGAGAGTAGACTAAATAGAGACTAAAGTATCGAGCACAGAGCAATAGAAATAGGGGAGGCTGTGTTCAGCAGTGTTTAGACCTCTTTCTGCTAATGATGATGATATCAGAAGAAGCTTGGAAACGCCTAACACCAGTGACAGAAGTTGAACATATAGACTAGCGTCTAGTGTGGTATAGGAATCCATGTCGAGGAAAGAAAAACATATAGGCTAAAAATAGGTATGAATGAAGAGGGTGAAGAAGGATGTGTGTGTGAGTAGTGAGATAACGAGACAACATAACAGATTAGAGGAAAAATACAAGTTTTGCCGACCAAACATAACTGCAGGAAGTAGAAGCATGCTAACCTCATGCTATTATGCGTTAAACTATTTCATTTTTAACCTATATACTTTGTGTTTTTTATGCTTGATATGTTAGCCTTTGACCACTATCTTACCTAATGGTAAGTGATGACGTGGTCGAAGATGTTGTTTAGGCTAGAATTGCTAGCTCTCAAGGACAGCTGCCGGAACACACCGTTAGGAGCTTGGCGATATATTTTCTACTTGAGGGTGGTAGTTAGCCAGGCGGGCATTCGCAAAACGCCCTACCATCATGTTATAACGACTGCCATCCTAAGAGAACAACCGGGACCGACGGCTTAACGTGCCCTTCGAAGCACGGAAACGCTCAGTAGTAATGTCACTAGCGGTCACCCATCCAACGCATGACCACGGCGGACGTACTTAACTTAGCTGACCGGGTAAGAACAGCTAAGCAAACTTCGCTACGAGCGCTTCGAAAGTAGGTATGCATATGCGATAGCTCATGTTGTTTTGCATACTAAAACCGAGTTGTGATGCAATGAACGTATTTATCAACTAATCACCTGCCCCAAAACGTGTTCGGTATTTATGTTTAAAATTAACTAGGTATTACCTTCGTATTATAACTACGTGTATTCATTTTAGAACTTTAAGACTATAGACATTTCGAAAAGTAACAGAACTTCTCATTTACCTTCAGTTTTTGTATTTACTGTGACTTCAAGCAATACAATTTAGATGACAGGGTATCAGAGCAATACAATAACTAAAATAAAAATAATAGGGGCCAACCAATACAGGGATAACAGTAGGCGAAGTTTTGCGGGGCAAACTGAGGAACACTTAGTTGAATTCAAAAGCGCTTTTCGATGTGTATACCATCACTGCATTGGCGCAGGATTACAATGAGCAACAGGTGCGAGCGACCGACGTGCGTTTGCGCCACTTCCGAAGGATTCACCCTTCCGACCGTTGCGTGCCACCCTCCGCTTGAAATAACGGTGAGCCTTGCTAATAATTATATTACATCGTTAGCATTACGACGTTATTCGAGGATGTATGTGGAAAGTAACAGACTTTCCGATCGGATATACTGACTGTACGGACTTCAAATGAATACGTTATGTGGGTACCTTATAGTTTATACACGGGTCTTTTTTATTGCGTATAGGCACGCATATGACCATAATCTCACCTAATAGCAAGGTTGATAAAAATCACAATTAATTTTTTACTGATAATATTATTCATTAATTTTAAAAATCAAATATATCACGTTTTATTAATTTATTTATTACAAATTTATTGTATTTTTATCGTAAGCAATGCTTTTAATATTCAACACGCTAGCATCACTATTGATTAAAAGACGTCTAGCCTAGCGTCCATTGCAGCGGAATCAAAGTGCACCGAATTTCTTTTACATACATCACGGCATAAAAAAGGGACAAATTGAGTACTTCCTCCTTTTTTTGAAGTCGGTATTAAACGAAACCAACACAACGAGGAATGGCAAGAATCTGCTTTCCATTCAAATCATCTTATAAGTAGTATAAGAACTGGCTTTCTGTGCCATAACACATTTTTAGGTGCTTGGCGATAGATTTTCTACTTGGGGTGGTAGCTTAACAGGAGGACATTTTCAAAAGCCATGCAAAATGTCGGAGTTTTGATGCTGTCCGAATGTCTCCGACATAAACTAACGACTGCTATCGACCCACTGCCATGCGGCGCGACAAGGAGTATTTGGAAAGCCGCTGCCGTGTCGCGAGTAGCAAGCACTCAAAGCAGTAGTATATATGCAAGAGTACGCTCGTGTAAAGATTCTTTATAATAAAAAAAAGCAATGACAACGTAAATTAACATGTAAAGCAAAACGAGGGCGATCATACAATGTTGCTGTTACTTTGGTCGAGCATCATCGTGGGACTTTCGCAGTGAGTGCAGTGAAATACATGAATGGAGCTGCCGGACTGTACTGGTGCGCTCGGTAGTGGCGCCATGGTCGCGTAACCATTGGACTACGCGACACAGTCGCCTATCTCGGAAGTCTCTCCAAATAAATTCCTCCAGCGCGGTGTGCCCGCCATGCCGCCGCGACTGCCGTGTCGCGACCACCAAAATCCGAATGATACCTTTAAGTTTCGGTAAGTCCTTACATTTTATGCGCTTGGGGTAAATATGATATAGTTTGACTTTCAGAACAATTTAGGGTTCCGAACTCAAAGGTCCAAAAGGAAACCTATTATCGAGACACCGCTGCTTGTCCTATATAAGGTATGTCACGGGCTTTGGGCTCGTGAACGGAATGAGTTGAAATTTTTATATTAGATGTAAAACGTTGAGCCAAAGATTGGACTAGCTATTCAACTAAATTATTTTTCGCTTGAGAAGCAATCCATTAATATTTTTTGCTCCCTTCTTAAGGGGTGTCATCGTCTAGAGTTATTTTTGTTACGGGGTCTATCTCAAAAACTAAGCTAGTTAGAAATCTAAAATACCAGTAGATTTAACAAACCCAAAACCTACAAACATTAACTATATATTTAACTTATGTTGCAATGCAGAACCCTAAAACAGCATGGCGCAACTCGGACTTGGCCAGTTTTTTTTACGAAATGGATAACGATATATTATTATTGCACTAACTATGAGGTTTCACAAGGTTTTTTTTATTTTTTTCAGACTGGTAATTCTGCTGTACTTTATAGCAAACTAAATTATTTACCGAGATAATTCGTGAAGCATGTCATAATTGTGTGTCAAAGCCATATTATTCTATGATTTATCGTGATGCTATATGTGATGACCTACCTAAGTTGTTAAAAAAATACCTACCGAGGGTTTCAAACGCTGACGATATCTAACTTGTTTTTAAAATTAAGCCCTAATTACTGCATCAGCTTACGAACTGATGAGTAATTTTAATTAACACTTGTAGTAATTTTACTTCTAGTTTTGATGGAAATAAACGCTAATTTAATATAAAACGCGTAGCATTTTCCTCGCTGGAGTAAGGTAAAAATTAATGTGATGCGCTTGGCGCCCAACTTATTATGCGGCTCGTACCTTGAAAACTCGCCACGCTTAGGATTCTATATTTTGAACGCTTCACTCTCTTCCTAGAATCCTTCGCTTCCTCAGGTTTCAATTCAAGCACTCGCGCCAAATAACATCTTTGTAGCCTTTTATAAAAAAATTACTATTTCAGTTACGAGTATATGATTTTGTTCGGATCGACTGACAAATTAATTTATCCAGATTTGATAAACCATTTATATTTTCATGCAGTTGGCCGCAGCGGCGAAAATGTTTTGTATGTATTTTACTACTCGACTTCCGAGCGCACCGCGGCAGCTGCAAGTGCAGTTGTCGCACAGTGCATGCACGCGTCACTTGCAGTGCAGTGCAGTGTGGAGTTCGATTAAAAGAATACTGAACGGCTTGAGTTGAGACGACGCCCGACGTTGATACGGTGCCGTCAGCGTGCGCCATCATTTAATTATGATAATATATGAATGACCGCACCAATTATACATTAAACAACGTATGTAAAATTAGAGTAAATTGTAGAAATATCTAAGAAGTAACCTTCAATCGCACTCTAATTTTTCACGATCATGTAAACATCGCTAAAGAAACAGCCATCTAGGTTTTTGTGTAACGAAAAGAATTTGAGTATCAGCAGGTCTTACGAAATTGAAAAGCAAGCTAAAATCGAGCGTTTGTCTATGGAAGTTGTATCACGTTTTCAAGTCAGCTACACCGATGCTGTGACACACATTTTTGTTAAGAGCCTTTTTTAAGATCTTTATACAGAAATCTTTACAGCTAAGTAAATCAGACTTTTCTTAATTTCTGCTTTTACATTTCCATACCACTTTCATTCCTTCGATGATATCTTTTTAGGGTTTAGTCCCCAGGCGATAACACACAGTCCTATTAATGCCGTCACTCTGCTGTCTGTTTGTTCATACACGTAACACGGGTCTATGGATGTTAAATGGAATGGGTAACAAAAATTTATATTTATGTAGGTACTAACGTAACTTCGTTGATAACGAACTAAGATACTTTATTAAGAAAAAACTCAAAACGAAATATTGAAATAAGTATCATAATTTTTATCATTAATTTTTTTATCTAGCAGGTGGTTGTCATTGTGTAGAGCTCATTGATTAGATTACAAACATATTTTTCACGATATTTCATCTGTCATCTATAAAAATAAAGAAATGGGGCTGCACTAATTGTAGATACAGTTTTGTTACCCCCCACAAAACTGTACCTACTTACGTCAGACACTAAATTTATCAAGAAATCTGAAACTGATGATATGTACCTTTTGTATTCTCCTCAAACAACATACCTATACTGAAAACCGTTATTAGCTGTCATCGTAATAAACTGACTTCGGATTTGGTGGGAACAAAGAACAATAAATATCTTAGATTTCCATGGTAGGATCAGGTATATTATTTTGGTACAAATACAGATAAATATTAGTGGTTTTAAAACGTGGCGGGGTAAAGTCTTTTACTACATCGGATTATAGAAGTATTCCTGGAATGTGTCATCACCAGAAATGGATTATGTTGGCGGATTAGTGATTCTGTTGTCGGACTAATTCAGAAAATTTAGGAGATGATGGAATGATAATAATGTTGTTGCTGAATGCTTCCAGATAAAATAAGCCATAAAGAAAATGTAGCGTAAGACAACATGTGTATAAAAATGTATGCCATTGACTCTAGCCTGTTAAAATGCATACACAATTATGGTCTGGAATCAATTAATTGCGTAGCCATAATATTTGTGGATATTATACTGAAAACTGAAGAAGAATAATTTGGTTACCTTTCTATAAAAACATATTGTCCTATCAAAGAATCCATTCACTATCGCACAAGACGTTATCATCAAGATAATATTTGCTGTTCGATTATGATTTATGATACTCGACTTGAACTTAATTATATAGGCTACACATACACAGAAAATACATTTATATAACATGTTCTTACTACCAATCCAAACACCTTCCTCGTGCCTTGACAAAAACAAGAGTTAATAACAAGGTGCATGACAAACATTGGGGCCGCCGCCAGCCGCAGTGAATTTAGGTTCACTGAAGAAGTTGCATTGTAGACTAATCTCAAAATTTGGATGTGTTCACATCACTGCACTCCTTGGCTTCACATATTTTGGCACTATCACATGTTTATCACTACACTTGGCACTTGTGAATCCACACTGCAATCCAATTAAATCACTGCAATCCATTACTGAAGGAAGAGGTATATCGAAGAGTCGCTGCGATGGGGGCGGCGGCGGCACCGCTAAAGTGCTAATGCACATATAATTAAAACACAAAAAGCAGTTAACAATTGCATCATCGTATCATAAAAGCGGCCAGTTACTACGCAACAAAAAAAAACAAGACTAGTAAAACAGGTAAGTAAAATTGATGTAAAATACATAACCTAACATACCAACTAACATTTAATTCAATTTTAATCACTGCATGGTTCATGCGCCGCTGGTTTATTCGCGTGACCTACGGAATATTACCACATTACGGAACAAAAATGTAGTTAAACGCTGTTTTTGTGTCTACTAAATATAATAAGTAATAATATAGCATTCTTATTCGTGTATAGGTATTCGTATCTGCCATGCAAATATCGTTATTTATATTAAAGCTAAGACTACAAATAAAATCGCATTTTCTAATCAGCATGTCCATAACACATTGATTACTTGCCTAGCACTAGTTGGGTTAATACATTTTATGACTGAGGGATGGTGATATTTCTGTAATATCGCTGGCTAGACGTACAACGTAAACAGATCTTTAGGCCAGTGCGAGAAAATCTAGGTACGGGATTGCCATGAGTTTATAAAAAGTAAAGAAGTAAGTCATGAAAACTACTTATGAGTTGCTAAAGAGTTGCGCTCGGTCGTAATACAATTGGAATAATTAAATCGGGAGCTCTCCGTTCGAAAGTACCACTTCAATACATAAAACTCTGGTCTGATGCTCTACAGCGATGATCATGGTGGGCGGGTCTGGATGAGGGCTGTTTGGGCCCTATTGTCAGGAAAGTCACAGCTATTCGCAGCTCATAAACCAAAAACCATTCGGTTGAATTACTTGTAAGGAAAGCGATTAGATAAATATCAACACACGGAGCAGAATAAAAACGGTCACAGGATCTCCGTAAGTCATGCCATGATAATGTTCTACTCTTACGGCATTCGGAAACTTTATAAAACACCAATCAAATAAATTTATCATTTACTATAAAAAATGAATATGTGACTGTAACTTTTAAAACAGCGTATCAATGTTGTTATGCATTCACTCAGTTCCATAGTAATGTTTTCTGTGTAATGGTTAAATTACTAAACTATAGAACTATCTTAATTTTGATTAATGATATATTTACAGGATCACTTTACTAAACTCTGTTGTAACACGGTATACGATAATCGTAAAGTGGTATTTATTATAACACTACCCGGTAATTTTATTTGATGTCCAGTTATTTTTTTTTTTTTTACCGACGGTATACCTTTATTAACAAAATACTACGAACTATATACAACAGCACAGCTAAGTTACATGAAAGTCATACTAATACAATTTTAATAAAGATAAGTTCTACATCACCTAGGATTATCGGATATTTTTTTTAGCCCCGGTAGCATTTATATATACGTAAATTCTTTATAATAAAAGACATCCTGCATTATAAAGTTTTAAAAGTAACGGATATACAACCAAAATTTATAAAGATTGTGGTCGCCGAATTAATCCTTGCGTCTCATAGATAATGATAACAATTGAATTTTATTCCTAAATGTCCGAATTCGGGTGCGTATAATGCAAATGAGGTAAATATTGTAGTATTATGTAAGTACGTAATGAAATGTAACCAAACATACAGTCGTAAAAGACTTCATCAAGTCATTAGAACAAGACCACAATGATATTGTTGGTATTTATTAGAGAATATTGAAAGTTAATTGTATATTATTTGAAATTATCGAGGCATTAATTTCTCACTCGATAAGGCTCAACTAATAATCATTGCAATTCAACGAGGCAATGCTGCCAGCATGCTGGGCACGTTGCCAACTGGTAGTGGGCTGCAGCATTTGGACTGCCTGTGAGTCTGCAATGACTTATGGGTATCTAAATGCTTTTATTGTAGTAGCTGTAGTGTTGTATATAGTTCGTAGTACTTTGTTAATAAAGGCATACCGCCGGTAAAAAAAAACTCACTATCAAACAAACTATACTTATTATGAAAACCCTATGATGATTATAAAACATGGTAGATATAAAATATACGTAACATAACATAAATGACACATTGTAGGATTTTTTTCTTAAATTTTCCTTATTTTGTGCGTCTTCGTAAGAAATTGATCATTATCATTTAAGATAGCCTATGTGCTCACTTCACAATATAATTACTTTTTGATGAAACGACTATACAATCAAAAACAAGTCAAAGCAGAATTACATTTATATCAGTAGGAAAATGTTGCACGTACGTCTTACAATAATTGGTAAGATGCCTGCATTGGTAGCTAATTCGCTTTTAACATAAACACACCATTACTTTTACGATTCTAAATCAAATAATTAGCGCTCTTTTCGCGTTACGTAACGTTTTGATTACGTTAACATGACGAACTCATGAAAACTTAAACTTTATACAAAACGATATCATAACTGTATAATAATAAGTTTTATTTGGCATGATTCTGTATATATTTAACAATAATATATAGCCAGTTGATATTGAATACGTGTTATTTTGGCAAATATTGAGTGCTCGTTTATGGTGAACCAGTGCGGGGCGTCGTCGTTTGGTGCGTCTTGCAGTTAACTCAAATGGGCATTGTACTTCATTAAAAATCTGTGATTTTTGTATATTATGTACCTACCATATATAATATATTATCTACCAAATATATAAGCAACAAATACTAAAACATGGATTGATAAAGTATTTTTAGCTATATCGTATGATATCTCTATGTTTCAATAATTCAATCAGTATTTATTGTATTATTGCAGTTCATTTCGTAGTTTTTGTACCTGTGGTATCCTGGATACCACAGGTACAAAACGACATGAATATGGTAGATAATATATTATATATGGTAGGCATTATCTCTATGAATTCATGGAAAAAAACTACCGGCGACTCAAACTAATATAAGTCAGTACCTACACATCTATTACCTTAGAGACATAATGTGAATACCCCCCGTTGGGTTTAACTAGACTGGCTATTATTGCTAGGCAGAATATAGCTTAGATTTAAAAAAACTTCGCGCCAAATACATGACTCCCTCAGCTCTACGACAGCTACTCGCAACTATAAAAAGAGAAAAAATGCATGTTAGCAAATTTAAACAAAATAAGAAAATTAAATAATGCTAGACTTTGTGTTTCAGTATAAAAAATACCAAACCTTTAGGGTTTTTTAAATTTATTTTTTAAAATTAATGTTTTGTAATTTATTATGCTTAAATTCGAAAACGTCAGCATCTAGAGCTGGTGTATATTATGTCTTCTACAAATTCTAGTCTGTAACTTTTGCAAACATAAAAAAAAGTTCAAAAAATATATGTTGCTTCGAGAGAGAAAAAAAAGATAATTTTGAAGACAAAAATGTCTAAACACTACCTGCAAAGTTATTCTTCTGAGAATCGTACCCTTTGGTGACTAGCCATAGCAGTGTCTTCCAGCCCTGCGATAATATGCTGGTTGACATCCTAGCCTAGCATATAATGAAAAGAAAAAAAGCTATTCAAACGTTAATGGCTATCTCTTTGCCTCCAACTCGAATCAAGGTAATTCTCGAAGATGGGAATCTAAGATGCCCGACCTTTCCACTGGTAGAAGTTTTGTGCCGGATATACAATTCTGTCGGAGATTCTAAAGAAACTACAGTCCCGAATTGAAGAATGATAGTTAGTGGGTTGGAAGGCACCCCGAAAATTCAATAGAACATCTTTTTTTTCTAAGGAGATGGGACGCTCATCACCAGCTTAACATGAAATGTGATACGGATTCCGTAATGGTAAATCAGCTCATAACTTTACCTCATTCACTCACTGACTGGCATTATGGATCGAATGGACGAGGTTTTAGAAGCAAGCCTCGCTGTTGTTAAAAGTGTTTGCAAGACACTGCTTGCACTGAATCTTTTGTTAATCGATCATACACCATAATATTTGCTATTGCGGTCGATTGTACCTGAGATGCTTGTTACATAGGCCGCACATTATATCTCTTAGCAAAGAAGAATCGTCTGAGTTTTAGCGCTTTCATGAACATTTCTCAGAATGGTCATGGTAATCCAACGACGATACCTTTTTGTATCAGAGCTTTGAATGAAATCGATAAGAAAATTCACTGAATTTATTGTTCGGAGTGTGTAATAGATTAAGGAAAATAAATCGTTGTTCTGAGAAGAAATCTGTGGCTTATCGTATGTCAGATACAACGTAAACAAATGTACCTATATTTATCGTTATATTTAAATTAGCTCTTTAATACACTAGTGTTTCTACACTACTACAGTGTACAGATACAATGAGAGTCAATGTTATAATATTTATTTGAGAAACAGATTTTATATGAGATAGATAGATGAGAAAAATATTTACTTAATATAATTTTTCAAACAAAAGAAAGTAAATTATATAATATTTATGGTACATATATAATATTTAATAAGGGGATCTAACGTAGTTTTCACTAGTTATGATTTACAAAGCTCTGTTAGGGGAATCAGAAACCTCCTATTCCTATTTCATGAATTTACGTAGATATCCAATTGATGGCAATTTTAAAATCCAAAATTAATAAACTAACTGAATAAGCAGTGCCTACCAAGACATGCATGTATGACAGTTTAACGGTATAGGTCATTTTTTTTCTGGTTTAGATAAATCTTCTTTCGCCATAACCTACTGAAAGAACATTTTGATCTTTTAGAAATGTGTATTTAATATGTTTTGACCCTTAGCAACATCCCTTTATACCAAATAATATCGCATGCAAAAAAGAAAAAGAACAACTAACTACTAAAGACTGCGAAACTAAAACCACGCCTATTAGTGTCGGAGTAATTTTTTAAGTAAACCCAGTAAGCTCAAAGTTGACCCCGCGTCAGTTTCATGCCAATTCTATGGAGGTAGAAAACAGTACAAGTCATTTGTTTAAATTAAGTTATTGATGGAACAAATATTTCACCATGGAACATAAGGCCAACCAGATTACAGGCCACATGCACTTCATCAGTTATTGTCGGTACCGTTAGCTTAGTTAGGATGGTATATCTCGAGCTCCTGGCCAGGTCACTTCATTTTTCCTCCAAATATTCAGGACCCGCAAACAGACATTGATTTGCGATGAGCATAATTAGCTGATTGATGAGCTGCGTGATGAGTTATTCTTGGTCTTAGATCCTTGGGTGCGTGGGAAATAATGCGAGGTATCTTAAAATATATTTTAAGATACCTCGCATAATAAAACTTAAAGTATATCACAGTAATGTAATGGAAGGTACTAATTAATAACTAAATAGTATATGAGGAGCACTGAAGATGATTTCTTTTCCATGAGCCGATTGCGAGATGAATTACAAAATGTGTTAGTGTTATTTTTAAACAATATGATTCATTCGTGTTTTGCCCTATACTGAATCACGTCTCGATTGAAATGTTAGCAAATAAATAAATTCATATCGAATAATCATTCTAGTTTATCTCTTTCATTTTTGGTCCGCATTTGTTTAAAATTTGGGAACTATAGTTTGGTACCTATTTATACTCGTATGTAAAAGAAAACAAAGTTATGTTCATTTATAACAATGTAAATAAATTTTCTGAATTATTTACGTACTAAAACTAATAGGTACATCAATATGAGGTAGATGTTTTTTTTTACATTTAGATATTTTTAATAAACCCATGTATGTACCTACCTATAAAAGGGATGGAAGTCTACCTATTATTACTATGACATACTTAATACATATACATATTTACATTTAAGGCACAGTTCACACAGCCCAAGAGTTAAGATTGAGACAGACGAACGACACTTTTATTCTACTAACTTTTGTATGTGATATCCGGAGACGGCAAGTCGAGTATAACATCTGCATGTAAAACCAACATCGGTGATTGTAACGGCACATTTTATAATACGATGATAAATCGATGTAGCTGTAAAAATGTACTTACGATAGATGGTAACGCGAGGCAGAGGAGGGTACAGGAACGGAATTCACGGAGGACGAAGAGCCAGAGTAACCCGAGCCGGCAGGCGAGGAGCCGGCGGAGGGCGCGGCTGCAGTCGATGGTATCGCTGCCGGCTCGTAGTACTCGGTGGTGAGCGTGCGTTCGTCCACCACGTGCTCGGCATTGTGAGCCTTTGACGCTGATTTGATGTCCATGAATGCGACCGTCGCACACACCCCACTAGCACCACTCCCGGTGACAACGCCTGCACTGGCGCTTTCTGCTCGTCCCAATAGTTTGACATTCTGGACTCGGCCATAGCTGTGAAAAAATTTGTTGTGTCATACATACGCTGTGGCCTATATTTAAAGTCCCGTGCCAACAGGACCCATAAACTAAACCTACGCAGTCTGTCCGTCTGCCTCAAGCATAAATCTAGGCAGCCGAAATGGCAACTACAAAACTAAAATTATTTCGTTTAGCATTTTCTTAGTACGATGTTATTACGCGACTGCCGAGGAAGGGTTATGTTTTTCACGCGTCTCTTGAATTTAAGTATCTTTGTTTCTGAATTACTTTATTATCACGTATCTTCCAAACGGCTGGATAGACTTCGACAGTTGTGGTATGGTTATATTCGTCTTAAAAACCCCAGTCCTTAGATAGGTGTTTAAAAAAATATGCCAGATTTTTGCCGCGAAATAGTTTAAAATTAACCAAACCTATCAAGTAGGGTATCAAAATAAAGGTAATGAAAATATATTTACATTTAATTAGTGGTGTGGGACACTAAATGGGTACAATAAAATAGTCATTATAAAAAATAAACAATCGCCCGGACTAAAAAGATCCACACAAGATTGATAATCCCGCTTTTTTTTTATTTAGTATGAGGCTTGACCTAATTGCAGATTATATAAGCCGATAGAAAATTAATGGGTTCCGGTTGCAACTAAACTTAATGCGGGATGATCTTGCTACTACACTAACCTATCAACTTAAAAAAATACCGGTATCGCTAATCGCTCATTATATAGCAGACGAATTTTTAATTTTTGTAATAATTATTTTATTCTCTAGTTTATTAACAATACTAATCCCATGAAAATGGCTGGTGCTACTTGGTTGTTGGTTATATAAAATGAATGCAGTTACTTATTAAAACAAAACAAAAATATTTTTTGCATATTTCTTGGTTGTTTTTTAATTTACTCAAAGCGATGTTGGTGCGTCCATGAAAATAGAGAAATAAGAGTTAAAGAGCTATTTGTCAAACCGAACATCGAAAGAGAGTACGGCGCGGAGGCTGAGATGGTACGGACATGTATCGTTGGAGGAGGACCGGTTTATAAAGAAAGCGTTCTAGGGGTTCCTACTGGACATCGTCTAGTAGGACGAGAGAAGTGGCGCAGCGACATGAGTGGTTGTCATTTGTTTTTGGAGACAGAGAACCACTTTGGAGTCAACTCGCCAATGTATTAAGTTGATATTTCGCCGATATAACAAATGAATTTTTAAAGCAGATTGATTGAACCTTTGGTTGATAGAATGGTAGATATTCCTTCTTCAGTAGACTGAAGCCACTATATGCAATCTAATTATAAAAATCAATGTACCAATCAGCAATATTGATTAAGTACCGCTTAATTACCGAGTTATTACTTGACAGCTGACAGTATAACAAATAGCATATCCGATGGTGTCAAAATAACGAAATTGTTTATCACCATTGGAGTTTTTTTTGGAATATTATATGATTTTAAAACACATGTTTTTATTCGTGTAATGTTAATTTATTATAAGAACAGGGAATTTTAAATATTCGATCAGCAGTAAAAAAAAACACTTATATTTTACCCCGAGTCTCAAACAAACCAATCGTTTTTCCAACAATAATACACCCAGTCAATAAACAAGATGAAGAGGTTAAATCATAGATGATAAAAAGGGGGAATTACAGTTAAATATGATAATGAGTATTCTGTCTCCCTAATTAGTAGCAACATATTAATACGTTGCGCATTGACATAAGAAGTGCACTTTATTCAGGACTTTTTTCAGGACATCCAATTGCACGTTTGTAGACGTAGCGCAGAAAGGCTAGAATTATATCATATCTACAATTGTACAATGTAAGGTTAGAAATTTGCAATGTTGGATTATTGGAGAAATTTGTAATATACAGGTTAATAAAAAAATACATACGACCTCTTAGGGTTGACTTCTGCTGAGCCTAACAAGCATTTTTTTTTTTAATTGTGTTTGTTTATGTCTATTTGGCGGAATAAGAACGAGTATCACCTGATGTTAAAAGTCTCTTGTGCCTGTAATTTATTATTATATATTTTTTATAACTTTGCTCAATGTAAATATTCATGAAATAATAAATTACAGGCTCAAGAGATTTTTAACATCAGGTGGTCCTCATGTTTATTCCGTGAAAGACACAAACAAACAAAAAAAAAACATCGCAAAATGTTTGTTAGGACTAGCAGAAGTCAACCCTAAGAGGTTGTTAGTATATTTCCAATACCCTGTATAATAGTATTGCCGTTGGCGCGCAGCGGCTTGATGAGCGATGAGACACTTATATGCGCCCACGCACGCTGCTCAACGTGCAACTGCGAACTAGCAAAATGGCAGCGCTACTTGGTGAAAGTTGAAACAGTGCGGAGAACACCGGGGCACCTACGTCAAATTGATTGCTAAAAAGAACTGCGTTGTTTCGTTTGTGTGTCAATGAACTCTAGATCGTGATATTTATGAATTCGCGGTTAGCATTTGTTGTTATTAGGTGCCTACCGAAAGAATAACATTTGGTTTAATGTTGCAATGGTGATGGCAACAGTCCGAACGTAAAGATTGCATTCAATTTACTGTTTGGTAACGGTAAGTCGGCCCCCTTATTGCACAGACTCCAGCCAACGGTACTGGCACGGCGCTCGTTGTCGGGTAAGTATATACGCCTTTACTAAAGAAGGTACCACTCTCCCAGAAGCTTGTTATTATTTCTAAGAAACAGGTATGTAAATTGATTTGTGTACTTAAAAATCATAATTACGTCTCGTCGATATGCAAATAATGTCTGATATGTAGTACGTAATTTAAAGAATTGATGACACTAAATAAAATTATGTAAGTAAATAATTTTGGAATACAATAGGTACTTCAAGGCCAAAAGAGGATATGATTATGATAAGAAGATAACAAAAAAGTGGATATGTCACACTACCTAGTATTATCACAGGAATTATTTTGTGTATAATCTTATTTGATTATTATGTAGGTACATAAAAACACAAAGGTTTTGGACGGCAAAGAAAAAATCGATTTTACTCATCTTCTGTCCTCTTCGTGTCCTTAAACTACACTAAATAGCGTCGGCACATCCCAAACATTAAATTGTTCATACACTACCTATTTTTTATTAATAGTTATCTCAGTACTTGCTCACACTTTTCATTGACGATTTTATTTTTGATGCAATCCATTCATGTCCTCTCTCATATAGAACGTCCACATTCATATAAAAAAATATGTAATATTATATAAACTTAACATTCAAGCAGAAATATTAAACGTAGGATATTTTGCGAATGCTTGCCTGGAACACCCTCGAGTAGAAAATCTGTCGCCAAGCGCCTATCAGGTAATCTCTGACCTAACGTGTGTGTTCGGGCAGCAGTTTTTGAGGTGTTGGCTTTGTAGTCAAAAGATAATTAACAATAAAAAAAAGTCTAGGCGTAACATCGTAAACTTGATTGCAATGGATATTCCTAATTATAGGAGATAAAATCTTCATGTCTTTGTCAACTTTATTAGACATACATACCTACTTATGTTCATTGTGACTGTATTTCATTTCTTATTTCATATTATAGCTCGATATATTTAAATACATCTCAACACATTTTCCATAGAAATTGACAAGTGACAACACACGGCAGCTATAATATATAGCTTTACATTTTCGTTACTTCATACCGACAGTTATGCTATCATATATATTATAGCTGCCGTCTGTGAACTGCTTTAGTAGCAGTCACTTTATATTAATTTCACATTTATTGATAGAAATCCTATTTTATTATCAAAAATAATTGCCTTAGAAATGTATGTAATAAATAATAATATTCTTTTAATGTTCTATGTCTCAACGGGCAAATCAGTGTTATGACGCTTATGACATGACGTCACGTCTTGATCTATTTGTTTTATTTTATTTCCTTAGCTTAGTAGGTATTACACATACACATGTTTCAGGATTTTATTGATTGATGGCGTGACTAGTAATTTTGTGATATTTCGAACCGATTGAGTCACCTCTCCCTTGTTTGACAACTTTTAAAAGAATATATTTTAATGCAGCGCGGCCTTTGTATAGAAATATTCAAACCAAACCAAACCTCAATAGGTAGGTAACTAAAGTTGCTATCAGAAAGTCGATGACGTCACAGAGCCGGTGTTTACCTCGTACCCTTCGCCCCGGGCGGCCCTCGGCTGCCGCCGCGCCGCGCGCCGCCCCGCCTCGCCTCGCAATATACCGCTGGGTATTCCGCTGAACGCGCGCGGCGCGGCTAGGCCAGTGGCGCCCCAACCCCTCCCGCTACCCTCGCTTCATACCCCTCTACCCAACAACGCGTCAGACCACCTCGAACACACGCGCAGTTTACTTGCTCAGTCGAGTTTCACACGGAAACCGGGTGCGGTGAGCGCGGCTGGCGCGGCCATGTTGTAAGAGCGTAAAGCTGGCAACGTCGCATCAGACGAAGACTGATTTTAATCGTTGTCGTTCGTTGTTGGAGGTTGGCATTTTTCGTAATTCTCTGACACGAAGAGCTTGGTTTATACAACATGGCATGCCTTAATTCTTTAAGGAAATACCTATCCATGAATGTATGTATATATTTTGTGCAATAATATGCACTATTAATTTATTACGCAATAATTAGAAATAGGTAACCCAGTATGGGTACCCACCTGATTTATAATATACTTACATTGCAATTTTGTAACGTGTGCTTGAAACAAACCGAGGCAGGTGGGTACCTTTAACGGAGGCAAAATTTATAACCAGCCTGCATTCTTAGCCGCGCCCGTGTTTACAAAACAAAATGGAAGTATCTACCTAAACCGGCTAGATGTACCCACTCAATACGTAGAATTCACAGAACTGAACTGAGAAATAATACAACGCCAAACGTAGCAATAAACAACGGTCACGACGATGCTGGTAAAAGTACAGGAAAATACGGCAGTAACACTATTAAAGTAAGCGTAAGTAGGAAGAACTCATGAAAAAATACAGAATACCCTCCGGAGCAAGGACTCAGAAAACTTGTAAACGTCGACAGTGAGAAATTAGCTAGAAAAATAGCCGATGGCTCATCATAAATAAGGGATTGGGAGCAATTTGATGTTCAAATTAAAATTTTGAACTACCTAGGTAGTACATACATTTAGAAAAACAATTTCAAGATTCACATAAACAAAAAAGAAAGATGAGACACAAAATAATTCACTATCCAGGTCCTCAACATTGAGCGTTTGCAAACAATATTTAAACGAAAGAAGCCCTTCTAAAGGCGGGTAAATTATACAGTGCGCGTCACGTAACTAGAACCAGCCGCCAGCTCGGTAATAGTCGGGGTAAGATATTATTACTTTTCGCCTTGGTGATACCCTGCCAACACTTCGTCCACGTGAAAATCGGATATTACCGATTTTCGTGTGCTACCTCGGACATTTTACGTGAAATCTAGATAAAAAAATGCTTATAATACTGATAGTTTGAGCTGGAGATTGGCTCAAGTTATGAGCACGAACTGTATCTTTAAACCACAAGAGCTAAAATAGACGAAAATATAATGTTCTCAACACATATGCAGGTGCCTCCACAAATTAAAAACTTTCCTATATTCACGGCATGTCTGATTTGGTTAATTATCTGGCACAACACTCTCTGGTAGATATCGAAGGATTCGACCCGAGTTTCGAGCATATCAGAAGCTCATCTTCAAATCAAGGCGATCATCATCGGATATGCTCAGAACCCGAGACAACTTAATCGATTCCTGTTAAGGTTATATTTAAAAATATGGCTGATAATGTACCTAACTGACTTAAGTCGAGAATTTTATCCCAAAACTGTTTTGTGTACAATGTAGTAATAAAAGTATATTTTCTGATTTCCAAAATATAAAACGGAAATAGACTAATCCAAAGTCATACAGGCCTATAATCTGTTTATTCCTAGTAGACCTTTACAAAATCTGAAGTTTTTTGTTCAGTACCTTCGCATTATAGTCAATCCTACCTTACTACCTACCTTAGTACCTTCCTACCATAAAGCCTACTACCTACCCATTAAGTTTGCTAGGTACTAATTAAATGTTTTCTTTTTCTGGAGAGTGCTGAACGCTGACAGGTGTTAATACGACATCTGTCAAAGTGACAGTTGGTTTCGTATTTATAAATTTGACAATAATAATTCACAATGATATAGGACTGTATTGAAGCAGCGTTCAAAGTAGTATTTTTACAACATCAATATTTGACTACTTTTAACAAAAAAATACACTTGTGTATGTGACATTTGTTAAAGTGACAAACACAAGATTACATCATTTTGATTTCTAGTAAGTAAGTAAGAAGTAAGTGCCCCGTGGGGTGCTGGGCTAGAATGTCACCCCTCCCATTGCTTCCTGTAGGTGTCATAAGAGGCGACTAAATGTATAAAACCGGAAGGTGGGCAGCAGCGCTTTCTGAGGAACTGATATTTTAAACTGCGATCTCCAAGACGCCTACCAAGCGTGGTGATTATGGAAAATCCCCCTTTAATGGGGAAGGCTGTGTTCAGCAGTGGACAATCCGGCTGATACAGTACAGTCCTGCTGACCTATATTATTTAAATTCAATTGCATTCCCTGCATCTTACCACTGTAGAAGCTGTTATAAAAATCTGTTTAGAATGCATAATATATACTATCTTTTTCATAGCTACATCAGCTTGCAAATGCTTAAAACTTATCTTTTAACACTGTTCTCTTTTGGAATGTTGTATGTTATTTTATATATGGTCATAATTATTTTAAATATGGTCATAATTAAAAAAAGTCACGGACCCTGTAGTCTGTGGAGTGTAGATTTATAATAAAAAAAGCTACATTCTGGCGGTTAGAATAACAATAATAACGTTTCAAATTAACAAATATTTGATACATATGTAAGCTATACAATAAACCAACCAATTACGATTCGTACTCGTACACCAAAGTTTACGTACAACGTATAAAATATAATATTTCTGGTATTTATTTTATATTGGTGGATAAACTATCTGGAAGAGGATAAAATAATTTTGAAAACAAGTAAAAAAAAAATTTATATTTTTTATAGCTGTATGAGATGAGATGAGTGCCTTGCACCACTATCTCGCCTACTGGTAAGCGATGATGCGTTTAAAGGCCTTGTTCGGGCTAACCTTGAATTACTGGCTCTCAAGAACATCTGCGGAACACCTTTAGGTACTTGGCGACAGATTTTCTGCGTGAGTGTGGTAACTACTTAATTATCCAGGCGGACATTCGCATAATACCATTATTCAAATTAATCATTAGCATTATTTTCATTAGGAAAACTTTTTCGAGTTTTTTCGGGTTTACGTAGCAACGTTGCTGATTTCCACCTACTGGTAAGATAATATGTATTACTTTAAGGAGAGGTAAGTTTTCTTCTAAGTATTATTCGTTACCGACTTTTACTATGCAGACTTGGCGTGATATTTACTGGAAATTTCTGTTTTGTTAAGGCTAGATCATGTATACATATGCAAAATACTAAAACCCCGTCTTTTTCATGGTAGAACAGTTATTCATTAACCAGTCACTGTACTATACTAATGCGGCGATATACTAATGATGACAGGATAATTATGATTTGGTCCCCTAATAAAGATATAGAACATTAGTAGGTTAAAAACGCTTTGGACTCTCATTTTGTTATACAGTCACTGCACAAAACATTGCTGATGTGATTCTGACAGGATCAGAAACATATGTAGTCTGCAAATATGTCCGGACCCAGACACGGCACTGCGACTCTTGACAAAGATAGAATAAGAATGAAATATTACAGGAATGTAAGTTAAAAGCGCATCCCAATACGGATTTGGTCCAACTCGCCGTTGATTGCCACGCATTTCGTCAAGTACGCAGCAATACATGCGGGGAAAAACAATTACCATGTTTAAAAATGACTGGGTTTTTTGGTTCGTTTCATCAGTTTTTTTTAAAACAATCTATAAAATATAATAAATAATTAGATTTATTTTGTTCTGGCTTTTAATTTCTCTCGTTTTAAACTCCTGGAATTGATTATAACACTTATATTTTTTCCGTCCATTTAATAATCTTACAATCTTTTCTAACAGAATAAACTAATTGTCTTTAATTATGGTGAAACGTTTTTTATGAAATAATATTCGAAAATAAAATGTTCACTAGGTAGCTGAGTATAATATTGATTGGCTCATTAGCCTTATTCGACTGAAAGGAGCGTCGACATAGTTTTATGAAGTAATCTTGTGGGTCATATATAATTTCAAAGGGTTTTTAAATATTCATTTGAGACCATTATCACCATTCAATTCGCCTATGTTTAAAAATCGAAATGAAGTCTTGTATACTAAGTCTATCGTCATAATATGACATATTATGTTTAGGAGCTTTGGGCTAAGGTCGTATTGCGTTTTGTGATGTAGAACAGAAATATAAAGGTAGACCAGTTCACAGATACTCAGACCACCAGATGACCATGCGAAGATCAACAGAGTTTGAAAGTTATAAGAGTATTTTGCTCAAGTATAAAATCAGTACCAATCACATACCATACCATTGGTACCATACCGTTGGTACCAATATCTGTCCTTGATAGCCAGTCCCCATTCCTGTGGGTAGCCTGCTCACCAACATGTTAAAGACTATTTAAAGAAATCATCATCCAGAGCTAAAACCCTTGCGGTTCACCAAACATGGAACCTCAAACTCTCTCTTCAGATCATCAATCAGTCAGGGAACCAGAAATCATCGTTCGAAAGTTGTGGCTACGGTCATAGTGACTATAAATAAGATAAAGGCCATCAGAAGAGAAGCGGACCACAGTGATCACCTTATCACCACCACCACCATATACCTATATACCAGAGAAGAATAAGAGCAATTTGCCCGTACCGCCTAATTTCGCTTCTACAACTCCTGCCCTCTTGCTCATTTTTGAGTGACGTCGCTTCCAGGACAGAGCAGCAATCGACATGAGTGGCCTGTCCTGTATAGGGCTTATAGGCTCAAGTCTAACCTAATATGCTCCAAACTGTTTCCATTTTTCGAGGAGGCAGAAAAGAAACTTATTGGTCCAATAATTTTCTAAAATCTGTTGTCTAGCGGTTTAACTATCTCCATAAATTTATCTGACATTTAGTACAGTTTCAGAGAGGTTCTTGTAAACAACCATCACCGTGCCTAGGCATTGAGAGCTCCGACAAAAGTACTTTTATCGTTCTAGTTAGTGTTTTTAATAAGTATCAATGAGTCCAGGAAGCTATAATATTTAGGTTGACACTAAGCTATCCTGATCCAGCACGTCTTGTTTCGTGGGCTGATTAATATAGTCCCTAGTTTTAAGATTCTTCTTTTGATTGTTCTTCATGAGGTTTAATTACCACCTTATACCACATCGTCCTTTCACCGCGTGAGGTATGTCGCGCCCCCTCGAGAAATCAGGATATGTCTCAGATAACTATAAAATCACTTCTTTATAAAAACACCACAGTGCGCCAATATAATACAAACTAAAATATAAAAGCTTAATAATACATAGCGATTGGAAAGGCGCAGTAAATCAATTCTTTGGACGTATTACCTAATTCGATAATATGCTTTCCTGTTTAGAAACAGTGCGCAAAAAATCGCAGGCCAGACGTTTATAATATTGGTACTTTTACGTTTATCTTATCTGACGATAACGATGTTTATTGATAACAAAATTTTTATTCTAGTTTGACTTGTGATTCGTTACCTACAAAAAACCTACTAGGTATAAAATTGCTTGGTACGATTGAGAAATACTTAGCAAGAATACTTAGATAGAGGTCCAATTTAGTCGGTTCGGTCACCGTGCCCGCGACGGGTGGGTCGAGGCAAGGGAGTTGCGCAGGTCGATAGAGCGAGGTTGTGGGAGGAGCCATACAGTATGCAGGGTGTTTTATGCCCTCACCCTCGCCTCACCCCACGTGAGCTCAATACCAGCCACCAACTTTCGCATTGCATAATAATGTTACAACACCCACTCGCTTGCTACCGCCACCGCCGAAGCCTCAGCCAGCTCACCTCACAGACACTCACACGAATGCCCCTCTCCCGGCTACGCTATACCCATATGCGTTATAGGAACAGACCATCGCTAATGTTGTATATAGTACGTTTACTTGACTTATTACTACCTATATTATAAATTACGATTGAAGTAGTTGATGAATACGTTTCTGTATTGAAAAGTATTTCCACAATTTTAGCTTTTGATAGTCGATTATTTATCTTAATATCAGGAGGATTTATCCGGTCATTATTTTATTTAGGCTGTCTTTTATTTAGTTATTCAAAATTATTTGTATGTACCGTATTATTTTATTGTATGAAATATATGGACTAAGACATTTTTGCAGTTTGTTGCAAGCAACATTCAATCGTAGTGATAAGATAACATACAACTCGATTAAATTTACTGTTTTCTTTTCATATACATGTGGATACTTTAATTCATATACAATAACATAGAACACAGTTTTCGTGTATTTTGTACATAACCTGACATCGATTACTCGTACCGTATTTTCGATTATTTAATTTAGTTACAGTTCCCTACTAATATAAGGACTGTTCCATATTCACATGTGCATAGTCATCATGCCCTGAATATTCCAAAGGTAGCGAGTACCAATACTACCAACGAAAGCATTCTCTAGGAGGGTTGATGCACGCGGCTGGCTAAAATACCTTTATCTTTAAATATCTTAGTTATGTGAGCTTGAGCTTCACCGCATGGTGGAAGGGCATTTTGCGAATGCCCGCCTGGCTAGCGACCACCCTCAATTAGAAAATCTGTCGCCAAGCACCTAACGGTGTGTTCCGGCAGCAGTCCTTGAAATAACAGGCAAAATGAGACTTAACAGGTATGTCTCAAGGTGATGGGCGCAGTGCAGTTCGTCACTTGTGATGAAATGCATCTGTTATAGGCAGAGGATACCGCTTAACATCAGGTGGGCCTCGCGCTTGTTCCATTACAATAACATTAAAAAAAATTTTTATTGCGTTGTATTGGGTATTGTTCGCGACACATAATATACGTTTAATATGTTCTCGTTCTTTGTGTTGCTAGAGAAGATACGAGTATATTGTATCGGCCCCACATATTAAACAAATTAAGATGATGGTGGTAATGCAAAACTTTAGTTTTTAAAAACTCCTGATTAATTAATTATGTATAGAGTAACAAATTTTATAAATATTACAATAAGACAAACCAGCGCGCCCAGACAGGTAGAAGGACATTAATTTAAATTTGTTATAGATCCACAGAAACCAGCCAATGGGCTTAATCAGTAATCTCTAACACATACGAGTAGGTAGGTATAGTGATTCTAATTCATAAAACAAGTTTTCACTTGGAATTGTGTTTAAACAAAAACTTCCGAAACGCGCCCAAATCCGAGTAAGATATGCGTGCGAATCACTATGCTAAATAACTATAATTAGTCTGCTTTTAAAACTGATGTTAGAAGGATAACCGAAGATTAGGTATATTTCAATTTGCTTTTTATCCATCAAATATTTAAGCCCATTTTAGAGTGCAGCCAGAGTAAGTTATTGCGAGCAATCGACTCGAAAGAGTATCAAAACTTTGTGTATGTATGTATGTATACCTACCTAAATGTCGTCGTTTTCTAAAACGGTGGAACCACCAACGTAAATGTTTAAAACGTGCATTCATTGGCATTTCAAAACCGCCGCTTTAGTCTTTGTTTGCTGTAGAAATGCACTATAAGTTGAGTTGGTGCACTTTGTTTGTATTGTATGTCGACATTTTCAAAGTTCAATGGAAGTATAATGCCAACACGTTAAATGTCATTGTAAAAATAGTTACCCTTGTTTACTACCATAAAATAAATATAACAAAAAACAAAACTACAACGACGTCCGTTCATATTATGGGAGCTGCATTACATAGCTATCATATATTAAATGCAAATAAGTATACTCGTACCAGTCTTCATAATATGTATATACAATATTCATAAATACATAGGTAGGTATATCATTAGAGTTGCAATGACGAGTGGTGGAGATAGAGAGCTGCAGCACGAGTCATATAATTTAAAGTTTATTTTACATATACTTGTGAGTACCTAAGTACTAGTTTTCAATGAAAATAACATGAAATACACACTACAAGGAATATGTGCATGCGTTTAGATTAGAGTTCTATTAGCACAACATTTACATACACATAAAATGTACCTTTTATCCATCAAATATTGAAAACGTTTTGCGCTTTGACATTGAAGAATTTCCATTGACTATTGCTCGAGGTGGAAGGCTCCGTATTTTTTAAGTAGAGCTAGGCCGGCTGGTGCTCACAGTGGCTGCAGTCGTTTACTTATAAAATGAATAAACATGAAGGTGCCCCTGCAAGGCTCACGGGCGGCGCGGGGTGCGAGGCGCAGGTCTAGGAGCCTGCGCGGTGACGTCTTGCGCACTCTTCACCTCAAACCCCGCGGCGGCGGCGGTCACGGGGCGGCAGGCTCATCGATCGCAGAACTGCGTTCTACTCAAGTTGCGTTGCGACTAAGCGCATATTCTACTTATGTATGTACAACATTTTCTATATAATCTCAATGAAGAAATAGTTTAATTAATAATCGTTCATAATGCCAGGACTTAAAACTACATATATAAATATACGCTCATTGATCATTTAATGTTATCTAAACTAAAACGTACATAATTAAGCAACAACATCATATTCAAACCCTCATTCCACTATGTTGGGTCAGTTCATTAATGTACTTGTATCTCCACTCTATTGAAATCGCCCGTCATCTCACATGACTATGGCTTTCTACTCTACTGATGATCTACCATCATGCCATCTTTCACACAATCTAACCAACCATTTTTTAATCTTCTGTGATTTCCATACCTCATGATTCCACGTTGTTTTAGTTTTAGCCTAAATCACGCTTATTTGTTGCTCAACTTTTCAGTCACTGATGCCGTATTCATTACTAATTCTATATTTTTTCGTCACTCCACAATTCCATCTTAATCTTAACTGCATGCATCTCTTTTCATGTGCTACTTTTCTGACTCATCACCACCTACTGGCTCATCTCCACACATTAAATAATAGCTTATAAACCAAGCATACCCTAATTGATATTCCAAAATTTAACTGTTTGATATTACTCAGATAGTCATAGTGGATCACACCACACCACATGCCACTTGTTTTAAATTATTGGCTCCAGCGAATTGATGCAATATTTTATCTTTACTCTATCAGCTATGGCCTGTGGGAAGCAGAAACGACGTGGCATCAGTTGTATGTAGGTATCAGCTACTTTATATGTTATAAAAGCTTGGTGTCTGTGGGAAGAAGAGGGCCTTGGACGTTTGTTCGATACGTCGAACAAACATCCCGCCGCAAGGCGCAAGGCACTCTTCTTGCCTTACTTACGAACGTCTCATATTCATGAAACTTACTACGAAGTTTATCAGCTGAATTAGGCAGGTTTTTTATATGGTTACATAAGAGAGCTTTCATATTTTGTGTAAAGAGACATAGAAACTTTTCTATGTCTCGGCAAACAGCCATCCGAGAACAGCAGGAATATGCAAAACAGAGCAGCGGATGCTCCTTTGAAAAGAGAATACTGGTGTACAAGCTGAGCATAACCCTATTGCATAAATTAATTTTTAATCTGTGACAATTTAGTAATTAGGTATCTTTTGAAGGCAATTAATATAATTTTTATTTATTTAAAGCACATTAAAGGACTTTTATTATTTATTTATACAGGCTTGCACTTGACCGCATTCTCACCGAATGTTAAGTGACGATGCTGTCCACGATGTTACACGCTCGCCTAGAAGATGCCTACTCAATCTTACTACCCAGATTATACGAATCAGGAAACACATCGCAGTAATTAATTCCACTCTTTGGCCTTACGTCTGATAATTGGTAAATGATTCAGCAAATCGCTTTGTAACAGTTGTGCGTGTTAATAGAATATCAATCATATATCGTTGTCGCATTGCCGTCTGTCTGGTGACCGAGAAACTAGAGACTCTGGTCGATGTTCGAAACTCAGAACATACGACCAAACAGGGCCAAACTTGTCGCTTTGTATAAATTCATAACTTGTCCTGATTTGAAGTACCGTCTCATCTTTGCGCCGACTTCAAAGTGACCTCTATATGATTTCGAGGCACTATCTGTTATCGGTACGGATACAACATGGGAGACATGGTGATAATGTATAAAAAAAAATATATGAAAAATTTATACTAATCCAAAATGAGTACGGACCATGTGTCTGTAATGCGTATTTAAAAATTAATAAAAAAAACATGGGAGACATGGAATAAAGAACGAATTGACTGCGTTTCGCATAAAAGAGACACGCTTAATTTTTTGCTGCCAACTAAATTAAGTTTGCATCATACCAATCGGAGACTGTTTTCAGGGCCAAAACATGCGCTCAACCACTACCTCTCTATGCAAGCGTATTTAAGTTTCAATGATAATGCTGTCATGTCAAACCCTGTCGAAGACTTTATTTGTTTCCAGAAGCCTTTTGATGACTGAAGTCGGTCTGTAGTTGGCAGGATAACTTTTTTCGGAAGGGTTGCATATTAGTTAGGCTTTTGGGACTGTACAAGTTCTCAATGAGAAGGAAATTTGCATGTCGGAACCAGAGAAAGCTTAGGTGTTCCATCCAATGTTCCATCGATTGTACGAAACACTTGAGCAAGTCTTCCGTACAATCGATGGAACATTATCAGGTCCAATGACTTTATTCAAGTCTAGATAAGTGGCGTTTTTAGAACCTCAGTTTGATGAATGCAAACATTCTGCATAAGGGTGCCCTATTATATTTTAGCTATAGCTAGCTATATTTTTTTCGATATACGGTAGGAACAATTATTATCCAGATCCACCCATGTGGAATAAGCAACAAATTTACCTTTTGTGTTCACCTCTAAAGGTAAAATATAGATTTTGTAACTTGTATATATATCCTAACTACACCTACTGAAACGTAACTTGGACACGAATGTTATTAAATGTTTTATGCTATTTTATGTCTGAATCTCAGTGGCTAAAAATATTATCGAAAACTGGCAAATGTACAAACCATTGGATTCTTATTTGGAAATTACAATGAACAAACATGTTTTAGGTGGTTAGGTATTATTGTACTGTTTGCCTGAGATTCAGAGAGCATTTCGAGATATAGGTACAGAAACTTAATTCGGTCAAAATATAAGTCTGCTGGACTCAAACTACAAAATATTCCACTCTGCTGTATTGTTCGAAATAATTATTAATGTATGCTATAGTAGTAGGTAAAAATACACAGTTAGGAGTTACCTACCTAGGTAATTTCCACAAAATTTTATGAATATCGGTGTAGGTGTTCGAACTTTATCGTCGAAAAAACATAAGTGTAACCTACCTAAGTAGGTAGTAGCATCCTACAAATGTTCAGGCATCTAACTTGCCACACCAACCTCGCTTCGCACGAACACAAATGTTACTTTTGAAAAGTATAGTTATTAATTTCAAATAACGCCTAGACGAGATGATACCTCGGTAGGTATCGTCATTACCTACCGAGGTATCATTAGTTCACTGTGAGGTACAGTAAAAGCAAGCACATAATATACAAAACTATCTACTTGCTTACACACACGGATCAACAGTATCTACCTATAAATTACATTACAGCCAATAAATTTTAGAGATACGACAGAATAAAGCATAGTACAAGAGATTATGAAGCATTCTGTTCGAGGCTCCACGAGTCCACGAGTCGAGCGAGTCGAGCTCTTCACAAGTACAAAGCAACGAATGCGAATGCGGCGTTGCCAGATTTCACTCCCCGCGCCGCACTACAGCTCGCCCCGTACCCTGAGCCCGTACAGCGCTCCGCGCCATGTTGTCGTTACTCGCTTGCTAGTTCTCTGCCGACTCAACTTCGTATCTATCTATACGCGCCTACATATTATTATAGGTACTACACTACATTCAAGTATGTCCAAGGTGAAAAGAGCCAGTGTTCATATTGAACGTTTGCGATTAGTGTGACTAAAGATTATTCACTCGCTACAAAACGAAATAACGAGTACTTATAATCAACGTTTCGAAGATAGATTTCAATGAAAAAACTACTACTGCCTGCCCTTTCCCGACGCGTCGAGATCACAAGTTTTGGCATATGTAACGCTATTTTCTCCACTTCGTTTTATGAACCGTCATCTTATCAGTGTTCACGCAGTCCATCCATTTCTTTTACGTCCGTCTTCTACCTCTGCATCCGTCCACATTCATGGTACTCTACAAGTCTACACTCTTCTGGTCATGTTTGACACACCTGCTAATGGACATGCCACAATGGCATGGCACTACGTAGAGATGTTGGATCACTCTGCATCTTCTACCGCATCTATCACGGGGAGTGTTCTGAGGAACTGTTCGATTTACTACCTGCAGCTCAATTTCGCTATCGGACTTCCCGACAAAGCATGATGTTTCATAAATTTCATGTCGATGTCTGGAAGTCCACAACTTTGCGATTTTCACGGCATTTTCTACCTCGCACTGCCACAATATGGAACCAGCTGCCAGGTGCAGTATTTCCGAACGGATACGACTTAGGGGCCTTCAAGAAGAGAGCATATTCCCTCCTCAAAGGCCGGCAACGCATCCTCGATACCTCTGGTATTGCGGATGATCGTGGGCGACGGTGATCACTTACCACCAGGTGAGCCGCCTGCTCGTTTGCCCTCCTATCCCATAAAAAAAAAAAAAAAAAAAAAATTACCCATATATCACATTCTTTAAACTTTTCCGTCACTAGGTGCTTCAAGTATTTGCCTTTTCTATCTTCAAACTTACTCTGAAATACTCATTTCTAATCTTGTCCATTCTACCGACACTATCCATCTTAACATTCTTAGGTGCGAACTGATTCATCTATTTAGAATTAATTATAAACGTTGTTCAAGTACACACATCTGTATATCTAGATCTTATATAGCATTCCTTGGCATACCTATAATATTCATAAAATAAAACTTTCATAAAATAAGCTTTTATCTACAATGAGCTGAGCACGGAGACGACAAAATTAATAATAAATCTTATTACTTTCGTCACAGGTTTCAAGCCAGGGCGGTGAGAGTAGCAGAGTATTAAATTTGGCTACATTTAGGTACCTGAGTACTATTTGGGTATTTGTATTACTTTACAATAAACAATGGAAGAAAACGCATAGCAAGGAGTTCTTGGAAGGGTAGTTTTATTGTTCATACAATAGCTCCTTAACATGCTTTCTTGCTCCTTCATAGGCTGCTAAATATGATACCAAAAAGTTCGTCAAAATAACGATAATACGATGAACAATGAAGCACGAAGTAGGGAGACCCTGACTCTTCAACATTGAAATTTTAGACTGTATACTCTAAAAAATCTGTTTCTAGGGTATATTGTTAAAATGTGAAAATTAACTTTTAGAAATATATATATTTTTTCATTCATAATTTAATTAATTTTGGCGGGAAATCGCTTCTTATTTCTTTTACGTTCTATGGATATTTATGCTGCGGTAAACGCGATTATTTTTTAGTTTTTTAAATACTGCAGGGCTTGCTTTCAAAATGTTTTTGGGAATGAAGCACCTCGTTATGAGCACCGTGAGGCTTTGGTTCGCTAAATTTCATCGTGGACAAGTTTTTTACACAGGATGGGCGTTCTCGTGTGGGTGGGAGTCATAAATATACTTATGCCTACTTTAGCATGTTTACGAAGGGTTTCTTAAGCTTATCTCGAAGTTTTATAGGTGTGTTTTTAATGATTATATTAACTACTCTAATCTTACACTATTTAACGTTTGTTAGTAATCATTAACGTAGAAGGAATTCATGACCGAAGAGGAAATATTATAAATAATAATTTTCGTGTTTTTTCTACACTAAATTTCTAGTGGGGTAAAAAGTCCAGTAGATTGTAATAGAAAACATATAATTTTTTTTAGGTTTTGTTAGAACATTACCATGAAAATGAACTCTGATCAGTTAGTGTATAAGTACGCACATTAAATACATGTACAGGAAATTTCCTAAGAGACTAAAGATTTCGAAAAAGTTAACTGGTTATAAATAAACACTTTAAAAGGGCTGTCACCCGAGGGTCCCTATTTCCAATTTTCTCGATTAAGTTACTATTTGTAAGTTCAAATAGTTGAGAGAGTGGGCAAAGTCTAACCAATAATGAATTATTTAAAAAAATGGGCGTACAAAATTGCGTAACTTCAGGTACGTAGTTATTTATGCATTATTTAAAGTAAAGCAGCATGAAAACAGTATTTATTTATCCGGGTGTTTTTTTTATTTATTATGCCTAACTAATGTACGATATGCCTGAATTATGTGTGTAGCTGTTTATAGCTAATGGACAAAAGACAAAACCTTAAAATACAATTAGTGTCTCCGCTGTTTCACAATATACACCCTCAAATCCCAACACAGGCTCCAGAAAACATTGTATAGCATGCATATTACTTTATTCATAATAAATAAGTCTTCGACAGCTGAAAAATTAAATAAATTGACTAAGCTGAGATAGTGTCTATGTTGGTTATTTTTGAACGCGACGGGTTCATCGACCTAGCGCGGCTGTCCCCACCGCCCGCGCGTTCGAAGTCGATTCTTAGCTGTCACTCTTTTAGTATGTACGCAACATTGCAATATGGTATATGTGATGGTATAATGTTATCATATGAGTATACATTCACAAGCCGCACGATAAGTTTACAGCGTACCCTGTTTTAGAATTATGTACCTATGGACCCATACAAGAGCACTGTGTCTCTAATGAGCACCTGCTCTAGCTTGTTATACGTATACATGGATGTATTCATACTAAATTAAATGTTTCAGATCAGTTTATTATATTGTTGTTCGTTGTTTAAACGCCAATTTTTTAACACTGTGACTGCGTGCCGCAGTTAGAAACATTTGCTTGTTATTGAAATGATTGAGCCCCCGGAATGCCGTCTATTTATCTCCTATAGCTTTCACTGTCACAATTAATATCCTTTAGTTTGTCAACATGTCAACGAACGCCATCGCACGAAATTGTTTTTTAGCAACACTCAGATCGATAATGGGGCAAGCTTGTGCCCACATTTTGTATAGAAAATCGATAAACCAAAACCAGGGCAGCACATACAAAAACATACAAAAATTACGTTTCATATATTTCGGAGAAAAAAAATACAGAACATAAAAAGAGATTTTCTTTATCATAATTGAATTAGTTAACCCTATTTTTGTATTCATATAATTCATAAATATTTTATATTCAATTTATACTCAAAGAACTGATTGTGAAACTGCTGCAAACAGCAAAACTTGTACATTTTTGTAGTTTCAGGAAGAACTAATGAGATTTTATTCGCGAGTTATATTTATAGCCAGTTTTAATATGTACTGATAGCCAAAATGTCAGTCGTTGGTTCGAAAACTTTCAGTCGAACAGCATTTTGTGAACGCTGTGTGCAGTTGTACTGTGACATTACAAATCATTTTTATTCACGACTAGCTGCACCCTGCGGTTTTGTTTTGACCCCTGTAGATAACGGTACCTAGTATTTAATAATACTAGGTAAATATACTACGATACCTAGTTTGAAATAGTACCTACCAAACCTAGTACACCACTTCATATATTATCATCATCAGCCTTAGATGTATGTCCACTGATGAAAACAGAATTCGAAGATTTAGAAGTTTACGCCGCCAGTTCAGATTTCAATTCTCTACGTCCAATTATTAATACAAAATGTTAGATTTAAGTGTAGATATCCAATTTTCACATCCACATTTCGTTACCTAATAAAAAAAATCAAACAATAGAATGTATGTATACTAAATAGATTATCGCATAGTCATTTGATTGACTACGCTATTCTATAGACACTAATTTGTGCATATATAGCTATCATTTTTACTGGCCAGGAGTCTAAAAAACCCGTTTTTAATTGTATCTTGTATCTGAACACCACTGTAATATGTATTTGAGATCTTGTCACCTCTTTTTTTTATGCTTGATAGCTTAGCCTTTGACCACTACCTCACCTCGTCTGGAAACTGAATACCTAGAACCCCCATTCCATTGCATTCTTGTTAATTTACATTAGCTCCTAATCTTTTGAACCAAATAACGTACTGTAAAAAGCATATTATATTTGACGAAATTATTATTTTTTACTGATGGTACCTTTTATATATAATTGATACGCAAGCCTTTGACCTATCTCACCTGATGGTAAGTGATGATGTGGTCGAAGATGTTGTTCAGGCTAGGCTAGAATTAGTACCTACAGTGATCCCAAAAACGCTCCTCAAAATGACAACGAAAATTTTTAAAATATTTTGACATAAAAACCGTTGCTGGCTTACAGTTGAAAGTTAGACATCTACCGTCACGGAGTTTTTGAACATCTACGAAAAATCTATATTTTAATTGAACATTATATGCGCTATCTCAACGTCATAAAGAAGTTTATCAGCATTTTTTTCCGCCTAGGCTTACTAATCCCATGATTTCGTAATAAAATCCAACTGAAAAAATAATAATAAAACAGCCTTGCCTCATGTAGAATTTGACCAACCAAGTATTTGATCATAATAGTATGCGATTCTGTTAAATTGCCAGTTTCTCACCACTGTCACATCCTTAACGGTGATAAGGCAAGTAAACAATAAAATGCTGCATGTCTAACTTATCTGTGGGCTGGGTAAGGACATATTCTCGGTTAACAGAAAGAACAACAATGCGGTACTACTACTGGACTCCTGTCCGCTACACCTGCGGTACGCCAGTTCGGCTTCAATGGCGCGCCTGTACTCAAATTTATGCATGTCGGCTAGACTACATCAATTTCACTGCGCCGTCATTTTTTTTAATTTATTGAGTACTAGGATGTTGTTTGCCGCTGTCGACAACACATCTCCATCTCACTTTGAGCGAGGGAAGGCCCTCTAATAACCCTGGACGGGGATGTGTTGAATGCATTTCAAAAGAGACGTACGTAGAAGGCGAAATCGTCTTTTACCTCAGTCTCCTGCGGCCGACAAACACGCACCACTGCAAAAGAGAAGTTAACAACGAACTCGGCTTGAGCCGTTGCCGAGAGAAAATGGGGATGTCGGAACGGAACTGAGGATATTACCGGAGGACGCTAAACCAGCCAACGTAATGGCTGCGATGGGGTCATCCGGATCGTCCAATACATGCCTTGTCAAATAGTTCGCTGCCTCGACAACTTTTAGCTGGGTTCAGTTCAGAACGTGGGATGTCGCTGGCGCACAAAAAGAATAGACAATAACACGGAGCCTTGAGGGACTCAGACTCCAACTAGGCTGGGGGTGGAGAGGTTGCCTTTGACAAAAGCTTTTCTCCCTAAGGAAGTCTTGTAAGGTTCTGTCACAACAAAGTGGTATAGCTTGTTAATCAAGCGATTGTGCCAGACTTTGTCAAAATCTTCCGCTACGTGGAGGAAAACTGCTACCGTCCCTTGGGTCATGGGTGTCTTATTGAAATCCTCAAGATGTGCTTCGTGGAGCGGTGCACCTATTGGACGCTTAAATGTCTGGGCCTGAACCCAAACTACTCATCGGAAATGAGGTGGTGTTCCCGTGCAGGGCACAAGAGAAGGTTTGCGAAAAGCCGTTCTTAAAGCTTCCCCAGAGCGCTGAGGAGGCTGATGTGACGGTAGATGGTGGGGTCAGAGGAGTTTTTGCTTGATTTGTGCCAATTAAATTTGCACATTTCCAGACATCGGGGGACAAACAGTGGCTCATAGCTCCGATGCTGACTAGAAGATTAAGGAGAAGGGCAGAAAGGTGTATAGTATAAGCACTTGATGGAGATACCGTTAGCACCGAGAGCTTTAAGCTAGCTGAGATCCTTATCAGTCTCGTCACCTCAGCGTAATATATTGGGATGAGTGGAGAGAGGTCAGAGATGATCACAGATCTCTTACGTACGACTTAAGCGTCTACCGAATTGACGTGAGCTTGGTCTACGTGATCTACGTTCGGGGAACACTGAGCCTCTGTTTGAGAGCTTTGTTTTCGACAAAGAACGCTGGGACGAGGAGGACAGGTCTGTATAGGAGAGGCATTTCTTTCTTGTGTCTGTCACGTCACCTTGCGAAGTCCCAGAAGGCCCGGTTGCCCTGCATTAAGTTTGAAAGTTTGTCTAAAGAGGGTCATGTCTAGTATGTCAGCTCGGTGGCTTTCGCTATCGGGGTAGTGGGTGGGCTCGTTAGGATCGTGCTGCCTCTGGTGTTGGGTGTTTTTATATCGCCAAATTGTAGATTCATTTAATCAGAATATGTACTAACATGGGCGTACCATCCGTGCAAATTGCAGAAAAAAAAGGTCGCATCAAAAAAATGAAGCTCGTAAGCGGAATAAATGAAATCAAAAGTTTAGAATTTTTTTTTAAGTTTTTATTGCTCATTATTTTCCAAAAATCATATATTGCAATAGAAATTAATTAATAAGATTTTAGGTATTACAAATAACGTAACAGTGGGTATAGTTGACATTGAGGTAGTAGTTGACACTTTCAACTTTGAAGACATATAAAGACAGATTTTTCATAGTACAGGTCATGTGAACGCATCCCATTGATAGGAAATATATCCAGACTCATTATTTTTTTCATTTTGACAACATTGATTCTACCCTTTAGTAATGTCGTGTGTTTTTCTGTGTGGGTGTCGGTAAAAAATGATTATTATAATATTTCTAGCAAAATTACGAGAGGTGTGTGAATTTACATTAAGTCACTTTTTTGTATTGCTATGTCAAATAGCTCACTTAGCTTATGTATAATGTTGTTAATAGTTTAGTGCTCATCACCCGGATTGCACTCCTAACCTGGTGGATGCAACGGGTTCCGTTACTTTGTGTGTGTCAACTACTAGTTACGCATTTTTCAGCATTAAGTAGTAATTGACACCCAAGTTAACTACTGGTTTTCTAGGTGTAAGTCAAGTTTGCATTATGTCAGTGATCAGTGTAAGGTGACAATCATTTAGTATTTAGTGAGTCTAGTTCCTATCACTAAAACCAATACTTGATAGGGATGTCAACTACACATGCATACGGTGTCAAGTACTGAGACATTTTTTTTAAATTGAAATCAATGACCCTAATCTAGAGCAGGGTACCAGCCGCGAAAACACTGGAAAATCCCTCTCCGGTCATCTACCTCCAGGACCTGAACCTGAAGGTCGATGCTTGGGCTGCACTGCTTATTCTGGAGGGAGTAAAACCGTGCTCATACCTATTTCTGCTGCTCGAGGCAAACGAAGCAGGAGGCTTAAGTCACTCAACACCATTCTAGCCGTGAACTTTTGCAACATACGGGGTCTCCTTTCTAACCTGAACGATGTCCACTACCACCTGGAAACTGCTAAGCTGGCCTTGCTCTTTTTGACCGAAACACAGATATGCTCTCCAACAGACACCTCATACCTCACATACCCAGGGTACAAACTGGAGCATTTCTTTTTGCCGCGGGTGGGGGTGTCTTTACGTCAGAGAGGATATCTGTGCTCGTCGTCTCAGCAGCCTTGAAGGACGGGGCCTTTCTGACATTTGGTTGCGCGTAGACTGCGATGACCATAAGCGAATCTATGTGTGTCTTTATAGGTCCCATTGCTACGGTAATGCCGATACGATCTCGATATCGAATATAGATAGATTCGATATCGAGATCGTGATACTTGACGATTTCAACGCCCACCATGGCGAATGGCTTAGTCCGCGCAACATCGATCATGCGGGGAGGTCTGTTCACGATTTCGCATACACCTTCCCTGTTGGACCTTCTGCTGACCTCTCACACGGACAACTACTCATCCATAACGCTCCTCTAGGGTCGTCGGGCCACTGCCTGATCCGGAGTTCAGTGCTGGTTACACGCCCAACTCGACCCCCTCGGACCACCCTCGGTTGTCGTGTGGCACTATAGGTCTGCAGATTTGGACGGGATGCGGTCCTTTTTTGCATCCTACCCATTTGGGCAAGTTTGCTTCTTGCCGGATGATCCAGATGTCACTGCCGATTTTGTTGCTGATGTAGTGCTTCAAGGTATGGAACTCTTTATTCCATATTCTGCAGGGCCCATCAGAGAGAAACATGAACACACCGCAAAGGAGAAGACCGATCTTCTGGGCTCTCTCTTTGCGTCTAACTCGACTTTGGATGACCAAGGGAACTCACCACCGAACATACCACAGTGTGATACCTCGATGCCGGATATAATTTTCTGGCAAAGTGCAGTACGTAACCCACTGTTCTCCTTGGACATTCATAAATCAGGTGGGTCTGATGGCATCCCTCCGATTGTGCTGCGTACTTGTGCTCCAGGTTGAAACCGGTTCTAACGCGTCTTTTCCGGTTCTGCTACACATCAAGCGTTGTCCCAAAAACATGGAAGACGACTTTGGTGCACCTGATCCCTTAAAAAGGTGACCGCTTAAATCCGTCCGATCCAATTACCGCCATATAGCCATAACGTCTCTGTACTCCAAGATAATGGAATCTATTATCAATAACCAGCTCTGAGCTCTCTAGAGAAGCACCAGTTGATTAGCGATCGCCAGTACGGTTTTCGCCGCGGTTGCCCAGCTGGTGATCTTTTAGTATACCTTACTCATCGATGGGCGGCGGTGGTGGATTATAAGCCGGTGGTGGAAAGGCGAGACGGAACTTCACGTCGGTCTATCGCCTGCAACTTTATAAGGCTCAGGGTCGGCCTCACATGGAGTACTGCTCTCACCTCTGGGCGAGAGCTCCCCAGTACCAACTTCTTCCATTTGATCGCATTCAACGCAAAACGACGCGAATCGTTGACGATCAAGTTCTCTCCGACCGGCTCAACCCTTTGGCACTGCGTAAATATCTTGGATGCATCTACATCTTTTACCGTATCTATCACGGGGAGTCTACTGAGAAAATGTTCGATTTTGACGTTTGCTCAAGTGTTCTGAACCAATCAGCAAAGTTAAGCAACGTTCGCCGCGGTCATGTGGTGATTCGGAGGGCACGTTAAGCCGTCGATCCTACTTTATCCTACCGTCAAGTGAGATAGTGAACTAAGGCTGATTTATCAGGGATAAAAAAAATGTTGCCAGTTTGCCTGCAGCTCAATTTTGCCATCGGACGTCCCGACAAAGCATGATATTTCATCAATTTCATGTCGACGTCTGGAATTCCACGACCTTGCGATTTTTACGTCATTTTCAACCTCGCACTGCCATAATTTTGAACCAGCTGTCTGGTGTAGTAAGCCCAGTATTTCCGAACAGATACGACTTAGGGGCCTTCCAGAAGAGAGCATATTCCTTCCTCAAAGACCGGCAACGCATCCTCGAGACCAATGGTGTTATGGATGTTAGTGGGCGACGGTGATCACTTACCACCAGGTGAGCCGCCTGCTCATTTGCCCTCTTATCCAATAAAAAAGGATGTTCGCTTGTCCTAAACAGGATATTCTTACAAGCTATTTAAATTGTAAATAGAGGGATTTCGGTTGCTACAGCAATAAACATAATGTACCCAGAGTTATATAGATGTATTGAAGAAACTCAAGATCCATCCAATGAAGATCCAATAAATGTTTCATCATCTTAAAATAGGGAGTCCTTAGAGATGTGTTGTGTTTTAGCGATCCGATTTAGAACAAAAAAGTTGGAAAAGTTACTGACAATATCTTTTTATTTTATTTAAGGTTGAAGGTTTGAAGATTTTACTTTAACTTTTGAAGTAGGTTGTAGATATGTATTATAGTGACTTTAACCGGCCTGTTATTAAAGACAAGTCCGTTTATGATGATAATGATATACCTTTGTTCATGGTTTAAATTAATAAGCCCACATTAAAGTATTCATTATAAATAAATGATTTTTCTATGTTTGATGTCAACTACTGAATCAACTATGTCAACTACCCAAACAAATCAATTTTTAGCATGTCAAGCATGGGTGCATGTGGTACTTTATATTCATGTATTTTTCATTTTTTATCGGTTACTCTTATGAGTTAAGTGAATAATATGCAATAATGTACATAAAACCCTTTCTTTTAGAATATATTATTCACTATTACATTAAAACATTTTGCTCACCCTACACTGTTTTTAAGGTGAATATCCCGACCTATGTGTCAACTACTCCCCCATTTACCTTACAATGCCTGAGAAGGTAGCCGAAAAACTAATTTTATTTAAACCCAATATCATAATACGATGATAAACCCGTCAAAGATGACAAACAAATGATATTAATCATGATTTAAATAATTGTTTTTTTTTTAATTCTATTGTGACGCACACCGTTAGGTGCTTGGCGTCAGATTTTCTACTTGACGGTGGTAGCTAGCCAGGCGGGCAATCGCAAAAAAGCCCTTCCATCATGCGGTGAAGCTCAAGCCGGCGGTGGGGATCGAACCAGGGTACTGCGGCAGGGCAGTCCATAGCTATTACCGCTCGGCCATCATCGCTTCAACATTGAAATCAAGTATTTTTTTTTTCATAATAAGGTTTCGTGCTTTAAATTATATTGGAAATGTTGAGTGAAATGCATTAGGGGAACATTACGAGTGGTCGAATAAACCCAAAGAAAAACTGTAGGTTCTATAATTTAAGTCAAATATGATTTGAGTTGTTAATATTTTCAAAATGTTCAATATATGTAAGAATTGAAGAGAGGGGGAGAGGAAATGTTTTTAAATCAATAAATAAAAGTGAAGAACTGTGCACACAAGGGGCTGCGTAGGTTCGCGAAATACATATGAGGTGACTTGAATGGAAAGCAGATTCTCGCCATTCCTTAGTGTGGGTTTCTGTTGTTTATTCTGTGGAAGATATTCGGCGCACATTCCGCTGCAACGCTAGGGTAGGAACACAGCTTTCAAATATTGTCCTTTAGTCAATAGTAATGATAGCTTGTTGAATGTTAAAAGTATTGTTTTACGGTAAAAAATGCGGTCATTGCATAATCTATATTAATAAATATAAAAAAAAACAATTTTAAATATTTTCACACGATTTTAAGTAATTAGTGTATTTAAAAATAACTAAAACAAAAAAGAAAAATACGGACAATATTAGGATAACAATATATTTATGAGTCGCTTATCAGGGGTATAGGAAGGCATCAACTTTCTATCGCATGTCATTTTTATAGGGCTGTTAATTTTGACCGATTTAAACAAAATATAATTATTTTCTTAAGGAATAACCAAAATATAGAAAAAAATACTGTCATGACTACTGAAACAAAAGTATATGTGACACAAATATCAATTTATACCTACATAGTTAAACCAACCAGAAGTCCAAGGCTAACGCATACCTACCTATATAATCAGTTCCACCGAACTTCCAGGTAACTAGCATTGTGACATTTTTAATCTTTTGATAACCATTTCAATTTCCATTACTCACCTACTCATTTCTGTGTAAGATATTTTAAATCAAGTTCAGATTCATTCGTACAAAATAGGACCCGATTCTCATTTGGTTTGGATAGGAAGCGAAGCGATCTGGCAACGCCTCATTCTGTGGCAAACGATCGGCTCTGCTAGCGTTGTATTGTATGTATGTAGGTAGGTAGGTAGTTGTACGTAGTTAACTATCGTGCGGTGCGGAGGAAGGCACCGGCTTATTTTTATGTGGTATTATTATACCTATTTGTTGAGGTACCTTGAAGAATTGTTTTATTACATATTACGTAAAAGCCTATGACTTTATTACCATATTGTAGGTATCTATCCTTTACTACTAAGTACTTAGGTAAGTTTATTGCCATATAAATTATAAATACTAACGTTGGTATTGTGTTGTAATCCTGACCAATGACGGTCTTGATTGTTGATGACGTAGATATATACCTAAATGTAAACAGTGCATAAACGGAACTTCATCATCCGTTCTCATCATTCATGTAAATAACACCGTATCGTTGTTTCTCATACATAACATATTTCATGCTCAGGGTTTTCTCTCATGAAATATTCGAATGAGCGCGTAAGGCATACCTGCATATGGTTAAAGTAGGTATTGAAATAAATTACAATCTCATCGAAAGTTTGAATTCAGCTTTGAGATCATACCTACTACTAACATATTATGCTAAAGCAACAGCAAACATCTAGATTGGTGGATAAATTATTGGTTCCCAGACACCCACTATTTTCCACACTGATATATTCAGTACTTTCACGTTACCCGGAGGAAGTAAGTAGGTACATATGTAAGTAGTAATAATTATGTTCATTTAACACCTATCTGCTCTATTAGATATTTTGTGCCGACTTAAATTTTAAATGTATTTATTACCTACCGAAATGAAAGGTACATGGCGGCAGATAGATAAGGAATAATGAATTGAATAGTACGTCAGAATGGCAGGTACTAATTTGCTTGCAGTACATTCATAAATCTATTATATACGGCTATACTAACAGCTAGGTAATGTAAACATAATTAATAACTACTTAGAACTAGGTATATAAATAAGTATACCTATAGGGTTTCATAAATATGATGTAAAATATATATAATTTTATAGCAATGAAATTAGTGGGTAATGATAATGATACATATTATGTACCTGTGTATGTAACACATAGATAAAATGGGTATAAAAAAATATATTACCGTTTGAAGTGCTCCCTTATTCGATCTTCACGAATGTTATCGGGTAAATTTCCAACCCACAGATGCCGAGTCTCTCTAACCATCTTGTTTCAAACTCCACATTAGGACTCATTACCCGTTCGCGTCACTACGTGGCAAAAATCAATTTTGCACACAAATGTGCTTCACACATTTTGATCCAATCACTTTATGTAAACATCAGACATTGTTAGGATCACTAAACTTATGTTGCACTTTTTTGACAAAACACTATCTTTCACTTCACAACATTCGATAATCGCATCACAAAATCCACAATACCACACTTCACTATAAACACACCACGTAATAGACGCGAGCGTACTCTTCGCAGCTCTCGAATTGACAGTGAAGCCAGCCTCGACGCGAGTTTGCCGATAAGCTCCGCCTTCTGACCGCTGCCGCGCAAAGTGGAGTAGGGTTGCCAGCATACTATACTGAATCTCCACACGTTGCTGTTGCAGGCGTAATATACACATAGCTTAAAATACTTCTTTTCATTGTATTTTGTTTACATTAATGTTAAAAATTTCTTTTTTTGATTCATGTCATTCGCTGTATTTACTTTGTTAATTTTTAAACGCGCGTTCGTATATCGGACACGATAAAAAACGAAAATATTTATTATTTTTTCTTTTTTTCATATTATTAATCCGTACCTTTTAAAAAACATGCAATGACTCAAACAAAACAAATAGACAATTAAAAAAATAACTATCTATATCAATGGGTGAAACGTGTATTTTGATGGTTCGTGGCCAGTTTACCCGACGTATTGTCTTTCTCTTTTCATATGCAATATTTCTATCTCGCTTCATCCCACGTTTATTGACATCAGTGTTGCAGCATGTAGAAAAAATGTATTGAACTGTGTGAAATTAAAACATTTTTTGACTAATTGTCTAATTTTGTTAATGTCGTAAGTTTATGTTTATTAGGTTGTCAGTTATTTGTTATCGTCTATCAAGGAGAGGAGATAAAAATGCTACGTTTCACAGAATTTTACGTCTAATTTTTTCGTGAGTAGATAGGTAGTTGGGTATAAGGTACTTATGTGAGATCCATGAGGGCTGAGGTTTCAATAATCCCCACGCTCGGCAGGCATCTTGGGGATAGCAACCTTCAGAACTGGCACTGCTGCTCACTTTCCAGTATTTTACACGGGAACAGGTAGCGGCCATTGTTACAAAATAAGAAACATATACAATGTCACTTGGTTAAGCGATAATAGACATTATTTCAAAAAAGTTCAAAAAAATTTCATCAAACCTTTGGACGCATTTTTAAATATTGTAATCAGAAATTTCACAATTTTGCAGTGATATTTTATAACGTCATAAACATTGTTAATTTAGTAAAATAAATTAAGTTTAATTCAGGCAGATTTTCAAAAATGTTATCTATTAACTTTGATACTTTATTTTGGGAAAAAAAGTAACATTACCCTTGGCAAGTCATTTCAAAATGGTGCAACACTTGCCACTTTTCTTGACATTAAAAATGCTATTTATTATATACTTGCAAATGGACCTCATTTCGAACAACTCTACTAATATTACATAGTAACTAATCTTGTTGTGGAAAATAATGATAATCAAACAATTAATCGTCGTAACACTTTTATTTAACTATTTCTTCCTTAAAACTAGAGTAAATGCTCAAATTGTTTGCCACCGGCTCGAATACAAGCTCTGCATCGCCTCAGAAGAGACCTATTCAGCATAATGGGTGACCCGTGGTTACCCATGGGGTTCCGGGCTTGAATTTCTTGTCTACTCATATAAAAAATCGCGCCTTTACCTACACGACCTACCAACAAAACCATCTAAATATGAAATTGGGCATGGTTTTAAGAATAATTGGGTAAGTATTATCTTATATATAAGTAGATATAATATGTATGTGATCGAAGATAAGGTAATACAATGGTAGCACAAAGTTTCGATTCGAATGAGTAAAAGGCATCCGGCGCGAAATCGGAGGACGCAGGTTCGATTCCCATCCGGAACAAAACATTTTGTGCTCCAATAATTGTAAAGGGTAATAGTAAAGGTAATCGAAGATGTTGATCAGAGTAACCTAGAACTACTGATTCTCAAGGAAGCTGCTGGAAAACACCGTTAGGCGCATGGCGACAGGCTTCTACTTGAGGGTACTACTACTAGCAAAGCAGGAATTTGAAAAATTCCCTACCATATCGACTGCCATCGTAAGACAACAACCGGGACCGACGGCGTAACGTGCCATCCGAAGCACGGAAGCACTCAGTAGTAATCATTAGCAGTCACCCATCCAAGTCATGAGCGGCGGACGTTGCCGGCTAAGCAAACTTCACTACGACTTCACTTCTATATGCATCCTGTTAACTCTCCTTGTGTTCTTCTTGTTTTTTTGAACTATTATCTCCAGGGCAGGAAGAAATCGCATTTTCTTGAAGAATCTTGTTACTCTAAGGATATTTTGGTGTTTGTGCTGGAGATGACAGAGACAAATATATATCTATGCCTCCCGAAAGGGTCCAAAACATCTCCAGGTGGAAGGCTTTGACGATATTGTCTATATCGCCTCTTTACAAGAGCAACGTGACATCTCACAAAAACGTATTTTTTTATTATTTGATATACAAAACCGCGATGTCGAATTTTATTTTCTACAAAAACGCGGCATTTTGAATGTGAAAATTCGAGAAGCTATGAGTGAAAGAGACGAAACTACCGTGGCAAATGGCGTTATCACGTTGTCTCTTTCGGTGTGGCACATGACTTCGACAACGCGACGCGTCATTTTGCCCCGCACGCGTAACGAGTGAAGTGCTGCTGCTTTTCACAAAAAACGTGGCATCACGAGTATACCACGTTTATAGTGCAAAGGTATGTTTCTTGTTGTCATTTACTTTAACTTGAATAACATGATATTAGTTATGCAACTCGTTTTTGTAGTAAAACTCGTGAGTATTCCAAATGAAATAATAAATATTGTCACATTATTGATGAAAAAGTTACAAGTTTTCTTTGTGACATCTTTGAACGTAACCATGTTGTTGATGAATCGTTTTCAAATACTATGGGTTATTTTATTTTACATCATTATTTTCGAAAACCTTTAAGTTTACGTTTATATTATGCTAAAATGTTACATTATACATGCTAAAATAAAGTAACTTTTACGAAATTGTTTTTCAGATGGCATCACGATCTAGGATATTAGTTCAATTAGCTACAGGTGTTAAAAATAATTTAAGTTTATAACTAAGTGATTCAAACTTTCAGATAGATATTTAAACACAAGACGAGGGTAAAAATGCCCAAAGCTCGACCGATACATTGCAGACATCAACAGAAAGTATTTTTTTACATGAACTCATAATTTTTTAAATTTAATAACTATTTAACGCCATGTCGTGAATTGAAACCTTGTAAAGAAAAATGTAATTTTAATTGTAGGTCTTAATTTACAGAGGAGCAAAGACATACCATTTTAAATGACTATTGGAGCTTAGGTGCAACAGAAAAGCAATGGACGTTTATTGCTAATAGCGTAGACAAAGTCATCCCAAAACAACGTTACTTTAAAGTTGATTCGGATGGAAATGTTGCAACTATTCAAAACAACAACAACGCTTTTTTTTTATTATTTCGAGTGAAAAAAACCAGAGTTTGTAAATTGTTCTTCAAAAATACTTTGGGGATTAATAATCGACCCATATAGACTGCTTTGATAAAGAAAAATAGCAACACTAATATTTCTTCCATGAAAGATAACCGAGGTACTCATTCAAACCATTATTCATTAAAAATGGCACCAAATTGTTTATTGAGTCTATACCAAAGATTCAGTCAAATTACATCCGGGCTAACTCAAAACGAAAGTAAATTGATGGTAGCAAAGCTGTGACAGATCTTCATAGAGATTTTGTGGAAAAATGCAAATCCCAAAACGTCCCTTATGGAACCTACATTACATTTTATCGTATTTTCACACAAGATTTTAACGTTACGTTTTTCACTCCAAATTTATTCAGATAATTGTGCCGGGCCGCAAAAAAATAAGTTTATGATCTCAATGTACACTTACGCAGTCCATACTCTGCCAAATCTCAGTTCAATTACACACAAATACCTCGTTAAAAGACATACGCAGAACGAGGGCGATTCAGCTCACTCTCAAATAGAGAGGGAAGTTAAAAGGCAACTGAGATTAGGAACAATGTATACACCTAACGCATTTATTGAGGTTATAAAGGTGGCACGGAAAAAAGCAAGCCATTTCATGTTAATGAAATGTGCTTCGATGATTTTTTTGATTGGAAGAGTATATTCACTCAAATAACCTTTGCAATAATGAAAGATGAAGATAATAATACCATGAAACTGGCTGGACTGAAGATGATAAAAGTTCAAAGCTCTGAGCTAGATGCCATATTTTTCAAAGAATCATTCGCTGACGAATTATTCAAGAAAGCTATAGTGGTGAAAAAAAATGATAAATCATACTACTCAAAATATTAATTAAGATTTGCAAAAGGCCTATCTTGAAAAACCTGGATTAACAAAGAAAAAAAGCTGAAGGATTTGGTCAATAAAAATCTCATTCCTAGATACTACAAGCCATTTTACTAATCGTTGTAATAAGACTGATTAAGTACAAAGATTTTGTTTAATTGTATTTTTAAGAAATATATACTTGCTATATTTAAAATGAAAGTGCATATAACCATCAAGATAATTTGGGAATCAATGTTTATGAAGGGATTTAACAATGTTCCTATTTTGAATTTCTAAGTACTATTAAATGCCATAATTGTGTAAAAAGATGTTGCCGTAATTGTGTTACAAGACTTTAATTACTATTAGATAACTTTAATTGCAGTTAACTTTTTGACTTCTTTATTTGTATGAAAGTATTTTTTTTTGTAACCTTACAATTTTAATTAAAGCGATTACTATGTACTATGTGATTGATTGATCTTTTTTTGATTATTGTGCCTTAAACTAATTTCATGGTGTAAGTAAGCCATTGGTTTTGTAAATTTGTATTTTTTATATACAAGATCTTAATTGTGATAGTGTGTTATATTAGGTCTTTACATATGAAATTGGCGTTTTTCGTACTGGCCACTTTAATCACGAATTTCTCCTCTTTGGTAAGGAATTCCAAATTCAAATTTGTACAGCTATAGACTCATGTATTTGTGCTTCGATGATCGTCATTCATTTGTTTTTTTTCTTCTGTTTTTTTCTGTTTGCGTCACTCATTTTACAAAATGGAAAACCTTAAATATCGCATTATTTACGAGTACGAGTTCCGCCGTGGCACTAGTGCTGCGGAAACAACTCGAAGGGTGAATGATGTGTATGGCGGTCGTGTTGCAAAAGAAAACACAGTTCGTTTTTGGTTCCAACGTTTTCGTTCTGGAAATTTCGACCTGCAGAACAAGCCCCGTGGACGGCCTGAGACTCAAGTTGATAATGAAGAGTTGACGGCTATTGTGGAAGCGGATCCATCGCAAACCACGTCCGAGTTAGCTGCAGGCTGCAATGTTAGTGATAAAACTGTTTTAATTCACTTGAAGCAAATTGGGAAGATTAAAAAGCTTGAAAGGTGGGTACCTCACGAATTGACTGAAACAAACCGGCAAACGCGCGTCGACTGCTGCGTTACATTACTAAACCGGCACAATAATGAAGGTATTTTAAACCGAATCATTACCTGTGATGAAAAATGGGTTCTTTACGATAATCGGAAGCGCTCAGCGCAATGGTTAGATCCTGGCCAGCCAGCCAAATCCTGCCCCAAGCGAAAATTAACCCCAAAAAAGTTACTTGTAAGCGTTTGGTGGACTAGTGCCGGTATTGTTCATTACAGTTTTTTCAAATCTGGCCAGACTATTACGGCTGATGTCTATTGTCAGGAATTGCAAACCATGATGGAAAAGCTAGCGGCTAAACAACCTAGGCTGGTCAATCGCTCCACGCCACTGCTGCTTCACGACAACGCTAGACCACACACTGCGCTACAGACGGCTACTAAATTAGAAGAGCTTCAATTGGAAAGTCTAAGACATCCTCCGTACTCCCCGGACCTTGCTCCAACAGATTACCATTTTTTTCGAAATTTGGATAACTTCTTGCAAGGGCAAAAATTCAACTCCGATGGGGCAGTCCAAATCGCCTTCAAAGATTTTATTGATTCCCGTCCGACTGGTTTTTTTAGTAAAGGGATCAATGAACTACCTATGAGATGGCAAAAGTGCATGGAAAATAATGGTTCATACTTTGATTAATTAAATATATTATATTAAAAAATATTCGACTTTTTGTTCCTCCCATACAAAACGCCAATTTCATATGTAAGGACCTAATATTTAACTTATCACACAGCCTTACACCTAAATTTAACATCTTCAATGTGATATATCAATATATTACAAGCATTTTGTGACATATTTTCATTAAAAACGTGACATGTGTGTCTATTTTTTTTTAACTCAGTTTTTTTTTACTTATTTCATATTGAATTGAGTTTTTTTTGTTATTTTCAGAAAGCAAATTGATTTCTGCAGCAATTTAATTGTTTTCCGCCGGGGAAAATATCAATATTCTAGAATTTATCAACGCTTAAATGCTTAAAATTGCTCTCCTGTAAAGTTGTGGTTTAAAAAATATCACGTTGTTCTTGTAAAGAGGCGATATGTGGATATCTTGTACTGTAGTGACATTGACCAAAGGGATGGTTACTTGTATATTTGCAAAATTATTAAACATTTAATTATTCTGGACGATCTTGATAATTTCATCAGAACTCTACAGGATATTCCTTTCGTATTTTGTTTTGCTTTTTTACTCTACCCAAAAAACAAATGACGAACATTTGTTTTCGGAACACCATAAAACACTCAGGCTAATATAGGCTAATAGAATTTTAACATTTTCATACGTCAAATTCCTAAAGCCGTCTTTCTTAAATGAACTGTCAGAATTATATGTTGTACTTTCCTACATGACTTTTTAAAGAGGTTGGATGAAGATTTACATATCTAGTGAACACCTATGTTACATTTTATTTCAATTATCAAAATAGTAATGTTTAAGTTTGTGATTCTGTTTAGACTGACCTAAAATTATGTCAGTCTAAATTTATCATACGCTTTAAGGACAAGCCAAAACACATACTTCTGACTGAAACAATAACCAAACACAATAAAACTGCGATACTTAACCTGGACACATGTTGGTCATAAACGAAAATCAGACCGCTAAATGTATTTTTTATGCCCGATTAACCTTTGAACACTATCTCACCTGGTGGTATGCGATGATGTGGTCAAAGGTTGTTCAGACTAACCTAGAATTGTGATGTGAATTGTAAGAGATTGAAATGAAAAAGCTCTTCTGTGATATGACGCTTTAACTACAATTTAAACGTAGCAACTTCAGCAAACAGCATGTAAAAACTCACTCATAAAGAAGGAGAAAAACACGAGTTCATGTAACGTATGATGTCTGTAAAAGACTAACAACCTTGAGCGACATTTAGAACTCTTGGACTTGTTTCTGAAGCGTACTGTGGAGTCACACACACACAAGGAGCTCGAACTTTTGCTATAAGCTCTTGCTCCTTTCTAATTTCCTTTATAAGTAAAATAGCTAACCTAATTTGTAATATTAAAATAAGCTAAGAGGTTGCAATGCCCTCATAAAAATTAAATTCTTATTTCTCTCATGTATCACCCTAATATTTTGCAGGATTTGTTTGTGAAAAAATATGGTATAGAATAGATAAAAATATCTTATACTTTGATACGTAATAATGTTATGTAACAAGTTATCTTTATCTTTTCCTGTTGTCTGTTTTTTATTTTGGCGATGAAGTCACCTGCCAATAGTAGAAAAATACACAAGCAAGAAACACGAATCACCATGATTGATGAACAACATGATTTCAAGCGCTCGTAGCGAAGTTAGCTTAGCTGTTCTTGACCGATCAGCAAAGTTAAGCAACGTCTGCCGCGGTCATGAGTTGGATGGGTGACCGCTAGTGACATTATCTACCACTGAATTCTTCCGTACTTCGGAGGGCACGTTTAGCCGTCAGTCCCGGTTGATGTCTTAGGACGGCAGTCGTTGTAGCATAATAGTAGAGCATTTTGCGAATGCTCGCCTGGCTAGCTACCACCCTCAAGTAGAAAATCTGTCGCCAATCACCTAACGGATCATATCACCACGTGTTCCGGCTGCTGTCTTTGAGAGCCAGTAATTCTAGTTTAGCCTGAACAACATTCGACCACATCATCACTTACCATCAGCTGAGACAATGGTCAAAGGCTAACCTATAATAAGGCATAAAAAACACTTAATATTTTGTATGCGCGAAAAAAGTTGGTTCTTGCCCCGACAGCTTATGGTTGCAAAGTAGTCAGTACTCGACGACTAAAATAAAGACAAACTCTTGCAACTTACTTCATAGTAAGCAAGTAATCAGTTTACGATTACCAAAATGTAGTCAAACTAATGAGAATTCCTTCACGAAGAACATTTTTGTATGTAAAATCGATAGTAGACAGCTGATTCCAGGAACCTTGTTTTTGATTATATAAAGGTTTAAGTTTCTTACTCTCTCCTATAATATTATGTCAGTTGCGATATGACGTCTAAATAAACCATGTTTAATAGAATGTCAAGAAACAATGATATTTATGCCCTTATTGTGCAGTACGTTAGAAAAAACTAAATAAGATTCGACTAGCATCGCTATGTCGCGACCACATGTTCGTAGACCGTAAAAAGCTTAATTAGCGACCACTCATTATTTATATAAAAAACATTTTTTGAATAAAATATGGATATCTAATAATATTATAATCAAGTTCTGACACTTCATATACAACATCTATCGATAAAATTTACTAAATGCTGTTTAACGTACCCTTTGAAGTTTATCGCTAAGATTTTAAATAAGGTTTTGCCAAATTGCCTCAAGGGTAAGGGATAGATATATAATGCACTTCAAGGAAAATTTTACGTTCGCTGCGCTAAAATATTTTTAGTTGTTTTAGTAAATGTAAGTATATAGTCGTGAAAACCCTTTATTATATCCGTTTCTTTAGTAATCGGTGGAAGGGCTGATTCATGTTTTTTTTATGTTATTGTGACGGAACAAGCCAGAGGCCCACCTGATGTTAAGTGGACTAACCTCTGCCATAACAGATGCATTTCGTCAAAGACGAATTGCACTGTGCCCGTCACACTGAGACGTACAGTTGTTAGGTCTCATGTGCCTGTAATTTATCTGGCTCTCAAGGACTGCTGCCGGTACACACTGTTAGGTGCTTTGCGACAGATTTTCTACTTGAGGGTGGTCGCTAGCCAGGCGGACATTCGCTAAATGCCCTTCCACCATGCAGTGAAGGTCATGCCCGCGGTGGGATTCGAACCATGGACCTGCTGCACGGCAGTCCATAGCCAACACCACCGAGCCATCACTGCTTCCTATGAATATTATTTGCTCCTAAGGCGCACAACACGCAAAAGGTGACGCTGCGTTAGTAAGGCCGTGACAGAGGGTAGATTAATGTACTATGTAAATGTGAGAACGACATTCAAACGCAGTTATAATGATCCCATCCAGTGTCGTCACGTCAGTGGCGTCGGACGGAAGTGTCAAAGCTGCACTGCTTTTAAAATTCGTTGTGCATAGTTACATTTTTTCGTATGAATAGTAACTATCTAAACATTGCAAGACTGGACTGTAATAGAAAAAATATTGCATCTTTTGTAGGTTTTACGCAAGGCGAATACGAACATGTATTGTACTTTTTAATGTATTTTCGTATCACATTACCTATACCATAGAGAAAGTTCTTTCTCTATGCCTATACGACATATGTTCGGATTATAAAAATACTTATACATAGTTCCAGAAATATATGTACCTATAGTTTTTATATTGTATGAAAAATCTACATATTTCGTTTCTTAAGGCTTGCGCTATTATCAGGACTCAATACAATAAAAAAAAATAGACTTCTTAAAATCTGTACAAGGGCATTCCACAACACCTCAATGGTTATTGTCCACGTACGGTCAAACCGGTTTCCTTATAAGCAAATGAGTCTCTATTAGTAGCTTGCGCCAATCAGAGGCCTGTAATTTGCAAGTAATTGAAATCTAAGGGTTAGCAAACACAGAACTATGCTAAGACTAGTTCGTTGTTACCTCCCATTACAATAGAGCAGGGTCGATAATTTATGAAACCAAAAAATAATGGTAGGATGAAACGCGTTGAAAATGCACAACACGTTGAGACTATAACAAAGATTAAAGGAAAAATAATTTACGGATGATTTGAGGTCGGGAAGTAGAAGGATGAGTTTTAAGGGTAAAAACGGCATATCTCGATTTCCAGCAAAACTACAAGTCCTATCGAATAAAAATATATGACAAAGTTGTAGGTAATAAAAAGATATACAACTTTTGTATGCACACTTTTTTCATTTAACCTCAAAATTTATGTGAAAAATGTAATTACTTAATAAAGTTTCTGGTTTTTTATTTTTATCTTATATAAAAACCTTTTTTTTGACTAAATTTAGTGAAAACTTAACTTTTTATGTCCCAAACAGACTGTATTTTTTTTAATTTTAAATATTTATTTTTTCACCTTATATTGACTTAATATCGAAAAACCACCTTAATCTTCAATCGAACATTCTCGCGTCAAAATATCAGCTTTTTTTTAAAAGTAGGTGGGTTTTTGTTTGTTGGAATCTCTTCTTACCGATATTGTAAAAAAATATATTACTTAATATGGTAAACGTTCTCGAAAAATGCAAAGAAAAAACTCAGACTTTAGATACTATAATTATCGATGACTAACTTGTAGTGGACTTATTTAGATATGATTTATCGTCCTTACACATTTGGATACGATTCATGGAATGTATTCTTCAAGTTGCGTACAGATTATAATTGAAGACATGTGTAGTGAAAGCTGTTATGGAAAGCAGAAAGAAAAACAATCAGGAGGGATTTAAATCCCAAACAGGAATTTTAGTTGACGTTGTGAAACAGGGCCAATGGGCCATGGTACGACCAATAATGGGAATACCGCGAGAAGATTTTTCGAACACTCCCATATTGCGCCTTTGATTACGGGAATAAATGAGGAATTGATAAAAATATTTCAAACCATACTAGAGACAATATTGTCAGGTAGATCCATTAAAGTTTAAAGGTTATTATGCTGGAACCACCATGAAATTATACGTTAATTTGTATGCTTGGTTTTGTATGCCTGCGAGCATTCATAAAGTACTTGCACACGGTGCTGCTTTTATTGAAAACTTGGGAAAAACCCATTGGAAAGTTTGCCGAAGAAGCTGATGAAGCACGCAATAAAGATTTCCGTAGATATTGTGAACATCATTCGAGAAAATTCTGTAGAAAGGCTACCAATGAATATATAACTTACTAATTAGCTCTGATCCATGTATTTCGAAGATATAACGACACAAACTAGTATAAAACAGAAAGCCCTTTCAGAAGAAGCAAAAGCTTAGTTGATCGTTAAGGAGACATTGGTTGACGATGATGATCAAGAAAACTGAGGAACTGAAACGAGTCTGAATTTTCTGAATGATATATAAGCGAGCTGAAAGTGGTAGGAAGTGGCAAGTTGTCGTACAAATTGGCGGTCTGAAAGGAAGGACTATGATCAGCAATGGGCTTCTTCTGGCTGATGATGAAGATGAAATACTTTTGTCATATGGTGCAGAGCATGTGTGTTACTGCAATAGGCTTACTGGGGATACAACTGAAAAAACGTGCAACAACGTTCTCAACCTCTGAAGAGGTGTAGGATGGAATATAAAAACAAAAACTCCAAAAGCGCACAAAATCGCACTATCAAACAAGATGCATAAATAGGCAAACAATATGAACTATTTAAATTTGTTATCCGTCTTTAAACATGTTTTGAGATTTTGGTGAATATATGTAAAAACAATCTAAAAAAAACATTACACTAGCAATAATTAATTCGTAAAACATTACATACTTGTATTTGAAATTAGAATTCATTAGAATATTTTTTTTTTATTTTTTTTTTATTTTTTTTTTATTTACTCCTATTCGTAAACTTTCATACCATAGTATTCGTAGAAAAGATCCGAATCTTAAGGAGTAATATCTATTAGTAAGGCTACAACTGCAATACTTCTTCGGAGTCCTTTAGTAAAAAGAGGACTACCACAAGGATCCATTTTAGGACTTTTTATATTTCTAGCATATTATTATATTAATGATCTGCCTTACATGGAGAAAAATTTCTGAGATTTTTTTTTACTAGATGATACTACGCTGATTGTTAAAGAATATAAAAAGATAGTGAACTAATTCAAGTAAATATTGTGTCATCTATGATCTCTTAATCGTTCACCGCTAATAATGTTTTCGTTAGTCTAAGAGGCTTTTTATTCAGTTTTGGCTTTAGGTAAAGCCTTTTTGTTGTCAAAGTTATTACCAATTATTCTCCCAAAGAATAATCTTAGAAACGTAAAAAAAAACAGGGCTATATTGTTTTTAGCGTAGGTATACTTACAATGTCTTCTCTAATAACTGATAAGATAGTACAGGAACAGAGTGATATCAAGTATAATTACTCCAAAAACACGTAATTGTAGCAGTATTATTAGTCAGTCATAGTATACTACGACGATAATTATAATGTTGCTGCATATTAAGTGCTCAAAAGGGTCCTATAACATCCTGGCGACTTTATTTAGTAACCAAAACGCAAATGGTTATATATACCTACTACCAAGGAAAGCATTCCCAAGAAAAGTTACAGACGGCCTTCTTTCTGAGCTCAAACCTCTTCAAAGAAAACACTCCTTGTTATACCTTTCTGTTAAGATTTAGAGCTCTGGTGTGCGCCTAATGTGCATGGAACATTTTACTGACGTTGAAGTGAGTAGCTGTATTCTTTTGTATTGTCGCGCAGTAGGTTCATAGTTCAGAGAATCCCACCGCGGCCTTATGCTTTGCCACAAGGTGTGGTGGCTGGAGTTTTTGGAATTCCTGGCTCGCTAGTAAAAGCCCCCAAATAGAAAATTGGTCACCAAGCTGATAATGGTGTTTCGATGGCTGTTCTTCAGTAACTACCTACTCTAGGTTAAGCATGTTTTCATTTTTCGACTACATTATCGGCCATCCATTACTTACCATCAATAGAGGTCAAAGCCTAGAAGCAAAAAAAATGCGCATATTTTATACTACGATCATTCGACGCATTCCTTAGATTATTTACCTGGTAATCATAGTAACGACGGCGATGCTGAATGAGAAATTATTTAGAATTCGTTTCATTTTAATAAAAAAGAGACAACGCTATTCGATAAAAAAAGACATAAGCCTGTGGAATGAATGAATATGAATGACTTTTTCAAACTTCATGCTATAACATCAGAACTTTCAGTCTAATAATGCACGCCCCTCCAACGCCGTTACCCCTACATGTAAAATAGTGTATAAATATAACCTCGTCAATTACGTTGTGTTCTTCAGTCATAGTTTGCAAACTATGTTCACAGTAAAATCACTGCAATATTCCAGAAACCTGGTGAGAGGTAGCAGATTGTCATATGGGACGACTTGTGGATGTTGGCTGCATCGAAATATGACACGCGTACCTGAAACGGGCGGTTTCTGGTAAATCCTATCCTTCTGGTGAATAACTTACTGTCAGACGGATTTTCCACTGATGAACACAGCCTCCCACATTTAGGGGGGGGGGGGGGTTGCCATAATCCCCACCCTTGGATGGCGTGAATACAGTGCAAATAGCGCATATTTACGTGTCTGGATAACCGAGTAGTGTTTCACATTATTTCCTCAGGAACCATAAGATTCGTTATTAAAATTTTAACACTTCAAACCTTTGAAATTGGATTTGATATAGTGAAGTCATAAGACTTATAATTATGAATGCACCCTACCAAATGTTGCCTAATATTTATAGGAAGAATTTTAAACCAAACTTAGTTAAAATTCTACCTGTTTCCTTATTTTTAGGGAAGCTGGTGGAAAGATGGAGGAGATGGAGAAATAATAATGTAAATAATAAATTAATTTTAAAAAATTGCTTGTCCGACAACATCAACTTGGCTGATATGAGAGCGTGAATACGTAACGGAACCGCCAGAACAGAGTGCAAAATAACGGTTCATCATGCAAGTAACCAGATATGAATTCTGAGTGCACTCGAAGTATAAAGTCAAAGTACAAAATATATTCATAAATATCGTCACTCTGTCAACAATGTATTAGATGTTCGTAAGATTTTACTGTACCTAGGTACATTATGAAAGATATGCCGGAAGGTGCCGGAATAAGCAAAACCGTATACCTACGGAACACCTTTTCAACATTTATAAATTAATATAAGTAGACACAATAAACAAGAACAACATATTACATACACGGAACGACACCATTTCTTTTTGAAAATATGCTAAATTGTTATAACTAATCTACCTTAATTATACTTATCTACGGATAAATATGTAAAAAAGTGTAACTTTCATACAGGTACCTGCTTTGATTTCAGACTCATAAAGTTAACAAAACATACACAATCTTAAAAATTCTATTGGATTCTTTATTTGATTTGGCGCTTAAAAATGATCGCATTATAGTACCGGGCAAATTAAATGGCGAAATGTGGCGTGTCCATCAAGATTGTGTCGTCATCGTAAAATGTGTCCGTTTTAAGTAGTGACAAACGTTTCCCTATCTCTTTCTACTTAAGACATTACCAGTAAGTTAAAAAAGATGAAGTGTTATTTGATCTCAGAGAAATTCTTCTATTTTGTCAGAGTATTTCATATTGTATATATTTGTAATTTAGTCCAGTAGCAGTACGTTAAAATTGCATGCTAACTTTTAAAAATTTAAGATTTAACGAATTTTGTACAGATGATTAGTTACAAGTTTACTAAGCTTTTTCCAAAAAGTTAGAAAATTTTGACCGATGCAATTCGTATTATTTAGGTATTTGTAAAAAACCTACATAAAATCGTGAATATAAAATTAGAATTAAATATTCTGATTGTATATGACTTAGGACATTGTGATTGAATTTGTGCAATCTATTGTATATACAGAAAAAAATACTTCATATCCATAGATTTCATAGATCCATGTGACAAAGATAATCACGCAAATTCAGCGTTGCCGAAATGTCACACTTTGCGTAACTGTAGTCTCTTTCGTGTATCAGATAATATTACGTGGTTTGCAGTTTGTTGCCGTAACTTTTCAGAATAAGAAGTAACAAAATAATAAGTTCCTTTTTAATTTACCCGGTTCCGTGTTTTGCTACATGGAATAAAAAATACTTTTCTTTAAACTTTCGTGAACTAAACTCATGTTTCTAAATCATTAACGGGCCTACCAACGCACGAATTAATATCAAAGTAATAATATTTTGACTAACCTCGGTTTCGATCAAGTTGCATTGACCGTCTACCCGTGATCACTGTCAATGTAACTTGATAGAAACGTCGAGGTTAATCAAAATATTAATATTTTGATGTTAATTAGTGCGTGAATAGATCCGGGAATGATTTAGATTAATGAGAAATAAAAAATTGAAGAATCCAGCCTCTGTCATTTCTTAGTCAACAAAGGGACGATTGGTAGTACCTATGTAGAGGAGTGTTAGAGCTTTTTAGTTTACGATGTATTTTTCTCTATCGGCCGGCGGTTTGATTGAAAGAATATTCAATTTAAAATCGATTGACGACAATCCCAGATGCGTTAAAATTAAAAAAATGGGTTTAATTTAAATACATAGAAAACTGTTGCCTCGCATGAGTAGGTAAGTCCGCACTCAAAGAGGGGGTTCTACGCCTGTGTAACCTTGGCTGTATAACCAGACTATATTCGACTTCTTCTTCTTCTTCTTCGTATCGACGACTCATTGTTATCAGATGGATGACTGCCAGTACTGGGCTGTAGCCACCCCAAGGGTAGAGGCCTCGTACAGGTCACCCAAAGTGCAAGCATTGGGACACTGTGGGCAGGACAGCAGGTGACGCATGTCCTGCGTAGCGCCACAACTACATTGGGTTCCTACGTCAGAGTAACCCCATTTGGCCATATTAAACCGGCAACGACCCACTTGAGTCCGAAGTCGATTTAGCGACTTCCAAGTGGGCCACGCCAGATCTTTGCCCGGGGGGAGTTCTTCAGCCGGCTCAATGTAGTTGGGTGGGGGAGGGCAAGTGTTCTGCCACAGTTCCATGCGGGCATTCTTTGGGTGACCTGTCAAGGCCTTGGTGAAGCCAAGAAAACTTTTGCGGCTCTTAAGACGGCCTGTGGTTAGCTGTGAGTTGTAAAGAGGGTGTCTACAATCTTGTTCTTGCTTTAGCTTCTCTGTTGAGCAAATTATGTTACGGCGCACTATAGGTGGTGCTATTCCTGCAATGGGGTATAGCATGTTTAGAGGTGTGGGCTTTAGGCAGCCGGTTATTTTCCTACATGTTTCATTGAGAGCAACATCTACTTCTTTAGCATGGGAGGATCGGTGCCACACTGGGCACGCATATTCTCCAGCTGAGAAGCAGAGTGCTAGGCCAGATGTCCGTAGAACTTCGGATGATGCACCCCAGGTGGTTGAGGTTAAACGGGAAATTAGGTTGTTCCTGGAGCTTACTTTAAGTTTCGTCTTGGTGCAGTGGGTTTTATATGTAAGGGACCTATCTAGTGTAACTCCTAGATAGGTTGGGTTTTTGCAGTGCTCGATGTCAACACCTCGCCAGGATATACTGAGTAAACGTTCGGCTTGACGGTTTCGGAGATGGAAAGCACAAAATTGGGTTTTGGACGGATTTGGCCTAAGGCTATTTTCATCGTAGTATTTCCCGATCGTTTCCAGAGCTCCTGCTAGTGTCACTTCAGCATCCTCAAACGAGGTGGTTTGAGTGGTCAATGCTAAGTCGTCGGCATAGAGAAATCTTTCTGTGTCTGCTGGGCTGGGCTGATCATTGGTAAATATGTTAAACAGGATGGGAGCTAATACACTGCCTTGCGGCAAACCATTCTTTTGGCTTCGCCATCTGCTTTTTGTGTTGTTTAGGTGGACCTGGAACCGACGGTTTGAAAGCATCTCACGGAGGATTGATGTGAAATTTTCGTCGCCCGTTACTGAGTAGACTTTACAGAGAAGTTTACTGATGTTGATGGTGTCATAGGCTGCTGATAGATCTACAAACACAGCTCCTGTAATCTTTTTGGCTTCAAACCCATTCTCGATATGCTGTGTGAGTTTGAGAACTTGTCCAGTACAGGATTTACCAGGTCGGAAGCCGGCTTGTTCGGGAATAAGGTTTGGCTCTACTATTCTTGTAAGGCGGTTGAGGAGTAGTCTTTCAAATAATTTAAAAGTGTGGCAGAGGAGTGAGATGGGACGATAGCTTTTGGGGTCTGTAGGTGGTTTACCAGGTTTAAGCAGTGCTACGACCTTGGCTTTTCGCCAGAGTTTGGGTAGTTTACCTCTTTCCAAGCAGTCGTTAAATGTTGCTAAAAGCCAAGACACAGCAATTGGTCCAAGGTGTTTTATCTGTTCAACTGTTATGTCATCAACGCCTGCTGCTTTACCATTTTTGAGGTCTTTTATGGCTAAGACGATTTCGGCAAGCGTTATTGGTTGACTGATGTCTGATGTTCTGGTCGGATTTGGTTTGGGCTTAAATGTCTTAGGTAACTTTCGGGGTGGTTTGCCATTAAGCAAGAGTTGGTGGGCTATTTGGTTGGCAGACACCATACCTGGGTTTGTTGCGGGCGGTGGATCACCTGTTAGCTTTTTTAATGTGGACCAAGCTTTTTTACTATTATGTGTCATGTCGATGTTAGAAACTGTTGTTACCCATTTTTCACGTCGGTTTTCGTTAATTTTTGCCATTAGCTCCTCTCCGGCTGTGATTGTATCTGAAGAAAACGGGTCGTTGGTGTAAAGGTTTCTGTATCTTTGAAACAGTGAGGTAGACTCTGGACTTAGGCCGGGAACATAGTCTGTGCGACAACCTCTGGGTATAGTTTTACGGGATTCTGACCAGACTATCTTAACAAATTTATCATAGTTTTTAGGGCATGGGTCTAACAGCATGAGTTTTTTATCAGTGAGTTGAGAAAAGAGATCCCAGTTGGCTTTGGTAAAGTTAAAACGTCGTCTAAATGGTGTTTTGATTGGTTTGACAGCAGCGTGAATAAGACAGGAGATTGGTTTATGTTGTGTATTGGGTATTGGTGTGCCGACTGTTTTGGAACACAGATTACTGATGTTCGAGCTTACAAAGATTAAGTCGGGGTTGTATCCTCGCTTCCAACGGCCACTATTAAAGGATGCAGGCAGCTTAGCATCGTGGTTTAGATGGAGGTTTTCTAGTTCAGCCCATTCTTCGACCGCTTCTCCATCAGCATTTGTGTTTCTGTAGCCCCAGTTTGTACTATGGCTGTTGAAATCTCCGACTACTATGCGGAAGTCTTGAGCTCGAAAGTTTTCTGTTTCAGTAAAAATAAACGGGTGGTTTGGTGGTTTATATATGGAGGTAACCGTACAACTGCCAGTGTCTATTGTTAGCGTCTCCACTGTGTTAAATGAATTACATGAAACTGACTTGACCGATATTTCAGGTTTTGTGAAGATTGCGCTCCCATGTTTGGCATGTGGAATTTCAGCTACCAGGGTAAGCCCAGGGATCTGGGGTCGAATATTGTCTGTATCACGGTGGGTTTCCTGTACACATAAAATGTCACACTGTGACTCCTTAACGAGTGCACCTAGGATATATGCTTTGTTTTTGGAAAATCCTTCTATATTTATCGAAGTAACCGTAAGAGCTGGGTTGTTAAGTAGATTGGCGCTCAGAAGTGCCGTTTGGGTTGGCGCTGAGAAGCACCTTTGAGAGGCCCTGAGAAGGGCCGTTGTGTGGTGGTCCTGAGAAGGACCGTTGTGAATCGTCGTGTTGCAAGGATTCGTCAGTCGACACCGGGGTACCGACTGTCCAGGGTGGGCCGGGTGTTGTGCGCAATCAAAAACTCCGATCATAGTAACACCGCGCGGGGAGGCTCCTTGCTTCCACCCCTATATTATATTCGACTAACAGTTAACAAATAGAATATTTCTATGTTGAAAATACCTACCGTTTCATTAACGTTTTTCATAGAGAGTCAGATGTTAAATTTGACTTCTGTCACAATATAAAATAAAATTATAAAGTTTACAATACCTATGTATCTTACTAAAAATATTTTAGGAATATGCGAATTTTCTGGAAAGTAGTTGGCAACAAACTGTGGGTGCGTTCGGAAATCACTGTGTGAATGAAAAAGTGTTACCCGAGTGCTGTCCGGAAATCAGCTCGCTGAATTTTTACATTCACTTGATGCCGTTTAAAATTCAAGTAAAAGTTTACTTGACTTACAGTTGAATAATACCTGATGCAAAACAAGGTGAGGATTTTAGGTGAATACCTGACAGGTTAAAATCCTTGTACTCTTAAATCACAGCCTGGTCACTCGACTCACTCTGTGTGAATGTTCCGGTTATACTATCCAAAACTAATTTATTGAATAAAAATAAACACTATCTTTGCGTTCCACAGTCATCGATTTAGCCTATCGATCTAATAAAGCTACTAATAATTTACAGGTCAGATGAAGTGTCAAGTAAGATAGTTATTTGATGGATAAGTGCTATGATCAAAAAAAGTGAATGGATTTTTGTGTGGGACTTTGTATGGATTTATATTGGAGGTTGTCCGTTAATTTCGTGAGCTCAAAGTAGGGGCAAAAGGAACCCCTTTTGCCGGAAAGCCCTTTTCAAGGGCAGGAAAAGCTTACGAAAATTTCACATCCTCTTTCAACAATCAAAATCGAAATCATTTCTTTTTTAGCTTGTTAGGTTAAGCCTTTGACCACTATCTCACCTGATGGTAAGTGATTATGTGGTCGAAGATGTTGTTCAGGCTAACCTAGAATTACTGGCTCTCAAGGGCAGCTGCCGGAACACACCGTTAGTTGCTTGGCGACAGATTTTCTACTTGAGAGTGGTCGCTAGCCAGGCGGGCATTCGCAAAATAACCTTCCACCATGCGGTGAAGTAAAGCCCGTGGCGGGATTCAAACCATGAGCCTGCTGGGCGGTGGCAGTCCATAGCCTGATGCCACTAAGCCATCACTGCTTCAAAACCTGGACTTGCATACAGAAACTCAATAGTGGAACAATATTATAATCAAGTCCGATATTGTTATGTGGGTTAATTAAGTATACCGCGAAGATTCAAATTCAAAACCTCAATTCTGTGCTCTGTTTCACTTACTCTCATAACTTTTTTCTATAATTGTCCTTTTCTAACATAATGATACCAGGCAAGAAAAAAGAAAATTATATCAAAGAAGTTGAATAATATTTGTCTATGGCTGGAGTCAAACTCGATGGAGTAGGTATGGAGCTATCGTTCGTTCTCAACTGTGAATTTAAAATGGCGGAGTAAACTCGTCAAACCTGGAGTTCGAACTCCGGTGAGACCGGTCGAAGTAAACTCGACCCACTGTCTCTGAATGTCAGCCTTAGAATGCCACTAAAATTTGCCACTTGTGTCACTTTTGACATTAGATGTAGGTAATTCAAACTGTTCCAGTAGCTTCATAGCGTTTATGGTGAAAATAATGACAAGACCCAAGTGGAACAACTTTTTGGGAGTGTGATCGTTTTTGGCGAATTTAACTTCAAATGGTACGCACCCTGTATCATCATGATGCAGTGTTGGATTTCGTAGTATAATTATACTATTTGTACCATAATTTTATTGTGTGTAGTATATAGTATCGTATTGTCACTATACTACGCGAAAATATAACATTTTGCATTAAAACAAAATTGTTATTATGTGTAGGAAGATAAACACAGCGTCGATATGAAGATGCATTTGAAACTATTACCTGAATTTCGCCTTTATGGTATAAATATCACCTGTTTACTGTTCGTTTCCCAGCTTGATGTTAACTATGCACTTCACCTGTCAAGGATTTTGAAGTGTCATATGTCCAAAGAGTATGTCATTCATAGAGTCTTCACCAGTAAGATATTACTGCGACGCTGTGTTTATCTTCCTACACATAATAACAATTTTGTTTTAATGCAAAATGTTATATTATGTGTCTCCAATAAACACAGCGTCGATATGAAGACATGTTTGTTATCTGCTGGTGACGAACACAAACGCTATGTTGAAAATATGTGTCTTAAATCAACTTCCTCTGCAAAAAATCAAATCCTTTATCAACACAAAATAATTAATAAGCACAGAAAAAATAACTATTTTCTTTGGTGCCAAGCACTGACAAGGAAATAAAAAATAAACTCATATTCCTTTGAAGGATTACAAGTACTGAATACTAACATAGGAGTTACCTATTAAGGTTTGCTATTCACTATTGTTTATGAAAATCTGCTGCAAGCAATGTATAATATGCAATTGCTTAACCATACTGGAATCATTATTATTTCCAATAGTTACTTGGATAAAATTTGTGATTATAATAACTAAGAATGGAGTCATATACCTTGAGTTAAGTAGTTTATCATGTAAAAAACATGTACATACCTTCCCTCAAGCAAGTGAGCTTAAGTTCAGTAAACTGCAAATCTAACCAGTTCAGTATACTTACATACATTGTGTATGTAGGTATATAAAGAGGCCAAGTTCCCATTACTGGCCCATAATATCACCCATTACTGAAAGTAGGTAACGGCCCAAGTTTGCCAGAAGTCAAGTGCCACTATGTATAGAAAACAATGTTAAGTAACTTACTCCGGTATTGGTATTTTATACTGTTGACACTGTTTCGTAGTGAATGGTCTGTTGAACATGGCTGATATCTACAGACTTGTCTGGAGGGCCCCAACAATTTATTGAATTGGTTTGTTCCATGGGAGGCAGATGGCATTCATTGATTAAGGTATTGATACCTATCCAATAAGTAATATTATCTGCTTGATGATGACAAATTGTTTGTATAAAGTATGAACCCTGCCAAGCCTTGTGTCTAAAATTACCAACTATATCATGTTATGGTTGTGCACTTGGTGGTATCCATAACATATTTGTCCCATTACAAAAATAGGACATTTGTGTTGTAGCAACTACACCCTTCCGTAGGGTCTTTAGACTGATAGAGCATATCATCAGTCTTAATAGCTTGTATATTAAATTAAGATGAACATCAGGCACTGTGCTAAACTTTTATGTGTCATGTTCTTATATGAACAACTGAATCCTTCTGTAAGATAATAGGCTGATAGGGGAGCTGCCCTGTCAACATCAACAGTTTACAATTTAAATATATGGTGTCTATTCCAACATCATTTGTGCTAATCATGATCATCTTGGAGCAACTGTACCCTTCCGTAAGGTAATTGGCTGTTGGGGGGGAAATCACCCCGCCAGCCTCAACAGAGCATGTTAAATTAACTGGGATATTGTGGCTGTTCCAAAGTTATATATGTATTTATCATGATTATGTTGGAGCAACTGTACCCTTCCGAAGGGTAATGGGCTGATGGGGGAATCGCCCCATCAGTCTCTACAGCTTTCATGTTAAATGAAGTGGAATATTGTGCCTGTTCCAAAAGTTATTAAAACAACTGCACTGCTGCTTCTGTTAGGTAGTGGGCTGCTGAGGAGAATCATCCAAAGCCATCGAAGCCTCAATAGTTTGCACATTAAACTACTTTGAATGGGTTGGTCCAATTTCAAGTAAGTAATTTTCCTTGATATGTTATATTTGGCAGTTGATATTAACATAGAATTTGTATATCAAATGGCCATTCAACTCTTTTCCTGGGTAAAGCTCTTTAATCCAAGCGCATTGTAAATAATAGTAACAACAAAATTCCACTCTTTAAATGAACATCATTGGTTCCATGTGATATGCAATGGTAGTTACTATGACCGTAACATGGAAAGATGCACCGCTGACTTGTTATGTGATCATATCATAGAATGGCAGCTGTACCCTTCTGCAAGGTAATGTGCTATAAACTGTAGTATAAGCATCAACAACTTGCATCTGTATGCAGTACAGATAATATTTTAGAGTAATACATGTACTCCTACAGTAAGTGATTGGCAACTTTACCCTCCCGAAGGGCCTGTAAGAAGGTATCTGTAGTACCTCCCAAAGGGCTGTAAGAAGGCTCCTGAATAGTATAGTACAGATAATATTTTAGAGCACTACAAGTACTCCTACGGTCATTCTTGTTAACCATGCCCTCCCGAAGGGCTGTAAGAATATGATAGAGGAGTGCCACAACCTTGTATGTAATGAGGTGGTGTTCATTATGTTTATCTCATAGTAGTTGTTAGGTGGCCTGTATTCCACACCCATACTGTCTATATATTGCACCTTGTTATAAGTGTGTTTATCATTAACAACTGGTATCTCTACTCTCTCAAATAATAATGTATATGAGAGAATTCCCAGCTGTATACTATAATACACAGAGTAGTAGATGCTTTGTACCCTCCAAGTAAGGGTAATAAGCTGATAAGAAAATCTGTTTGTCTATCGACCTGGATGACTTGTGTTGTAAATGGTGTAAGCATATAATACCACAGCACTATCTCAGGTGTTCTGCTACTAAAATTGCTCATAGCAACACAGTGTTGAGCGATTAGCTGCAGGTTTGAAGTCCTTCTTGATAATAAATATTTGTGAATGTTATAATTTAATATTCAGATTATGCATCTATACATATGGTGATATAGTGGTAAGGTGTAGCATGATTATTCATTGCTTCCATTGCAAGGAACCCATTTAAATTTATAAAAAAAATGTCTCACTCACCTTTTTTATAGCATCTACCAAGAAAGTCTGAATATCACATGATGCATTCTGAAGCCAACCATAAGCTACAGACAGTTTATAGATTTATATTTATGCTTTTTGCTTACCCACTGGGTAAGGGTATTTATGTGTTGAGTACTACCACTCATGCTCATAAAATGAAAGAAAGAAAATATGTCCCTCCTAATTCATTTACTTCTTTTTTGGTAAATGCTTCGGAGCAACTCAAGTAGGTACTTTGAAGTACTTTACTTAAGATTACTCTTTGAGTAAGTTAATTACTGTTAGAATAATGAGTACATTGTCGATTGTATCCCAAGAAATATCAAGTGCGCTACAAAAAGTGCTTATTCTTAGACTGGGAAGCTTCCCACCCATAGTATGAATGACTGAATATGGTCCATAATATTAATCAATTAGAACACTATATTAGTGTTCCCCATACATGAACATTTTAAGTAAGCATAGCTGTTATCTCTGACACAATGAGATTCTTATATTGCTAACCAAAAAACAATGCTCTTTAGTTTGACAGAGCTGTTCCAAAAAATGGGGCACTGGTCTAGTAGCAACAAATTCAAAGCTAGGTCTATGATTATAGAAGATCTTCAATCCATTGCACTAGCATAGTTTGAACAATGTGTTACCAACAAAAGTCCAATTTCCATGCTAAATGTGTTCAACCAACTTATACTTATTTAGAGCAAGAAGCTCAATATTTATTCTCAGTTATTTGTAACTTAAAAGGCACCGCTTCTTATTAATAAATACTTTCAAAGGTTTATTCCTTAAACATGTGTTAACATATTCAGTGCAATCTTAGAAAAAAATTACCTTGGACGCTTCAATCATACTTGGATGTGGGTTTGATGATTAATTTACAATCCTCTTGAAGTTAGAATTGTTTTTCTTAAATATGTATGTACAGTGATGATTAATAGCTGCAGCTTTTAATTGGCTACTTAGTTGCTAATTCTCTTGATCGTCTCGTATGGCCGATCTGATTAGGCAGGGAGCCTAGGTAATATAGGTATTTTAAGTAACACCAGTTACAGTTAATGATGCTCCAAATACTGTCGCAAACATTTTCTATTAATAACAAGATAATATTCATATAATACTGTAGTTTATATATGTATCCATAACATACAAAAGACGGACAGTTATTGTTAAGCTTCCAGTGTGTTGTTATATTGAACTATGATAGATACTTTTAAGAATTGGTACATTATCATGGTTTGCATAGTTATTAGTATTCTTAATCATAAGTTCATGCCAGCATTGTCAGCAGACAGTGTTTTATTTATAAGAATTATATTTCAATAGGTATTCAACAAGTTGTATCATGTAGATTAAGTTTTGTCATGTACAAAATAGAAAAGCAATCTATCGCCGAGATAGAAAGATGAGATGGATAAAATCCATACTTGATTTGTGTAGGTAACAAAATATATGTTAAAACTTACGTGTGGTACATAAATTATGGAGAATAACTAAAATACATCGGACTGTAGGTCTTCACAGATTATTGAAAAACATAGCACAGGCTGTGCGTAAACCACACTGTATACGTTACCAACACATTTAATACGAACTTTTTACATCTGTTGCTTGTCGTTTACGATTTATATTTCATTGAATTTCATTTTTATTGCGAAAATACGTAAAGCTGTTAGAAAAATTTCAAACGCTATGAATGACATACTCTTTGGACATATGACACTTCAAAATCCTTGACAGATGAAGTGCATAGATAACATCAAGCTGGGAAACGAACAGTAAACAGGTGATATTTATACCATAAAGGCGAAATTCAGGTAATAGTTTCAAATGCATCTTCATATCGACGCTGTGTTTATTGGAGACACATAATACCATTATTTTGTCTTCAGGTCGATCGACTTTTATTACTGGTACTTAACCCCCGTGGGGTGCCGGGTTAGAATTGCACCTCCCCATATCATCCCGTGGGTGTCGTAAGAAGCGACTAAGGGAAAAATTCTGGTAGGTGGGCAGCAGCACCTTCTAAAGAACTGCCATCTTACACTGCGATCCCCAAGCCTGCCAAGCGTGGGGGTTATGGCAAATACCCCCTTAATAGGGGATGCTGTATTCAGCATTGGACTAGCCGGCTGTTACAGTACAGTACACTTAACTTTATTTTGACATTATATTGAAAATGCACCCTAATTAAAAAAAAAAAACTCGCGGCAAAATATCTGCAATTTTTTTAAAAAGTAGGTGGATTTTTTGTAAGTATCAAAGATTTATATAAAAAAAACCACCCGCTTCCATTTCCCGACCTCAGATCGCCCGTAAATTATTTTTTCCTTTCACTTTTGTAACATTCTCTTCCATTTTCAACGAGTTTCATCCAACCATTATTTTTTTTCACTTTTTACCATTCTCAAAGGCTTCTCCACTGGTCTATCAATTTTAGTCTTAATTCAAAACATATAATATGCCAAAAACGAACGATAAGATCAAAAACTTGAACCGTATACGGTAAAATTATACTACTCCTATACTATAGTATACTTACTTACTAGTATACTATACAAATAGTATAATTTTATTTTCCATACGGTATATTTTTTTGAGGATCTGAATCCAACGCTGTCTTGATGGAAACTTCACTATTACAAAAATATACATTATCTATGACAGACTGGCTTGAGGTTTCTGAAAATTGTTAGACTGACTGACCTGCAAAATCATTCGTTTCCGAACGCACTAAAAATGGCAAAACATAAATAAAAGTTTTATCATCTGATTTGGTGTGAAAATTGAAAACAAAAACTTAAATAGTTCGCTTTTCTATCGATTCTTCGTTCAGTATTAAATTTCAACTAATTGGCGAACGAAATCTTGAATGCGCTTTTTGTAAAACACTTAATTTGTAACACAATAACGATGTTGCGTAAATCAAGTTCTCTGTTAAAACTGTGCCATTCTTGGAGAAACTTACTCTATTCCACGCAAAAAATCGTAACTTCGCCGTCTACTGATGATTTAGTAATAAGTGACAGTTGCGTCCAGCGACTAAAACAACTATGCAAAGGAAACGATACCTTTCTCAGGCTGCTTGTAGAGAGTGGTGGCTGTTCTGGGTTTCAATATAAGTTTAACTTGGATAACAAAGTGGCAGATGATGATAGGTAATAAATAGCATGCTAGTGTAATAGATCTAAACTATATATTTTCATATTGACTAAGCTTGCATCTGTGTTTTGGCCTGCATTGAAATTGATTATATTACTCTCCTCAGCAACTACTCAGTAAATCTGGGTAAAAAATATTATATGACATAGTCAAAGGCCTTATAAATTTTTAGGTATACTAATTAATATCAAAATCTTATATATACTGTTTTGGAGGTGAGTAGCAACAAACTTACTCACAGTTTACCATTTATACTACTAGTAGTGAAAGGATAGGATTTTCCTGTTAGCATTTCCATGTCAGGCATATTATATAAAACAGTTCAGTATCTACACATTGGGGCTGCAAGGAAAATACCTAGCAATGTTTTAAAGGCGCAAAGTGAAGTGATAACATTAAACACAAAAAATGTGTAGCTCTTTTGAGGGGCATATTTACAGCTTGTGCTGGAATTCTGCTCTTAGGACCAAGATCTTAGTGTGAGCAGTCCATTACGACTCACATTCATGTACATAAAGAGAATCATGGTCAGGCAACAGGTTTGCCAAAATGAACCACCAATGCAGGTCTTTTTGTGATATTAGCTAAATCTCTTGGTTAATACTATAAAGCAATCAAATAATGGAAAAAACAGACATATGTATATATCTTAGAATATAGGAGATTCAATCCTATCTCCTTGATCACATAATTTAAATTATTTTAAATGTACTTACATGAATGAAACTTGTTTCAGAATATTTGAAAGGGATGGAGTTAAAGTAGTAATTGATGAAACATCGCTAGAATACATAAAGGGCTCAACAATTGATTTTCACACTGAATTGATCAGATCTGCATTCAGAGTGGCCCAGAATCCAAATGCAGACCTTGGGTGCTCATGTGGTGCCAGCTTTTCTATCAAAATTGACTAGTAAGATAATATTTATGACTTAAAAAGCAATTGTCGATGATAAATTATCAAACTCATTTGTACTTAGTTTCTATTTGAAAGTAGTAAAAAATGTAGGTGTTTAATTTAACATCTAAAAGCTTTGTGTAAATTAATAGTTCCTGTGATAATGTAGATAAATAAAATAACTAATTTATTTGATTATTGCTGTTTTTGTTTCTACAAATTAGGAACTGGTATTACATTTAATTTAACTGTGCTCTCTGGAAGACCCAACACTCAAGAATTATTAATATCTTGTAAACTTCACGAAGTATACCAAATGACATAATCACCTCTGAGTCAATATGAGATATGTGATGAATGGATACTTGAGTTGCAGACTTTTAAAGGATTATGAACCAAAAGATGTCTTTAAAGCAGATGAGACGCCTTTTTTTTAAATGTCATGGTGGTACTTATGCACGACAGCGATTATCAATATTGCTGACAATAAACATGACAGGCTCTGAAAAACCATTATTTATAGGAAAGGCTAAAAAGCCTCGTTGTTTTTCTGGTTGTAAATCTCTGCCAATAGACTATGAAGCTAACTAGAAAGCCTGGATGACATCCGAAATGTTCAAAGGATGGCTCATTAAAGTCGACAAGAAAATGATTAAGGAGAAATGAAAAAATTTACAACTGTACAGCTCACAACATAATTCCGCCATTGAAAGCAGTTAAAAGTTTTTTTTCACTCAATACATCATCCAAGCTACAGCCTCAAGTTCAAGATCAAGGAATAATATAAAACTACAAATCTGCTTACATAAAGGTAGTTTTTAGGAAACTGATAACAGATAAATGGAACAACAGCCAGCTTTATGTATTAATTTATTGCATGCAGTTAGGATGACAGACAAGGCTTGGAGTAGTGTATCTAAAACTACAATATCAAATTGCTTCAAAAGCTGTGCATTTTGGATGCCACAAGAAAATGCTTCAGAAGAACCATTTGAGCCGCATATGAGTGTAGAGGCTGACTGGAATAAACTTCAGAACATAGAAGTTCAATTACTACTGGAACACTAACTGATGCTGAAATCATCGACATAGTTAATTAGAATATGGATGATGATGATGTTAATGAAAATGACGTTGATCATACTGATCCAGCAAGTTTTGAACCATCAATAACAAATAAAGAAGCCAGAGCTACAATCAACACACTACGAACTTACGTTGAAAGATGTTATGATATCGAGGATCGTGTATTCGGTTCATTGTTTGAGCTTGAAAAAATTATGGAAATCTGCAAATCGTTTAAATCAAAAAAAGATAGCGGATTGATGTGTAGGTACAGTTTACTTCACAATATGTAATTTGTTTTAATAATTTTAAAATAAGTACTATAAAACTTAACTTGAATTGTTATTCAAATTTGACGTTACAAATCGAAAAATATAGTTAGAAATCTTGGCTTTGTGAGTCGAAATTTCAGCATCATATATCTCGAAGTTCTTGTTAAGTCGAAAACTCGTTATATCTCGTCATTTTTTGCATTTTCCTTGACACTCTAGGTATAGAGATTCCACTGAATATAAATATATATTGTTAACTATTAATAATATAATGGAAACAAAACAAAAACACATTAAACAAAAGGATCTTTTTTTCCAAAATAATAAAAACAAATAATTTTTACTATCTCCAATGACTGGTTTCGGTGAAACCTATCTTATTTAATTTAGTTACGCCAGGAACTATTGTACACGCAACTTTGTGAAGCATGCCATGATCAAGATAGGTCTGTAGTAGCCGCCCAGCCATCAAAGGCTGCGATTTCCCATTTCACCCACCTGTGGGAGAGTCCAGTGTGTGGACGGGGCGTCGCTCACGAATTTGCGACCTTACTTTTACTTTGTATCAGTTCAGTGGCTTGAACTCCATGGAGATTGGAGTCCACTTATGGGTTTATATGGTATATGGATTGGTTGGACGATCAGGAGAACAAAACAAAATTACATTGAAGGCGATAGAGGGCGCTAAAATTATGAGGTGATAATTTACGATAGATGGCACTGATAGACTTTAAAATGCTAGTACCTAAGTAAGAAGATCGCAGCTCACGTATTTAGGTAGGTTTTTCACATAAACTTGTAACTCTAAGTAACCTTGTAAGTAGGTTTCTAAGCAATGATGGCCGAGCCATAATAGCTACGGACTGCCGTGCCGCAGGTCCATGGTTCGATCCCCCCGCAGGTTTGAGCTTCACCGCATCGTGGAAGGGCATTTTGCGAATGCTCGTTTGGCTAATTACCACCCTCAAGTAGAAAATCTGTCTATATCAAGTACTTAATAGCAGCACCGACAGCAGGCCTTGAGAGGCAGTAAAATTACAGGCACATGAGACTTAATAACTATATACTTCAGGGGGTAGTGCAGATTGTCATTTGGAACAAAATGCATCTGTTTAGGCAGAGGTTAGTCCGCCTAACATAAGGTAGGCGTCGTGGTTGATACATCACACACAATCACATAAAAAAATAATATACGTACTGACATGATTAAATAAAATGAATGGTTGTTAGAGTGTATAACTGTTATTATATTTATTCAACATCGACAACTTTAAGTTTAATAACTGATTCAAGTGTTTTTTCAGCATCTAAAATACATACATATTTTTATACATTTTTATTTTTGTATCAATGTGAGTGGGACATGGCGAACCACACGTTGTCGAACTTGGCTGACGTCATGGTTATCTTGGATTCAGGTTTGATGGCGGAAGAGGCAGCAGTCCTAGAAAATAAAATAAAAATGTTTCGTATAATCAAGCATTTCATACAAAGTTAAGGTGTCTGTTGGGTTAGAAGGGATTTAGATCCAATTTAATGAAGAATTCTCTGAAAAAGTTTTAGGTATATAGGTTATTATTAAAATGCTGACAACCTCTTAGGGTTGAGTTCTGCTATTCTTAACAAACATTTATAGTTTTGTTTTTGTTTATATTTACATCTAGCAGAGTAATAAAAAATATGAAATAATAAGCTACAGGCACAAGATACTTTTAACATCAGGTGGTCCTCGTTTAAAAAAACATTTAATTAAAAATGTTTGTTAGGACTAGCAGAAGTCAACCCTAAGAGGTTGTTAGCGTTTTACCAATAACCATGTATATGTAAACTTAGGTTTGATTCTCCTTGAAAGAATAGCCTTTCTACCGCACTTCAAGTATAGGCTGCTAGTGCTGGTTGAAAGGTTTAGTTTGCAAAGTAGTAGAATATGTTCATCATATCCGTCAAAATATCTTGCCAAACACATAATATTGTGGCGTATTACTGCAGCAGGCCTTGAGCACCAGCTCCCAACTAGCTAATCTATGTATTAAAAAAAATGCTCAGTTCCAACTATTTGTATTTGTGCAATTTGTATGGCTTCGGCAATAGACTTATATTTGATCGAGTGATAGTAGAATATAGAACATTTAAGTCTTTGAACAATCTTCCACTAACTTGCTACATTTTACATAAATTACTTGCTACATTTCTACATTATAGAAATGTTTGAAAAACCTTTTCGTAAATTCACATCCTGAATACTATGAAAAACACTGAAGTCATAACGAGACAAAAGGTTAAAAAATCTATTACTATATCAACCCCCTTGTATGATGGAGATTTATAAGAAAAATGTATACAATATGATTATTTAAATTTATAATTAATTACCAAATGACATGAAATTATTAGATGATAATAGATTTAAGTATGTTTTGACTGTTCTTATGATATTAATATCATAAGAACAGTCTTAGTTCTTATGATATTAATATCATAAGAACAGTCAAAACATTCTTCAATCCTTAAGGATTATACAGGGTTATTGGTAAAGTGCTAACAACCTCTGAGGGTTGACTTCTGCTAGTCCTAACAAACATATTGAGTTTTTTTTGTGTATTTGAATAAACACAAAAAAATATAATAATATATAATACACAAAAAAAACACCTCAAAATGTTTCTTAGCACTAGCAGAAGTCAACCCTCAGAGGTTGTTAGCATTTTACCAATAACCCTGTATAAGTTATTAATAAATCATTGAAACGGCATATTTTATAATATTTGCACATCTGCATGCAGGCTGAATACACTGAGCAAATATTATTATTAATAAAAGACCATATAAATGTAATTACTGTATTGCAAATAAAGTATTGATTGATGGATAGAAATGTACATTGTACAATTAGGTACCCAAATGTGGCCATGACAATTTGTTATAGTTTGTTACAGTTCACATGTTAGCCTTAGAACACCATATCACTTGTTAGTAAGTGGTGGTGTGGTGTAGGATATTGGATTTACTAATAGCCAGGCAAGCATTAAAAAAAAAATTAATACATAGCTTAATTTAAAATTAATTTTAAGCATTAAGAAAAAAAAAGAAATGCCTTGCCACATCGAAAAATGCATACGCCTCTGTTTTTAAGAGCGATTTTGGGGTAAAACTTAGCTTTAATTTTGAAAACTGAGGCCGCCACTATTTATTTAAGAGGCTTATAAGTATTATTGCCAACCCTTAATTAGTCCATGAGCGTGTTAAGTAACTGCACTTTTAGATTTTGCATATAAATTGAAATTTAACAATAAATATATACTGTGCTACTGTTGTTAGGCTATGTTCCGACATAGGGCTATGTTCATTAGTACGTCGCCAAACAACACTGGGCATGCGTTGTTTTTTGTTACAGTTCATATGTTAGCCTTTGACCACCATATCACTTGTTGGTAAGTGGTGATGTGGTCTAGGATATTGTATTTACTACTATCCAGGCAAGCATTCAAAAAATGCCTTGCCACATCGAAAAATGCATGCGACTCTGTTTTTACGAGCGATTTTGGGGTAGAACTTAGCTTTAATTTTGAAAACTGAGGCCGCCACTATTTATTTAAGAGTATTATTGGCAACCATTCATTAGTCCATGAGCGTGGTAAGTAACTGCACTTTTAGATTTTGCATATAAATTGAAATTTAACAATAATTATATACTGTGCTACTGTTGTTAGGCTATGTTCCGACATAGGGCTATGTTCATTAGTCCGTCGCCAAGCAACACTGGGCATGCGTGATCCATTAATACATGGGCTATACTCGCTTACTGAGAGGAATATCCGCGTCCCGGTAGTGGGAAAGTGTCCTATACGAAAGTATATATATATATTTTTTATGGGATAGGAGGGCAAACGAGCATGCAGCTCACCTGGTGGTAAGTGATCACCGTCGCCCACGAACATCCGCAACTATAACTAACTCTCTTCTTTCGACATATGCTCTCTTCTTAAAGGCGTATCCCTTCGGAAATACTGCACCTGGCAGCTGCTTCCATATTGTGGCAGTGCGAGGTAGAAAATGCCGTGAAAATAGCAAGGTTGTGGACTTCCAGACGTCGACATGAAATTGATGAAACATCATGCTTTGTCGGAACGTCCGATGGCGAAATTGAGCTGCAGTTAGTAAATCGAACAGTTCCTCAGAATACTCCCCGTGTTAGATGCGGTAGAAGATGCAGAGTGACCCAACATCTCTACGTAGTGCCAAAGGGTCGATTAAATATTAATAATATTACATATTTAGTAGCAGTCTTTCATAACTTCCCTTTTAATGTTACTTTTTTCCAAAGTTTAGGGTCACGAACAGGGATCGTAAAGGAAATTGCGAGAGTGAGTTGTGGATGTGGCCAGAAAATATATACAGATCTATACGTACAAGATACTCACTGCTGCATCTCCCCAGCGCCGAACGAGTTGTCATCATTGACCTTCTTCACGTTATGAGGAGAGTAGCGATTGTACAGCCCCCAGATGCTGTTCATCAGCTTGCTGTTGTACTTCAGCGGTGTCAGTTCCATTACTGTGGTAATAAGAAGGAATCGTAAAGAAAGTCACTTCTTTTTTGATCGTCTATACATTCATAATTTTTTTATTCCTGAGAGTCCTTTGGCCACAATCTCACCTGATCGTAAGTGATGATGTGGTCAAAGGTGTTAACTGGCTTAACCTAGAATTACTGGCTCTCAAGGACAGCTGACAGGAACACAGCGTTAGGTGCTTGGTGACAGATTTTCTACTTTTGGGTGGTCGCCGGGCGGGCATTCGCAAAATGCCCTTCCACCATGCGGTAAAGCTCAAGCCCTCGGCGGGATATGAACCTTGGACCTGCTGCGCGGCAGTCCATAGCCAGGATACTGAGCTATCACTGCTTCAAACATATAGCTAGAGAGCAGTAGCACTCTTTGTGAGAGTTCGTCCTGGATAGTATTGCCACAATAACAAGTTTTTTTATCAATCAAAATGTTGTTTTCTAACTTTTAATATTTCCATGAATGAAATCTGTCACCTTACTTAGCCATTTGCTCACTCCTGAGCAACGTGATGACCCTAATTTCTTCTGAAGTCTTTGACGCCATATCATCGCTCATCTTAAGGCTAGAATGCTCGTGGCGCTTTTCATACAAACATAGTTTTCGTCATATTTTAAATACTAAGTGGTCAAAATTGGTGAAACTTTCCATGTATATCCTTGAGCCTAAAATCTATACATAAGTTTGCCAGATTTGCGTAAAATTTAGCATTTACAAAAAAATAAAAAAAACCGTTTATTATTGGAATTGCTTAACAAATTATTGGAGTACAAAATTGGAATTGTTATTTTGACATTTAAGGATAATATAAATAATAAAACGAATAACATATTTTAAATAATAAATATTAGGCTCAGCTGTATCCATACAAAATTTCACCGAGTTAGAACATTTGATATTTCAATATATGACGAAACTACGTTTGTACGGAAAGCGCTCCGTGCACTCTACTCATAATGATTGAGTTATCTTGTTCTGACCTTTCTACTTTTCCTGTAGGTAACTTTCTAAAGGGTTCCTTGTTGTTTTTCTAAAGGTTCTCCCAAGTGTTCAAGCTATTCGTCCAAAGCATTGAAGAACTCGTTGGAGAGGTATGTATAGTGATATGATATGGTTTAGGTACATAAAATTAGGTTTGAAAGTTGTCTAGGGTATACAACACGAACGCCCAGCTTAAAAGACATCAATGCTTATCTATTACCTATTAAGAGTTTAAGGCTCAGGTCCCCGCGTCATAAAGTAATTTAAGTGTTTTTTTCTAATAGGTAGGTAACAGGCACAGTGAGAACTAACGCTTCGGAGTGACGAGCGCAGTATAGAGTCAAGCATATCGAGAACGGTGCCGGTACTGCAAATGTAATTACTGCCGTACATACGACTTAATAACTGTGTCTCAGGGAAGCGATGCTGTTATATAGGCAGAGGTTACCGCTAAACACCAGATGGAACTCGTGATTCACATAAGAAGGAAAGAAAATAAAAAGCGTGCGTGACGCCATCATTAGGCGATATAACCGTCTCACCGCTTCATTTCAGTAAAAAAAATTACCTACAAATAGCTTAGCTTTCGTTACTTTGTTTTATTGATAACATAATAAAATGTAATTGAAGGAGATTCTAATTACCTACGCGTTGTTATCTATCTAGCATTGCCGTATCCTAATTACGTCAATACGTGGATGAAAGTAAAGAAATAAAAAGTAGATTGTTATGCCTCACATGAAGTGTTGAAACTCTTGGTCGGTTCATTTCCCTTGGTCGTCTTGGATAGCTTCATTTCACGGTCGTCCCGTTGTGTCTGACGGATGCGACCAGCGGAAAACGCAGAGGGTGGAATAGAAGCCATTGTTTTCAATTGACACGCTGAAAAAAACAAGATAACACATCTTAAATTACAAATTATTTTCCTAAAAAACAAGTTTTCATATTGGATCTATAAATGATGTCAACGTTGCTTGTATTGTCGATAATGAAACGATAACGGATCAGAAACAATATTCGATGTTTAACAATATAAATAGTGACCCACTTTGCAGCGCACTAGCCACCCTAGCCTATTTTTGTGATCGTTTATATTACAATAACGAAATTCACTACATACATACTTTTATGTGACGCGTGAGAAAAACTTCCATGTACGTCACAAAGGCTTTGAAAATTGCATTGCAGCCAAGAATCAAGTAGGCGCTTACGTTGTCGCAATTGCAGCTCATACAGAATTTGCAATTGCAGAAAGAATTATTTGCAATTTCCCTTTTAAATAGCAAGTTTTTAATAGTTACCTTTACACAGCTTGAAGAATATGTTCCCAAGCGTTAGATTGTTGACCGCTTCAATCTTGAGGCCGTTGGCAGGGCCCTTGCAGACGCTGGTCGCGCTCGTAGAGTCGATCGTGCCCAACAGCACCATGAAATCTCAATATGGATTTCAAAAATAAAGGAATAGGAGAAAGCCGAAGGAGCGAGAAGACGCGGGTGTCACGGGAGCAGACCGAGATACCACTGATCAAAATGGCTGCGAAACATGACCCCTGCCTGCCGGAGTTATCAGTTGTCGGGGACGTAGTGTATACTTTTAGAGATAACTGCTCCATTCTAAGTAGGTAGGTACACGGAATTGGGAACATCTTTAGTTTTATGTACAGAATGTGTATGTTTCTTTGACACCTACTCGTATCAATATAATTATTGTGTCGCTTTGTCGGTATCACTGCCAGTAAGACTAAATGCTTGGCATGGTCGTTATGTTACCTGATTCTTAGTGATTCATCATCGTTTTAGTTTGATACTGAGATACTTAATTTGTTACTGAGAAGGCAAATTCAGAAAAGGTTGGCCTAGGCAGTCACAGTTCAATCAAGTCACAATTCGGAGAAGCGCTTATGCATTTAAAATCTCTTGTTTCAACCACGATGTATTGTAAAAATAAAAACAAACAAAAATAATATTGCCTTGGCATAATAAGGTAGGTAGGCTGTAAGTATTTGTGTACCTAACCTAAACATTTTTTTTTAAAGAGAAAGAGTCCTTTTGACCTCAATATATTAGTTATATTTCTACTCTTTTCCGCCCCACCTTCAGTTCTATTTGAGCCTATTCACTCAAATTTTACTATGAAGACCTTTCAGTCACTTGCTAAAATTAATTTAATAATCTAAAAAAAACTCATCCTTATCAGGCCAGTTTACCTACTCCTATTTTCTGTAAGTACCTACCTACATAACATTCTAAATAAGTTTCATTGAACCTCTACCTATTGTTTATCCGCTCCACGACCCTCCTATCCCAACTTTTCTGAACTGGTTTTCACCATTATGCGAGATGCTTCATTGTGTAAAGTGATATAAGTACTCTTCAATGAGTAACAATGCTGAGAACTATATGAGTTTGTCTGAGATTTTCTATTTGTTCTGTGTGAAAGGCACCCCACTTATTTCGTAACTGCTCAATTTTCCTCAAGTAGCGTTAGTTCGGTCCTTAGTCAGGCTGCCGAAGTAGTGCATTTTTAGTGGAGATATTTTAGTTGGCATAAATTACCGAACTATCGCATTCCTTTAGTGGCTTTACTTAGTTTAGTTTTATTAATAGAAAACGATATAAAATACGAGTCAGCCAGCGGGAATTTAAATAAACGTTAAATTTTGGTCAGAAGTTCGACAATCTAAAGAGCAGTCAAAGTGACAGTAGGAGGTTTACATTTGCCTTTTTATTGTTAAATTTTTTTGCCCAGTCAATATCATTTATTCAGATATTTGCCAGATGTCTAATGTCGCTCATTTCTAGATCATATTGTGATGTTAACAATTTTGATATGCACTTTTTATTGATCGATATAAAACAAGGCGCGCTCAGTGGTTTCACCGCGTAGTCAATGATGAAAAGTATCCTATGTGTTAATCCAGAGCCTATTAATTTAAACTTCAATTATATTCTAAGTATCATTCAAAACGGAACAGCCGTTTCGGTATGAAAGAGTAGGTACCTAGTTAACAAACATAATTACGAGTACACACACTCTACTAATACCTTACGATCTTTTGCGCGGTCTAAAAATGCTCTTATAGGTAGTAAATGTGAGTGTAATTAGTAAACATTACTAATAACAGTTCGTTGATGAACTGCACGTAATAATATACTTGTGGACTCTATAATCTCCAAAGCAACAGGGAGCCGTCGCGTCGTCGTACTCATAAAGTATGCATATCTTAACGTAATTAATTGAGATGTTCACTAATTATTTTACCCATCCAACTCATGACCGCGGCGGACGTTGCTTAAATTTGCTGATCGGTTAAGAACAGCTAAGCAAACTTCGCTACGAGCGCTATTGAAGTTGCTTTTTCCTAAAATATTTATGCACTAATCTAAAATTTATTTTTGGATGTTTCAACTGTCTATCATATTCGCACCTACCTAGCTGACTACAACCTTCAAGATAAAATTATTTGCCGCCAAGCAGTTAAAATTGTGTTCAGAATGTTCAAATGGTTGTTTTCTTCTTTCTAGTTGTGTCTCGAAGACAATAAATATTTGCTAGGCAGGTACTTCATGAAAAATATTTGCTAGGCAGGTACCTAGCTGGCAATTTAATTTTAATACAAGCTTGCCATTAACTGATGATGCGGTCGCAAAATGTTGTTTAGGCTAAGGTGCTTGGCGACAATTTATGCCTGCTTGAAAGTGGTAAGTAGCCCGGCGATAGGGTATATAGTAGACACTGTTACAAATAATCTTCTTCTTGATCTTAGTGCTTACACGATTGAAGGCGTTGTTTTATTTACCCGACTACCCCACACTGAGAGTCTTATACTACTTATGTATTAGTATGTAGGCAATTTTATTCAGCTTAGCACTCTCTGTTTATTTTCTGGGTTTTATTTGTATTTAGTACTTTTCCTTATACATCCATTTTGTATACAACTGTTGTTGATCGGAAATATAATTTAATGATGCCATTAACTTGTGCCACGATGACTCATTAGATGTTGAGTGAGAAATGTTATAAAATAATTTATGAACATCTCAATTAATTACGTTAAGATATGCATACTTTATGAGTGCGACGGCTCCCTGTTGCTTTCGAGATTATAGAGTCCACAAGGATATTATTACGTGCAGTTCATCAACGAACTGTTATTAGACATGTTTACGAATTACACTCACATTTACTATAAGAGCATTTTTAGACCGAATTTAATAATTATTTATTATGCATGGGAACCTAAATCGTATTAAGAAATAAATCATTCGTAAAATAATCTGTGTCCCAAAAATTAATTACATTATTATGGCACATAACAATAATAAAATTAGTAATGGTCGGTATTCACCAGTAGGACGATCAGAAGAGTCCCTCGTCTTACTATCACGATATATTAGTAGGACAACGATTTGTTATGCAAGGCTGCATAGTTGTTATTTGGCGAAATTAATTTTATTGAAACCTGAGGAAGAGGACGCTAGGATTGAACCACGAGCTAAGCGTGTAAAAAGGTTCAAAATATATAATCCTAAGCCTACGGAGGCTTTCAAAGGTACGAGACGTAAAATAATTTTGCTGCCGTGCGCAATACACAATTTTTCATCTCAATACAGCGAGGAAAATGCTGGATGCAAGAAAAATAGCTACATAATGAAGTAGATTTGCGTTAATTTATAGTCAAATATAAAAGTGACAGTAAATATTGGTAATATTTAAAGTAAAATATTTTTGGAATTTTTAAGGAGCTAGCGGAGATAAAATAATTTTTCGACGCAGATTTCGAATGATAAACAACACCTTGTGAGGTGAAACACATATTAATGTTAGTTATGTACCCTATTCTGTGCCGATTTTCGGTAGGACTTTCAAATATTTTATCCCAGATGTTAATTACTAAGGAATCATTACAATTTAAATCCAAACACATCTATAAACTATTACAAAACATAAATCAATAATTTGCACGCCGCTATGCGTCAAAATGAACGACTGACTTTCATAATTATTATGTTTCTCCATGTTTATATATCGACATTTTAAACAAATAAATATTATTGTATTCAGGCAGTTAAATTCTGGTTGGAACTAGGTACTACTCCTATTTTTTAGATTGAAGGGGCCAATTTTTTTTGTTGCTATAATAGACATGAGCGTTGGGGCTGAGCCTCTCTTCATATTTTCTTATTTCTATATAAAATTTCATCTCTCAGCGAGAGATTAGCCTACAAAGCTATATTCGACTCTGCAAGCAAATTCGAAATAATATAGTGCATGGTAACTGGACATTTTGAACGGTGTCTAGTTCCCTTAAATTTCAGATGTTTGTAATAAAATCTTGGGTTCCAATTATGGAAATCGTTAAAATGATTGTTGAATCTGTATTCGTAAAGCGTGTCAAGTTCGTTATTTTTTTAGTAACTATTCTACTCTTCTTATTTTTTACTATTGCCATCAAAATTGGTGCCTACCGACTCATTGTAGTAGCATAAGGTTTCCAATAGTCAGTACCTACTCCACCATGCTACTACTTTATATACTACTAGCTGTACCTGCGACTTCGTTGTCGATTGCCATATACCTGCAGACTAATTATTCACATTTGAGCACTGTTTACCTCATATTAAGCAACGCTGTGGTCTTCGGTGAAGCTCTCTTAGTAAATCATAGCTCAGAAAGGAGCTTTTTACTTTGGGTTTGTAAACTCATGGATTGTATTTTCCAGAAGACTATAGTTTAGTTACTCATGAGAGTTCCTTCGCGGTTCGCACAATAAATATATTGAAGCAAAGTACTTAGTGCGTTTCATTGTATTTAAGATTTTAAAGCGACGGCTTTTTGCCGAGGTTCTCCTTGTTTGGCGGTAGAACGAATATATATTAGATTGTGCACTTCCATTGCGCAATCTCCAAAATGTATCCGGCAAAGGATAGATAGTTAAAAAAACTGATTGTGGTTAGTGTTCCAGATTTTAGAGATTTATCTTAGCAAGCTTGCAAAACTAAAGAAGGCCCAAAACTAAAGAAGGCCGGGCTGCCCATGGGGTGCCGGGCTGCCAGTCTGCCCGTGGGCTGCCAGGCTGAATAATTGACATCGGATTACGTGTTAATAAATTACAACTATATGTACATTTTGACTTTCATCCCCTTTCCCGAGGGAACCGTGCTGAATTTCGGGATAAAATGTATACAATAGCCTTTTACCTAGTTTGAACTTAAATCGTGTTAAGTTTCATTCAATGAAACTCCGCCGGTATACAGACAGACTTTGTCATCAGTGTCAGCTACAGATTGCTCTGAATTTTTTTTTTCAAAATATATGCCATGTACAGAATTGGATCTGTTAGTTTTATTATAAGTATAGATACCAGCATAGCATAGCGGCGCAAGCGAACGAAGTCACGGGCATTCGCTTCACTAGAACCTCAATAAAATAAGAGTTCACAAGAAGTTCATCTTCCGTAATTAATACGATTTTAGTGGACAATTAGCTACGCCCGACAAGAATAATAGTAGGTGTCTGATAACTCGATAAACCACTGTTACCTACCCAGAGATAAATATACCTACCAAAATGTATTTTGTTTTAAAATGTGAGTTGATTTTTGTATGACGCTATGAAATACCAATAAAGTTTGATTTTGTTATTCTTACATATACGTCATTCAAGTCAGTCATTTCGCTTTCAAAACATTGCATCAACCGCCGTCGTTGTCGTCAGCAGTGTTTCCGGGTTGGGTCAGTTTCATCGGACATACCTACATTCCATTGCTGCTCTGCATGTTTCATTACATTTTGAATATTATTAGTTGTGTTGTCTTTTATAATAGTTTTTGTTCTCTACACGAATAGAAAAACAAATTTAGTTCTTATGGATCGGTGTCAGTTTGGTCTTGAACCAATTCATCCCTTGATTTTCAGCCCCTGTCCCATTAAGCCCTTACAAGAGTACGTTAAGGTGTCTAAGTGGGGCAGTTTATTTTTTATAACATAAATAAAACAAAATAAATGTATATTTTTCATATTTATACATATTTTTTCAATTTAACGATATCCTTAAAATCTACACAACGATGTACATTTATTCTATAATTTCCTTCTGTTAATACTGCAAAAAATATCAAAATTTACAAAACAAAATCATTTATACAGTAATATGTAACAATTTCATGGTGTAAATTAGGTAAATCTCATACGAACTATGAGCATGATAAAATGTTTTACAACTTTTTTTTTTGTTACAAAAAAAGTTATTTATTTATTGTATAAGGCAGTATTCAAACAAAAAAGGTTAGCACAACTTTGTGACAAAGCTACCGGTTTCAAAGTGACACTTACGCTACAAAAACTCAATTATGTAAATACACAGTGTGCAGTAATTTCCACATAACTACATAATACGTCCGTAAATATACTAATTAGATCATTTTGTAAGTACTCAGTGTTGCTGACGCTACGTAAACATCTAAAACCACAATAAATGCTGTCATTTAACTAAAAATTAAGCTACATACGTATAATAGTTTTGCTTTTTCTCAATAAAATATGTATAGTTAACGGTAACAGTTCTGGCACAATGTTTCTTTGTACAATAAACAGGTAATAACAAATACGTGTTAGTTTGATTCAGAGAGTATTTTTGCTGATGAAAATTGTTACGTTTAATTCAGTCACGCTAAGTACCGACAGAGAAATAAGTACATAATGCAATACCAAGCCTCGTTTCTTACATGGACCGAATTGGCCTATGATTGTTATAAAGGTTTTGCACTTATTACCCGTCCCGTACGTAAATAAAATAAATTATGATATAAATAGTGGCGCCACAGGAACATTACTTCTGAGTGAGCGTGAGACGAACGATAAAATAATATCACCTGAAATGAGAAAAACATTCATAAGCTTTGCAATCAGATGCCTAAGTAGGTACGAAAACATTATTGTTTTTTAATGCGAGATATAAAATGCAAACAAAGTGTTAAATGTACAAGTGTGGAAGCGCTCGTAGCGAAGTTTACTTAGCGGTTCTTAACCGATCAGCAAAGTTAAGCAACGTCGCCCGCGGTTATGAGTTGGATGGGTGACCGCTAATGACATTACTACTGAGCGCTTCCGTGCTTCGGAGGGCACGTTAAGCCGTCGGTCCCGGCTGTTATCTTAGGATGGCAGTCGTTATAGCATGGTGGTAGGGCAATTTTCGAATGCCCGCCTGGCTAGCTACCTCAAGTAGAAAATCTGTCGCCAAACACCTAACGGTGTGTTCCGGCAGCTGTCCTTGAGAGCCAGTCATTCTAGGTTAGTCTGGACAACATCTTCGACCACATCATCACTTACCATCAGGTGAGATAGTGGTCAAAGGCTTACCTATAAAGCATAAAAAAAAACGTCTCTACTTAGGTATATTATGGTAATGTTCAGTTAATTCAATATAAAGTTATAAAGGGCATATTAATTGTTCCTTGTCATAAATAATGATCGTATAGAAAAGAAAACATAAAAAAATTTGTTTATTCTGACTCTCAGATTATAATTTAAGTTAATTTCAAACATACAAAAACTGTAGTGAGTTAACAATTGCGGTATTTTCACAAGAGCCCATACATTATTTAGGAGAGTAAGATGAGGTATCGATACGTTCAGGATTTTTGTATGCTCACAGACCGAAATGATTTATACCAGTTTTGGTTTGGTTCATATAATATTATGCTCTATTATATCAGTTTTATTCAACTCTTTGCGTAACTTTATGCAATGTAATGCCATTAATCGTGTTAGTAGTACAAACATATTGCATCAGTGTTAATGTTTTAACTTTTAACTTCGCTTATTTATTGTTACGAAGACTCAGCTAGGGTCTATTACGGACATTATAAGAAAAATGCGGCAAAGTCCACTCTCCGATTAAACGCACGTCTTCTGTGGTGACAATACCACATTAGTTTCTTTACAAAAAACTCTAATTAAAAATAGTTTATGGAGAAAAACTACTTTTTATATTCTCTGACAAAAAAATCGTTGCAATACTTTTTCGTCCCAATTTGTTGCAAAATTTTAGGGGCTGATTGTATTTCAAAATATATAATAACCAAAGAGTATTCTATATTATTACTGTCAATATTTATTATACAAGTAGTATTCTTTACCGTTGCATAATAATTAATGTGATTTGTAAGTAGCGCCTACACAACTTGTGCATGCTTCAGTAGCGCCTACCAAAAATGAATAGCAAGAGCAGTGTTAAAACAATTATGATCATTATTATTTTAAGAATACATGACGACAAGAACATTATACGTTTAAACCTTTTCTGCGGATCCCTTTAGAACTGATTAATGAGATCATCAAGGTAGCTGTAGCATCACGCAAGTGCAAATAACACTCGCATGGATCCCTACAATATGAATTTGATATCGCTAGCTTCTTTGCCATTCACAAGAATGGGGAATAAAATAATTCATAATATAAAACTTAAAAATAATGTAACATGGGCAGTATTTTCGTTAAGAACAAATTCTTAGATAAACAGGATGGAGAGGAGTAGTTTCACTAACTCGATTCTTGGGTTGGATAACTGTCCTTGATTTTCCACACAACCAAAAGTCTGAATTATTGACCTGCTCCCTTTATAGGATTCGATTTATATTTCATAGGACCTAAACACCATCCGGACTTTGCTTATGTGGAAAATCAAGAACGCCTCCGTGGGGTGCCGGGTTAGAATTGCACCTCCCCATATCATCCCGTGGGTGTCGTAAGAGGTGACTAAGGGAAAATTACTGGAAGGTGGGCGGCAGCGCCTTCTAAAGAGCTGCCATCTTACACTGCGATCCCCGAGCCACCTACCAAGCGGGGGCGGGATTATGGCAAATACCCCCTTAATAGGGGTGGCTGTGTTCAGCAGTGGACGAGTCGGCTGTTATAGTACAGTAAACATTTCGTCCTTGTAACCTATTAACTAGCTACATATCTAAGTATAATGAATTCTCTGAGATACATTGCATACCAGTTAATTTAGTAGGTCCTGATGACCGGCGGCACCGTCTTGCACTCGCCCTGGTCGAGAGTGGAGTCGATAACGGGTCGGTACGTGAGCTTGGTAGCGCCCGTCGCTGCATCCGTCTCCGCCAAAGTGTGTTTGCGCCAGTGTTGTTCGAACGGGAGCTTTGTCTGTAAATACAAACATATGGTTACGGACAATTTGCTAACTACCATAACTAAGTAATTCGTCTCTCAATGTTGCTATTTCGTCATCTGATCGGATATATTTCTGTACCTCAAAAAACTAACATACAGCATCCCTTTTGTGTAATGAACTTTAAACAGACTTTTATGAAAAACTTATTTAATAATAACAAATATTTTTAAAATATTTTATGAAAACATCAAATAAATATTTTAATAAAACACTTAAAATATACAAAAATATATCTAGTGACAATTCCGCCTAATTTTCCTGTTAAGCCGACGTGACGTCACAAACGCCACGGAGCCAAACGGGAAGAATTTTCGACGCGCATCGGTTCTACGCGAAGCATCCTCAGGAGGTCTTGACTCTACGAGCGCACGATCGAGAAAAACTTATTAACAATTATGTATTATGCATCTGGAAGAGACTAGCCTCTCACAACACAGGGAATTCTAGTGTGGGGGCTAGTGTGATTAAGATAATAAGGACCAATATGTAAATAACTAAATCTAATTACATATATAAAACTTGTGTTAATATTTAAAATAGTGTAAGTCGGTACCTATCTATTTATAAGTCTAAGTTATAATTGTCTTAACAACCTATGTAAAGTTTTTTGATCAATAATTATTATTAATATAATAAATCTAAAAATAAGACTCTGAATTAATATAGTGACACTATTGCAGCGAAGTTGAAACATAAGTACCAAACGTACAAAGCGCAACGTGTACAAGCACCCTCGCAGTACCACTGTTGTGTCGAAAGCAGATCGACTGCTTTCGACTCTCATATAACAAACTAAACTTATTTACAAATATCTAGAGCACAAAAACTTTACATCTCTGACTGAAATCGAAAATTTCTTTCAGTCACATGAAGCCGAAAAAAAAGGTTCAAAATAAAAATTATGTGCTCTAAATATGTAAAAATATTTTTTTTTTAACTAATTTGTTATGAAATTGACAACAACATTGCTGTCCCAATAAAAAGTCAATGGATTTATTCTGGAGAAAACAACAAGTTTGCTATCCAGTTAAAAAGCCAATAGGAAAAATTTAACTGTCCCGCTAAAAAGTCAAATATTTATTCATCGATGCTCTGATATAACCATGTCCTACACGACATGACACCAAGTCTGCCTCCGGTACTTAAAGGAATTAAAGTGGATGGAAGCTGTCAGTAGGAAAAACGCAAAACACCCCAAGTGGAACGCCAGGGCGAGAAGTAAGAATGTATCCATGTCATGATGAGACCGTACCTGTCCATCCAAAGGTTTAGAGTAGTCGTATTCATCGCGTCTGGTCTTGAAGTCCTCCCTCGCGTGCGCCCCCCTGCTTTCCTCTCGAGCCAGCGCCCCCTCGACAATCTGCACGGAGTTGATGAGAAGGTTCTGAAGCTCCAGCGTCTCAATCAGATCGCTGTTCCAGATTAGTGATCGGTCGGACACTTTCACGTCGTCCTGCTGTTTGTAGATCTCATGGATTTGCTTGTGGCCTGTAAAATTTTTATTTGATTAGTTTTACATATTCTTTTGTAACATTTAGCTTAGTAAAGATATTAAAAGGTTAGCGATTTGAATAGTGTGTCACTTTGTAACATTGAGGTCGTCTGAGGTAAATTATCGCTCGCCTGGCTAGCTACCACCCTCAAGTAGAAGAGGAAGAAAATTTGTCGTCAAGCATGGGCGGTGTGTTTCGATAGCTGTTATTTAGAGCCAGTAATTCCATGCTAGCCTGTGCCCTAAACAACATCTTCGACCACATCATAATACATAATATAATGAATAGATTCAGGCGTTACTTTGCAGAAGAGATCGAGAAAAATATCTCGATCGTGCGCTCGAAGAGTCAAGACCTCCTGAGGATGCTTCGTGTAGAAGCGACACGCGTCGAAAATTCTTCCGGTTTGGCTGCGTGGCGTTTGTGACGTCACCTCGGCTTAGCAGGAAACTTAAGCGGAATTGTCACTAGATATATTTTTTAAGTGTTTTATTAAAATATTAATTTGATGTTTTCTTAAAATATTTTAAAAGTATTTGTTAGTATACATAATATAATTTATAAATGTAATATTTATATTGTACCTCCTAGACATTTTGAATTTATTTTATTGACTATCATGATCTTTGAATTATTTATATGTATCATGAGTTTTGGCTTTTTTTGATAATAAGTGTAAGCGTTCTTATTATAATCAGTAAAAAAAATTTAATAAAAATCATCACGTACCATCCATCAGATGAGATAGTGGGCAAAGGCTAGCCTGTCAGCTATAAATAAAAATCCGTTCAGACGTTTAGGAGGTGACAACACTCGCCTTTGAGTATAATAATTGTAGGATTTATTGATTACCTTCTTCGAGCGTGCTCTTCTGCCTGAAGACGGCTGCATTCCTCTGCATGCACTTCTGCATGCGCAAACGCAGCTCTGCGGTGGGGATCTGTCCGTCGGCGTACCGCACTGTGTCTAGGTTCGCCACGCTGCTCTCACCCGTCGTCTGAACACAATGTTTACTAGTTATTTATTATGTAAGGCTGGAAAGTTGTTTCTTTGTGTACTTTTATTGAAACCAATTGGGTTCAAAATATAGAACCATTAGCGCCCTGAAGGTTTCAAAGGTACAAGGCGCAAATAACATTGCTGGCGAGCACAACACATGACAATTATTCACCACACTACAACAAAAAACGGCTGAAATAATGTGGTAAATTACCGCTAGTAATTTAGTAAAATACTAATAATTTGTAATATTTTAATTTATTTTTCTGGAAATTTCATAGAGGTTTGAATTTCAAAATCCTTTTCCACGCTTGCAGATAAAATACTTTTCTAGGCAGCTTTCGAATGATAAACGTAAACTAACACCTTTTCAAATTTGTTAGGGGCAAAAGTTTTTATTAGGCGCCGGGTCACAAATAAAGCAAATAGTAAAAAGAGAATTTTCAAATCAGAATCGGGCATAGCATTTAGATGACAGATGGAATGGAGAGAATTTGTTGTTAAAAAAAATCTACAGTATACATACAACAACAATCGTATATAAAGAATGTATTCTATCCTAAGAAAATAAAGGGTATGTTCCATTAGTCGCTAAGAACGTTAATTTCGATAATTTTGATCACATTCTGCGTCTGTGGTTGTGATCACTGTGATCGTTTGTAACTGTCATCCCCTGTTCCATTAAGGATAAGAACGCTAAGAATGCCACTAAAATTTGCCACTTCTGTCACTTTTGACATTAGATGTAGGGAATTCAAACTGTTCCAGTAGCCTCATAGCGTTTATGGCGAAAATAACGCCAAGACCCATGTGGAACAACTTTTTGGGAGTGTGATCGTTTTTAGCGTTTTAAGCGAATCTAACTTCAAATGGTATGCACCCAAAAAGAGTTATGTAAATATAGCTTGTACTATAGTATACATTTTTCCCTTGAGGTGCCTGGCCAGAATTTCACCCAAACCAAGGAAAAAATAAGCTGACAACAGCGCTTTCTGAAGAATTGCCATCTTAAGCTGCATATCTATCAGAGATGTGCGAAGAAGAAGGGCGGTGTACGAGCAAACCCATACAATTATTTCATTTTCCTCCGAGCGCAACGATTATAATAGTTGATTTTTTCTCGCACACGCTCCTATACATCTCATCGCCCACAATGGGGAAGATCCTTGTTTCTCGTTGGACGTCTCTGCTGTTGATGTGTTTTTAAGTGAATCAACAATCTGGTCCATTAGGAATATCGCGAATTACTGAGCTGATATGCAGAATTTTCTCTATAACTCTTCGAACATCTAACTGTATATATATTTTTTTATGTTATCGTGATGGAACAAGCGCGAGGCCCACCTGATGTTAAGCGGTATCCGGTACCTGATGTTAACAGATGCATTTCATCACAAGTGACGAACTGCACTGCGCCCATCACCTTGAGACATACCTATTAAGTCTCATTTTGCCTGTTATTTCACTGGCTCTCAAGGACTGCTGCCGGAACACACCGTTAGGTGCTTGGCGACAGATTTTCTACTTGAGGGTGGTCGCTAGCCAGGCGGGCATTCGCAAAATGCCCTTCCACCATGCGGTGAAGCTCAAGCTCTGGGCGGGATTCGAACCATGGACCTGCTGCGCGGCAGTCCATAGCCAATGCCAATGAGCCATCACTGCTTAAAAAATATATTCTGAGAGATGCAACTTACGTCTTTAAGCGGCGCTTGCGCATCACCCGGCTTGCTGATCTCTGCGACGGTGAGAGCGCACGCGCGTCCGAACACAACAATGTCCAAGAGCGAGTTGGCGCCGAGCCGGTTGGCACCGTGTACTGAAGCACACGAAGCCTCGCCAGCCGCGAACAAGCCGGGGACTACTTTGTCCTCGCCGTCGTAGTGGCTGATTACCTGAACACAAAAAAAATAATTATTTTCATGGAAACCAACAGCTAAAGTAACTTGTATAGGATATAATAGGGATAATTGGATATACCAGAACTGTACAGGACGTATAGTGCTGCCAGAAAGCTAATTGTAGGTTTTCACGGAATGGAGAGCCAGTACTTCTAGGTTAGCCTAAACAACACCTTCGACTGCATCATCACTTACCATCAGGTGAGATAGTGGTCAAAGGCCAACCTATCAAGCATAAAAAAAAAATGAATTGTTGTACAAGATACTATGTAAATAATCTATTATACCCGAGATATTTAGGTCCATATTGTTCAAGGTCACAACACCTAATTTGAACACTCTACTTTTCATATCAATATTTTACTTTTATTTTTGTACGCTACTTGATAAAATCATGATGTATTGAAACCGGAGGTAATACGTACGTTTTTAACGAAAGAATTTGCGTGGGGCTTAATTAATTTAAACAACTTATTTTAGTCGCTTGACGTTTTGTTTTGACATGCCATAGCGTGCAATCGCTTGATTAATCTTCATAAGATTAGTGGAGAGGGATATATGATAGGTATATCATAATCATTTATTTCTCCATCTTCATGTGTACAATAGATCTTAAATAATTTAATATGTACTAACAACATGAAACTCTGCTGGGCACTCAAGAGTTTATTGGACTCTGGGTAGGACAGAAGTTTTATAACTATAATCTTAATTAAAATTAGTTCCAAAGAGACCGAAATTAAATATTTTTAGCTAGGAGTCTTATCTGTAAAAAAGTCTTGTAACGAGTAGTAGCATTTTTTAATAAGATATCCTTTAAGACTGTCAAAAAAAGTTGAATCTTTTTCAATATCTTTTAGATGTTTCGGGATATGATTATATATTTTTAAAGTCATGATATGGGTGCCGGAACTGCACATTTTTAAGTTTGAATTTGGAAGGGCTAGTCTTTCTTTGTGCCTTAAATCATAAGGTCCGGTGTAGCAATCTTCAACCTTATAAAAAAAATGAGGATATTTTCTGACGAATTTGCAAATTTCAAGGATATACATGGAAGCTAAAGTCAAAATTTTTAGTTCAATAAAGTGTGGCTTGCAACTTTCAGTTGAATCTATGTTTACAATAATTCTTATACATTTTTTTTGTAGTGTAAATAAGTTTCCAACATCGGTGCTATTTCCCCACAAAATGATGCCGTACTAACGTAATACGTTAGTACAGCATCATTTTGTGCGTAGTACGTATACTATACGTAATATATGTGATAGTCACACATAAAAGGCTAATTTACGAAAAAAAATATTCCAATTTTCAGGTTGGACACATTTGACACAACATACTTATTAGTTCCCACTAAATAATTCATAGCAACAGCTCTGAGTGGCCCTCTGTCTGGTAGATGGTATAAACCCTGTACCATAATTTGATTGTATAGTGAACCAAGTAGCAGAACTATGTGGGTGCTTGGTTGGTACCTTCTGGGAAACACGACTTTTTCGGTTAATTTACATTTAATAGTAGTAGTTTATGCAACTGTCCTATAATAGAGGGTATTAAAACATGAGTGTAGTTTCTGTAAAAGGACCCGCAGGCGATTTTCCAAATAAGATTACACGAGTGTTTTAATACCTAATTATATGCAATTGCATACACTACTTTATTTAATCTCATGGCTGCATACAATAAATAAAATTTTTATCCAACAAAATATTACTCAAATTCGTATGTACTACGCAATAGCGCCAAAATGGAAAAAGTCTGTTATTGGTCTATGGCTCGGAACCAGTGCTCACCACAGATAATGTGTACTTAAATTGAATTGAAACCTTGGTCGGGACACATTGTACTTTAATAATTAAAAAATGCTTTAATTTAACTTTTTAATTTTCTTAATGAAGTATGTAAATAAAATATGCCAATAAAAGTCTGTATTTCATTTCATAATTAGAATATTACCGAATGAGATTATATAAATACGTTACATGTACTGACTACTATTGAATAAAGCAACACATGTTTTAAAAAGTAAACACTACGACAGGTACTGGTGCTGGATGGTAGCGTGTATATATTTTTTCATTTATTTTGTATAAACAGTCCTACTTGAGCTACGGAAAACGATAAGTCGCGATTAAATACAGAAAACAAACTAATCTACAACCTGATCGATGTCTCAATGTAGGCCTCGTACAGAATAATCATTGATATTTCGCTTCGCGTCGCGTTGCTATGTTTGTCGCTAATGTAGGACAATTGGTGATACGATAACGATTATTCTTTATTGATATTAAAAGTTGGTATTGACGTGAAACAAAGGGCGATTTTGTCGCCATCCTTTGAATGGACCTTAGTAGTGCAAGAGTACCTTGGAATAAGAGCATTAATAAAGTATTTCTAAATATGATTACAAGCACTTTCGCGTGCTAAGCGAAAATAATATATTACAAATTATTGGAAAACACAATTTTATGTCCCGGGTGGTTATCGAACCCGCGTCCTTCGAAATCGGAGGACGCAGGTTCGACTTTTTGAGTACTCTAACGATGGTTGGTCCCATAAAAGTTTTTGATCAGTATTAAAAACAGGATCAATTGGCATCAAAAAATGTTTTTGTGTAAAATGGCTAATTTCTTGCTATCTGTAATTTTTTTTGAAAATCTGTGAATAGATATCAAAATTCCATAAAAAAACTATGGATAGTCTCCTAAGACCATTTCCGAGTATCTACTGCCCGCTGAAAGTTTCCACCCTGTACATATATTTAGTTAAGTAAATAATCGTTTTCAACACTATTTGCTGCATCGAGAAATTACTATTGATCCATGCGCATCACAGATAATGATAAGAATTGAATTTCATTCATAAATGGACTATATCGGCTCCACGTGATACTCTAATAATAATTAAAAAATAACATTGTTTAGTATTTCAAGCCGTCAAATGCAGTAGGAAAAGAACGAATCAACGCTGGTATCCGAGGTGAAATAAGTTAAAGTAGTTTTTCAACACTATTCGTTCAACTAAGAACTTGAAGCAGTGATGGCTCAGTGGCATTGGCTATGGACCGCCGTGCCGTATGTCCATGGTTCGAATCCCGCCGCGGGCTTGAGCTTCAAAGCATGGTGGAAGGGCATTTTGCGAATGCCCGCCTCGCTAGCGACCTTCTTCAAGTAGAAAATCTGTCTCCAAGCACCTAACGGTGTGTTCCGGCAGCAGTCCTTGAGAGCCAGTGAAATTACCGGCACATGAGACTTACCAACTATGTCTCAAGGTGACGGGCGCAATGCAATTCGTGACTTGTGACGAAATGCATCTGTTATAGGCAGAGGTTAGTCCGCTTAACATCAGGTGGGCCTCGTGCTTGATCCGTCACAGTTACATAAAAAAAAAAACTAAGAGACGCCAGTTTATTAAAAAATAACACTAATTAGCATTCCAAACTGTCTAAACCAGTAGGCAAAGAACGAATAAACGCAATTTTAAAGTTATCTGATGTCTTTGAGTGCGGCAATATGGTTACTAGACTTTGTAAAGTAGTCTTATGTTAACAGTACAGACTCTATGATATATTATGATTCTCACCTCTCCGCGGTAGTTGGTAGGTGTTCCACCCATGTTGTAATGCACGGTGGGTAGCACAGGGATGGGTTCCTTGGTGACGTCGACGCCAGCGAAGATCATGGCGGTCTCCGAGATACCGGGCAGACGCTGCTTCAACTGATCCGGAGGCAAGTGGTGCAGTTGCAAATATACGTGGTCCTTCTCAGGCCCGCAACCGCGACCTGGACACAGATTGACAAATTTTTACACCCTTCAAAAGAACATCAGGAGAAAAAACAAGCTAAGAGCGAGTCGGACTCACACACACCAAGCGTTCAGTACTAACAGAGAATGTACCAAACAATAATTATTTTTTCATACAGTTAGAAATCCTTAATAGTCGTCCATCCCGCACATTCAGAAATTTGTTATTTTACGTTAGATATTTGACCATAGTTACATTTATGATTGAAACTTACGACTGTTTTTTGATCCATAATATCTCTAGGGACTTATATACGCCGCCGCTTAGAACAAAATGATGTTGACCCTGAATGACACACAATTTTTCATCAGTACTCGTACCATGCGAAAAAGGAAATACTCGAAACTCATATGTTTATAATATTATTAATCATAATAATAATTACCCATCATAGTATTCACATTTTACCTAATAAAACCGTCCATCTATTCAGAGCCACGAACGTGGACCAGTCCGAACACAGAAACGTCAAATACCTTAGAAACAAAATTTGTTCCCGCTACCCGCTAAAGCCATTTAACATTTTTCGAAATACTATTTCAGGTTTTAGTTCAATCTCTCTATGGACTATTAGTAATGTTGGATACTTTACTAAAACATGACTTGGACACTACTGTAACTTCTACATGTCTGGAATTTGACCACTAGTAATTTTATTCAAAACAACGAATTGCAAATGTACAAAACGTACGAGTCCAATTTGAACCATAAAAAACAGTAATGTTTATTGCATTGCTGTGTTCCTACTGAGTCTGGATTGAAGGACATGATCATTTTCTAGCGGAATTACATGTCTTACACATAATGTGGCGAACCTACACAACATGTACGTGAACATAGCTGGCTAGAAGGTTTACTATCAAATAGAACAACACATTATTTCTCTGTATAGTATAAAAAGCAATCGCTGCTGTCTATATATGTTTGAAAAGGAACAACTATTTCATATTCTACCTACATTAGTCACGGAAGCAGTTCTTTTATTGCTGATAAGATATCCTTTTGACAAATAACTTGCATTTCGGTTAGTATTGTGATGATACGGTTGAGGATTAACCTAAGAACTGATAAGCGTGGCAGTCCAGTCATTGTCACTAGACAATCATTGCTTGATTATCCTGCTGTATCCTTATTTTTTTATTAAGTAAAGGGTATTTCAATAGGGACGCGCGAACTTTGACAGCGAATAGCGGCCATCTTGGTAAAGCGATAGCTGTCAAATTTGGCATGAACACATATTTAGTCCGGACATTTTACCATGGAACGCTACACGCTTCAACAACGCGTAGAAATTGATAAAATGTATTGTCAAAATCAGTGCTCTATTCGCCTGACGTTCCGTGCATTGCGTCCAATTTATGGTGTTCATGGCCGTCCTGCAGAGTCCACAATACGATGGATTGTGAATTAATGAAGAAATTTGAGACAACCGGGTCGGTGATCGATGAATCAGTGCCTGTACGTCAAAGAAACGCAAGATCGTTGGAGAATATTGTTGCTGTTCGGGACAGTGTGCGAGAAAACCCCAGCCAGTCCATACCACGTCGTGCACAAGAACTGGGTATTTCTAGCCGCGCTCACAGTCAATGGCGATCGATATCGATATATATAATGGGGAAACATTAAATTTATTGAATGAGAAATTGGAAGGCTTCGTCATCTCGCGTAGTGGCGACATCAACTGGCCCAAGATCGTGTGACTTCACACCGCTCTACTACTTTCTGTGGGGTTACGTGAAGTCTCTAGTCTATGCAGACAAACCACAGTCAATTGCCGCCCTGAAGGCCAACATAACTCGCGCTCTTCGTGAAATTGAGCCCCATTTATGAGAAAATGTCATCCAAAATTGGTCCACCAGGACCTACACCACCTACAGCGGATTCGCGGCGGCCTTTTGGCTGAAATTATATTCCATACATTAAGTCAGCAAATATCCTTTAAAATAAAATAAAAATTGTGGCAATATCACTTAAACAGGATTTTATTTTATATATTGTTAGTTGTTTATTTTATATATTGTTTGCAATAATGCCGAGTGTTCGAGCGCTCTTAATGAAAAACCCTTTATTTGAAAATGGAACAAAGTTGTAAAGGCCTATGAAAATAGTAATTAAAAAATATCACCTTCCATAATCTCCACAGTCATAGCCCTGGAGACGACGTCGCGAGAAGCCAAGTCCTTAGCAACGGGCGCGTATCGCTCCATGAACCGCTCGCCTTTAGCGTTCACGACGAACCCGCCTTCGCCGCGGCATCCCTCCGTAATCAGGCACCCAGCACCGTAGATACCTGAGGCAAACAAACGTTACTATTATTACGGAGTTTTTAATTATATATTTGAGGATGTTGGTGTTTCGTCTTTCAGACCAGACATATTTCTATACTCAAAAAAACCTAAAACGCATAGTACTTATAGAACTTACTGTGCCGTGGGAAACAAACATACATAAAGACCACACAATAAAAACAAACAAATATTATGAACTAACAAATGAATTAACCAAAAACGGTTATGTGGTTAATTTATATGCTATAGAAGTTGGAGCAAGGGGTACACCAGCGAAATCCCTATATAACCTACTTAAAGACCTTGGCCTACCAAGAACAACCGTAACTTCCATCCTAGAACGTGTATCTAAGGCGGCATTAGTAGGATCTAACCAAATTTTGTTAGGTAGGTGAGGAGGCTCGAGCGGTGAAGGGGAGCATTGATATATCATAAAGGAGCCACTTAACCCTACTCCTGGGTTGCAAGTCCCAGGCACCTTGACTTGGGCCTCTTCCCCTACAACGCTGTGGACCCGGCACCCGCACGGTGAATCCAATGGAATGCTAAGTAAATTCGTCTCAATGTTATATCTCTTCTTCCTACCCTTATTCTCCTTAAGTAGGATCGGTTCAGTTAGTTTTCTCTAACAACAAAAAGGACGACACAAGACATTATTTAAACATTTATATTTGAGAACAACAATTTGTAAAAAAAAATAGCTTTGGCTTATTTCCAGCCACCTTCCTGACAGCAAAAATCTGATATTGTATTATTTTGCAACATTTCGTTTCTTGACGTTTAATAATAAATAATAAAACTAAAACTCCTGGGTAAGTTTGGCAGAAACTGCGAATTAGTTCCAAAATTGGCCAGTTTCCAGTAGTTAATTTTAATGTAGAGTTCATAAATTCCACTGGCGTTTCTATAATAATTGACTCACACACACAAACGTGACCAGATAAAGTGTCAGTGTAATAGTAGCATTTAAATTCGGTTGTATGGTATATCGCAAGTGTCCCGATAACAAGTTCAACGACACTTTTCAATGTTTCTGTCACTGGTGCCACTTTTAAACTAGCTCTACTAATATTTCATTTCCCCTTGGAGATGAACATTTTGTGCTCCACTATTTTTAGAAATCCAATTTTATATCTTATTTAATCCAATTGTTCGTAGGATGCCGGGCTAGAATCTCACCCCCTCTCCAACTCTTTCCAGTAAGGTGCGACTAAATATAAAACAGGAAAGTGGGCGGCAGCGCTTTCTGAGGAACTACCATCTCACATTGCGATCTCCATTACGCCTGCCAAGCGTGAGGATATGGCAAACCCCTCTATAATAATTCGACAGCTACAATAACCAATTTCGTCCAAAAATTATCTCATCTCTGCTCTATGCAATCTTTTTTCATCCATCTTCCTCAAAACCCAGTATTCCCATCTGCACATGAATACGAAACCTTTTGTGTTATTTCATACATAGTAAATAAAATGCTTTTCCAATGACGACAAAAAATTGAATAGTAATAGAAATAGAAAAGCGTTTATTCGCAACACACACAAACAAATATACACAGACCAATTAATACAAACAAGAAATTAAAAGACAGTGTGTGTCACAAACCCGGCCTCAGCTCAGCATAATGCCGGATGCTGCGAACAGCAACCGACGCTGGTCTTCCGCGTAATTGTAAATTAATTCAATAGTAGTTATCTAAAGTTAGCGAAATCATACATCATCTATACGCAAACAACAAACTAGGGCAGGGCCAAGTGACCGAGTGACATAGCCATTGTTTTTCTCGTTAATTTCCTGCCTCGTGACGTCAGAAGTGTTTATATTGCGAGACGATCGCATCATGTGACTCATAATAAAATATGCTTGATTATAATTAATAACATACTAGTAGATATGTGTGCATTTTTTTCTTACTGTTGATATACTAGCTTTTGATCAAAACCTTATCTGATAGTGTAAACGAAATTGGCTCACAAGGACACAGCTTGGTTGGCGACAGATTTGTTACTTGATAGCTATAACTATATACCTACTATATATACTAGCTACCAGTCAAGCGAGCATTCGCACAATGTCCTACCACCGTGCTATGTATAACGACTGCCATCCTACATTAGATAATATAAGAACCGAAACCCCCCGAAGCAAGGAAGCGCTAAATAGTAAATGCCGCTAGCGTAAACCCATCCATGTAATACTGTAAGTTTCGAACGACAACGCAAGCTCTACTTCGAGTGCTTAAAAAACCAATCATATATTATAATTTATAAACTATACTGCTATGACCTTAAACGTAAAAAATAGGTATGATTATATATTTTCAGAACAACTGGATTCTGTATCTGTCTATATGGAATTTGTTTATAATTCTTCTTTCGCTTCTAGAGGACACCCATCCAAGTCATGACCTCAGCGGTCGTTATTATATCTTCAATGCAACAATTATGTATTATTATAGATATAAACTGGTAACTTCCTAGTTGCGGTTCATTGACCGAGCAATGAACCATAATAACAGTTATAGATTTAGGTGGGGCAAGTTATGTTATAACACGTAACTATAATAATATAATAATATTAGGTCCTTACATATGAAATTGGCGTTTTGTATGGGAGGAACAAAAAGTCGAATATTTTTTAATATAATATATTTAATTAATCAAAGTATGAACCATTATTTTCTATGCACTTTTGCCATCTCATAGGTAGTTCATTGATCCCTTTACTAAAAAAACCAGTCGGACGGGAATCAATAAAATCTTTGAAGGCGATTTGGACTGCCCCATCGGAGTTGAATTTTTTCCCTTGCAAGAAGTTATCCAAATTTCGAAAAAAATGGTAATCTGTTGGAGCAAGGTCCGGGGAGTACGGAGGATGTCTTAGACTTTCCAATTGAAGCTCTTCTAATTTAGTAGCCGTCTGTAGCGCAGTGTGTGGTCTAGCGTTGTCGTGAAGCAGCAGTGGCGTGGAGCGATTGACCAGCCTAGGTTGTTTAGCCGCTAGCTTTTCCATCATGGTTTGCAATTCCTGACAATAGACATCAGCCGTAATAGTCTGGCTGGATTTGAAAAAACTGTAATGAACAATACCGGCACTAGTCCACCAAACGCTTACAAGTAACTTTTTTGGGGTTAATTTTCGCTTGGGGCAGGATTTGGCTGGCTGGCCAAGGATCTAACCATTGCGCTGAGCGCTTCCGATTATCGTAAAGAACCCATTTTTCATCACAGGTAATGATTCGGTTTAAAATACCTTCATTATTGTGCCGGTTTAGTAATGTAACGCAGCAGTCGACGCGCGTTTGCCGGTTTGTTTCAGTCAATTCGTGAGGTACCCACCTTTCAAGCTTTTTAATCTTCCCAATTTGCTTCAAGTGAATTAAAACAGTTTTATCACTAACATTGCAGCCTGCAGCTAACTCGGACGTGGTTTGCGATGGATCCGCTTCCACAATAGCCTTCAACTCTTCATTATCAACTTGAGTCTCAGGCCGTCCACGGGGCTTGTTCTGCAGGTCGAAATTTCCAGAACGAAAACGTTGGAACCAAAAACGAACTGTGTTTTCTTTTGCAACACGACCGCCATACACATCATTCACCCTTCGAGTTGTTTCCGCAGCACTAGTGCCACGGCGGAACTCGTACTCGTAAATAATGCGATATTTAAGGTTTTCCATTTTGTAAAATGAGTGACGCAAACAGAAAAAAACAGAAGAAAAAAAACAAATGAATGACGATCATCGAAGCACAAATACATGAGTCTATAGCTGTACAAATTTGAATTTGGAATTCCTTACCAAAGAGGAGAAATTCGTGATTAAAGTGGCCAGTACGAAAAACGCCAATTTCATATGTAAGGACCTAATATTTATTTATTCATTACAAGACACAATCATTTCATTCACTAACTACTAAACTAGGCTGATTGGCCTGTAATATATTGTTTAGTACTCCCCTGGTCTAATTAATATCTTGGATCTACAAATACAATATACAATACAATATATAAATTAATAATTACTTTAAAATTTTACAAGGTTATTATTTAGATTCGAATTAGATACAGTAGGTATACAATAATAATAATAATAAACAATAATAAATTCAATATGCATTATTACAATTTCCTATTTCCAAATATATCTTATTTTATCTTTATAATTAATTAAAATATTAATAAAATATCGCTAAAAAATTATGTTCTCGGAGGAAGTTTGTGCATGCGTTGTGTGTGTCTATGTGTGTGTAAGAGAGATATGTGTGTGCATTTGATGTGTCTATGTGTGTGTAAGAGAGAGTGTATGTGTGTGCATGTGAAAACACGTAACTAACACATTAATAATATGATTTGATGCACTATACCACTATGCGGGGTATATGCATTGAGTGATTGTAGTTGCTATTACGTAACAAACAATCTCATAAAGTATTTTCTGTTTTTTTTTATGTTATTGTGACGGAACAAGCACGAGGCCCACGGATGTTAAGCGGTACGGTAACCACTGCCTATAACAGATAAATTTCATCACAAGTGACGACCTGCACTGCGCCCTATAGTGTTTATGTGTACGCCCTATATGTGGCTCTATATAATTTATTTGCTGAACGTGGCAGTACAATGTAGAATGTTTTAATACATACTAAAATTTGTAATTGACCTTCATAAGAGCGAGATTTTGACTTTGACTTTACCCGTCACCCTGAGATATACAGTTATTGAGTCTCATGTGCTTGTAATTTTACTGGCTCTCAAGCACTGCTGCCGGAACACTCTTAGGTGCTTGGCGACAGATTTTCTACTTGAGGGTAGCTAGCCAGGCGAGCATTCGCAAAATGCCCTTCCACCATGCGGTGAAGCTCAAGCCGGGCGGTGGGATTCGAACCTGCGGCACCGCTAGTCCTGAGCTATAACCCGTCGGCTATCATTGCTTCAAAAGATGTTGCTGTCAGGGAAAAAGTTAAATAAAATATTGCCATTTTTGCCTGGAACATTTCTGTATGCATATACTATACACAAGGCTGGCCATTTGCCGCACTTGATGCCTTTGTAGGTATTATTATATAAATGGTTTGTGTACCAATAAATGATTATCTGGCTATTATCTTACCAAATTACAACGAAAGGAAAAAATATTGTCATGTGCGGTACGAATCCGCGCCATCCATCCCTTTAAGCCGGGATATGCTCTAACCGCTAAGCCAATATGACATATAACTCATAACTCTAATTTGTCCTCTCCTTCTTAAACATCGTATGGGGATAGAGCGACACCTATAGTTCAACTTACGTTGTACTACAAACAATACTATTTTTTGCAATCAGTTTTAAACTTGTTAACAATGACGCAACCTTATTAAATTAATAATTTTATTTATGCAATGACGCATGCTACGCCGATTATAATACAAAATTACAAAGATAGGAAAAAGTGTAGTCATGTGTGGGATTATCTGCTTATGCGATATCATACTCGTATTAAATATAAGATAAAGATAATTTTATTTGGATAAACACAGAAATGCATTATTCATGTTAAAAAAGTCAAAGATCCGCCTGTTTTGCCTAAAAAAGACGTACAAACATTTAAATTACAGAGGCATGCAGTCATATTTGACAATCAAACATGATGTGAAGAAAAATAAACGATTCGCAAAAATCAAAACAAAAAAAAGTAACACATGGAAGTAGCCAGTAGTCACCTTCAGGTCATTGAACGACTTCAGGTTATGTAAGTCGATATATAACCTTTTTAATTAAAATGATCTTTATAAAATTATTTTAATTAAAATTACAAAGGCTAAATTTACATTAGGATACCTATTGGCTATGCTATCTGGTTTGTACCTAAGATGTCAGAATGAAAAGGAAACGGAAATGCGAATAGGATAAATTTCAGCTAATAGGATATTATATGTCAGAATTTAAATGTCAAAATGCAAAGTATTGTGAATTGATTAAAATTTACGAATGCTCACCTGGTTAGCAACCACCCTCAAGTAGAAAATCTATTGCCAAGCACCTAACGGTGTGTGACCCCGTAATTCTAGGTTAAGCCTGTTAACACCTTCGTCGTCGTTAACCACATCATCACTTACCATCAGGTGAGATCGTGGTCAAAGGCTAACCTGTCAGCTATAAATAAAAAAAGCTTGTAACGTCATATAAGAATAGATCTCATTGCTTAAATACAATTCACAATATTATTCTCCAAGTCCACTTGAAATAAAGTACCTCAGTATAATGGTACGTATGTTTCTCTGTTGTATCAATAGGAACGTCCACTATGCCCACAGTTCTAGAAAAACCGCTGCTGTACGTAATCTGGCGGTTACTTTGGTTTATCGCGACCTTATAGCTATATTCAAAATGGTGTACATACCTGTGGGATGGAACTGCACGAACTCCATATCCTCGTTCTGCAGACCGGCGCGCACTGCCATGGCCGTGCCGTCGCCCGTGCACGTGTGCGCCGACGTGCAGCTGAAGTACGAGCGGCCCGTGCCGCCCGTCGCCAAGATCGTGTTCTTTGCTTGGAATCTGGGAAAAATAAAAATGTGGAAAGATTTCAAGAAATATAAGAAAACAAACAGACAGTAAAATTAAAATGTTTATCGAACCAAAATCAAGAGCCAGTCAGACTCGATCACGAACGAGTTTCGTGACGGACAACATTTTTGTGTCTTATATTTATTTCGGTATTCTAAGCGCCAGCTGTGACGCGAGTCCGTCTCACACTTGGCTAGTTTTTGTTGCAGAGTTTGGTTATATAATAATATACAATATATTTCCAAATTACACACTACCTTTGTTCTTGAGATAGGTACCGTAACAAAAAGAAGACAAGAAGACTGACACAATAAATGATTACTGTTTTTTTTTTTTTTATGCATGATAGTTTAGCCTTTGACCACTATCTCACCTGATGGTAAGTGATGATGTGGTCGAAGATGTTGTTCAGGCTAACCTAGAAGTACTGACTCTCAAGGACAGCTGCCGGAACACAGCGTTAGGTGCTTGGCGACAGATTTTCTACTTGAGGGTGGTAGCTAGCCAGGCGGGCATTCGCAAAATGCCCTACCACCATGCAAATGCCCTACCAACCATGCACTGTTGTCTTAGGTTTCGCGATTATTACACATAGTAATTAAACAACTTTAAACGGTTTAACTGCAAAGTGTTTGAAACGTCGGGACAATAATAATGATACGCGATTTAACCCGTTTAAAGTTGTTTAATTACTACACTAAATGATTATTTTTGAAAATTCTATAGCTATTTTCAATAAGTTTAGATGATGACACTCACACGCTATGTCATATTGCGAACAAATAAATAAAATTTAAATTTAAAATTCTACATTCTATTTATTATCTACATAAAATACTTATGTCATATTCTTGCGGCATAGTTGATATAAGTAGATATAATACTGATTGTTAAAGAGAGCTAGCTATTTTACGATCCATAACATGAATTTAGATTTTTTTCCCCGATTTAATAAGATGCTCGAGGCAGCATTATAGAAGAAAATTCCTCGTAGACGCTGTCGCCGGCATCAGCTTGTAGAAAATACCTATCCAGTATGATTACACTCCAAAGTTCTAGAAATATAATTAATATAATATTCTTGAACATAAATTATTAGGCATATACATATAATAATCTTTTGAATAAACCATCGATGTAATAAGAAGCTAACCTTGATAAACTGAGAGGATATTAAAGTATTTCATAGCAGCCTAGCATAGATACACGAAAACCTGAGTGAAAAAAGCAAGACGTCTTTGTCAAAGTAACGATTTTTATTAATTACTAGCCAAAAGACGTTTGTACAGAGAACATGAACGTGCGCTTATTTACTTATATATATGAATAGAACTTCTTTTTAGTACGTATGTTCTAACAATATCGTGTATTCATTTTATATCCCAGTCACGGCATAAACTGGCTTAATCTCGTCGTATACTGGCTCAGTTTAGATTTCATATTAACAGGAGGCATGTCGTATCGTCACGGCGCGCCTCTCAAACGTGATTTTACAATAAGAAAATTCAGTAGAAATAGAACTGACTTTATGATGTTACCAATGACGCGTAATACAAATACATCTGAATACATAAATGTGGCAATACCGGCATTTTCCATTATTCTGTAAACATTGAGGTTGTCTATACAAAGCGCCAGCGTGTAGAGAAGCGATATCCGTGATTTGAACTTGTAAAAGTTTTTGATATTACATTATGATACGAGCCCTATATAGCCGAAGACGAGCACTGAACTTTTAAAAAACGGGAGTATCGGCACCCTTGCCTCGAACATGGCAATGTCACATCAGGCGACATCTCCTGATCAAGTATCAGTATGTCTCGTGCTTATTATATCACGCGGGAAGTCGCTGGTAGAGAGTTATATACTTATTCCATCCCACGGAAACTTTCTACTGACGCTGATGACGAAGTGCCTTTCTGCTTTATCATTTAGATTAAAGATCCGCTATTTAACGTTTTCAAGTTTGATCGATATATCCCTTACAGGCGCGCTCTTCCATCAGCAACTTAAGGTCGAAATATGTACTCGCAGAAACTGAACATGCAGCATGTGTCAGACTTAAAGCTACGTTCGCACTCATTGTTGGAGTTCTTAAACAGAATCAAAGCGTACTACTAAGTGTCAAATAACACCGAAGTCGCAGCAACTATTTACTGTCAAATCATGTCGTCTCTATCACTACAATGTATAGTATAGGATGACAGAACTGACGATGAAGGGCCGCGGGCAGCGGCTTATGTAAGTCTTTCAAGCGATACTATGCATTATAGTAATAGATACAAAGTCGGAAACAGTGTGACAAAACGACCGCTGTAACAAAACGCCAGGGTGGGAATCGAGCGTTATAGCTTCACATGTTATTGTTTAATTTACCTGTGGAGAGTTCCGTCTTCGAGATTAATTGCGATGCATCCCTTGCAGATGCCATCTTCCATCAGCAAGTCGAGCGCGAAGTATTCGATGAAATACTCGCAGTCGTAACGCAGGGACTGCCCGTAGAGCGTGTGAAGAAGGGAGTGTCCAGTTCTGACAGTAAAATAATAATAAAATTTTATTTCGATACAGGCAATTTAACACATACTAAGTAAAAAGGGCTCCTGGTTCCTAAACTAGGCTCATAAAGACCCGTGCGATAGGTTCCAGGCCTCCTTCGTCGGGTTATAAATATACCTAGTTATTGCCAAAAAGTTTAACATTTATAACAAGTAGGTATATGAACCCCAAGACGCCTGACAAGCGTGGGGATTATGGCAAACCCCACTTAAATGGGGGGAGGCTGTGTTCAGCAGTGGACAATCCAGCTGGTACAGTAGGTATGCAATTATACAATAAACTAAACAATATTTAGTAAGTACAGTATTACAATTATTATAAAAGTTTATTTTTAGCTGTACCTCCATTATTTAACATTATTTTTGTATAGCAACATGCATTATTTTATGCAAATTAGAATAGTAATTATTAATATTATATTTTGTAACAATAATATTTCAATTAATAAAATAAAAATAAAATATACAAGATAAGTAGTACAAATTGTAATTAATTGGATTGGATTGGAATGTGTGGGTGGGTTTCTAAAACTATGTATTGAAGTAAAGGTATCGTGTAAGTGTACATATACTTATTATCTAGATATTGCCAGAATTGCATCAATTTACAAAATTTTATATATTTACCGGTCATAATATTGTTATTATAATAAACTAAATAAGGTATATTCTACAAAAAAAAATGCCAATTGTGAGTCAAACCTTGCTCTTTTACTTTTAGATGCCAATTGTGAGTCAAACCTTGCTCTTTTACTTTTAGACAATAAAAAAATTGTGTAAGATAAGGGCAGAAAGTATAAGAGTGACCTGTCAGCGACAGCACAGCAGCGATGCGCCTGCCCGCCCTTGCCGAACTTGAGCGATTGGCCGCCGAACGCGCGCTGGTAGATCCTGCCCTCTGGCGTGCGGGAGAACGGCATGCCGTAGTTGTCCAGCTCGATGACGGCATGCGGAGCCTCGCGAGTCATGTAGTGAATTGCATCCTGACAACACACGTAAACACTTTATAACTAATACAAGATTGGGATATTCTGTTATTGCTGATAAACTTTGACTACTATCTCATTTGATGGTCGGTGATGATGCGTTCGAAGATGTTGTACGGGCTAACTTAGAATTAGGACTAAGGATAGCCCGAACAGGCTCTTAAGGACAGATGCTGAGACACACCTTTAGGTGCTGGGCGACAGATCTCAGACAGTACTTCTATGTTAGCCTGAACAACATCTTCAACCACATCATCACTTACCATCAGGTGAGATAGTGGTCAAAAGCTAACCTATCAAGCATAAAAAAAAAAAACCTTCTACTTGAGGGTGGTAGCTAACTAGGCGGGCATTAACAAATTGCCCTACCACCACGCTATTACAAATGCCACCTTAAGACAACAAGCGGGAGCGATGGTATAACGTGCCCTCCGAAGCACGGAAGAGCTAGTAGTATATGCCACTGGCGGCCGCTCATTCCAGTGATGACAACAGCGGCTGTTACTTAGCCTAGTTGATCGAAGCGCTTCAAAAAGGAACGATGCACTTCCCCTAGCCAGCTCCCAATCTCAAGTGCAAAATCTGTCACCAAACAGCATGTTAATGATTTGTTCTGCCAGCTGCCTTTAATCAGTCCATATAACAGTACTGCCCCAATGGCATTACAAAGTCATTATTTTCCCCTGGTAACTTCTTCAAACTTTCCATCAAGTGCTAGGTGAGATAGTCGTAGAAGATGTAGTGGAAGGAGAAAACGTGGTGGTACCAAGGAAGAGACGAATTAGAGGTATCCTATTGGAGGATTTCCCGAAGATACACGGTGCTAACTGTATCATATTTTTACTAACTAAGGCCGTACACTAATATATTATGTACATATATAGTATAGGAGAATAGTTACTGAGAGTAAAATCTCCACCAAACAAAAATTGGCATTTTTTGTTACCAACACGTTTAGCTTCCAACTTTGGAGAAACTTGGTCGTAACTTATCTCGGAAGGGCACTAACTATGATCATATACGAGTATAATTGTAGTGCTATATCGGCCGAAATTATACTTAAATTTCACGTTTGTTAATATGTAATGTTTACAATAAAATATATTTACATTATATATTATGCTAGTTCATATTTGAACCGTTTAAGTATTATACGTTTCGTAGTGCTTTAGTATATACAGGGTTATTGGTAAAATGCTAACAACCTCTTAGGGTTGACTTCTGCTAATCCTAAGAAACATTTTGAGATGTTTTTTTTTTCTGTTTGTTTTTGTGTTTGACGGAATAAGCACGAGGACCACATGATGTTAAAAGTGGTCTCTTGTGCCTGTAATGTCATCTTTTTTATTACTTTGTCATATTTTTTATTACTTTGCTCGATGTAAATATTCAAAACTCTATTCAAATGGAGCGCACCGCGGTCCAGTGTTGCCGCGGCGGGCGCTCTTAGCTCGGAGTAGGCATTGTCTTTTACTACGAGACACAGAACTTGAGTGTCAGATAGTACTAGAAAAACTTATTGCTTTAACTTTTGAGTCTCTCTGAGCCAAGAGCGCGGCAACACTGAACGGCGCCGCGCTCCCTTTGAATAGATTTTTGAATATTTACATCGAGCTAAGTAATAAAAAATATGAAATATTACAATACCGGCACAAGAGATTTTTAACATCAGGTGGTTATCGTGCTTATTCCGTCGAATAATCATAAACAAACACAAAAAAATGTTCAAAATGTTTGTTAGGGCTAGCAGAAGTCAGGCCTAATAGGTGGTTAGCATTTTATCAATAACCCTGTATAGTTATATTATTACAATTAGCTATAAGTAATGACTAATGATTTATCATCTACATAAAAATACGCAGTACGAAGAACAGGGTATATCAAATTATGTTGTGCTTTTTTAGCACTAGTGCACCTGTTTCAACTTTATTTTTCCGTACGACTATTGTTGTTTCTGTGTGTATAATAACCATTCATTAGTCACGTTTTTGATATGATAATATTGACTGTAAAGTTTCAAGGTTTTCTTATTGAGAGTAGGTATTCGTTTCCGATTTTTCATAAATTACTATTTTCAAAACTGACATTCCAATTATGTCTTTCTATAAATGAAATGATATTTTATAACTTTGTATAATAAACCAAATATTTCGACACTTGTCAAAAGCGGAAAAAACTTTTACCCTTTTTTTTATAGCTGATATGCTATTCTTTGGCCACTACACATGATGGTAAGTGAAGATGTGGTCGAAGATGGTGTTCAGGCTATCCTATAATTAATGGCTCTCAAGGACAGCTGCCGGAACACACCGTTAGGTGCTTAGCGACAGATTTTCTACTTGAGGGTGGTACCTAGCCAGGCGGGCATTCGCAAAATGCCCTACCAGCATGCTGTAACGACTGCCATTGTAAGACAACAGCCGGGACCGATGGCTTAACGTACCCTCCGAAGCACGGAAGCGCTCCGTAGTAATGTCACTAGCGGTCACCCATCCAACTCCAGACCGCGGCGGTCGTTGTTTAACTTAGCTGATCGGTTAAGAACGGCTAAGCAAACTTCGCTACGAGCACAGCGCTTCAAAAGCTTTTACGTGAAGGTGTCAGTCATATCGTTACTTACTTTATTATTATTTTAAAATTCCTATTAAATTTATGGAGTGAATATGAGTATATTACTCATATAATAAAAAAAATTATTAGAATATCCATTCCGAACAAGGCATTTCTAGCGCATTATTAAGTACGTCATATCCTCTAGGTGCAAGAGAGCCGACCGAAGCCACCCGAAAGGAAGAAAGGAGGTATCATATCTAACTCAATTTCATCTTTTTCTAGATATGAAATTTGAATCTATGATCACAATATGAGTTCAAATTGTATGTCTACCTGGTTCAATTTGAACAAAAAACCTTATACAAGTATGGAGGCTACATAAAGGCACGGTAATATTATAGATAATACTACCGTGATAACGAAGGCCCATAGCGTGGCGCTCTTTCCGACCGATAAGAGACACCAACTATGAATATATTCAGTGTATCTAATTAGCTACGTGTCTAAAAACCGGTTAAACCAGCGACTGAACCGCCTTTGAATGTGGCTATACTCGGTGCCAAATAGCATGGCAATAGATTTCGTATATTTTAGAGTTGTTTATTTGTACCGTTGCGTCCTTGTAGGCCCTGTACCACGAAATTCCAGCGATACGAGTAGGGCCTACAAGGACGCATTTGTATTGTACATATTTATGTGCGTACATGTTTGTACATGAGTGGAGCGTAACCACCAACTAAGTACATATACAATGAGCGGCGGAAATAACAGCGTCATAGATTTTCGTAATTGTAATGCCTCATTTGCATGGTGGAAGGGCATTTAATCTCTAAATCTGTCGCCAAGCACCTTACGGTGCGTTTCTCCTTGAGAGCCATTAATTATAGGCTAAGCATGTTAACACACCTTCGGCCAAATCATCATTTACCATCAGGTGATATCGTTGACAAAGGTTTACCTATCAGCAATAAAAAAAAACTAGAGCTTCTACTTTGAAACATACAGTAACTTGGTAAACAGATTTTATATCTTTCGTAGGTAATATTCAACAAAATATTTTAAAATATCGAATGATTTCAAAATATACACTTAACTTGGTCGTCTATTCAACTCCTATTTGGTTTTGTGAACTTTTAATACGTTAGTTTCTGTGGGACTTGTCCAACTAGATTACTGATGCTTGAAGATGCTTCTAGAGATAGTATTGAAATAGCAGAAGCTTTTTTAAAATATCTTACACGATTACTGCAAGGAACGCGAGAAATTAAGGAACAGGGCTGATATTTTAGACAGTATAACAATATAATGTAACATGATCACTTTCCCTTTAAATTAACATCGACACATACTGCGCTGTTTTTTTTTTTACATTATACATTTCAAGCTATATTGAAATGACATAATGCAGATGTTACATTTAATAAGTACTATATAAAATAATAATACTATATATAATACTATACGATGGGTATAAATTAGAGTTGATGACGTCAGCACGTGTCATGCACGCGACGAATTTGTCTCAGAATGCAGTATATCCTACAATGTTACCAACTTATCTTCAGGTGGCAGAAAAAAATACCTACTAAATCCTCTTAAATTGTGTCAGTTTATCTTTGTCAGTAGCGCCCTCATGAAACGTACAGTTAAGCCGGTTGTACGACTAAGTCACTGAGATATCATATATTAATACGATCAGTAAATTGTATGGCGATGTAATGTAATTTTTTTCCTAACAATTTCTGATTGAAAACGCCTTTCTAAAAACTCTAGTCTGCAGTTGAAACACTGACCTCAATTTTCTTCCACTGGAAATGATTATCTAATCATATCATGAACAAGAAAAATGAAGGCAAATTTTTCCTATCAACCGTCCAAGAACAAAATTGAACATTCAAATGACCTAAACCTGGCTTACAAACTGATGGATGTATGAATTCATATTATCTAATCCCGTAAATCTATCCCGAACACGAGTACCTTCCCGGTCCGTCTATAGTCAAAGCGACCATGATTGAAAATCTTGTTGTTTGATCTGTTTTCATCTTTAGTTTTCATTGCCAAATAAACTATGACCGTGTTAACACACCTTAATATGGTATGCCGAGTCACACAATACAGATCAACGCCGTCTGATACATTAAATCATTGAGGATAAAACCAAATTCAGATAGTCAATATGCTTAGTAATATTCACGTAAGTGGCAATTGGAGAGCTAATTTGCACAGCAAATTGTGACTTTGCCAAATAAAAACACAAGGTCAAACAAACCAATGTGAGTTGCGGCACCGTAGAATAGTATGTAACTGCAATTTTTTTTGTATGTAGACTTATAGAAATGGCAGGGTTCCATCTCAGGAGAATGTCTGGATTGGAACTTTCCGCAATCTTTTCTAATTATTTAGTAGCCAAGCAATAATTACATTGCTTGTTCCTGATATAAGGATGGGGTAGCTGGTGAAATTACAGGCACATTAGATTCTACACGTGCATGTGTGGAAAATCCAGGGGCAGACCACGCATATGTTCTCAATGGTCTGTTTATTTCCAATCTATTTAATTCCAGTACATGGTTTGAATCCTGGTGAGGGCTGAACAGTGAGTTCGAACTGCCGTTTCGTGACACATATCCTAGGCTTGAAGTTCACCGCATGAATGTAAGCTTGCCTAATGAACGCGCATCAAGACGCGCTATAGAAGCCACACAAACCTCAGTCATAGAATTCATTCAGAATCAGAGATTGTTCGGCTCGGATAGTATGCTTGCAATTCAGAAATAATGCGGCCGCGTGCCGATCCTGCAGTGCCTATAGGCGCGAGTTCAACCATTGGTAGAATATCTGTCACTGAGCTCCTCATGGATCAGAGTCTAGGTTAACCTTGTATAACATAATTTGACCACACAATCACTAACCAACAGATGAGATAGCGGTTTATCGGCAAAGTTATTGGTATTAAGAGAATGCTTCTTTATTTCATCACTTTTACTATTTAATGTGTTTTTTTAATATTTACCTGGTCTCCAAGCCAGTCAGAGCCTTTTACTGTGTCATACATATGCCACAACCAACTGTCGTCTTCCATGTTCCCTTTAAAAACGGAAAGAATAACATGAGAAAAACTTGAGTTAATCCTTATATTATTATATTACAGTTGAAAGTTATTTGAGACAATTGTTTTAGTTTTAACCTTGTTGAACCAATATTACCCCGTGGGGTGTCGGGTTAGAATTGCACATCCCCATATCATCGCGTGGGTGTCGTAAGAGGCGAGTAAGGGAATAATACTAGAAGGTGGGCAGCAGCGCCTTCTAAAAACTGCCATCTTACACTGCGATCCCCAAGCCGCCTGCCAAGCGTGGGGATTATGGCAAATACCCCCTTAATAGGGGAGGCTGTGTTCAGCAGTGGTCGATCCGGCTGATGCAGTAACCAATATAATTCAATAACTAATTCTCAACAATAGAAATCTATTGTTGCCCTGAGACAATTCTCCCGTGGGGTATTGGGCTAGAATGTCACCTTTCCATTTATTGTCTTCATTTTTATAAGTAAGACGCGACTAAGGGTAAAATACCGGTAGGTGAGCAGCAGCACCTTCTGAGGAACTGCTATCTTATTCTGCGATCCCCAAGACGTCTGCCAAGCATTGGCATAATGGCAAAACCCCCCTTAATGGTGGAGGCTGTGTTGAGCAGTGGATTATCCGGCTGATACAGTACTGTCTCATTATGCAGTTTGATGGGGCATAATAGTCATGTGACAAGATATCATTTGCCACCCAATGATGATACTTTATTAAGTATATCACGGAAGCTAATATTTCTAATGAGCATTAACACTTACCCAATGCAGCATTGATGCCACCTTGCGCAGCTACAGTGTGGGACCTCGTAGGGAACAATTTAGTCACTACAGCAGTCTTAAAACCCTCTTGTACAAGGCCAAAAGCTGCTCGTAGACCAGCACCTCCTGCCCCAACAACCAGAGCATCATGTTTGTGGTCAATAATTTGATAGGCTTTTGTCATGTTGGAGTTAGCTGAGCCATCTTTAGCCGCACCTCCAACTGATAGGTGGAGGTTTCGATACAAATATGTAGCCTGTAACAAAATATATATTTATATAAGTTAACATTAGTAACCTCTCTTCACTACAAACACTACAGTTTAAATCACGCAAACACTGCTGTCACAAATATTGCAAATGGTCAGTTCATAACTGAAATACGAAGATATGTACTGTTTTGCGACAAACAATGTAAACCGATTAGTAGCCTCGCTTATAACATCTGCTAACTGTCAGTTTGATTCTTTGCAATGAACCCAAAATAACCATCATTTCAATTATCGACATTAGAAGTTTTTTTTGAGAATGATTGTTTTACATATAAAATTCTAACCACAACACTAAAAATCTCAATAACATTTGTGCTGCTCTGCCTGTTTTCTGAGAGCGTTATATGCAGCCTGAGGTGATGTCACGGATAACATCATAATGCTATTGTGGTGTAAATTTAGCACATTATGAACCTATGGTTTGCAAACAGTGCAAATAACGCATATTTGCGTGACTTCAACCGTGGGGAAAATCTGTTATGACATAAAATATTACTGAATTATTTAGGTAACTTATGAGTTGATGCTGTCATCAACTTTATATTATTTTATTACCCTATGTAACTTCTTGATTGAGTGTGCCAATTTGCAAACCTGTTGCACATATGTACATCTAATACTGTGTTGAACTCGCAAGCTCTATGTCTAGAGGTTAAGTAGGACTATGTCAGCTAAAATAATAGTAAAATCTTTATAACAAAATACAGGTCATTGATACCATAAAAGTGAACAATTGGGATGTTGTAATACAAAAATAATTAACAAAATATGTAATATATGAAAAATGTATGAAAAATAGATCAGAAGATGATTTTTTTATTATAATTAAATATTAGGTATACTAAATGTACAACACATAAACATTTCATATACTCAATTAGGCTACCATCTCACCCATATGAGATGATGGCTTAGCAGCAAAACCTAGAATAGAAACTGGCTCTCATGGACCGCTGCCGACACACCATTTGGAGACATATTTTTCAACTTGAGGCAGGTTATCATTCATAAAATGTTGTATGAGTGCAGTAGCGAAGCGCTCGTAGCAAAGCTTACTAAGCTGTTCTCAACCGGTCAGCAAAGTTAAGCAACGTCACGCGCGGTCATGAGTTGGATGGGTGACCGCTAGTGACATTACTACTGAGCGTTTCCGTGCTTCGGAGGGCACGTTAAGCCGTCGGTCCCGGTTGTCGTCTTAGGATGGCAGTCGTTATAGCATGGTGGTAGGGCATTTTGCGAATGCCCGCCTGGCTAGCTACCACCCTCAAGTAGAAAATCTGTCGCCAAGCACCTAACGGTGTGTTCCGGCAGCTGTCCTTGAGAGCCAGTACTTCTAGGTTAGCCTGAACAACATCTTCGACCACATCATCACTTACCATCAGGTGAGATAGTGGTCAAAGGCTAACCTATCAGGCATAAAAAAAAAAAAAAAACTGTGTTGTTCAAGCCTGCAGCAGGGTATGAACTACAGAACCCATGGCAGTTGCTGAATGAAGTAGGCAGGCTATTCTCAGCACCCAAGCTGTCTACATGTGGCTCATTGAGTGATGCCGGGTTGCAAATGTTATTCGAGGCACCTGATATCTTGATGTAGGTACACAATTAGAAGATTGCAAGATATACATGCCTACACTATTATAATAACGTGATTGTTTTAAGACAATAGCATTTATAACAAATTGAAAGATGGCATTTGTATCAAGGTGTTTGGCATGCAATTTTTTGATTACATTACTATAAATATTTTAATGCATTCTTTCATGTGTTCAAAGTGTATAGAGATATGTGACAATTGAAATTAAGTTTTCAGTATGTTTATCTGCATAAAACCAAAGATAACTGGAAATTTCTTCCAATCTGACGAATTTCAACTGTCAAAGTCAGAGTTGTCAAAAAACAATCATATAAACCTCTACTCAGACATTGTAGTAGACTTCTTAGTCGCTACATTTCAAACTATTTGTATATTCAATAGAGTATAGTACTCTATTATCTTGACTGATTCCTTGTCATAATAATGTAATGTCTGCTTAATTCTTTATGTTGAATAAAGCCTAAATTAGTATTAAAATGGTTATTATTATTATTATAACAATTTATTCAACATAAAATGGAAAAATATCTACGACCAATTCTTTTGGATCTCGATCCAACATCACCGACGGCAGCTCAAGAGTGGACACACTGGCTATATACTTTCAAAAATTTTCTTCTCGCAAACGAAGATGGAAATAAGCAAATATGTGATAAAATGAAGTTACAGCTGCTTGTTAACCATGTTTCACCAAGAATATTCGAATACATAAGTGATTGTAGCAGTTACGACACAGCCATAAATACACTGAGTACGATATTTATAAAACCGAAAAACGAAATTTTTGCACGTTATATCTTGGCCACACGTAAGCAGAAAAGTCATGAAAACATACACCAATACTTACAACAACTGAAGCTTCTCAGCAAAGATTGTCAGTTTAAAAACGTCGATGCAGAGACCAATCGAAATGACTTTATAAGAGATGCATTCATATCTGGCATTATCTCAAATAAAATTCGAGAGCGATTGCTTGAAAATTTAAAATTAAATCTGGATGAAGCTTTTAATCAAGCGCAATCAATTGAAATGGCGGAAAGCAATGCAAAATCAATAGACATAAATAAGACATGTGATATTGCTGATGGTTTAGTTATGGCATTGCCGAAAAGTACTTCAACTGAAAAAAAGAAATCACCATCAGAAGAATGTCAGTATGTTCTTAAACAATGCTTTTTCTGTGGAGACAAAGTTCATCGACGACAAAACTGCCCTGCACTGAATGCTATTTGCCAAATATGCCAAAAGAAAGGTCACTTCGCCAACGTTTGTAGGAGCCCTAAGACTAATCTTAATGCTACTACTGAAAGGTCTAAAAATGTATTAAGCAAAGAAGTCATTGCTGCTGCCCCTACGAGTTTAAAGAAATCAATTGCCACAATAGAAGTTAACGGAAAAAAGGCTAATGCACTTATTGACTCAGGCAGTTCGAAAAGCTTTATTAGCTACGATTTTTTCCAAAGTTGCTCTTTTATAAAAGAAGATTCAAAAGAATTTATAACAATGGCACAAACAACCCATTCAATTACTTGCGAAGGACTACTTAAAGCAAAGCTTAAACTAAATGGAAATTGTTACGAAAATGTTTCTCTTCTCATCGTAAAATATCTATGTGCTGATATTATCATTGGACATGATATAATGAAAGAACACTCAAGACTCGAAATTTCTTTTGGTGGACCGAGAAAACCGCTACAAATTTGCAGTGTTCTTGCTGCATCAGTACCACCAGTATCTCTATTTTCAAATTTAACTTCTGGTTGCAAACCCATTGCAGTAAAGTCAAGAAAATATAGCAACGATGACATAAAATTTATAGAAGATGAAATAGAGCAACTTTTATCAGATGGAGTTATTGAAGAGAGTAGATCACCTTGGCGAGCACAAGTCTTAATAACTAAGAATGAAAATCACCGAAAAAGGTTAGTAATAGATTATTCTCAGACTATCAACAGATTTACAGATTTAGATGCTTATCCCTTACCAAATATGGAGACAATGGTCAATGACATTTCAAAATACGACTATTTCTCTAAAATCGATTTGAAAAGTGCTTATCATCAGGTGCCTATCCTGGATTCAGAAAAACATTATACTGCATTTGAAGCATGTGGTAAGCTCTATCAATTTTGTCGTATTCCATTTGGAGTAACTAATGGAGTTAGCTCTTTTCAAAGAGTAATGGACTGGCTAATAACAAAAGAACAATTGACGGCCACATATGCCTATCTAGATGACGTCACTATTTGTGGTGAAGACAAATTACAACATGATCAAAACCTTCAAAAATTCATGAATGCAGTAGATAAATATCAGTTGACTGTTAATAAAGACAAGTCAATTTTCTCACTTAACTCCATAAATCTTTTAGGCTACAGTATTTCAAAAAAGTCCATAAAACCAGATCCAGAACGACTTGAACCTCTAATAAATATGCAGATACCTACTGACAACTCTTCCTTAAAACGAGCTCTTGGTATGTTTTCGCATTATTCCAAGTGGATACCCAAGTTCTCTGAAAAGATTCATACTCTTGTGGATCCAGAATTCCCGTTGAATAAACAAGCAAAATCTGCTTTTGAAAGTTTGAAATGCTGTATAGCTAAATCCACAATATTTGCTATAGATGAAAATAAAATGTTTACTGTTGAAACAGATGCTTCTGATAATGCTATAGCAGCTACATTATCTCAGGAAGGACGCCCGGTAGCGTTCTTTTCGCGTACACTCTCCAATACTGAAAAGCGACATCCAGCTATAGAAAAAGAAGCCTACGCTATCGTTGAAGCTCTTCGTAAGTGGCGTCACTACTTAATTGGCAGGTCTTTTCGATTGATTACAGATCAACGATCAGTTTCTTTTATGTTTGATCGCAAACATACAAGCAAGATAAAAAACGAGAAGATTGAAAGATGGAAATTGGAAATATCTTGTTTTAAATATGACATTGTCTACAGACCAGGGAAAGAAAACAATGCTGCTGACACTTTATCACGTGTTTGTGCAAGTATTCACTCTGAATCTAAACTAAAGGAATTGCACTCTGACTTATGTCACCCAGGTATAACTCGGATGTTTCATTGGGTACGAAGCAAAAATCTGCCATATTCTATGGAAGAAGTTAGAAAAATTATCAATACGTGTCCGGTCTGTGCAGTTGTGAAGCCTCGATTTTACAAAAACAATAGTTGTTTGATAAAAGCAACATCGCCATTTGAGAGATTGAATATAGATTTTAAAGGGCCAGTACCATCGTCTTCGCCTCATAAGTATATTTTGACCATAATAGATGAATATTCAAGGTTCCCATTTGCAATTCCATGCCAAGATGTTAGTGCTGCAACTGTGATAAAACATTTGTCGTCAATTTTCTGCACATTTGGAATGCCAGCTTACATTCATTCAGACCGTGGCTCCGCATTTATGTCTAAAGAAGTAAAAGATTACTTACATAGCAGAGGAATTTCGACAAGTCGTACGACGGCATATAATCCACAAGGAAATGGACAGATAGAACGTGCAAATGGAACAATTTGGAACAGTACAATTAGCGCTTAAGTCCCAAGGACTAAAGATTGAGGAATGGGAAAAGGTTCTTAACCAAGCACTACATGCAATGAGATCTCTTCTCTGTACTGCCACAAATCAAACTCCTCATGAAAGGATGTTTACCCACAATAGAAAATCAAACAATGGACATTCTATACCAACTTGGCTTCTTACACCTGGTCCTGTTCTCCTTAAAAAACATAACAGAAACAACAAGTATGCTCCTATTGTCGAAAAAGTTGAACTTTTGGAGTCAAACCCAGACTATTCATTTGTAAGGCTGGGTGATGGACGGGAGACAACCGTTTCAAACAGGCATTTAGCTCCTGCAGGTTTTGAAGAGGAAGAAGATCGAAGCTCTTCATCAGAAACAGTGGAAACCGAAAGCGACTCATCATATGTGTCAGCTGAAGGTGCTTTACCTGACACTCCACTTGCTTCACCAGTACCTGATGCACCAACTCTACGGCGGACTACCAGAAACAGAAAGTTGCCTACCTATCTTCATGACTATGAGTTGACACACTAGAGCGGGGGAGAATGTAGTAGACTTCTTAGTCGCTACATTTCAAACTATTTGTATATTCAATAGAGTATAGTACTCTATTATCTTGACTGATTCCTTGTCATAATAATGTAATGTCTGCTTAATTCTTTATGTTGAATAAAGCCTAAATTAGTATTAAAATGGTTATTATTATTATTATAACAGACATGGGCCAAAAATAGCATTTCTCAATATAATTTGAACCTGTTTTCAAAGCCATCCGAACAGTGTATGAAATAATTCAAAACACAATTTTAGCTGAACACATCCCAAAACGAATGCCTAATGTTATAATTTTCAGCCTACGTGGCTGCTAGTTTTGCAAACAGTAGGCTATCCAAAAGCTCTATATGTATGGTATGTTTATATTTTTTTTTATTTTTAATGCTCTTTTAGGATAAGCTTTTGACCACAATCTCACCTGATTGTGATCATATGGGCAAGGGTGTTAACTGGCTTAAGCTGGAATAACTGGCTGTATAGCAACAACAGCTGCCTGAACTCACCGTTTTAAGTGCTTGGCTACTCATTATCTACATGGGCTTTTAAGAGGAAGCTAGCTAGTCGCTCTTATGTAGTAAAATTTCAAACCTACAATGGGTAATGGCTCTTGGTGCATTACCTGCAGGGTATGAACTATAGAACCCATGGCAGTTGCTAAATGAGGTAGGCAGACTATTCTCAGCACCCAAGCTGTCTACATGTGGCTCATTGAGTGATGCTAGCACCCAAGCTGTCTACATGTGCCTCAAAAATCTCTCTCAGCACAATAATCAATGCTTATTTTATGGTTAAATGTGTATCCAATTACTTAATTTCAAATGATGAAGCATAAAAATGACCTTGACACATGTTATCATACAAAATCTTTATGATTTGCTTCAATCTGACCTTGACTTAGCAATCTAAAGACAGGCTCAAAGCTTCAGCTAAGAAGTAACCTTATCAAGACAAGATAACATTTTATAGGTAAGTTAGATTAAATGTAACCAAATCAAAGTAGATTAGTTATCAAAATAAAGCCCTTTTAAGATTTTATGAGCTGTTTACTAGCTCTTTCTTAGTCTTGGCCCGCATGTTTTTTTTTTATATTTGCTATCTTTGGAACTACTGAATAAATCAGGATAAAAATCCTAGGATCTAATCTAAGATTTAAGAAATAGTTTCATCAAAATCCATTCAGATGTACTGAAGGTGGGAGACATAAACACCATAAACTTTTGTATGTATTAATATTATCAATATCAATAAGTTAGTTTATAAATCTACACTTGTTTAGCTTACAACAACATTAAATAGGTACATAATTATTGTTGTGTGATCAACTGTCTGAAACTAGGATCAATAATTGAGAAAGAATCTTATGCATACTTAAAAATCAAAGCATTTAAAAAATATGGTGAAATGGGGCTCGCCTGATGCTGCAATAATATATTGCAACAGTACTGCTACCGCACCAGATTTAGTACCAAAATATTATATGTGATTAGATACTGGTTATATTATTATAAATTATAAGTTAACGTAATATTTCAGACTTGAGACAGTTTAATTGAATAGCTAAAAAGATTATTTCCGATAATGATTACATAACTAAAAATTATAGTTAATTATGGTATAAACCCAAACTCACCAAAGGTGCCTGGCTTCGGGAAAAAGCGGCTTTCATTATTGCACTCATGATGGAACTCTCTGTCCGCACCCTGAGTACAAAGTAAGTTTTATATTTCGCAGTTCACATCCACAAGCACCACTCGTCACGCCACTCGCCTTTTCGTCAGAAAGCTCACTCAGACCATACAAGGGAGACGTTAATAGCCGACCACAATAACTGCCAACCTGTAATTTACCGGCCCGATAATTGGCAACCAAGTACTTCATGTCCATGTACACGAGTTATCAGGCCGGGAACTATTGGGATGTCAAATCCTTGACCGGATTAAATCATACCGAGCGATAATACCCAGCCAATAGTCACCGACCCGTGATTTACCACCCCAATAATTGGCGACCCAAGAACTGGCGTCCAGTATTGTACATGGATTATTGGGTTGTGAGATATCTTGCCGGTACGATATCTACCGACCACGGATCTACCGGCCTGATAATTGAAAGCCAAGAAATAAGGTCTAGTCCACCATAATTCGCACAATGCTTCATGGTCAGAATCGTATACCAACGTTATGGAACAAATAAAGGATGCGTTCAGGTTATATTACTTTAAGGCCGTATTCCATTTGAGTTATTTTCGATAATTTTGTCTATGGATCCACATTTTATATGAACCATAGATATAAAATGTGATCAAAATTATCAAAAATAACGAGTTTAGCGTCAGATGGTATACGCCCTAATTAAACTGTCAACATGGCGTGTTTTCGTTCTGATAGGTACAGACCCACCAACTTATCTGTTCAGGTGGCAGAAAAAAGAACTACAACATTCCTTCAAATTGTGACAGTTTGTAGTTGATTTCCATGACCAGTAGCGCCCTCGAAAACTACAGTTAAGTTGGTGGTACTATAAATTAAATTGTTGTCTACTATTAGGTACTAAAATAATATATTATATCTGACCTATGGTACTAAATAGACTTGTGTTTGTTTGCAATCCCAAATATATTTATATATATATGTATTTTATTTATGTTAACCTACTTATGAATTTTCTATAAATATGGAAGAGCGAGGTCTTCTGATATGACACAGGTATACTGTATATATACTGCGATTAAAATAAGAATAGGATCGGCCTAGCGCCATGTTGTGACGTCACAACTAGAACTTGGTACAGTGTGCAAAAAAGAAATAATAAAACATGTATAAATTAATAAAAAAAAACCCGACTGCAAATAATTTATTTTCGTTAAGCGTTTTATCGATCCATTGAAATTAAAACTGGCAAGTTAATATATTTATGGACTCGTTTTTAAAAGCTCTTAATTTTGATGACTTTGGAACAAAAAATAAATTGTTCTTCTCACTATATGGCGTCTAAAATCCACCAAATTTTTTTATGTACATAGTGTCACTTGAGCTATCAAGATAAATCTAACGATATCTCGTATATTAATCGGTTAAGCCATTTAGAAGTTATTGTGAAATAAGGAAACTCACAAACATACACGAACCCTGAAAACTTACCACACGTTTATGTGGGCAGGCGTGTAAAAAAACAAGTAGTCATACGTAGGTAAAAGTAGATTATGATACAAGTGAGCTAAGTTGCTCATTATACACAAATGTGTTACAGCCCCAGCCGTAGGCGAGGGCGTAAATCAGGCGAGTGTATATTGAGCAAGTTGCTCACGAGTTTCATATGCACTTTTTCAACACCCTTGCAAGAAAAAAAAAATTGCACAAATGTGATACAAACAACATACGTTAAAGTTATGGAAAATAGCGCGCAAGTTTTTTTTTTGCGCGCGGCAAATGTATGATATTTGATTACATATATAAACCTCTTTGATGTTACAAATCTGTATTACCCGGTTAAATTGAAAATGCTCTGATTACGCGCATGTAATTTGCAGTTAGGTACTAACTTAACTTAGTAGGGATAAATTACCCGATTATATTGAAAATGCTCTGCTTACTCGCATATAATTTGTGTAGTATAGTATAATATTATTATGCACGAGGGTGTTATAGTTCGGTTTATAGCCCCAAGAACGATATAATAAAGCTCGATAACGAGCAAGGGTGTTGAAAACGAAGTTGTAGGTGACTGTAGGTACAGCAAACACATAAATAATTTGAACTGATTTTATTTCTTAGCAATATTTTGTATTAAGGTATCTTAATTTGAATCGCTTAGCTCTTTGAAGCCGCATGTCCTGCCAACTGAGTCAAACTCATCGTCATCATCGTAACGGGTAACAAAAACAAATATAACAATTACCAAAAACAAATTAAACAGTCAACAAGAACAAATTAAACGAGAAGATCAATAAGCACTCGGAAACGTGTCGCGTAGTAGCACACTGTCGGAAAAACGAGACCCTGACGCCCGCGTTGTCATCAAGCCAAGATTGCGTCTGTGCTGTCAACCTTAAAAATACGAATTTATTAAAATTAACAATTTCGGGTCACTCATTTCAAATTACGTATAAATATATGGCACGGCTCTATTTTTAAGTTTGTTCTGCTGATCATACTTATTAGAGTGAATATGAGTGAAGTTAGCCGAGAGCCAGTCCTATTCTTATTTTAATCGCATTGTATACATTTACTTAAAAGAAGGCCTCTACACAATGTTATATGGATACATGTAGTTTATGAAAATAACGCATTTTTTATTATTATTATTACATATACAAATCATTAATTTGATGAAGTGAACCGCTTTATACCTATTGTACGTGCTGGCCTACGAATTGCATTTATCAGTAACAAAAATAGTTATGGATTCAATAGAATTTACAGAAGAAGAACGAGATTTTCTTGATTATAGTAGTAGGGTACGGTGTCGAACAATGAAACACCAAAAATTCACAGTTCCATATTTCTCTCGTTTCTGAAGATATGGATTCCGTTTTTAACAGGAATGAAGTCTACTTAATTAGGTGTAATATGGCATAAATAATTTTATAAATAAATATATAAATAACCAATAAGAAGATTTTTTTTTAAAGAAGGGAATTGTTTCAATGTGTCCACCTGGATGTACACAATGAAACACCTTGTGTCCAACTATGATACACTGTTAATAGCAATCACTTTTTTGTTTTTTATTGGAAGAAGTAAATTATAAAATGTTTAATTAAATGTATTACACTTTATTAAGACTTAAATTAAATTAAAAGTTAACTTTAGGTTTGACTTAGAAGCGATTCTTTAGTTACTTAAAAATTCTCAGTCTCAACATTACAAAAATCACAAATACTAAATAATAGTCACCCTGTAATAGGCAAAAATGTCTAAAGCAAGATTATTTAGATACCCACTTAAAGAATAATAAGTCTTAAAATCACATATATCAAAACTTAACGCAACTTCATACTTGGTGATACGCGGACTGGGAAAACATAGCATGAGTTTCGGCTTTTCGTCCCATTTATTTGTGGTGGAGGAAGAATCATTTTTACTTCTTCTATATTAATTTCTGACATATCGGGTTCTAATGGCATGTAGAATTTCATCATATCTTTAACTTTTAATCTCATAAAAGAAACCTCGTATTTAGTAGCACTTACTACATCGACTATCTTTGCTACATAATATACCTTCAGTTTCTTACTGTTCAATAAAACCAGCACATAATCGTTATAAAGGGGAATACGCTCAAGTTTTTTGAATGTTTCTGTAATAAAAGGCAGCCTATCCTCATCAAAGTCTTCTTCATAGTCTAGTTCACTCAAATCGGTTTCACTCAGGCATACAACTTCCTCATCATCATCGGTACTAGTTTCAGGATCTGGTTCAATTTTAGTATAATTAGGTCTATGTTTTCCTTTTTTATCAGATAAAACAGGACGCTTCATTACTTTTGCCGCTAGTTTCCTTACTTGTGATTTTTTCTTTTCTTCAGCTATTAAGTTTTTCTCTGGCGTGTCTGTTGCAACCATGCTCCTACCAAGCTTTCTTGCTCGACGCTTTCCACTCCGCGGGCCAGCCTTTAAAGCAGGCATAAATTCTTCAGGAGTTTTGAATTTAGCTCTGGAACTCGACGAAACTTTTACCATAGGCGGTGTCAGCTCTTTGTTCAGTGTGCTAGTGCTAGGCACTGGTTCTTGAGCCTCACTCTGGGAAACATCCTTGACTGGCAGCATCGTTGCTCTGGTTGGTAAAATATGGCCTTGCGCCTCACGTGCAAATTTAGGGTCTTTAGCAGGAACCAAGTCAATTATAATCTCATCCAATGTAGACGGACTATCAGCACGTGTCGCATCTGATGAAGGACTGGGAAGATTATCTATATTTTGCAGTGCATCAGGTGCGTCAGCAGATGAAGATGGCCCTGTTGGTTGATCTCTGTCAGTAACTGATGATGGCATATCAGTGAAAATGTCGGCATCATACGGGAAAATCCCGCATTTTTTGAAAGCTGACGCTATATTGATTGGCGTCATTGATTTCGCGTGTGCCTGACCCACACACTCGGCGACATTGTAAATAGTCATTGGTTTTCCAGGGTTCTTCATCAGCCACGAATCCACAGCGCTATTGTAATATATTTTGAAGGGGCCATTTAGTCCCACATCAAGAGGCTGCATCTTTGCTGTGGTATGACGGTGCAACGTTAGAACTGTCACCCCAGATTCTTTGGCTAAATTTAAAGCTTAAATACTGAGGTGAGATTCGTGGTTGTCAAATATTAATAGCGCAGGATTTTCATGACTTGCAGAGGTGTGCTTAATAAAATGTTGCATGACGTGAATAAATAGCTCCGCGTTCATCCATCCAGTTGGAGTCGCAAGTCCAAGGGATCCTGGTGGAGCACCATTTAACATTACATCTTTGTAGTTTTTCCTCGGGAAAATGAGAACCGGAGGTAATGCTTGTCCTGCTGCACAAACAATGGCACATGTAGTCACCAATGTACCCCTTTCCCCGCTAGTTACTTTGCCAATATTTTGTTTACCTTTTGGAGCCAACATTTTCTGGGGCTTTTGAACAGTTGTGGTGGCAGTTTCGTCGAGGTTATACACTCTTGTACCATTACCAAAACAGGGATGACGATCCATAACATTTTTAAGGTTGTCATAGAAATGTTTGACTGTTTCTTTATTGAAGGCAGTGGCACGAGCCAAACTACAGGCCTCAGGTTTCTTCATCGACAAATCTGGATGCCTCGACTTGAAAGATCGAAGCCACTCTTTTCCTGCCATTTCTTCCTTCTTCAAAGTGTCAGGACATTTGATGTCATTGATTGTCGACAATTGATAAGCGACACGGCGAACATCTTTGCTGGATAATCCATAAAATTTCAACGCGCACTCTTTTATATATGTTTTGAGAGCTGCTTCTTGATCGTCTGTAAACGTTTTATTAACATCGTATTTAGGTGTTAATTTCAGATCTTCCAATAATGCATCACTAACATATTTATGTTTTTTGATGTACCGAAACAGTGTGGGATAACACACATTACACTGTTTTGCCGCTTTTCGTAAACTTATTCCTTGTCTATTGAGTTTTATAGCTTTTGAGCATGTTTTCAGAAGAATGGTTGCCCTTCTTTCTTACCGCAGCTTTCGTACGCGCCATCTGAAGAAAATATATATTACAATAATATTCTCTTAGGTTCTCACGATTATTACACATAGTAATTAAACAACTTTAAACGTCAGTCACCCTGATCACTGCAAAGTGTTTGAAACGTCAGGACAAAAATAATGATAAATATATGCGATTTAAACCGTTTAAAGTTATTTAATTACTAAATATATATTACATATGTATATAATTATATATTATATAGGTACCTACCATTGATTTAGTATGACGTAGGTTTGTTATAAATAACTACATTGATATAACATGAAATGAAACAAAGTAGTACACAATGAAACACTGTTTATAATAAAACACTGTTTAATTGTGTCCACCTATGAACTGTGTCATTGTTGGACACCTGGGGTATTTTATAATAACCTTAAAAAATAACCTACTAAAATCAAACAATTAAATAGGTGATCTAGTACACGTGAATCTATCATATATGTACAAAGCAACGTAATTTTGAGAAAAACAGAATTGACTATAGTATTTAATTCAGAAATAAAATAAAACTAAATGAATAACTTACTTTTTTGTCAACAAATCCAAAATTGCTCCGCTGACACGTCGTTTTACAAGCGGCGCGAACGCAAACTAGGGAGGCGTGGGGACTTGGGGAGTGTACAAGACTGTCTGGACTAGTCATACTGCACCATCTGGCAACGTCGCATTTCAGAAATATAGCGGTGTTTCACTGTGTACGACTGTTTCATTGTTGAACACTCGACCTACTGATATTGATAGAACAAAATTTTTGAAGCTATACATAATCCCCTATTTCAACAATTAACTAGGACCAACGGCAACATTATGGGTTCAATATTACAGATTAGTCACTCTTCTCAAACATTTTATTGAGGCAGAGCGCTCCGGAAATTGGTCTTTGCATCTGAAGACTATCAGAAACACGCTCCGATTTAGCGCTGTAAAACCTTAGCTATTGACTTACTGAAAAAATGTTGCCCATAAAAGTTGTTCCTTAAAAAACGATCTACAAAAATGGTCTGATATCATTTTTTCGTAAAGAGATAAAAAAAAGTTATATCGAAAAATATAATTTTTTTCTCGAATTTTCACTTATAACTTTTTATTTATAGTTCTACGACAAAAAGTTTCTTGAGAAAAGTTATAGAAAATTTAATTTACAACAAAAAATGTTAATAATTTTTTTTTTATCAGAGGAATAGTTTAAGAGATATATCGTAAAAACCGTTTCAACCCCTATTTTCAAGATGGCGGCCGTGGGACAAGGGTGGCGACCGTGGCGACCCCACAAACTTGATTTTAGCTTTACGCTGACCCCCACTACACATTAAAAAAATAAAATTACGTCCTCTAAAACACGCAAGTAAGGCCTAAAAATGTAACATTTCAATGGACTAGTAAGAAACTTGTAAACATTGGATCTAGTTGGTACCTACCTTCCTTAAAGAAATCAATTCAATACAATGATTAATCAATTTGTTGCGTTGCGTTCGTAATTATAGTACCACCAACTTAACTGTGCAGTTCGCGAGGGCGCTGCTGGTCAAGGAAATCAACTACAAACTGTCACAATTTGAAGGAATGTTGTAGTTCTTTTTTCTGCTGCCTGAACAGATAAGTTGGTGGGACTGTACTCGTACTTTTAGAATGTTTTTTTTTTCGCTTTTGTTTTATTGGATTCGTTAAATTTGTCCATCTTACAACAGATTCATTTGAGTAATTGTTATATTTTGTATGCCTTTATTAACAATATACTACGAACTATATACAATACTACAGCTATCTACTACAATAAAAGCATTTAGACAACCTTCAAGTCATTGCAGACTCACATGCTGTCCAAATGTTCCAGCCCACTACCAGTTGGCAGCGTGCCCAGCATGTTAGCAGCATTGCCCCGTTGAATCGCAATGCTTACACTTTGAGCCAAATATGTGCCAGCATTTTCATCATGCGTCGCATTGACAAAGGGCTATGATAAGTTTTGGAAATAAATAATTGGAAATACAATGAGGTCCCACGGACCCAACGATTCTACACCAAATATCTAAGCAATTTTGTTTACTATGCACTATTCGAAGTACAACTTCAGACAATATAAAATTTTTGTGAAATGCCACCAGTTTAGGTAATATATTGCAGATCAAAACTATTTCCCCCATGCGGTAATATCGTGTGTAGGAGAAATGTAGCCAACGAAGTAAGATTTCTTCATATCGGGAATCCGCAGTTGACCTGTAAAAAGGAAAAAGGATAACCATTCATTAGATATTTTTTTACAGCAAAAAAGTCAACTTGATCATTATTTGTCTGTTGGTTGCGACATCTCGAGCACGACTAATCAGTTAAGCTGATCGTGATCAAATTCGGTAGAGAAATAAGAGAACCTTTGATATAGTATGTAGACTATTTATTATCAACATTATCGTAAGCACTTTATAAAAATACTGCTTTTCGTAGGGGTGTTTTTTTTTTAAATACCTGATTGGTTAGCCTTTGACCACTATCTCACCTGATGGTAAGAGATGATGTTGTCCAAGATGTTATACAGGCTAACCTAGAAGTACTGGCTCTCAAGGACAGCTGCCGGAACACACCGTTAGGTGCTTGGCGACAGATTTTCTACTTGAGGGTGGTAGCTAGCTAGGCGGGCATTCGCAAAATGCCCTACCACCATGCTGTAACGACTGCCATCCTAAGATAACAACCGGGACCGACGGCTTAACGTGCCCTCCGAAGCACGGAAGCGCTCAGTAGTAATGTCACTAGCGGTCATCCATCCAACTTATGACCGCGGGCGACGTTGCTTAACTTTGCTGATCGGTTAAGAACAGCTAAGTAAGCTACGCTACGAGCGCTTCTAGAGCGTTTGTTGAAACTTGATATAAGATAGGTTAAATTTTATTTAACAAATGAAGCATACCTACCTAGCAGTTTTTAACTTAACACGGAATAAATAACATTAAGTTGTTATAATTACACAGACACATTATTTACAATAGGTTTATATACACAGTTACATTTAAACACATACATACACATATTACTCATTAATTTTACATATTCTAAGATTGTATCTAAGATATACAGAGTGGAAATTTTCAGCGGGGCGGTAAGGGGAACTACCTTATTCGTTGCAGCTACTCGGGAATAGTTTTAGGAGACTAACCATAATTTTTAATGAAATTTGATACCCGTTCACAGATTAAAAAAAATACAATTAGCAAGAAAATAGCCATTTTACACAAGAACATTTTTTGATGCCAATCGATCCTGTTTCTAATACTGATCAAAAACTTCTATGGGACCAACCATCGTTGGAGTAGGTACTCAAAAAGTAACAAATTGCAAATAACTTTTTCCTTACATTTTGTAAAGAATTTGTGTAACTAAAAGAAGTCGGTAGAAAATAAAATAAAAGACAAATGATTACGTAGAATTTTACACATATCAAAAAGAAGGCGTATTCATTTTCTTTTTTTATTAACTAACATAACTTGATGATATTATTATTATTTAAAATCTTGCAGTTTCTTGCCCTAAGATATCAAGTGCTTGTGACTTTTTGAGTACTCCAACGATAGTTGGTCCCATAAAAGGTTTTGATCAGTATTAGAAACAGGATCGATTGGCATCAAAAAATGTTTTTGTGTAAAATGGCCATTTTCTTGCCAACTGTATTTTTTTTTAAATCTGTGAATGGGGATCGAAATTCCATAAAAAATGTGGATAGTCTCCTAAGACTATTTCCAAGTAGCTGCAATGGATAAGGTACTTCCCATTACTGCCCCGCTGAAAGTTTCCACCCTGTATATAAGGTAGCTTACATTCTATTATTGTTTATTAAAAATATTTACACATCTTTTAGCATAGCCGAGTGACCCCAGGCAAGTGTTGATACCTTATCTACAGATATCGCTCGTTTGTCATCGTTATTTGATAAAGCAATTTGATACTCTGAATATTTCGTTCTTAATTGTTGTTTTTTTTTATGCTTTATATGTTAGCCTTTGACCACTATCTCACCTGATGGTAAGTGATGATGAGGTAGGAGATGTTGTTCAGGCTAACCTAGAAGTACTGGCTCTCAAGGACAGCTGCCGGAACACACCGTTAGGTGCTTGGCGACAGATTTTCTACTTGAGGGTGGTAGCTAGCCAGGCGGGCATTCGCATAATGCCCTACCACCATGCTATAACGATTGCCATCTTAAGACAACAACCGAGACCGACGGCTTAACGTGCCCTCCGAAGCAAGGAAACGCTCAGTAGTAATGTCACTAGCGGTCACCCATCCAACTCATGACCGCGCGCGACGTTGCTTAACTTTGCTGATCGGTTAAGAACAGCTAAGGAAACTTCGCTACGAGCGCTTCGAGAATATAATTCGATTTGAACATCATTTTTTTTTTCGGATTATACCACCATTAAATAAAATATTTTCATTTCTCATACTCGGAATATAGTGTTTATTTGATCTGAGTAGCGGGTGGAAGACGCTGCTTCCCACCTAAGAGGGGGAAATACTCATAGTAAATGCTTCCCTCTCTTGGGCCGGAATTGTTGTAAACAATGGTTGCCATGGTTACAGGTAACAACATGTTTATGTTTTTCGTTTTAAGGTACTCTGCTGTAACTGTAACCATGGCAACCATGGTTGTAAACAAAATTAGACGTCTATATTTTTTCGTTCTAAAATACTTTGTTGTATTATAAAAACTAATCACGACTACATTTGTGTTTATGTAAAAGCTAAAAGAACTAGTTTATAACAGAATTGATGTGACTCTCTCAAGTTAGTGTATCATGAACATTTTTGTCACTAATTATGTCTATAAGGGTAAATTTAAAAACAACTTTAATAAAATACCTTTTAAGTGGTATGGCTTCCGCGGCAGACGCTTTGTGTGCCACGAATAAAATTTAAAAAGACTAGATATATATAAATTGGCAGGATTGTAAGTAAAATTATAAAAAAACTCACAAAAATACTTACTTACTTAATTTTACAAATTGTTCTTATCCCTCAATTAATTCTATATATGCTTCTTCTACTCATGTTATGGTTTTCATTAAATATTTTAGATTTTTTTATAGAGTTTTTGAAAAACTACTTTTTTTTTACTTTTCTCATATTTTTATTGAAAATTAGAGTGGATTACACGGATGTAAGTTATACTATTTTGACTATAAGTGCATTAATTTTAAATAATTTCTACTCATGTTCTTGTTATCAATTAATATTATGGAATAAAAAAAATTATACTACTCATATTCGTAGTGAAAAGTAGAGTGTTTAACAAGGGTGAAGGTCATAAATTCCTATTCGGACGATAGCCCTCCGGAAATATTGCAAGCAAAATTTTACTTTAATTTACACAAATATTTCTAATATCACAATGACTTAATTTTAAATAGTTGCCTATACATGTTATTATTATTAATGAATATTTTAGAAAAAATACTAGTTTTTACTCTCCTTATATTCGAAATGAAAAGTAGGGTGCTTAACACGGGGGAAAGTAATCAATTCCTACTCGGACTATAGCCACCCTCGCTACGCTCGGGCGTCTAAATACCTCGTATGGGAATTGATTCCTTTCGACCCTTGTATAACAATCTACTATTTCATCATCTTTGATGCTTAAATCTTTCACTACGCACGATTTTACTCCCTTTGCTTATTTAATGATTTTATCAAGAGTCATTGGAATAAAGTTTCGATCTTAATCCGACAAAATTTGAAATATACTGTCCTCCCTTTACCTTCATCTTTGAACAATCCGGGTACTTTTTTGTTTTTTAAAGGTATGTTAAATTCATTTTCATCGGTGTAGTTACTAGTGTAAAAATATTGGAAAAAAAAAAAAATTGTATTTCAGGTCATGATAAAATCATTAGTATAAATTTTGTAGACAAAACACACCTGCACTCGATCTCCATAAAAAGGTTTGACTACATTGTAATGAAAGTCATGGGTATGTTCCATTAGTCGCTAGAACGTTATTTTCGATAATTTTGATCACATTCACACGTCTATGGTTGTGATCACGTGATCGTTTGTAACTGTCATCCCCGTTCCATTTTTGGATAAGAACGCTAAGAATGCCACTAAAATTAGCCACTTCTGTCACTTTTCACATTAGATGTAGCGTTTAAGGCGAAAATAACGCCAAGACCCATATGGAAAACTTTTTGGGAGTGTGATCGTTTTTAGCGAATCTCACTCAGAAAGCGCGGGAAACGTTCAACTTGGCGGGAGCGTAAAATTTTGCATATTTTTTAAATTAAATTTTAATTGTAAATAGTGGTCAGTAGAGTAGTATTTGTACATATCTTTTACTAATTGTTTGTATAGTTTATTATTTAGTGTACATAATCTGTAGGTAAGTCCATTTTGTGTAATTTTCGGAATGGAGGAGCCCCCTGACCCAGGGGGCTCAGTTCCTCCGGCTGCGTCATTTATTACTGTAGCTTCCAATGAATCTGGCATGGAAACCGATGGTTCATGGGTTTCTGCTAAAAATTTGAAAAGAAGCCGTCCAAGCAAGGTGTGCAGGCATTGCAATAAACGTAGACGTAAACGTAATTCTAATTCTGAACCCAAAGAAATTGATTGCGTTTGCGATCATGTCGAAATAATCCCTGAAAAAACAATGGTCGTAAATGAAATTATGAAACCAGATTCCATAATGCCTAAACCTAAATTAACACTGCCTAATAATGAAACCTTAATTGCCAAGACAACTGACACCCATCCTCGTCCTCCACCCATTGGTAGGACTTTGTATGAACCCACGGATGTAGCTCCCTTTATTGTACATGTTCAAAGAGAACAGACAAATCCAGACGACAACACTTCTTTACACCCTATTGCCTTCGGTAAATTTTTGCAAAAGGAATGTTTCAACAACATTGTAAATGGCAGTCTCAAACGGATCGGTCGAAACAGAATTTCCCTAGCATTCACACACTTCGAAAATGCTAACGCATTTTTAGTGCATGACAGTTTAATTAAGAATAAACTAAAAGCATTTGTTCCTACATTCAATTTAACGCGCATGGGCCTTGTCAGAGGAGTCCCAGCTGAGTGGACCCCTGAAGAGGTGATGGAGAACACTACTGTTCCTTTAGGTTGTGGAAAGATCTTGAAAATTCGAAGGTTAAATTACAAAACTACTGTAGCAGGAACACCAACATGGAAACCATCACAGACCGTGGTAGTTACTTTTGATGGTCAGGTATTACCAAAGAGAATATACATTTGTTATAATGCATTACCAGTTGAGCTTTATACTTATCCAACAATTCAATGCTATAGCTGCTGTCGCTTTGGACATACCAAAGTACAATGTAGGTCTAAACCTCGTTGTTACAAGTGTGGCCAGGCACACACAGCTGATAGTTGCAATATAGTAGAACAAGGTGCATCCTGCTGTCTCTGTTCTGGTTCTCACTTTGCTACCAGCAAGAGTTGCCCAGAGCATGACAGACAGAGAAAAATTAAGCAATCCATGGCTGAATCCTGCATATCATACTCTGAAGCCTCTAAATATTATCCACCTGTCTCAAAATCTTATGCAGAAATTCTGTCCACAAACCAAACAATTCCTACAGAAAGAAAAATTTCATCCACCAAATTTTCATCATCATCCACCACCTCCTATAAAAAATCTGTAGCATCGAAACCACGGCAGGCACGTCAGCCTTCTGTAGGATATGATCGTGCTACTCACCAAGAAATTATAAAAGAGTATGATATGCCGTCTCCACCAAATGGATGTGCTATTTCATCCAATACTATTAATAATAATCAAACTTTAACTGAAATCATTATCATGTTAATAAGCACCCTTTCTCAGTCCAACCTTTTAAAACCGAACCACGCTGCCCCTATATTAGACCTTCTCAAAAATATAATGAATATCCATAATGGATATACACCATCAAATGATGAACAATTGTAATCATTCTTTGGCAGTTCCACTGCAATACCCTCATGTGGTGCTGCAGTGGAACTGCCGAAGTGTGATTGACAAAAAATCAGAATTAATTAACCTAATCAATAAATATGAACCATCTGTTATTGCTTTGGGAGAGACATGGTTAAAGCCAAACTCTCCTTTCAAAATCAGAGGTTACACCTGTCTTCGCCAAGACAGAAATGACGGGCATGACGGAGCAGCTCTGCTCGTCAAGAACAATTTAGTTATAAACCATATTCCTCTTCCTGATCATAATGATTTTTTTATAGTAGCAGCTGTTGTCATTAATATATGCTTTGTATCTATTTATATTCCTTATCTATCTTCCTCAATTCTACAAGAACTTAACCATATATTACATTCTCTGCCAAAACCACTTCTTCTATTAGGTGATTTTAATTGCCATCATAGATCATGGGGTAGTTCAATCTCAGGAAGTTACAGTGGAGAACTGATAGATTTATTGGACCAACACAGTCTTTGTTTACTAAATACTGGTATTCCAACTAGACGCACAAAACCACATGAAAACCTTAGTGCTGTAGATCTTTCTATTACCTCTCCAACTTTAGCCTCTGCACTATCATGGAAAACTCTTTCATCTACTTTTGGCAGTGACCACTATCCCATAATTATATGTTTCCCCGGTAACAAAGTTAAAACTATTCCACCTAAACCACGAATGAAATATAGATTAATAAAAGATAACTGGCCAATATTCAAAGAATATACTGAGGATAAATGTCAACGTTTACCTGACATAGCTAATAATTGTAAACAGGAATGTAGTACAGCTCTATGTCAATTGATTACAGAAGCAGCTGATGCTTCTTTTCCCCTTAAGAATGCTTCTACTGGTAGATTACCATCTCTTCCATGGTGGGACAGTGAATGTACTGAGGCAGTAAAAAAAAGGAAAGAAGCAGAGATAGAATACAATACAAATATGACTGACGAAAATTTCAATATTTTAATAGACATAATTGCTAACACAAAAACATTTTTAAGAGAAAAAAAGTTTTTAGGTTGGAGACAAAACTGCACTTCTATTTCGCCTAAAACGCCTCCTTCAGTGATGTGGACCAAAATTAAACGTTTCCGGCTAGGTGTCTCCGATTCCACCTTTAGCACAATTCCACCATCCATGTCTGAAGAATTCCTCAACCATTTAGCGCCTCCATTTGTACCGGAACAAGAATTGTTCCAACCTTTACAATCGCCATTCCGCAATGATAATGACTTCCTTTATTCTCCTTTTACTATTAATGAACTCAAAGGTGTGCTTTCTAGCGTTCGGGATTCAGCTCCGGGCGAAGATGGCATTCCTTATTCCTTTTTTTCAAATCTTGGAGATAATACATTAGATTATTATTTACAACTGATAAATTCAATAATTATGACAAGCGACACTGACATACCATTGACATGGAAATCACAGATAGTGTTGCCAATTTTAAAGCCAAATAAAAATCCTTCTGAACCTTCATCTTACCGTCCCATAGCGTTATCGCCGGTTATCGCTAAACTTGCCGAACACTTAGTTAAAAATAGATTAGAATGGTTTATAGAAAATAAAAATTTGCTTTCAAAGTCACAATTCGGATTCCGAAAAGGAAAAAGTACATACGACAATATCGGCATACTTATGTCAGATATACGATTGGCGTTTTCTAAAAATGAATCAGTTGTAGCCGTTTTCCTGGATATTAAATCCGCCTATGATAATGTCAGCATAAAATTATTAAAAAGAAAGCTGGAAATATTATCTTTTCCAATACACCTTACAAATTTTATCATAAAATTATTGTCTGGACGTATAATCAAAATAGAATCGCACAGTAGAATAATCTGGAAGGGACTGCCCCAAGGCTCCGTTCTAAGTCCAATTCTGTATAATATCTATTCACACGATCTAGAAGGCTCATTAAATGGATCGTGCAATATTTTGCAGTATGCTGATGATGTTGTTTTATACTGTTCTAGTAAATACGTCAATGCAGCTTCTTCTCACTTATCAAACTCCTTAACATTGCTGAAAATTTGGTTAGACAAGAACGATTTGGAACTTTCAGTGTCTAAGAGTTGTGCACTGTTGTTCACTAGAAACCGTATGCCTCCACCTATTACGCTATACTACAATCGGGAATTAATTCCTATTAAAACAGAAACAAAATTTTTGGGTGTCATATTTGATGCTAAACTTTCCGGTTTGTCACATTGTACCCATATTGCTGCAAAGTGTGAGCGCTCGCTTAATATCCTTAGAAGTCTCTCGGGCGTTTGGTGGGGTGCACATCCCTTTTCTTTGAAGTTGGTCTACAATGCCTTGATAAGAAGTGTTCTTGATTATGGAACCTTCTTGTTGGAACCATGTAGCCTAGCTGGAATGAAGAAATTGGATGCTATCCAGACGAAAGCCCTTCGGATAATAACTGGAGCAATGAAAAACAGCCCGATAAACGCATTACAAGTCGAATGTGTTGATCCTCCACTTTACCTACGAAGACAATATTTGGCCGATAGATTCTTTAGTAAAATGTTGCAGTTTTCTGAACACACACTTTTGTCAAAACTTCTTCTCCTTATAGAGCAAATCGATTCTTCTCCTTATTGGAAACATAAATCTCTACCGTGTTTAATCCAAGCCCACAATAATTATAAAACAATAAATGCACAAACACACTGTTCTCGTAATCTGTCCCTTTTTGAATCTGACTATCAAGCATTAATTATTTCACCAACCGTTCACCTTGATTTAGGGATCCATAAAGGTGATTTGTTGGCAAATATTTTTTTTAATTCAGTAGTTGATGATAATTGGCAGGGATGGCATCAAATTTATTGTGATGCCTCCAAACATTCTAACAACGACTGTGTTGGTGTGGGATTATTTCATAAGCAATACAAAATTGTCCAGAAAGTAAAATTTCCTCCCCAAACTTCAATTTTTACAGCTGAATGTTTTGGTATTTATAAAGCTTTAGAATACATTAATTTAATGAAACTTTCTAAAACGGTTATATTTTCTGACTCAAAAAGTGCAATACAGGCACTTGAAAGATTTCCTTTTAAAAGAAATGCATACTCCCCGATTATTGTAGCTTGTCGAGAAATGCTTTTGAAATGTGTGAATAAGGGCCTCTCTGTTTCTTTTGCTTGGATTCCTAGTCACAGCGGTATAATCGGTAACGAAAAAGCCGACGAACTCGCTAATAGCGCCGTACAATGTGGTGACTTGTATCCTTACAAAAATTATAGTGAAGACATTGCCGCTCTTTCCAAGCTTTATCTTCAAAAATCTTGGAGTGAAGTATGGAAAAACGGTGCTAGATTGAAGGGCAAGTATTACTACTGCATTCAACCCAACATTCCAGTAAAACCCTGGTTTTACATTGCTAAACTAAATAAGAGAGCTACATCCGTGCTTATAAGAATGAGATTAGGACACATGTGCAGTCCAGCACACCTTGCTCGTATTCGTGTAAAAGATTCGAATATTTGTGAATGTGGGCAGGATGTGGGTGATGCTAATCACATCTTCCTAAACTGCCCACGATACGATTACTCTTTCTTATACCAAAGTCTGATAGAATTTAATATACCTCTTCCCACTAATATACTATGTTTATTATCTTCTAATTCTATTTCTATATATAAAGTCATTGCTTCATTTATTGAAGTTAATGACATTAAGTTGTAAAAATGTATATATTGTATGCTTTTTTGTAATGATTTTATGTAGCATAATTGTCTCAATTTTATTCCTTAACTCTCCTGACCCTATCCTTTTATCCGTATCTAATCCTTGTTTATAAATACCGATCAGTTTCCCCGTTTTAAATTGAAAAAATAAAAACATGACTCTGGCAAATGCACAATGTGCGACGCCAATTCCTCAAAATTTAGAGGAAAAAAGAAAAAAAAAAAAAAAAAAAAAATCTCACTCAAATGGTACGCACCCATAATAAGTGACTTAGAAAGCTCTAATACAGTGAATCCTACACAAATAGGTTTATCTAAAATGATTCGATCTGGTTCCATATGTATTGCAACAAAATTTTCGGAGAGGATACATGCACTATGGAAATAAGGATTAGCTATAAGTCTCAGCGGATATAGTTTTTCGTCTTGTTGTATTTATTTATCACACCACTTACTTGGTAATCAAATGAACACATAAATACTGTTTTCGGTATTTTCTAATGTCTTACCAAAGTTTAATAAATACCTATAACGCTACATGTTATTGAAGTGTTATAGGTATTATATATAAGGTATAAGTAGTAAATTGGATTTTCGAATACATTATCTACGCATGTTAGGTAAGTATAGGTACATAATGCGGCATTCACTATTGTTGAAATTTTCAAACAGTGGTTTGGACCTAGTCAAAGTATTATTTTAAACACATAAGTTTATAAGTATAGTTCAGTAGATAAATTGATTTGAATTTGAATATAAATATATATAGATACATGATAAAAAGTTCAATTTTTATTTATGAATTTACACGGAGTCATAATCTGGCTTCGCCATGGACTCAGACTGCCTTCGCTACATACCTATTAGAAAAATGGTAATTATCTGCGCCGTGGCACTCATTTGATTCGGAAATGCTAATATATTGTGTGTTTAATGTGTAACTGTTATTCTCAAGTAAAAGTAAAAAGGTTTTCAGAATTTGATTCATTTATTTTTAGAAATTATTATAGGTACTTAGAGAGAATTCATAAGTTGCCGGTTGAATTGAATTTGTATTAATTATTTGATTAGTATTTAAAATGTCATACACGTTGATACTGTCAAAAAAATCCTATTTGGTTTAAAATATATAAAACGGAGTGCCGAAAAAGAAATGAAATTGCAAACAAGTAAAAGTTTATAACTAGTCTGGCCCACTTACACGCTCAGTAATATTATAGTCTGGTCAAAACACACTTACATAAAAGTTTTTATGTAACAGTGTTTAAGTTTTTAACTTAAACACTGTTACATAAAAACTTTTATTTTTTGCTACTTGTTAATTATTTTGTATTTGGAACGTTTAGCTAAACTAATATAATAAAGAGGAATGATTTGATTGTTTGTTTGTTTGCATTGAATAGGCTCTGAAACTACTGGACCGATTAGGATGAAATTTGGTATGGAAATAGTTTGAGACACGGGGAAGGACATAGGGTAGTTTTTATCCAACTGCGCAAAAAGAGGTTAATGGTTTTGCGCGATAACCGATCTACTGGACCGATTAGGATATAATTTGGTATGAAAGTAGTTTGAGACATGGGGAAGGACATAGCATAGTTTTTATCCAACTGCACAAGAAGAGGTTAATGGTTTTGCGCAATAACCGATCTACTGGACCGATTAAGATAAAATTTGGTATGGGAATAGTTTGAGACACGGGGAAGAACATAGGATCGTTTTTATCCTATTGAGCAAAAAGAGGTTAATGGATTTGTGCGATAACCGATATACCCGCAGGCGGAGCCGCGGCAGGAAAGCTAGTTATTTTAAAAACTTCTTTCGATTTCGCGCCATTTTACATATTTTTCGTGTTCATTATCAAATTAAAATATGCAATGGGGTGTTAAAGAAGATAGCCTTGCACGAAGTGGGTATGGAGCCGTCGTTAATATTCCAGACACGTCAAAATCATGGTAGGTATCAGCCGTATGTTCGTCTATATCGTACTATCAACCGATACAACAACATTTCCTTTGTCGAATACCATAAAAGATCGGGGCGGCCGAGTGCTATTAGAACTACAAAAGCTGCTAATACTGCAAGCAAGAAATCGTCGAAATCCCATTAGGAAGCAAATATCTTATTGCGAGAAATGAAGATTCCCGCTAGGACTCTGTCGCACGCGTATTATAAAACAAGACCTTGAAACTCTTTGCTTATGTTATACCTACAGGACACGCCCGAAATAAATCTTAACAATAAAAGAGAGTGGATCGATCAAAACGCCTTCCGTGGGACTCGGCACCTGGTAACAAGGCACGAAACACCAAAGCCTGGCTTTAAACCAACGTTCTGGATTAAAATCCCGAACTCTAGTTCAGCTAGTCTCCAGACTAGCCCTCATCTAGCCCAAACCTCAACCCTTAAGACTACAAATTATGGTCAGTTTTAAAGGACATGGTTTGCTCTAAACACTACGGCGACATTGAGTCTCTTAAAGAAGCGAGAATAAAGCCAGTGTTAAAGCCGCCCGCTTTCAAATTAGTGCCGTTTATGACGTTTTAATTACATTGGCTACTGAAACTCAGATTACTGAAGTTCTTTCTTGGTTCTTTGGTAGACATACTATTCAAATAAATGTCGTCAGTAAATCTCTATTATCAGAAAACATGGATCTCTGATATCTGTAAATGCATTAAAAGTGCCATTTTAACTGCAAAAGAGTTAGCTGAAGAACTAAAAATTGAGCAACAACAAGAATTCGACGTGTTAAATGTCAAGCTGGTGAAACTGCCCGCGATGACCCAGTAACGTCTCTAGAAAATAAATTGCAAGTTGAATTTTTCAACTGTCTTTTGAAGACTATCATAATATCACTCATTAAAAGATTTAAAAAGTCAAGTAAAGTAAATGAGAACTCGAAATATTGGTCTTTTTTTACAATGTAAACAATGTAGGTAGATAATTAATGTTTTACAATGTAAAAAAGATTCCGCAAAAACTATGCCTTGTGTATGATAACTATACCTATCAGAATGTGGTTCTCTCTGTCTTTATTTTAAATTTTAGTAAAGATCAAAAACTGCAGGTATCCAAAAGTATGGACATTTGCAGGTATCCAAATTTGTGATTCGAATATGAAATTATTGTGGAAAACATGGACTTTGGTTTCTAAATATATTAAGGAGTTCTGTGGAATTCTATTTCTTAACTTATTTTCATGAGTTTGAGTAGCTATATGCCAGACTCAATCTCGCTGGGGGCACTGTAGAAATTTCTCCCAGGGCGCTGGTAGTGCTAAAACCGGCACTGCACACAGCAGGTCCATGGTTCGAATCCCGCCGCGGGCTAGAGCTTAACTGCATGGTGGAGGGGCATTTTACGAATGCCCTGGCTAGCGACCACCCTCAAGCAGAAAATCTGTCGCCAACGGTGTGTTCCAATTGTCGTTGAGAGCCAGTAATACAGGTTAAGCCTGTTAACACCTTCTACCACAACATCAGGTAAGATTGCAGTCAAAGCAATAAAAAAAACAGATAACACCCTGAAATAGCACATAGGCTACTTTGTGTTCTGAAAATGTATAATGTTCCCGTGGGAAGAGCAAAGAATTGTTATATATTTGTAAGACAGCTAACCAGGGCGTGGTTAAAACAATATTTGTGAAATTTGATATGGAGTTAGATAACACCCTGGAATAACACATACCTACTTAGGCTACTTTTATTACGAAAATTTGCATTTTTTCCGTGGGATGAGCGTGGAATACTACTTTCCTTATAATATATAATATAAGCCAAAAGAGCAGTAGGGAGAGGGGGGGGGGGAGGGAGTATTGATACCCAGAATCACCATAATTGCCATTCCAGTTCAAGCGCTTGCAATTTCCTCTGTAGGTAGCTTTTCTATTACGATAAATTAAAGTGAAGGGCAAAGTCTTAAAGTATGGTCTTATACCCACCTGGGCACCCCCTTCTTCACCGTGGGTGACGAAGCCACGGCTACTAAGCCCCACCGCCACGACAAGGCGGGAACCCTTCGGGGGAGATAGATTATACCCTAACTCAGCAGTATGCCCTTATACATTTTCAAGAAAGAGTAAATTTCAATGCTTTGGTCTACAAAAAAATATATAACATAAAATAAGTAATGGTTGTTGTTGGTTGGTAAGTTGTTATGATTTGTTGTTGGTTGGTAAATTGTTATGATTGGTGGTTGGTATGGTTTTAAAAAATGGCTACGAGCGCATTTTCTTATCCCGGTCAACTTTCATGAAATTTATGTAAAACAGCGGGTAACACTGCGGGGCGCAGCTAGTTTAGTATAAAATCGTCCATGCGTGCGCATCACAACATTTTTAAAGATACGTTCTTTGATTTGTGACCAAATGTTTACAATAGGATTGGAAGGCCGATGGCATGTCTGCAATCGAAAAATCGGCCATACCAAGTTTTTCTACAATGAGATCAAAATCTGAGTTAACAAAATACTACGAACTATATTATATACAACACTACAGCTACTACAATAAAAGCTACAACAAAACTACAACCTATGGAATTTATGGTGATTATGTTGGGAGCGCTCGTAGCGAAGTTTACTTAGGATCTTAACCGATCAGCAAAGTTAAGCAACATCGCCGGAAAGCACGTTAAGCCGTCGCGTCGATCCCGGTTGTTGTCTAAGGATGGTAGTCGTTATAGCATGGTGGTAGGGCATTTTGCGAATGCCCGCCTGGCTAGCTACCATCCTCAAGTAGAAAATCTGTCGCCAAGCACCTAACGGTGTGTTCCGGCAGCTGTCCTTGAGAGCCAGTACTTCTAGGTTAGCCTGAAGAACATCTTCAACCACATCATCACTTACCATCAGGTCAGATAGTGGTCAAAGGATCAACTATCAGAGATAAAAAAAAAATTAAAAAGAAGTTTGCGGCGATGCGCCGGTATAGTGAGCTCAATTGGGCTCAGATGCTCAAGGCCATTGGCATTATTTATAACATTATTTTCGAGTATCTTAAATTATGTTCCTTCATATAATTGTGTGCGGTTGCAACGCTCACAGAAGGAAAATTCAAGTTGCACGTAAAAAACATTTTGATTAAGTAATCCTACTCCACAGTTTGTGATTCCTTAAAAAATCCTCCTCTACCAAGGTATCGCCTGTCACTTATAATATCGTTTGTAACATAAATGAGTTCTAACATAAACAAACATCTAAAGTTCTAATAAAAACAATGTAATGCTATGCCTTTAAGGTAAATATTGATGTCGTCACTCGTCCTGCACAGTTTAGTTGACGTTACGCTCCCGCCACCGAAGCTAGTACCTACTATATATTATAATTACTGATTAATTCTCAATATAATCATGGAAATAGAACCTATTAGAGGTGCAACACGGTGGTTCTCCCGTGACGGCCACTTTTATGTGGTCGCACGCACAAGAGGATCCCTGCTATCCCTACGCTGCCACTTCAAGCTGTGTCCTGCGCGCTTTAATATGAAGAATGGACTGCCGGGCCCTGTCGTGGACGACCATGACCATGACGCGACACCAGGGGTTGAGAATCGGTAGGTGAATATTTTAAAAATCAATTGAAAAATCAGTCCCAAAAGTAGGTAGGTACCATTTTAAGGGGAGTTTTGATGACAATAATTACAATAAATAACAATTATGAACGTAGGTACTACAAGCCCAAGCTGATCTGATAATAGAAAGAATCTATTTATTTAAGGCTAGACTTTAACCACTATCTCACCTGATGGTAAGTGATGATGGAGTCAAAGATGTTCTCATGTCTCCGCTATAGAATCACTAGCACTCAAGGACAGCTGTTGGATTTGAACACACTGTTAGGTAAACGGTGGCAGAATTTCTATTTGAGTGTGGTAGCTAACTAGGCGGATATTCTCAAAATGCCCTTTCACCGTGTGGTAAAGCTCAAGTCGGCAGTGGAGATCGTCATTGAATAGTGGAACTGCCGCACCGCACGGCTATTGCCTATTACTGCTCTGCTATCACTGCTTCAGATTTATAATAGGTACGTAAGATTTGGAGATTATTTATAAGGCCAATATAATTTATAATATAACTAATTTTTAATTTATTACATTTAAAGCGGGCAATAGATATTCGTTATGCAAGCCTCGGAAATGGGTACAAGAAATACAAGTACATTTGGGTTAATTTTAAGTAAAATTACGAAAGTAAATTATTTTTTTGTGGAACTTTTCTAAATTCGAATTTAAAAACTTTTCCCACAACACCTTTCGAAGCTTGTGAGGCGATAATGTTATCTTTGATATATCTATATAAAAAATAACAATAACCACTAAATGACCTACCATGCTATAGCGCGCTATACCATGCTATAGCGCGCCTTCCGAAGCACGTACACGCTGAGTAGTTGGTAATGCCACTAGCTGTCACTGATCGAAGTGGATGTTGGTTAATAAAGTTCATCTAGGCAAGATCAGCTACCAGCGCTTCAAACGTGTGTGATCGTCGTAGGTTTTTTTTTTAATGTTATTGTGACGGAACAAACTCGAGGCCCATCTGATGTTAAGCGGACTAACCTCAGCCTATAACAGATGCATTTTGTCACAAGTAACGAATTGCACTGCGCCTGTCACCTTGAGACATAGATGTTAAGTCTCATGTGCCTGTAATTTCACTGGCTCTCAAGGACTGCTGCCGGAACACACCGTTAGGTGCTTGGCGACAGATTTTCTACTTGAGGGTGGTCGCTAGCCAGGCGGGCATTCGCAAAAAGCCCTTCCACCATGCGGTGAAGCTCAAGCCCGCGGCGGGATTCGAACCATGGACCTGCTGCGCGGCAGTCTAAAGCCAATACCACTGAGCCATCACTGCTTCAAAGGTTATGTTGGAAATCGAAAGAGTGGGGTGATGGATACAAGAGAGCATGTGAGAGATGCGAATGAACTAGTATACTTTGTATCTATACTAATCCATATTAACTAAGTAAGCTAGGTACGCAACGAGCGCTACAAATTGTTGATTTAACATATCAACAACATCAGTCAACATACCTTTCTAATATAAAAAATGGCACTAGGCTCACCCCTGCATTATTTGGCTACATTGGGCCTCAACCCATTATATCGTGACACTTGATGCTTTCAACGACTGCCCTTTCGGGGATCTACGCGCTTGATTATATGTAAACCTCAAGTAGAAAATCTGTCGCCAAGCACCTAACGGTGTGACCTAACATCAGGTGGGCCTCGCGCTTGTTCCAACACAATAACATAAAAAAAAACCTTAGTTTCTCGATGATGTAAACCATGAATAATTGTTACAGAAACAAGATGTTTACAAATTTAAAACAGAGAGCGACGGCTGATAATACCTACCTAAATTGTATATATCGGGAAGAAGCAGCAAGGTATGCAACATTGTATCGTCGTCATAAAAAAACAAAAATATTTTTGCCGGAAACTTTTTATACCCTGTGTGCTGAAACCATGCGATAGTGCTTGAAATCATATTTATAAACATAATATTACTACAAATTACAATCATTTTTTTCATACATTTTATCTCATGACAGATACCCCGACGCCGCACCGCACCTGCTCTGGGAGGCAGTGTCACCCTCGATGCGCAAGTGGAGGAGGCGCCTGCAGCCCGCGGCGCCGACTACTACTGACGGTTACGGTGCTTCGCTCGCGGAAAACTCGCGCCACAGCGCCATGCTTTTGGCTACGGTCTCCGCGGGCGGAGCTTCAGCTGTAATTTTAGTGATGCCGGGGTTCGGAGAATGCCTCCGCGAAAGTGAGGCCGTTTTCGCGGATGGCACTTTTGCAACGATGCCGGCGGGCTTAAACGGCTGCCAAATTTTAACCCTACACTGTGCCATCGAGGGCCATGCCTTATATATACCCTACTGCCGTACTGTTATGGCGCTGATGGAAAACCGTCGGAGGCCTCTTAATGAGGCAGTCATCCGACAAGTTTGGAGCGCAGCAGGCAACCCGCGCCCACAGCACGTGGTGACGGATTTTGAGCCGGCCCTTCAAGGCGCGCTCGAGTCTGTCACTGGAGCGAGGGTGCAGGGTTGCCTGTTCCACTAGGTTCAAGCGCTAATGCGAAAAGCCCGGCAATGTAGCATTAGAGTGAGTAGTAATTACTTTGTTTTTAATTTTTATAATATGTTTAAAATTACAACGAGAGGAAAACTTATACCTAGTCATGTGCGCGATTAGTTCCTCTCGTTGTAAATTTGTAATGTAATCCGCTAAGCATACATCATTACAAAAAAAAATCTTTGATAGATATTTAAAATATATATATATATATATCGATGTGTTTGATTAACGATATATGTCTTGGTTTGATTATTGTATGATCCTAGAATAGCTACTTTTTTGTCAGCATGTTTTTATAGTACCTATTCATCGATAATTTGCTATCAAGTGTAAGCGTATAATAAATTAGATAACTTATGTGCAGGTGTGACGCAACTCTAAGGGCTGGCGGCTGGTGCAGCTGTACGGCGCGTTGGCGTTGCTGCCTGCGGCCGCTGTGCTAGAGGTGCAGGACATCGCTCTTGCCGAGGGTCTCCCATACAGCAACGACTTCCACGATTACTTTGTCACGCAGTGGATGACACGGGTAATTTAAAACTTTTCACTTCCTACACATAGGTATTTATTACGCTATAAATCTTAATGACGAAGTTCATGTTACGTCAAAAAGGAAATATCGTAACCGTATCTATTAATCTATACTTATAATAAAACTGTAACAGATCCAATACTGAACATGGCAGATATTTTGAAAAAATATTTGAGAGCACTCTGTAGCTGACACTGATGCCAAAACTATATTTTATTTTTGTCTGTATCCCGGCCGCGCATCACTCCAAAACTAATGAATGGAATTCAATGAAACTTAACACGATTTGAGTTCATACCTACTACGTAGAAGGTTATTGTATACTTTTTATCCAGAAATTCAGCATGGTTCCCTCGGGAAAGAGAATGAAAGTCAAAATGTACACTTAATTGTAATTTATTAACGCATAGTCCGAATTCAATTATTCTTTTTTTGTAAGAATAATTGTAACCCCACGGACAGCCCAGCACCCCATGGACAGCTCGGCACCCCGCAGGCAGCTTCGGCTTTTGGACGCCTTTGGCGTCCAGCCTTCGCCGCTCCGGCTTAGCTTCATCCGCTGCTTCTCACCGCGAGTAGACTAGCGCCGCTCCCACTCCACGTCTCCGGCTTATAAAAAACACTCAAGGGGTAGGGCAGACAAGACTGCTTGGAAGGTGGGTGCTCCGATTCGGTTCTGTCACACCATTCGACCTAATCTAAGCCACCTGAATAATTCGCGGTCAGGAACAGTCAGACGAGTATTTTGAATCCATATGGTTATGCGATGTACTTATTAAAAGTGTAAAATACACAAATAATAAAGGTGAGGAGTAAAACTTAAAAAAATATTTCCCAAAAACTACTGAACACCTAAAAACTATTGATTTCCGGTCGATAAAATTTCGTGTGATTATTCAAGATAACCATATCTATTTGTAAAAATAAACTAAGGTACATTGTGGTGTATACTGATTCTAAAGACGAGCCTATATTTTAGTTTTACCGCCAAACAAGGAGAACCTAGGCAAAATGACGCCGCGCCGTTTTAAAATCGAAATTCCAAAGAAACGCCACACAATAAATATTGAAGCAAGGTGTGCTTCAATATTTATTGTGTGAACCGGGGTGGAACTCTTTAAGTTACTTAACTACTGTCTTCTGGAAAATACAATCTGGGAGTTTTCAAATCCAAAGTAAAAAGTTCCTTTCTGAGCTATGTTTTACTAAGAGTGCTTCACCGCTGACCACAGCTTTGCATAATATGAGATAAACAGCGCTCAAATTTGAATAATTAGTCTGCAAGTACGGCAATCGCGAACGAAGGCGCAGATACAGCTAGTATTTAATAAATCAATGGTAAACGTTGATGAAGCAGTGATGGCTCAGTGGCATTGACTATGGACTGCCGTGCCGCAGGTCCATGGTTCGAATCCCGCCGCGGGCTTGAGCTTCACCGCATGGTGGAAGGGCATTTTGCGATTGCCCGCCTGGCTAGCTACCACGCTCAAGTAGAAAATCTGTCGCCAAGCACCTAACGGTGTGTTCCGGCAGCATTCCTTGAGAGCCAGTGAAATTACAGGCACATGAGACCTAACAACTATGTCTCAAGGCGACGGGCGCAGTGCAATTCGTGAATTGAAAAGAAATGAAATGCATAAGTTATAGGCAGATGTTAGTCCGCTTAACATAAGGTGGGCCTTGAGCTTGTCCCGTCACAATAACATAAAAATTAAACTGACCTAAGATTTATCATCTTAGGTAAAAGACTTTAATTATTTTTTTCTGTCTACAACATAGGTTGGTCCGGAGACATTTAGCGTGCACAACAGTCGCCACAAAACTAACAACGTCGCCGAAAGATTTCACGCCCAGTTAAAGCGCGCTCTGGGTTCCAGCCCCAATATTTGGCGATTCACTGGTATAAGTTATTTATTTGATGTAAGTGAATATTTTAAGTGGGTATTCAGGGCAAAGTCCTCAAAACTACATAAGCTCGAATGAGTTGTAACCTTTTTTGATAAAAACATTTAATTGATATATTTTGTCTGATTGATGAGCTAGAAAGTTTACGCCTCCTTGTTTTTTTTATTTGTATGAGTTAATGTAAATGATTTACATTTGTTATTACTTATTCGCTTTCAGACGTTGCCAGTGAGATATTTTCCATAAGCGCATCACGGCGGGCAGCGCTGATGGCCGGGAACATGCGCCACCGCAACCGCATCCATCAGTACGTGAGGACTTCGGTCCTCCTCAACAACGAGCGAGCGCTAGACAGGGGTGCTATCAGCCTCAGGCAGTACCTCCTAGCATCCAGTCGCACGATGGACGATGGTGGGTGCGGTGGTGCACGAGGACGAGGTGCCGGATGCGGTGCAGGAGGTGGTTGTTGACGTAGAGCCCGCCCCACTCCTAGAGCTTGCCACGCAACCTGCCATTCAGACCCAGCCCCAGCCCGAACACGAACTTTATTTACGCTGCGGAGTCTGCAAAGAAAACGAGCCGCGTCTAATTCTAATACCTTGCGGCCATGTTCTCTGCTCCGATTGCATAAATCAGTTGAAGCGAGAACAGTAGAATCAGTGTCCTTTCTGCCGGGCATTTGTCGCTACAACAAATCAGCTGTATTTAAATTAAACAAGGCAACTAGAATTTTATTAGTAGTTGTCCAGTTTAATTGAACACACAAGTAAATAATAATAAATAAATTTATCATTTGGCAAAATAAAGCATATTGTACAAACATATAAAGGAGCACCTGGTCTCTGAACTATGCTCAAAAGCCGTGGCATAGGTCCCAGGTCTCGGACTAATACAGAAATTATGTCTTGAGTTCTGAGACATTTTTTTTAAAACAAATATTTTTGTGTTAGTTTATAAGTAGGTGTAATAGAAATGTTACTGTAATTTGTAAATATTGTATAACTAGTGGCTCTCCGAGCTGTAGATTTCGCGAGTCTACCCTTGCATAGCTAGCTTACAATTGAATAAAGGTTCACTGTGCATGCTAATGGGAGAATGGGTCAAGAAATCCAAGAATCTAGATATGTAATGTAAATAATAAATTATTTTCTTTTACTTATGTCCAACAAAATCAATGACTCGCGGGCCCCAGCGAAAGCTAGTTGTATCGTAAATAGGTAAGTAGTAAATTACAATAATTTTACATTCATGGTAATGTATTTCTCTAGAATTAATATACTGACTTCAAAAACATGGAAAATAAACAATTGATTATACGAGAGAGAGAGCATATCTCTTTTAGGCAACTGACGTGCGTATCAGAAAATTGCCATTAAATTAAGCGCAGGCTTTCAACAAACTAACTTAAGCAAATTAACTTTCAACACCTTATAATGTATAAATTGTAATATTTTCGCAGCATGAGTTCAAGCGTAATTGCGTTATCTTTTCAAATACTTTTGAAGAGGTAAGCAAGAGCGCTATGTATGTAGTATGTATGTGGCCTGTAGTTGTTTTGAGGATTTCTTATGGACTTAATAAATCAGGAAACGTATACATTCTCTGAACGATTGGTTAATTATCAGCTGTACTGCAAATTTGTTTTTATTAATATTAGTGGTACATCGTCTGCACCATAACTGTATTTGCTTTTTAGGTGTATTTTAGTTAAATATATTAGTGCTCATGTTTAAAATTCATGTTTTTTAAAGTTTATATAGGTCATACCTAGTAGTTTTTGAGATATACCTAGTTACCCCGCAACAAAAATTTTACAATAATAATGTAAGAAACATTAAGTGACTATAAAAACTGTTTCTGGATATTTTTTTGTACGTTTGATTTTAGTACAAGAATTATTATCAAGGCTAAATAGGCTGTTACGACAGATTAATAATTTGTTTATCTATTTCATCATTATAAATGCTCACTGCGATATCATCTTATTATAATATGACAATACCAATAATTATATGAAACACAAGTTTTTAAGAAACTTAGCCAATTGTTGCGTTGCTTAGGAAACTGTTAACGGTTTACAATACTTAGTCGCTATTAATTGTGTAGGTATAAACTCATTTTAAAAATGAACTGTGATTTAATACATCATATTCATATAATGTTATCCAGAATAAAATATGTGGCGATGGGAATTAGTTACAATCATTGAAGCTGAAAAGACTAATTAAAAACTACGACCTTTTGTGGGTTTTAGAGTTTGTGTGAATAAAAATAATTAGATAGCCCTTTTATAAAAATTAAGAAGTTTTATTAGGTACTTTATAACATATATATGTTGTATACTGTTGTGACTACATAGCACATACTTAGCTACAATTACTATTATGTAAATAGTGCTGTGTTTATAGTGCTCTAGTCACAGTAATATTTAGTCACAAAATAGATATGTAAAATGTGTGAATTTAACTGAAATTAATATATTTTTGCTATAAAAGAATTACATGTATTTTCATTACATTATATGAAACACTTCACCTTCATAGTGGTGGTTGTCACTGGTGTTTTCCGCTTTGTGAAAGCTGGGAGTGAAATTTGAAGAAGTGTTTGTTTTCTTCAGCATCCAATTCCTCCAATAGAATGACGATAGAATTAATTGATAAATTATATTGATATTTGACATTTGGTTTTGGTAAGAACTTCTGGAAAAGCTAGGTTTTGATATTTACCAATAAAAATAGTGTGGTTTGATAATAACTGATATGATAATGTTAATTTTAAAAAGAACTATATTTTTTATCGCAATTGTGGAATCTAGTGTTCATTCAATAATGCTGATCCAATTTTTAGCTGAGCAGTGTGTTCTGGCAGCAGTCCTTGAGTACCAGTAAAATAACAGGCACATGAGACTAACAATTGAATGTCTCGAGTGACAGGTGCAGTGTAATTCATCACTGGTGACGAAATGCATCTGTTCTTATTCTAATTGGGGGAGATATGTCTTGCACTGACGTTCTGCTTGGGGTGTTTTGTGCATTCATGAATCTGTTATAGGCTGAGATTAGGCCGCTTAATATCAGGTGGGCCTCATGCATCTTCCATCACAATCACATAAAAAAAGCACTGGATCCTCATCCAGATTGGTTTTCCGCCCAGCAATAAAAGGTAGGATGTCAAGCAAAAAGACTAAGCATCATATAAAGTTCAGTATATTTATTCTAAACTCAATGTTTTTATGTGGTTTTGATGAAATTTTAGTGATGCCATTTAATTTTACTTCAATAAAGTGAGCTCTTGAAACAAATCAAGGAAGACTGTTTTATTTTGACGGAAAAGTGTGGTTTTGTTTGAAACTCGATTTCAAATGAAAATTTATTTAGGAAAATAAGGTGTTTTCTACAATGTTTCACTTACATGCTTTAATCAATTTATCATTTTATGCACATACAATAAAACACCACAAAATTTTCATAAGTGGAAAAGTGAGATTTGTTCTTCAACTCCTCAGTTTTAAGTTTCACCTTCATAACATAGTTCATTTCAAAATGCATCAATAAGTTATCTTGGCCTGTCGCAATTCTTGTAGGGTATGGGCAAGGAGTATAATATGTTATTTTGGTTCACAAAAAGTTATTGCAAGTTTAGCTATAAGGCTTTTTTAGATGAGGCTTTTAAATTAAGACAATTCTTACAGAACCGACACTAATAGGTACCGAATTTAAATGACTTCAACTCAAACAAGCACACTAACAATCGTTCGTTGAGCTAATCGGTGGGCACTGGGCGCGCATACACTACTGGTCGCCTAATTCTTCATGGCATAGGATTAATAACGGTAGCCAGTATCCTGTATTACATCCGCTTTGCCAGAATCCAAGACTTGACAAATCTTTCTGTACTGCCACCAGTTCCGATGTTTTTTGGATATTTTACTTTGATTTATTATCTGGCTTCTGTCCTGAAGTCTAACTTAAAGAGCGCTTTTCGAAACTGAAATATAATCTCAAATTAGTACACCAAAGAAGCAAGTAGAACAACTGAATGGAAACAAGAGAAAATAAGAACGTTTTGAAGATATCGGTCGTTTATAAAGTACCCTTTAGAGATATCGCGATATGTGCGCAATTTTACCACTGAATTATTTTATTGAGCACATAAATTATCCTATACTCCATTTCTTTCCAGTTCACAATTAACATCAATTACAATTCGTCGCCGTCATTATAGTTTGGTTTGCCAGATTGTCAGCATTGTGATTTTGGGAATAATTTGTCTTTCATTATGAATACAAGGGTGCGTTCCGAACCTTGGTTAGAGCGCACTCGGAGTGCAACTTTTCACTCTAACGTCGTTCACAACCTTCGAGTAGAGCGTTCGGTTGTCACAACTGGACCGTTCCAAACCTTTGAAGGTTGCAACTTTTTAACCATAAAACGCGTGACATGAAATGACTTTGACGTTTATATCGTATTCTATCTGATGCGCTCACCCATATATCTCAAAAAATATATATACTAATATAATTTCTCAAAATATAAAACTTAAATAAAAATGAAAAATGAATTTGTGATAGTGATAAATAGCAATTATTATTACGATAATGATGTAAGTCTGTCAATGTCACAATTTGTTTGAGGTTATAAAACAACCGGTCGTTCCATACCTCAGGGTAAGTTGCAAAACAACCAAACAACGAAACAACTACACTCTGAGCCTCTGAACGCACTCCAGCCTTATAATTTTTACCATACTGTCAAAGACATTCCACCAATAGCATCAATTCGGCAGTAAATACTGACCAATAGCAATGAATACAATCAGCCAATAGGAGATGGTCATGGGTTATCAGGCTGGTATTTCACGGGCTGCGCAATCCACCCTGGAGAACAAGCGACCCAAGAATTACCGACCTGATAAACGGAGTACATCCATGATGTACATGAGTTATCGGCCGGGTATTATTGAGCCGGGCAGTATGAGCCATATTATATCCCCATCGGGGAGAAAATCCCAGCCCAATAATGCGCAGCCTGTGAAATACCGGCACGATAATCGATGTACACATGCATGAAGTATTTGGTCGGGCATTCTTGGGTCGCCAATTATCGAGCCGGTCGTTCCTTGGCCGGTCATTATACACACTCCCATACAATCTCTTAAATAATTATGTGAAATAATGACAGCATGTAATGCAAACAAATAAAACAGATATCTGACATACACACAAAGTCATTGCTCTAACGTATTTTATATTTTGTAGCATAGCACTCAAATTTAGGGATTTCGTTAAATAACAGATGGCGTTGTTATACAATATGGAGAAATTAGTTAATACATATGGCAATTGCATTAACTTAAATAAGACATAGGCCAATACCTTAATAAAAAAAAGAACAGGTGTCAGACATTTCCCATGTGATAATTAGGGTTGGAATCACTTAGTTAGTGATCGAATGCTAAATTCGAACAAATCAGTAGCAGAATCGTTTAAGTTCTATGAGGGAACATGCGCTCTTTCAATTTTTCTTTTTATGTGATCTTTTAAATATTTTCATTGCTCTCGTTTTAACATTATCATCATTTTCTTCTAATGGTCGCTTGCCATTTAATATTTTATTTACGTCTTTGCAAAAATTATGCAAGAAAAATCGTTTACAGAAGTCTAAAAGAAATATTTGTAATTTCTTATTATGTTCATGGCACCCAATATCATTAAAATGAATTAATATTAATCACAGAGTTTTTATGTACATTTTCATTTTTTATATTATAAACGATGTCTTGTATATTTGATACAACATTTGTTATTTTATCGCTGGGTGTGCATAGCCATCCTTGAGCATACTCTCCTCCGTATATAATCAGAATGTCCCAAAGTTATATTTTCACATTTAGTGCAATCTTAATATGGAGTGAATTCTATCTCAAGATGGTTCATGACTACTTCCCGGCTGGTATTGTGCTTTGCTGTGCCTTTTTCCGGTAAAATAAAATGACAAGTAAACATTTGGTATTACTTTTCTGCGAGCGAGCTGCAAGTAATTGTGATCGTATTGTTAGAACCAAATACATATACTTAGGTACTTTGAGTACGATCCTCATTGATGTAATTTTTTGCTGGCATTGAGCTTTCAATTAATTGATCACTTTCAAGTGGAGGAAATCCTGCCAGTGCTACTACTGATTGTGACGTGTTTAGTACTAAAAACGAGTAATTATTTAGCAACGGGGAATTGAATTGGATGTGTGGGCTTTGCGGAGTTTACAGAATTAAACTTTTTATCCGTTGATACAGAAGAGACCCAACAAATAATTCTCGTATCCTAGTGTGTGGGGTGTACATATACATCGTACTGCTACTATACGAAGATATACAAAATCCGCTGTACAAAAATATACAAAATTTACTTTATGGCAAAAGCACAAATCTGACGTGATTTCAAATAAAGAGACAATAGAGGTGTGACTAATATACTCGTAGAAATATGAATATAATAAAAGTAAAGAAAAAATATCACGATACATGATAGACTAATATTATTAATTAAAGGTAAAACTTACAACGGATAGAAATCAAAATACTCACCGATGGGAAATCGATTTTACTAACTGGAACTGGTTTAATATGTTTAATTTATATATTGAGAGGTACAACTTCGAGGTGATAAGCCCAGACGAGCCCTCCAATGTCCCCACAAACTAAATTTATATGTTATTCTGCCTTGGATTCAAAAGAGGAAAAGGCTTATCAGTAAATTAATTTGGTTGCCCGCCTTGTTTTACTTTAAGCTTCTATTAAGAAATAAGAATAATTCAATTCAAATCGAAATAATTAATTCACGAAATTTTAGTCTCGTGCAATATTGATAGAATTATATTATCGATTTGAATCGATGGTGAGCGTCCCTAATTCCTATAGCCAATTCCTATTTGATTTTGCATCTTGCCGATTTGTTTACTTTCTGTGCCAGAAATTTTAATTTATTTAGTTATTTATTTATTTTTTTGGTTGCCCGCCTTGTTTTACTTTAAGCTTCTATTAAGAAATAAGAATAATTCAATTCAAATCGAAATAATTAATTCACGAAATTTTAGTCTCGTGCAATATTGATAGAATTATATTATCGATTTGAATCGATGGTGAGCGTCCCTAATTCCTATAGCCAATTCCTATTTGATTTTGCATCTTGCCGATTTGTTTACTTTCTGTGCCAGAAATTTTAATTTATTTAGTTTAAAGTTAGCTGTGAATGGTGCATTATTTTTATGCTGGCTGTGATCATATAGGGACGTTGTTATGGTGCCATATACGATATTTTTACAATGAGGTGGAAAGATATTTTTTTGTTATGTATAGTTGCAAGTAGATAAATTAGGATAATAAAACATACATAAACTTATAGACTTTTGTATTTAGTTATCAAGCTCATTGTAGGTTTTTGGCTGGATCTTAATACTGCTTTTACTTTTCATTGGTTGAAGCATTGGTGATTTGGTCCATATTTAAGAAATAATGATCTTCACGCGTTCCTTGAAAGTAATTTATAGGATAACAGGTTAATATTAGGCATTAAATATATAGTATATCTATAAAAAACTTATAGATATATCTATATAAATAAATATAGGTACAAAGTATCAACCATACGTAACCGGGATAAGCATTTATGAAAAACAGATGGCAGCACTGTTTTTATTTATTATATTTTTTAGTGCCATCTGTTATATACGGACATTACTAACCGTGACGTCATCAAAAAAAATCTATTAACACCTAGGGATGTCAAGTTTGGTCTCTATTTCAGTAATACAAAGTTACTTTATGAGCTCACTGAAATCAAATCAGACCATAGATCAAATAGAATATAGTAATCAGACGTAGACTTTTTTGGTTGCCCGCCTTGTTTTACTTTAAGCTTCTATTAAGAAATAAGAATAATTCAATTCAAATCGAAATAATTAATTCACGAAATTTTAGTCTCGTGCAATATTGATAGAATTATATTATCGATTTGAATCGATGGTGAGCGTCCCTAATTCCTATAGCCAATTCCTATTTGATTTTGCATCTTGCCGATTTGTTTACTTTCTGTGCCAGAAATTTTAATTTATTTAGTTATTTATTTATTTTTTTGGTTGCCCGCCTTGTTTTACTTTAAGCTTCTATTAAGAAATAAGAATAATTCAATTCAAATCGAAATAATTAATTCACGAAATTTTAGTCTCGTGCAATATTGATAGAATTATATTATCGATTTGAATCGATGGTGAGCGTCCCTAATTCCTATAGCCAATTCCTATTTGATTTTGCATCTTGCCGATTTGTTTACTTTCTGTGCCAGAAATTTTAATTTATTTAGTTTAAAGTTAGCTGTGAATGGTGCATTATTTTTATGCTGGCTGTGATCATATAGGGACGTTGTTATGGTGCCATATACGATATTTTTACAATGAGGTGGAAAGATATTTTTTTGTTATGTATAGTTGCAAGTAGATAAATTAGGATAATAAAACATACATAAACTTATAGACTTTTGTATTTAGTTATCAAGCTCATTGTAGGTTTTTGGCTGGATCTTAATACTGCTTTTACTTTTCATTGGTTGAAGCATTGGTGATTTGGTCCATATTTAAGAAATAATGATCTTCACGCGTTCCTTGAAAGTAATTTATAGGATAACAGGTTAATATTAGGCATTAAATATATAGTATATCTATAAAAAACTTATAGATATATCTATATAAATAAATATAGGTACAAAGTATCAACCATACGTAACCGGGATAAGCATTTATGAAAAACAGATGGCAGCACTGTTTTTTTTATTATATTTTTTAGTGCCATCTGTTATATACGGACATTACTAACCGTGACGTCATCAAAAAAAATCTATTAACACCTAGGGATGTCAAGTTTGGTCTCTATTTCAGTAATACAAAGTTACTTTATGAGCTCACTGAAATCAAATCAGACCATAGATCAAATAGAATATAGTAATCAGACGTAGACAGTGTATAAAGGACCATACCTTTCTCTCTCTAGGGAATCAGACGAATACCAACCAACCTATTTTATTTTCGTCTTTGCTCCACTGCATAGATCAAAAAGAAAATCAATGAGTATTTAATCACTACCATAGAACATATAATAATACTACGTATTGCTGCCAACATGACCACCTCAAAGGCGACGCGAAGATAAGGTGCGTTCGTTTTGGCTCGATTGCGTTTGTAGCAGTTTCAAAAGTGGCATTTGTGTATTAGCGTGCGGCTAGAAGCTTTTGCTATTTTTGACCACCAATTACTGCATGCTATCCGAACGGCTTAAAACATACTTTGACAACTGACAATATTTTAACAATTTTGCACAGTACGAAACATCTCAAAAATTAACAAAACAAGTAGGTACTACATAAAATGTAAATACTATATAAAAAACTTGTGAAACTCTTCAATCGCGCCAAATATAACTGTCAAACCAGCAGTTGTCAAAAAACGATCACAACGATCCCACGGTAAGACATGGGTCAAAAATATCACTTTTCTCTGTCATTTGTAGCGTTTTCAAAGCTATCCGAACGGTGAGCGAAAACGATATTTTTGCTCACGAAGTCCCAAATCTAACGGCCCGTGTGATCATTTTTAGCGTTTGTGAGTGTTATTTTTGGCACCGATAGGCTATCCGAACGCACTAATAGTGTAACCAAAGAGCAATACGAGAAGGGAGATCGCTTACCGATGTGTTACCGGTCAAATAGTTCTGACATTTTTGCGTGGGGAAATATGCACACAAAAGCAGTTCCTTTTCATCGTCTAATAAAACAATAAACCCACATTGAACGCAGCGCTGTCTTTAGCTACACATACATGCTTGTAAATCTATATATCTAATAAAATAACAAGTTTTCAATCATAGCAGCTCGCTTGAACTTCACAATCAATGAACTTTACACAACACACGCTCATTTTCACATACGCTTGTGACTTCCACATTCGATTAGGTGTTATCGACATTATAATTACACTGTGTTTATGATCATTATGATGTTATTGAAAATAAAGGAATTCATACAATGGATAAAACTTGTGAATTCCATTGGTGACCAGTGTCAAGTTGATCGTTTAAAAACGACTAAGCAAGCTACATATTTCGTAGGTTTTATTTTAGAGGTTGGATATGAGTATCAAAATCCCTACTGCATATTTTCTGATACCTATTATCCTTAATTCGTAACTAATCTACAGTTTTAGTTGCTCTCATAGTTCCGAGTTCAATATAATTTTCCTGACACTTCTTCATGTTTATTTTATTTTATTTATTTATACATATACATTTTTTAATAAACTTAAACTTAACCTATATAAAAATCGTATATTGAAGGTATATATATATAAATCTAATAAAGTACTGTTGAACAATGTTTTAATAAGCGGGGATAATACCAACAAATAATCTAGAATAGGTTAAGTAATTATAAACAAAAATCAAATTGTTTTTCATCAGTATCAATGATTATTATTTAACGAAAATAAAATTAGAAATAGGTGGAAATATATACTGCAAAACTTGTGACTAATATAATTGTTATCACTTTCAACTTCATAATACCTAACAATAATATCGTACAATGGATCACCCAAACTATTATATAGATATGATAAAAAAAAAATGTAACAAATTTTGTACTCATATTATACCGCCACCCATATTTATCGCCAAACTTTATGTAAAGCATCACTAAGTTGTCCATCAGCGACAGAGTTGGATTTATCGCTTGACCGATCAGAAATTAGTACGGGCGATCGGCCTCAATGTCGGTAAAGAAATTTAACAATTGTATTAGAATAAAATATACGAAATCGGGGTTTAAATATTATTATTAAAAGCATTTTCCCTATGCTACAAATAGGAAGACAGGCAGTTTTTATTAATAAGGTAAGAATAGGTGTTCTTTTTTTAATTTGGTCACTTCAAATCTCTGCGTTGAATTTTTTAAAACCTGGCGAAATGCAAGTCGGGCGTCTGCCAAATTAAAGATTATTGCAACAGCCCGCAAAAGATAAAATTTGTTGTTGGTTTTGATCACATCTTCAAATTCTCGTTATACCGATATTTCAGATTTGTAACTAGTTTAGTTTTTGAGATAAACTCCGTTAAAAGTGTCTTAAATGTACAACTTTGGCACCCATTTATTTATTTGATTAGATAAAAATATATATTTTTATACCTACTCTACCAATTAGCTAGATATTGGCCCCTGGGAAAATAATTTCATTCAATTTTCATCTTCGGATCAATTTTATACATCAACCACCAAAATTTCAATTTTGTAAATAATTGTGTTTACAAGCTAGACGATAGGTTTATAATCTTCGCTTTTTCACAACTATGGGTTTTACAGTAGAACTCCGTAATAATGGAAGAATCTTACCGCATATCTTAGGTTTTTAGCATATCATTTTATTATATTTTTTTATTGCTGATAAGTGAGCCTTTGACCACAATCTCACCTGATGGTAAGTGATGATGTGTTCGAAGGTGTTAACAGGCTTAACCTAGAAGTAGCATATAAATGTTTTGAAAACCTGGTTTTGTATGTCGCATTGTAGTTATACTCACTTTGTTTGCATTGAAGGCTGCCATATAATGTTTTATATATGAAAATAAATAACACGCAAGCGTTATCTTTGAGCATGGCAGCTATTTGTCTAGAAGTGTTAGCAGTCGTTCGATTTGGGACGAATCTTTCATAGCAAAAATTGATTTCCGAACGCAAGTACCAATTTTGAAACTGCGACAAACGCTATCATCTCTAAACGAACGCACTATTAGGATGCGTACCATTTGAGTGAGATTCGCTAAAAACTATCACACTCCCAAAAAGTTTTCCACATGAGTCTTGGCGTTATTTTCGCCTTAAACGCTACATCTAATGTCAAAAGTGACAGAAGTGGCAAATTTTAGTGGCATTCTTAGCCAAAAATGGAACGGAGATGACAGTTATAGGGCGTTCGGATAGCCTATCGGTGCCAAAAATAACACTCACAAACGCTAAAAATGATCACACGGGCCGTTCGTTTTGGGACTTCGTGAGCAAAAATATCGTTTTCGCTCACCGTTCGGATAGCTTTGAAAACGCTACAAATGACAGAGAAAAGTGATATTTTTGACCCATGTCTTACCGTGGGATCGTTGTGATCGTTTTTTGACAACTGCTGGTTTGACAGTTGTATTTGGCGCGATTGAAGAGTTTCATAAGTTTTTTATATAGGTAACTATCAGAAGCCATTAACAATGAAATAATAATAATATAGGTACCTACTTTTTTGTTAGTTTTAGAGATTGATTCCATGTTTCGTACTGTGCAAAATTGTTAAAACATTGTCGGTTGTCAAAGTACGTTTTAAGCCGTTCGGATAGCATGCAGTAATTGGTGGTCAAAATAGCAAAAGCTTCTATCCGAACGCTAATACACAAATGCCACTTTTGAAACTGCTACAAACGCAATCGAGCCAAAACGAACGCACCTTTACAAACGATCACGTGATGACAACCATAGACGCAAATGTGTTCAAAATTATCGAAAATAACGTTCTAAGCGACTAATGGAACATACCCTTAGGTATTTAACTATTTATTTTGTTTACATTTTTGTCACATACATATTTACTTGATTGAGATTTTTTTAAAGATAAAGTGTATCTATTTTGAATAATAATGGCAGATATTCCTAGTAGCGATGGTTTATCTGAAGCTGAAAGAATGCGAGGTATTCATGTCACATTACCTATAAATATTAACCTATTTCCAGTTTTTACCCACTCAAATTCTTAACGTGTTTCAGAAGAGGAGCTAGCTCGTGAATTAGAACACAGTGATTCTAACGAAGAGGATTCTCAAGATATTTCCTTGGAGATCGAAGAAAAACTTCTCAAAGATGAACCTGAATGTATGTCAAACTAAGTTTAGGTCACTGACATTGTTCGTCCTGCTCCCGATTATGTGATTACTAGGTTTTTAGTAAATACTATAATAACAACGACGAATTTTTTATTTTATAGATATTATTATTTGTACATCTGTAAATTCGCCTTCTCTAAACTCCTAATTTATCACTTTCAGATACTACCTTGGTAAATTATAGTGAAACTGCACCTAACACTGTTGAGAGTGAAATTATTGATGCATACTCAGATAGCTCTCAAAATGTTGAAGCCATCCATAGAACTGATGAGCTTGGTAACATTTACACTGATAACTCTGACAACTTTGCTAGCTCCCAGCCAGATATACTAACAGACGCTACAGATAATTATGAACCTTTCATTAATGAATACTCATTTGATAATACCAATGTGTTAGATGATAGCCAAGTAGATATTTCTGCAGACAAATTTGAGTTAGAAAATAAAGATACTGACACAGTTTTGCCTAACATAAACGAGTTCCAGCAAATTGAGTCAGCTGAAGATACAAGTAACTATGAATCTCTTATGACCGAAGAAATGTTGATGAATGAAAGAGAAAGGGAAAAGAAGAGTAAAAAAGAACTAGAAGAAGAGGAGCGAGAAAAGATGCAGTAAGTACCTTTTGGTGTTCTGAATTGAATCCTTTTTTATGACCATCATCACTGCACGGCTAAAATTTCACTGCAATCTCACCTGTTTGTCTCATAAGTGCTGATATGTTGGAATATGTTTAAATAGAAAAGAAGCTAGATCTCAAGGATAGCTGCTTGGTAATTTCTACTTGAGCACAGCCAAGCTAGCATATACTAAATCTACTGTATTACCGTGCTGTGCAGAGCAAGCCCAATCTGAGGTAGGATACTTACCTTGACTCCTCCATTCTCGTGCATTGGACATGTTTAGAGCCCGATAGGTGATAATGAAGGCAGAATTTTCCAGGAACCAAATTTAACATATAAATGACCTCTACTTGGTTTACAAACTGATGGAGTTATGAGTAGTTAGACCTGAAATATTACCTTAAGCACGCCTTTAGGAATAGGAATAATTTAGCCTACAAGTGTTAATGGAGTTCAGTGATCAGATTTATTTTTGACATAAATTTGATTGTAATCAACCAATGTCAAATTACATAAGCACCCTCCCATCTGTAAAAGAAATTTGAAATTGATTTTTATGAGTTAATATTATCAAAGATTACTTAAAGACTTAAAAAGACTTAAATTATTCATTTCTGAATATTGTTAACAGAAAATGTTTGAGTATAATTTTTTTTGTTTTATTAAAGCATAAGATCTAATGCAACAATATATTGAATAGATAATCATCTAATCATTATATGGTAGGTACATGGTAGTATATGGTTTTCCAATCAAGGGGATTTTGTCATTACTTAGTGCTTAAATTGACTTTGCTACTAAAAGTCCCAAAAATAATCTTTAAATTTGAAATTTAAAGATGATTTTGAAATCAAGCCCTTTTAACCCTAATAATATTTATTGATAAAGAGAAAAATTACTTAGCATTCTATGGGTTCACCATGTAGGTGCTGTGGCCGTCGCGTTGCTAAGGATAACTCTCTACTACTCCTCAAGACTCCTCCTTAATACATTTTATTAGCACCTACTAATGGCACTTTGCACTTCTAGATTGGATGCTATGGTTTGTTCTTGATAGGTCAAGGTGTTTTAGTAGGTAGTAATGAGATTTCGATAGTATTCCCCTTGCTCCAACTTCTACAATATGTAAATTAACTACATAATCATTTTCGTTTTTAATATGTGTAGTAAGAAGATTAATATAAAGAAAAAATAATTAAAATTAAATTTACATGCTTATTATTAAACAAACATAGAATATCTGGCACTTTAAAAATCTAACAACCAGAGTGTTGTAGCGAAACATGAAATAATACCTACCTAATTTATATAAACTAGCTTCCGTTGGCACATTTGCAGCATTGAAATTGGCTATGTTCCCTTGGGAACTACTCAGTAAATCGGTTTAAGTATCATATGGTCTAATTGAAGATATAAGGAATATTTATGCAACATAAAGACTGCATTATGTTATGTATAATTGAGATCACTTGATATAACTATAAAGCTTAAGAGATTGCTGCACTGGATATATTTTAATTTCTATTTTAATATTGTTTCCTAGGGTCTTGGTATCTAACTTCACAGAAGAACAACTAGACAGATATGAGATGTACAGGCGTGCTGCATTCCCAAAGGCAGCAGTAAAAAGATTGATGCAGACAATAACAGGATGCTCTGTTGGACAAAATGTTGTTATTGCTATGTCTGGTATAGCTAAAGTGTTTGTTGGAGAGGTTGTGGAAGAAGGTAATTAAAAGCACAATTGTAAATTTTGAATATCCTTTGAATCTAAAAAAAATTATATATACATACACACGCCATGGGGTGCCAGGCAAAAATTTTTACCCCCATTGCTACCTGTGGATGTGGTAAGAGGCGACTAAAGGTAAAACACTGGAAAGTTAACAGCAGCGCTATCTAAAGAACTGATATCTTAAACTGCAATCCCCAAGATGCCTGCCAAGCGTGGGGATTATGGCAAATCCTAATGAGGGAGGCTTTGTTCAGCAGTGGACAATCCAGCTGATACAGTACAGTATATATACACAACTTGTATAGCAATGAGAAATAGATACAAAATAAACCAAACCATTATATACTTTTCTCAACAATGCCTTTTTCCTTTATTTTAATATTTTTTTACTTATCCCTTAACCTATATGCACACAAACCAAGGGAAGTCTATTCATAGTACTTTCATATTTTAAATACCAAGTGTCAAGCTCGGTTAAATTCTGTATGCATGTCCTTAAGCATAATATCTATGCTTGAAGTTTGCCAGAATTCTGGAAAGTCATTTATTTTCTAAATTATTTGTAAAAATCCTTTGGTATGGGATATTTCATTTTTACATTTAGAGAAAAAAAATAAGAAAATGATAAACTGGCAAACCAGAACCGTTAGGCTGGTTCGCCAAAATTTTTCACCAAGTATTAACACTACATTTAAAATATGATAAAACTATGTTTGTACAGAAAGCGCTATGAATACACTTCTCTTAAGAAAAATCAATTCATTAACTAAGTGGAACTTAAAGATTTAACTTCCTGTGCTCTTACTAACCTTGTTGAGGTTAGATCCATGCATACCTTTATTTTTTTACATTTTTACATTTAATTATGAATATTCACTGATACCACTTACCTTGTTATTCTCAAAGGAGTAGGTAGAAGTTTTGAAACAGTCAACTATGACTACCTCTTTGGTGCCACTCAACTTACCAATGAAAACCTTCTTAATGCATTTGTTAATTAATATATAATAATTTTAGCAAATATTATTTTCAGCATTGGAAGTTTTGGACAAGTCTGGAGAGCCAGGACCTTTACAGCCAAAGCATCTCAGAGAGGCTTTACGGAGGCTCAGAATGAAAGGAGCACTTCCTCCGAGAAAAGCTCACAGAGCTATGTTTAGGCTGTAGTTGTATTGATGCATTATATTAGTACTGACAGTATGTTGTTTTGTGTATATGTATAATATTAACATTAAATGTAAGCATTTTGTAGTAATCTAGTTGAAAGTCGAAAATAATAAGTGTGACAACAACCAAAATACAGTGGGACACTCCAGATAAATAATTATGTATATGAAATTTCACTGGCATGAAGATGTAATTTAGGCGCACAATAAGTTTCATACCCGCCTATTATTTAGTTTAATGTTACCACAATTCTACCAATGTCTGTTCATATACTACCAAAAAGATGAGGTTTTTTTGAGGGCTCGCATTTATTTTACAACCCGATTCTAGTGGTGTCATCTAGTATTAAGTAGATGTCATATAGTCTTTGAGTATTGAGGTTAGTTCTGTTGTAGCGATGTTGTCTTTGATTTTGTAACAGATGGCGTTAGTGGTATAATAACATTCTAACCAATGAATACAAAACCGTTAATGTTATTTTTTTTTAATAGTTGTATTTTTTTTTACCCGATTACACATTTAGTTTTGAAGTTTAAGTTGTGGGATAGTGATAGGGCTCATAAAACAATCACTGTAAAGCAATACAAACTATTAGACATTAGTCAAGGGAGTACCCTTGATTATAGTACTGTACTATAACTGTTAGAGAGACTATAATTAAACATACTGTAATATTGGACTGACGTACACGGTTTTACATTGTCATAAGATTGTTATCTATTCAAAACAATGCGTTGCTCCCACAAAGCGCGCCCGTCGTGTAGCGCGGGATTTGCAGGCTCATATTGGAGTGCTTCCTCACGCTCCTAATGACAGGAGCGTGAGACACGAAATAACTAAACCTCAGGTCTGTGACAAAATGTTTATTTTCTTAATGAGGTCCAATTAATGAGGGTCTCACTGTAATGCTATTATTAATTATGTAGAGTAGTATGTGGTTGTAATGATAACAGTTGTGAAAAATGTCCTAATCAGTTTTAGTATCATGATAAGTACTTACTTGAATAATTATTTTGCTTTTATAAGAGTCTTACTGTATTTGAGATATATTGCAGAGGAAAGTTGGAGTGAAATAAGAGAACACATTATTAAAATGTTAATTTATTACATGATAAAAATGTTATTTTTATTAAAAACAATATACAACAGTAACTAAGGATTATTCATAGTTCGAAAACTTTGAAAATAAAATCAGTCTTGTTAAAATGGCCAACTATGATAAGGTGTTAATGGAAAAACCTTGGTATGGTAATCAATTACAAAATAAACATTACTAAAATTACATTTGCAAGTATTGCAAAACAAAACATAAAAACATACATAAAATTCCATTCAAAACTCAAGAAAAAATTGGCACCCATGTTCACTTTAAAATTTATGAAGACAGATTATTTCATGTGCAAGCAAATGCTTATATTTTTATCACAGATTTTCTGAATTTCCAAGGTTTTCGGCCAGTTTGTAGTTTTGTAACATGAATAAAAAATTGCAAACAAAATAACACTATACCAAAGCACTCATGTTTCTAAAAATTTGACAAGGCACAAATCAATTCATGGTTTGATATAATTGGAATTTGGTAACATTTGTAGAAGTATCCTATTACTATTAAATATTATATAGTAAAGTATATATTATCTATTTTTGGAATAAAAGCTTACATATTTAATCTAAGCAACAATGGTCCATAGGTTTTGTGCGCAAATGTTATATAAAAATATACTTCAAGTGCACCATCAACATACATTGTATATTGAAGGCATATTCGTAAAACTCAGATAAATTAACTGTCAGCATTGTTAGACAAATTAAAATTGGTTTATATTCCCTTAACGTACAAATATATTATACTCATGATTGCAGTTGACAATCAATAAAATCTTTCCACATGCAAATCATTTGAGCACATGTTCAATTCGTCAATTACAAAATCTGTTCCCAAGACTGTTTATTGTTCTAACACAAATGATACACTCATATTGATACATAAGTAGGTACCTTGTCAGATACATTACATAAAGGTATCACCACTGCCATAATGCAAATTAAGTAGACATATGACATAAGATTCATTTTGATTAAAGTAAAAAAATGTGTACTGATGCTATCAGATGTCGAATTCAAACGCTTAGCACTAAAATGACTAATCAAAACACCCTTCCGGCCATCATTGTACTCTAATTTCACCAACTTGAACATCACAGCTGGTATTGTTTCTGTACTAAGGCCACGGTTACATCGAAGACTAGAAATCTCACACAGGTGCAAGCATTGATTGAATTAAATGAGGAGTCGCTTGGCGCCGCATTCGATGCAGAACTTAGCTGTGTCCACTGAGAACTTGGTGCCGCACTCGTGGCAGAAGCGTGAGAGGCGCTGGAGTGGGGGTGGAGCGGGGGCGGAGTCCCGTCGGGCTCGGTGCAGGGAAACCTCCGAGCCGCTCGAACTGAGCTCTCCGTGCCGCCACGTGGGGCTGCGTCGGGATGACGCGCGGGAACTGACACGTTTTTCTAGAAAAGCAAGAAAACATATTGTCCAACATCAACTGAGCAGAACCTATTAAATCAGAGCCTGGTGTAGGTTCTGACGTGCAGGGCTGCTGGGAAATTATGCAATTTGTTTCCAACAAACTAAGGCTGTTATAGACTTCAGTAAAAAACAGCGTTACTTAGTAGGTTTACAAAAGAGATTTTTGAATGATAGTTGTATACTCAATAAAACTTTAAAGACCAACTGACAGACAATACACAGCCTAAATCGGTGGATCTAGAAGCATGCAACTTTGCAGAAGAGTTTAATATGTACATAATAACATAGGGTGAGCAGTAAGAAAGGAGTATTGAATATTTATCCCAGGAGCCTAAACATTAATTTTACAAAATTTTCTAATTTACCACAATCAGGGGTATTTGAGAGTTAGTGGGGATGATCCTGATGCTAAATAGAAATAAACGTTCAGGTTTAAGGATCAATAAATTTCGGTAGCTATAAATAAAAATTATATTCGGCCTTCTAGAAATTCATCGTCTAATTGATGAGCAGAGCAATTTCTCTCCAAAATCATTTAAGAGAAATAACATTTCAGAAGAGTTGGATGGCTGAATATGTTGCTGATGTTAAACCTTTTTTCTTACTACCCCCAGGTGAGAATTATCATGTAGAAGTAAGTTAGAAGTGAGAGTAGGGAGTAGTAGTAAGAGAGTAAGGTAGGTCGAGGTAAGGGTAGGTGCAAATGTTGGGGTATGAGACCCTACTCAGGGTAATGTTATTTTTTTATTAAAATTTTAAAAAGTAAGTGCAAATCTTAGTCTTCGGTAGCGAAGCCGTGGGAGATAAGTTGTTATTCTATAAATATTCTGAATGCCCTAAAATAAATTCACCAAACAAAATAAACTGCTTTTAACTCACCAACATGGTTATCCAATTCCTTGAAAGGTGGGTGTATATCCGGCTTCGGCAATGGTTCGTTCATTTCGGCAGAGCGTTCCATGGCAAGGAACTCCTCACTGGAACTTTCTCCTGACCTGTACTTGGTGTCGTCTTTGTGGCTGCTTGAATCTGATCCCGCGGGCGCTAGTTCTAAAGTTTGAAGGCCGTTGGGCTCTTTTGGAGCGCATAAGGATAGTTTCGATGGCGATATCCTGTTTAAACTGAAATATATAATATTATTATTTTTTATGCCGGCGGTATTAACAAAATACTACGAACTATATACAAAACTACACGTACTACAATGAAAGCATTTAGACAACCTACAAGACATTGCAAACTCACAGGCAGTCTAAATGCTCCAGCCCACTACCAGTGGGCAGTGTGCCCAGCATGCTGGCAGCATTGCCCCGTTGAATTGTAATCCTTATTAATTGAGCCAAATAGCCAGCATTTTGATCAGACATCGCATCGACCAAGAGCTTTAATGAGTTTTGGAAAATACATGATGAGCTTCCGGTCTCCACGAACCCACCTTCTCTACACCAAACGGCTCAAATATGTTACCACTACCGAGGTTAGCATACTTGCGCCGCGTAAGTTGCTCCGCCGAAGCAGCCGCGGCGCCAATATTTATACTAGATAATGTAGATGTTAAAATTTATTTTTAACATCACATAGATAGATCACATAGATTATAAAAAAAAAAGCGTTTCATGAGAATTTAGTTACCTGACTAACCTGCTATATGCGGAGTCATTGCATGCTTTTCCATTAGGAGTATAGTTGCCGTTTGAAACGTTTTCCTCCTTCTTAGTCTTCCGATCGGGTTTCAAACGAGTTTCGCGTTTTGACGTTCCGTTGTGTGAAGTCGTGCTATATTTCATAGTTTCTCTGCTCGATTGGCTGGTTTCAATCTTTTCGGAAGCGTAAAATTTATCGAAGTCCTTCAAAGATTGCATTAGGTCTTGATCAAGCTGATCCGTTTTATGGCGACTCCTCGTACTTTCCACCTTCTGCACGCTCTTCTTCTGGATAGAATCGAGGAGGGAAGTGGATCGTTTCACGGAGGAAGGGAAAAGGTTGTCGTTCACGATATTGTTATTGCTAAAATTGAGAGACATTGACTTATTAACTGGTATCATACCGTTAGCTATCTTAGGGGACGAACTAACACTATTGAACTCCGAGCTCCTATTGCTGTCTGTAAACTCTTTTTGCTTTACTACTCTAGTCGTTGAACTACATGTGCGTTTATTTTCTAGTTGATGCTTAATTATTTCCTCGTCAAAAGAAGTCATAAACTCTTCTAGATCAAAATCTTCACAAAGGGATTCGTCATCCCTCACTGAAGTTTTTGATGCTATACTCTGCTCGAGCGATGACATAATCTTATCGTACTGAGTGCTAAGATCGTCGATGATTGGGGCAGTGATTTTATTATTTTTATTAAAATTATTAATATTTTCGAGCTTATCTATTTTATGGTTGGAATTCGTAATGCCGTTACGATTTTTAATATTATTATTCAAATTACTACAACTAAAAGATTCGAATTTAGCTGGTAAATTTTCAGTGGTTAGTAGAGATTCCATACTGCTTATTATATCAGGGTTATTTAATATTGTGTTTACGTTTATGGGCAAGTTATCGTTTTCGTTAATTAGCCTTGGATCTATGTAACTACTATCTGTCATTGAAGAATTATCGTCTGCTAGAATAGAATCCAGATTAACAAAGCTTTTCTTTTCGTCGTCTCTTTTTATCTTATCTAACTTTAAAGGTTGTTTTATGGTCGTTCTTTGGAAACTATGATACATAGATGTGGCTATTTTTGGAATTTTATCTTTCGGTTTCGGAGTGCTGTAACTTGATGCTGTATAACTAGAAAACGACCTGTTGAGATTGCTGTTACGATTAAAGTAAGCTTTATCCATTGCGCTAATATTTTCCTTACTAGACTTTGTAAAGGTTGTGTTTAATTTTTGACTAGATTTTTTGTTATCGTTACGATTAAGTCTAAAAGAATTGCACCTACCACCGAATGAATTATTATTGTCATTATTAGTACTGCCAAAAGATTTCATTCTTTGTAACGTAGGAGTTTTTTGGTATGATTTGTTCAATGTATCCTTCATCATTTTAGTATTGTTGTTATTGTATGATGTTGCTTTTTCTTTTGAAGTACGAAGTACAGGAAGGGTTCTATTGAGGTCTTTGGAAGAAGTGGACAATTTTTTGGGAATGTTGGTATCTGAAGACATGAGTTCTTTCATTTGCCTAGCTGCTGACACGAAGGGGTCATAATTGTCGTCGAGCCTATAAAGAAAAAAGTGAGACAAAACGTTAGGTAACTTATTTGTTCATATCACATCATAACTACGCTGAAAAGGAGGAACGCATTAATACCAAGTGTCAATACAAAGTAATCTAACCTTGTTTTCTTATTTTCAATACGGGGCAGTTTTAAAGGCGGAGCTTCTGAGGTTATAGATTGATCATCGCTGTTATCTTCTGCATTCATGATAAAAGTTTTATTATCTTTGCAACTTCGATTTTGATCACTTAACATTTTGTATTTTCTGTTTGGTTTGTATATTCTTTGCATTCTTTTCTTATTGCAAGATACTTTCCTTTCAGGTTTGTTATTTTCATCAATAGATGGCAATTTAAACTCATTTGGAGATATTTTACCCTCCAAGCATTCCTTCTGTTCTTCCATGGTTTTTTCTCCATATAATTTCAATTCATATATTGTTATATGTTCCATATCTCTAACTTTCCTTGCATCACATTCAACATCGTTACTTTTTTGCACAACTTCACTAGCCTGGTGCGATTCTTCGACACTATCACCTGCGGATTCTAACAGAATTTTTAAATTATTTTTAAGTTCTGAAAATGTATCTGAGAAACTGAACTTCCATTGTTTCGGTCCTTCATTAGTATCATTGTCTTGTTTATTTATGGCTTCTAATGAACTGGTATTAGGAGTGTGCATATCATTTATATCGGCATCCACGTCTTTAACTTCATCTTTAAATTTATGACTAATCATCATTTTGTCAGTCATATTGATAAATTCATCTAAATCGCTAGGATCTTCTGTAAACTTTGTATATGTTTCACCACTGCCATAACGGCATTCAATATTATTAGGAATGTTCTTTGCTTCACATTTATGCTCTATAGAATCGTCATCGATTTCATAATTACTTCCGTCATTTTCAAAATTATCGTCGTAATTTTCTGCCGATAAATCATTCACATTATCTGTTACCATATCATTCACATTTTGTTCTTTGGCATCGTCACTCGACAAAATATTACTGAATATATCCGAGGGCTCATTGTTTAAGTCTTGTTCTTTTTGTTCATCTTCCATTGTTAACATATTGATTTGCGGTACAATTTCCTGAGTTAAGTTTTCAGAGTTACAACCTGTTATCACAGAAGAATTAAAAACTGATAAGTTTTCCTTCGAATCTGTTGACTCGTATCTATCTCGGGATTGAATGTCACAAGAGCTAACAATGATTGGGTTTTTATACAGAAGTTCAATTTTCAGCTCAGGTTTATCTGGATCTTTAGGTTTATTTTTATTTTTACATCTCTTAGCAGAATGTTTGAGATCTGTGTTGTTGTGAATAACACAGGGAACACAAAGAAGTTCGGTGTTAATACCAATTGATTGACATTTCATCTTAGAATCTGTTGATGTCTCTTCAAGACTATCTAAACTCATACTACTTTCTTTGACAGTTTCTTTTGTTTCCTTTTTTTTCCACTTCTGTTTTGTTTCTTTTGATTCAAATTTAGCTTCTTTTGCGGGAGGGAGGTCTCTAGATATATCTGATTTATTTTTTATTGTTGATGTATTACGAACTTTAGGTTCTTTAGATGCCAAATCATTTGTGTTATTTTGTCTACAGGATTTCAGATCCTTTGACTTCGTAGCAATCTTGTTTTTTTGGTCACATCTTCTGGTAGCATTATTTTCTTGTATTATTTCGGTATCATCGACCGTGTCTATAAAAGTTTCATCATATGCAGTGTTTTTTTGAATTGTATTCTTTCTTGGAATTGGTATGTGACTTTTTTCACGTTTATTTAAAGATGTTTTAGGGTCTTTCTGGCGCTCCATATTTCTCTCATTATATTTATTTGCAATTTCCTCAAGCTTCTTCAACTGTTGCTGTTTTTTTAAATTAATTCTGTTTCTCTGCCTATTTTGTGTCTCCGTTTTTTTTATATTGGGGTCAGTATTACTTTGTTGGACAGTGGATGTTCGAGGGTCTTTTGCGTGTCTAGGAAAAAGAGGAAAGGAAGGGAATTTATTTCAGGAAATTAGCAACAAACAAGGAGATAGGAGTGACATACATCATCCGTCAAACTAATATAAAACATAATATATTAAAATCCTTCCTTTCCCCTTATTTGCTACATGGCCATACAAAACAAAAAACGCCAATATTTATGCAAAGAACTCTAAATTGTACCTGGAGTTGCTGATATCCCTAGCAAGTCTAGCTTGTCTTGCTTTGATGTTAGCGTCACCCGATGAACTGTTTTGTGAATTTCTTGATTTTCTTATAACTGGCACATGAGGGGAAGTATCTTCGTGACAGTCGTTGCTCGATGCTGATTCTGAAACACATGCCGCACCAGAGTTAGCGATTTTAAATTATTTAGGAGTTATTGTTTATTTCATAAGCAAGATTTACCCGAGGCTCTGGTTCGGCCGTGTCTGTAGTCACCAAATTCTCTCGGTGGCGAAATGCCGCGAGACGATTCAACCGAGGCTGATCGGCTATTAGACGATTTGTCTCGGGTTTGCGATGACCTTCAACGAGAAATATTCATGTAAGTAATAGTTATGACTACTTGTAGTATTATTAGACACGGTTACTCAATGGTCGAATTAATTTGCGTGTAATAGCGAGAAACTTACATAAGACTTTTTGTGAATGTAAAAGTTAATGTCAATTTGTGACCGATTAGATACGGTAAATTTAACGCTTTGCTGTTTGATACAATAAGATTATCTTTCACTCTCGATTTTTTGATCTTGTTATGTTATGATAATATGGTGAAAAGAGACCATCCTTTCAAAGAATGCCTCAATAAACGGCAATTTGCAATTTAAATTTGCATTGTAGACCGTTCTGGGTACTAGCTCTAGGCCTATCTACTGTGTGCCATTGATGACCACCACGAAAAACCTTTTCCCTCAATCGGTTATCTCTATTCGAGCGGTGTGGCCTGCCTACTGCCACTTCCACTTGTAACTTGGTGACTGGTTCATCGGCGAATTTCCTGGTCGTTTTTTTATGTTATTTGTGGCTTAACACCTGATGTTATGCGGACTAACCTCTGCCTATAACAGATGCATTTCGTCACAAGTCACGAATTGCACTGCGCCCGTCACCTTGAGACATAGTTGTTAAGTCTAATGTGCCTGAAATTTCACGGGCTTTCAAGTACTACTGCCGGAACACACCGTTAGGTGCTAGGCGACAGATTTTCTTCTTGAGGGTGGTCGCTAGCCAGGCGGGCATTCGCAAAATGCCCTTCCACCATGCGGTGAAGCTCAAGCCCGCGGCGGGATTCGAACCATGGACCTGCTGCGCGGCAGTCCATAGCCAATGCCACTGAGCCATCACTGCTATTCTGCGTTTACCTAATTTCGTTAAGATTTATTGCGCAAAGTCACATGCGATGTTCATAAAGTATTTCGTTGTATTGGTCTGAAGGGTACTTACTGTATTCAGTTAAAATTACAACGCGACAAAGTATATTATTTGAACATGACCAAGAGTATTTTCACTTGAGTATAAAGGACAATTAGCAGCAAGACTTGTTGAATAAGTGAAAAACGGATTCAGACTACAAAATCAAAAACATACATTTCTTCTTTTTATTTAGTTGTTAACTGTCGAGATTTTGGCATGTCATCTATACTATTTCTCATCGGATTCCTCGAGGACCCCCTTTTCTTTACTATCCAGCTCTACCTTTTATTTATTAATTTATCCAATCAACAATGTCTTTGAATTTCTTATGGTTAGTGGCAAAAACAACACAAAGCAGGATATCTATTTTAATCATAAAACTGTAATATGTTCATATAAGTGGAATACTGACTTGCGTCCCCGCACCGGAGGTGCCTTGTACTGTGTGCGTGCATTAAGCCTTTGTTTCGCGTCAGCGATATGCGGCGGTGGTTGAGCTGGCGCAGTCGGCAGGATCTTAGCCTTGTCAGCGCACCACTCCACGTGACGCTCGAACGCGCGAACACCGAATGCTCGGTTGCAATGTGGACATTTTTGCAATTCTGCCATTGGCTGGAATGAAGATGGTGTAGTTCAGTTAACTAGAAGAAGTTAAGCTTGAAGAATCTTCAGTGTTTACACAGACACAGTTGCCTTTGATGTAAAGACAATATTAATAAGCATTCAATTCATTCATGCTGTATTAGGAGTCAGTGTTCCAGTTTTTCCATGTGTTGTGTCTTCCCACGAAAACTTTACAACTTATGACTATATTTTTATGAAAACTGCAAAATATGAATAAATTATAATTATGGCAAGAAACAATTTTCCAAGCAAAAAATATCCGTCCCTTTGTTTATCAATGTTCAAAATTTATCAGACATTTGAATGGGCCACTTTGTTCACAAAAGGAGCCAGATGTCCAACGTCGCACGTCTCATTAGAATTTTGTATAAAGAATGGAAACCTTAGAAGAAAGAGGAATGTTAACGACTTTACAAAATTAACATTACAAAATAGTAATTAACCACTGCCAAAGTCTCTACCATAATTTAAATGTATACCCTCTATTCTCATACTTTTTTAAAAAGTTGAAAAGTTCGATGGTGTTAACACACAAACAAAAGATCATCATTTACTTTCCACATGATAGATGTGGTTCACAATCGTGACTTGAAGACGTTTAACCATCTTTTGTCAAACTTAATGTAGGTACATGCGTATTTTTGATAAAATTCGACGCCGTACTTCATACGAAATTTTTCGTGTAAGATTTAAATAAGTTTCCAAAATTATTTTAATAATAAGTAGGTATTGAATGTTAGTACGAGAATATTAGGTAGATAATATTGGTTCACGATGAAGTCGTTGTTATAATTATGAAATTGACCATTTTCTTACTTAGATGGAGTAGTTTATTTATATATTTTGTTTAATTGTAATTATATATTGTGGTTGTAATGCGTATATACCGATTAGGTACAACCATAATATAATGCGTTATTTGAGTAAAACACATTATTTAGGGACCGAAGCTTCGACAAAGGCAAAATAATTTAAAATGCAATTTGGAAGAATATGGGCTAAAAAAAAGGTAACGAATGGATTAATTAAGCAAATAAACATGTGTCAGCCAGTTGTATCAGAATAATGTAATTAGTTACTTACGTGAATAATATCGAAAATAATGTACCTACCGCGACAATAGAAAAAAGCATAATACTAATTAATATTAGTGTTTGAGAATGTCACAAAATTTCTTACCTTTGTAATAGCATTTCTAACGGAATTCACTTTGGGTTTGGGTGCAGGCTTAGCCGTGGGCGGTGGACTCTTTTCCAAAAAAGGACTGTTCTCGGGGAGGCCGAAGTTCTTTGGTAGGTACTGTTCCAAGTCTGTGCCTGGAATTGTCCAGAAGTATTGTCACTGGTGTTCGGAAAATCAAAAAACATTTAGCAATTTTTATTACTAATTAACTTTTGTTAAATTAATCAGATAGCTAAGGCGGTACATATTTCTAAATAAGAATTGAAGATCACTGTAAAAGCTTATTTCTTCCACACAAAATTTTGTGATGAAACAAAAAAATATATTATTATTCAGAATTATAAAATACTTGTACTACATTTCCAACCTATATCACGAAGGATGTCTACTGCATAGAAGAAAGAAAACATTTCAAGTAAAAGAAAATGGTTTGTAATATGAAGTTTCGTTCATATTATGGAAATCATTCCTAAATCTTGTGGAGAAGATTGTCTTTAAAAAAATGACATTCTAATTTGCCTTTATCATCGGAACCTCCACATAAGAATGCGCGCTGCAGCGAGCATTATGTTAGCGGTATTTTTATTTATTATAGCACTCCCCTATCGATTTTGTATAATGAATGGAAATCGTATAAGAAAAAGAAACACTCCAATCGAACTGCTACTTCTATGTACTTAATTGGCCAAGAATTTGAAAGTTCAGAAAAATATAAAAATTCACGTTATATTGAAATGTATTGAGAAAAATTGATCATTCATCATGAGGTAATTAGTCAATTAATCTTTTCCAAAATGATATTTTAAGTAAAGGGATGATAAAGAGAGTAGATAACAGGTTCAACTCATGCAAACCTGTTATTAAATATTTAACAAATTAAATCATTTTATATAAGAAAAGAGCTGAACTGTTATAGAATAGAAAATAGGCTTAAAAGATGTTTACATAGGTATATCATCCACATACAAAACCATCAAAATGCTTATGCAAAAGTTAAAGATAAAATTCACTAATAGGTTAGGTACGTTTAACAAACATGCATTCGTTCAAGATGCTAAGTACGCAGTAATATACAAACAACAATATTATGTTGTTGAATCGCACAACCTTTAATTATTTATATTGATATTTAATTATCTTACGATTGCGAGACATACAATTATCACATCTAGGGAACGTGCAATTACTCGTTTATCGGCACCTATAATGCACGGCAAAATAGCACCAAGTTTTTACAACAAGACACTTTTTATAACTTGGTATATCTCTCTCTTGTTCATCTATTTGTTTCTTTCATTTTCGACACATTCTTCATTCACGCTCGTCTGTTAAGTATTTTTTTATTGCTAGGCTTTGACAACTATCTCACCTGATATAGGAAATGATGATGAGATGGAAGATGTTATTCAGGCTTACATATAATTACTGTTTCTTAAGTGCTTGGCGACAGATTTTTCATTTGAGGGTAAACGCACTACCATCATGGTAAAACGAAGGGGACCGATGTGACGGCTTAACGTGCCCTCCGAAGCGCAGACGCGCTCAGTAGTAAAAGCCACTATATAGCGATCACCCATCCATGTAATGACCGCAGCGGACGTTGCTTAGCTTAGCTTGCCTGTCGTTCTTTACCTATGAGTCACTATGGCTAGACAAGCTCTGCTACGATCGCAAGAAAAAAAAAGGTTATGACTGGCCATTTTTAGACTACGTTCGCCGAGGGTTCCGTTTGACTCTTCTTTCTCGAGTTGCCAACCTTAAAACGTTCATCGACATTTTCAAACCTTTATCAACTTCACTAAATCCTCCTTTACTTCACATGATTATATTATTAAGCGATTCCGGACTCTGTCAAAGTCAGACCACAATTTTTTTTTTTTATGTTTCCTGGAACAAGCTCGCGGCCCATCTGATGTTAAGCGGAAACCTCTGCCTATAACAGGCACAGTTCGTCACACGTGTCCAACTACACTGCGCCAAGAGTGATCCCTGAGACATAAAGCTGCTAAGTTTCATGTGCCTGTAATATCACCGGTATCCAAACCCTTAAATCTGGTACAGTAATGTGAACAACTGCTTGGCGGTAAAAATAGACATAGTGGCAATACTTCCACGGATGACCTCGTTCACGAAAGTTCTACTGCTACTTAAATCTCTTCTCAAGCTGCAGTTTTATTTGACTAAACTTTGATCCTTCATCTGGCATACCCAACATTCTTCATTAGAATAGCGGTAGCGGGTCGGCATTATCATGTTAGTTCGTTGCTGTACAATTAGGTAAATAAAGAATTAAAAATTTACCTTCTTACCTTACATGAATGCAAAACCAAATGTATCAAATGGCTTCAGTCATTATCCTATCAAGATACTGAAGAGCTCTTGATAGTATTGAAATAATCGCTTCACACACACACTCCCTCACATAAACACACTAACACACACACGCACACGTATTCATTTATTCTCAACTCACACTAATACACACATATTCAAACATATTTTTCTGTTTGCACCTTCCCCGTTCTATTTTCATTGTATATTCATTGTTTTCAAATGCCATTTTATCTTCGAATTAATGTTTAAATGTAATTAATACTTTGTTCACTGTTTTTAGTAAGGAACTATGTCTAATTTTCGGAGGAGGGCGTTAACACACTTCTGCAGATGTCATCGATTCTCATATGTTAGAAGTATAATATGTTTATGGTTCCAAATAAAGAATTTATTAATTCTACACCCTACGCTCACACTACTTACCATTAGATACATAACTACAAGATATATAGAGTTATTTTTCCAAGTTTACTATTATTCAAAGATAAGTTTATAAGCTTACGTTTTTAAATTGAAATCGCTTGTTTTGTTAACATCATTTGCGACAAATGTAAAGTCTACTCAGTTGTGAAACAAACATCACATCAAGGGACGTCACCAACAAGACACACACATGACAAAACTCACAAACCATGCGTAAGAAAAAAGTTAATTGGTGACAACCATGGTATTTAGTATAATGAGGATGGGGACCGTGGATCTTTAGCAGACAAAACATCAGTGGGCGTAGGTTGCTAAATTACACATTTACACAACGAACGTTCATAAATAAATATCAGCAAACAAACACATGCCTACTCCATCATAATATCTATGGATGTATGCATATTTTAAGACATATGGTAAGGACTTCACACACATGCATAATGTATGTGTAAAACAAATGATGTGTGTCATATGTTCGAACTTATAGACTCACTGGCATATTGCGGATGGGTATTTTTGTTAAATTTGTAACGGATATCGTTATCGGATGGGATGTACTGGGCAGCATTTGCAAACAATTAGTATTTGTTTATTTATTTATGTCTATCTCTATTTCATTGGCAATTGATTAAACAAGTGAGATATTTCAATCATCAAACATGATACAGTCATGGAATCGTGGTCTAATTAGATAACAGAGATAACCCAAACATTCACAATGGCAGCAGCAAGTCTTGGACAAACGCTTAGTCCTGATACCGCTGACGTTACACAAACAAGTGTGACAGTCCGAGTTAGTATGATACGTTCACAAACAGAAGGATCAAGGAACGATGTTAAATGGACGGTAGTGAATTATTTAAAACAGTTCACCCACTCACCGGAATTAGCACCGTTCGCCGCGACCAGTAGCCCTTATTACCCACAAACAACAAATAGATCATCAATATACTTAAATAAACTAATATCATGCTATTTACGAAATAGTCTTTGGATGCGATAGAATGGGGTCATTAGGAAACCGTGAGATGCTTTTGGAAACGCTTCATAGATTGGTTACTATTCAGAATTCTATGAAGAGCCAATTAATGTAGGGTGTATGTATTCAACGTTATTTGTCAAGTATCCCATGGTTTTTCAGATGGTCCGATTCTACGGCATGTAATTAACTTTTCTAACTACCGTACATGTAAAATAAACAAATGAAACTCCAAGACATAATAAAAGCCCCTTTACAAAACCAGGGGCATGCATTTATTCTTCTGGTATAAAACGTAAAATTAACTACGAATAGGTAGTAAAAAGCGATATAAAATCAGAACGGTCTGATTAGTATGGAAACTCAATCTGGGATTCCACCACCAAAACAAGTTTACAGGCATGAAAAATCTAAATAAAGAAACTTTATGAGCTATGAAAGTTTTAAGGAAGCGAGAAGAGTGTAAATTAAATTAATTACCTTCACGTCTCTGCCTGGAAGAGTCGAATGTCTTCCTTTTCTTGACTGTCATCTTTTCGCATATCTTGACATGTTTGGCTAGGGATTGTGGCACGAATGTTCGACCACAGACTTGGCATGGCATTAAGGGTAAAGGGCCTGAAGGTTCTGGAGCGACGGGTGCTACGGGATTTGTAGGGATTGGAGGTGACGGAGGAGGGCCGGCACGGGTCGGCGGAGGAGTTCTTATCAATGAACGGAAGTCGTCATTGCTGGGCGAAGCCTCCCCGGCCGGCTCCGGTGACACCGAACGGGAAGACTTTGTTGATTGCTGCTGTTGGAGTTGCCGTTTGCCTGTAAACACAAAACACAATCTTACTACTAGAATTTCAGGGGAAATATTCATTCTACGGATGAGAGAACAGCGCAAAAGTTTGAAATGAACTGAAACATTTCTTCGGCCGCCTAACCGTTAGAAATTTCTTGGGCAGTCATAACAAGCATGTTTAAAGTTCTTGGCGCTAAGGTCGGCCATTCCTTAAGCATAACCGTTGAGAATTTGAGAAATTGTATAGTAAAACAAGTTCGATTGAGTTTCAAACACGTGCAAGGGCGATTTGCGTGTAAACATAGTGACGCAAGGCGGCGGCCACAACCTCCATATTGATTAGTTAAATTGCGGGCTAGGTCACGCGATCTGGGACTAAATGGCTAAAATATTCTCCCTAAAACTTGTTTGATATGAAAATTGGAAGTCCAGGAAATCGTAAATAAATGGAAATACACCTTGTAAGGGTAAGGGATACCAATTTTCTGTGTATTTCGTTGTACATATCCTCTTTTACCAAAACAATTGGACTACATTTTTTTTAGCGTTGGTTATGGATTATTATTTCCGTTGTAGTATTCCTTGCTAAATTTAGAGCTATTCATTCAATGAAGCCTAACTGTTATTTCGCACTTGATAGGGACGCATGATGTAACCGTAAATTAATTGAATTTGACAAAGACGAACTGTAAGCCGCGTGGGTTGTTAATGACCAGTCAGCCAGAGAGGATTTTCGACCTCGCAACGTTAAAAGGATGAGACTTATAAACACATACGCAAGCAAAACTGATTAAAATTTACAGCAGGACTACAATACTAAATCTATAAAAGACTAGTATGTTCACTGCACACGATAAAAATATATAGCACACATAGCAAGAACACGTTAAGTATCAAGTTCACCAGTGTCCTGCTAATTAATTCTAAATGGACGTTGAATGACTGTTTCCTCTTCACAACCGTTTTCGTAAACCATTCCGGTTCCATTGATACCTTTACTAACGTTTATATAATAATACATGAGGAATGTTATTTACGTAGCAATATCTGCGCGAGACTGAGAAAACCAGACTGAACCAGTGACCTTGAATATAAAGACAATCATTTACATTAGATAGCCATCTGAGTAAAGTAACACTTGACTATATACACTTGAACAATCTTGAGCTTGGGATAGGACTGAACTAAAGTTTTACGAGCAATAAATCGAAACATAACCGATAATCCGAGCGGGAAGTATAAAGAGCGGGTGGCTGAACTCAAAACCCAGGCGCAACGCATCCCGATCGGGGGCATCAAGTGGCGAGCATGACTTGCCTACTAATACTCTTAAGTCGAACAGGGTGAAACGGTTCTCGGTAGAAATAAGAACATCTCTATCACCAAGACTCGACACAATTCCGATCATGCTTACCGGATTTAGTTTTTAGATGCAAAATATGTGCGATGATAATAGCTCTATGTACAATAAACAACACGCAAAGATTTCTACCTAACAAATTAACTTTTTGCTCAATCAGTCACATGTCTGAGCAAGATGGAAAAAACCATTTATCAATAGGTTTATAAATATATCTGTAATTACAAAATCACAAATATACGATAGGAAAAATATATACACGCATAGCAGGCGTTATTGCAAACCTAACAATATTAAAAATATATAAAAAAATGTATTAGTTACCTAGTAACCCTTCCTGGACGTAAGTGTTCTAACTAAATTGGAGAAGTTCAGAAGAAAGGCCAATTAAATAAGTACCCAAAAACTGACACGCGTATGTTAGGAATGAGAGAAAATGAAGCAAGTATATATGATTATAGCAAGTGGAAATATTTGTTCTGCGGACTCCTGATAAGAAGGGGGAGATTACAAAGTCCTAACGAAAATATTATGCACATTGATTTTATAATTTAATTCAAACCTTTAGGTAAAGGTTACATTGTTTTGTATCAAGGTGTAACAAAAACACACTTATCAAAATTAAGAGCTCACTTGAGAATCTTGGCATGCCCATCCCGTCGTAGGATTTTACCAATTTGGTCCTTTCCAAGAAGATGTTCGCCGTTACCAATATTAAAGAGCAATGAATTTCACATGCAGGGCACGGTGCAGCCACGTGCGTCGAACGCAAATTGCCACAGGTAAAGATTCTTATTCTTCTTACTTACACGTTGTTAACATCAAGTTATAGATGTACTACGGTAACAAGCGAGCCGCTGTCTGCTAGCTTCGAGTCTCAGACGGCGGCACATCAAAGGTACAACACAGCTCAAGTAATAAGCGGAAAGCCGCTGATGGACCAATTCAGAAGATACAAGAACATGTGTTCTCTTTGATTAATATTATGATACAACTATTAGGTGGAAGTGCAACTTGAATCAAGTTGGATGTTAGAAATGCTCCGTCCACTAAAAGTAAAAAAATGGGTTTTTGAAAGTTGCACCAATGATAGATAATTTGAAGATTAGAGAGAGCGGTATGGTGATGTTAGGAGGAGGGATGTAAACCATGTAACCGAAGAAATTAGGAATAAACTGCGGGATATTGATATGTTGTGTAAGAACGGTGTAAGTATTGAAAAAGAGCGAGGTGAAAGTATACTAAATATTATGCCGTTCCACGCTTAGCGTGGGATAACAGCAGAAAGAACCTTACTACTAGAATCTACTAAGTCTACATCTAAAATCTACGTATAAGAATTCGTAATAAGGAAGCTTTTCTTATGGCTTCTCGCCGGGCTACTATGACTTGCGCATCGTTTTTTTAATTGCAGCCAGAGCAGGGCTCTTTGACCTGAATATCTTGCACCCACGGCGGTAACTTAAAGGAACCAGTCTCGATATTGAACTGGAAATGAGATTTATCTGATAACAGTCGGATTTATCAATGACTCAATGTCATTCTTCACAAAAATGCTTTTAACTCAATGCCATCCTCTTTTCGGTCGATTCTAAAAGACAGGGTATGGCAATCAAGCAGTCATTACGAGTTCAACTTATCAATGGTATTGTAATTACGAAATACGAGTATCCTCCTTAATTCCTATATCTATCAATGGTTTTGTTATCATACATACTTGTTTATAATATTATAGGTGATTATTTCATAGTATCTAGTAACAGGTCTACGTTATAAAATATAAGTAAAATGTATTTGACTTTATGGGCCATTCAAAATATCAGTAAAATCAGTACGCTATAAAGAATTATTATAGTTTACAGGACACATATTTTATGGGAGGGTGTAAACAATCATGTGATATACAGAGGGGTGAGAGCTACCTGTGTGACGTAGTGCAAATCCGTTCCTGGTACCAGTCTTGAGGTATCTTGGGGGAACTTCTTTGAGGAACAGATGGTTTGTTTTTATTCTAAAAATAACCTTATATATTTATAGCACAAGATATTATTTGATAAAATACATTCGTGAATGATGTAGGTAGGTACTTTCTTATCTTCGAAGGAAGGAATTTATTTATCAAGCAAGACTGAAGTGTGATTATAATATGTTTAAATATTTTTGTTTGGCTTATCAACCAGCTATTTTCACTAATTATCGGTCAATAATCTGTCTGGATTATTATAGAGCCATTTCCGAAAAAGAAAGAATCTTTAAAGGGCTGGTACAAAAGAAATTCTGGCCCAGTTCACATTCAAATAGGAATACGTGCTGCAAAGTTGTAGATGTTTTATATGAATAAATATTAATTAGATCTTCATCTAGCAATCACTTAGAGTTCATCATTTGACAGTTATTCCTCTGCCTTTATAAATATTCTGATTCTTAGAAGCCTCAACTAAGCAATTACTTAGAATAACGATAAGTAGTTAAATATAAATAATGACATAAGCTTCGTAAAAACGTAAAAATTGAATTCGGGAAGCCAGGTTGTAAAGAAAGATACTTATATGAATAAATATTAATTAGGTCTTCAACTAGCATTCACTTGGTTAGATGTTTTATATGAATAAATATTAATTAGGTCTTCAACTAGCATTCACTTGGTTAGATGTTTTATATGAATAAATATTAATTAGATCTTCAACAGTTCATCATTTCACAGTTATTCGTCTGGCTTTATAAATATTCTGATTCTTAGAAGTCACAAGTTGGGACTTAGGGTAGATTTATATTAGACCGGGCCGTGCCCGTGGCGTGCCGTGTACGTGGCCCGGACGGAACATTTTGTATGAAGCAGTTTATATTAGACAGTGCCTGATCCGTGTCCTGTCCGGGCCCGCCTACTAACGTACGCTCCGGCCCGCGCCGTCCTCGCCCCGGCCCGGACACGGCCCGGTCTAATATAAATCATCCCTTACTTAGAATAACGATAATATAGTTAACTATAAATAACAATTCAAGGCATGACATAAGTTTGGTAATATAAGTGGTGTTTATGAATATTATATCAAACATAAACATTAGCAAATTGTAGATTTTAAAGATTAGCCCAGTTAAGTGAAGATAAAGTTATAAAAATCAAACGTGGTACGAATAGCAATGCTTTAATTAGATGGTTAGTGAAGATGTTATAATACATTTTTTAATTTTTTTTATTTTATAGCTGATAGTCTCGCTTTTTAACACTATCTCACCTGATGGTAAGTGATGATGTCGTCGAAGATGTTGTTTAGGCGAACCTAGAATTACTGGCTCTCAAGGACAGATGCCGGAACACACAATTAGGTGATTGGCGACCGATGGTTGGCGCGAATGGACGCCTGGTTGGCTACCACCCTCAAGTAGAATATCGGTATATTCTACTTGAGGGTGGTAGCCAACCAGGCGGGCATTCGCAAAATGCCCTATCACCATGCCATCGGATATAAAACAATAACCGGGACCGACGGCTTAACATGTCCTCCTAAGCACGGTTGCGCCCCGTAGTGATCATGACTTGGATGGGTGACCTCTAGTGTCAACTAGCGGTCACCCATCCAAGTCATGACCGCGGCGATCGTTGCTTAACTTAGGATCGGCAAAGCAAACTTCGCTACGAGAGCTTCAAAATCTTACTCGTAACATAGTAGAGATATTGTTAGCTATGCTAATTTACAAAAGAACGCGCTTAAAATTACCGTTTGGACTTAAGTGGATTAAACCATGGTGTTGTTTTGATTGGGTAGAATCAGTCTATTAATATTCTGAGGGTTCATCATTCCGGATACGCCGCCGTGAAGGATAAAATATACAATTTTAAGCTTTGGGTGACCGATGTTTCTCACCTACACCTCAACGTAAGGTTAATAGATATATTCAATAAATAAAACTTAGAGTACCTATTTTATTTTACTCACTTGAAACTTCTGTTCGAAAAACTAACTCTAAAGTTGTTAGGTGTATACGGCGAACGTACACACATAGGTTTTCACCTTTTCAATGAATTAAAAGTTTTTATAAAACAATATTCCGATTTCTTTAGAAACTGTGGTTTAAAAATTATGTAGATACTTGTTAACCGCGTACCTATAATCAAATCAATATTGTTATTTATTTGTATAATTAGGTTATTTGTATGGTGGAATCGCCCCCCGTGAATACGATTGATGTTCGCCTTACCATACTAAGATGTGTTTTATTACAATCAAATAAAAGATTTCTAAGTAAAATGTTTTGGTTAAGGCACCCGATGCCAGGGAACGCAGGCTCGAAACCCACTCAGAATTTTGTGAAAATTTCTTCATTCTCTAAAAATTTGTATATATGTTTTTTTTTATTTTTATAATTTTATTAAGGTACTATGTACTATAATTGCATTGTTTTATCTACTATGTGTTTTGAAATAAGTAGATGAATCAATAGTTTCCGAGATAATGCCATTTCAATTTTGAGAGCCGTCATCCAAAAAGAAAGATATCGATGAGATATATGTCATTTGTAAAAAAAAAGTAGTATACTCTATATAGCATTAATATATCCGAGTTCCGAGATATAAGCTTTTAATGTTTTAAACAGTAATCCAAAATTAGGAGCAATAGTATATTTGTAAATTAGATAGATAGGAAATTCTTTATTTGCATTCATTAAAAATATCATTACAATGAAACATAACAAATAAACTACTAAGTAAATTAATACTATAGTACTTTTCAAAACAAATCTATCGACCCAAACAGGACGAGGCCACTTGGTTAAGTTAAGGAGTTCCTATGGACACCTTTTCGATCTTCATTATTACATCTTGGCCTAAGTCTATAAGTACTTAACAAACAATATCCAACCAGCCGAAATACGAAACAGGTATCTCGTATAAATTGCGGAGTCCTCACGGTCATCTTTCAACTTTATTATCAAACCGTCCACCAACTAAGTCCCTACATTAAACAAACCATGTTTTTTTTTTTTTTTTATTATGACGCAACAAGCTCTGCCTCTGCCTAGAACAGATGCATTTCATAATAAGTGACGAATTGCACTGCGCCCGTCACCTTGAGACATAGTTATTAAGTCTCATGTGCCGTTAATTTCACTGGCTCTCAAGGACTGCTGCCGGAACACACCGCTAGGTGCTTGGCGACAGATTTTCTATTTGAGGGAGGTAGCTAGCCAGGCGGGCAATCGCAAAATGCCCTTCCACCATGCGGTGAAGCTCAAGCCGGCGGTGGGGATCGAACCAGGGACCTGAGGCACGGCAGCCCATAGCTATTACCGCTCAGCCATCATTGCTTCAAAATATCCAAATAGACAAAAATATGAATCGCACAATCAAAGAAACACCTAGACATTAAGTAATATTACAATTTTCATGAGAAATGAAAGCGTATCTTGACTATTATTATGTACTTTAATTATAACCCGCAATTCGCGTGAAGAATGTAGGTAATAAAGCACGAAATTACTTCCTATTTGAGCAAAATTATGTTTCCGAAGATTACACACTGTAAAAAGTTATACTAATAATGTATATTCCAACGATATTAAGTTTGAACTTTGACAAGCGAGGAGAATTGATGACTTTAGTCGTGTTTAATACGCTCTCACTTAATAATTGCGTGCTAAAAGAGTCATGTGAGCCAGATTTCCATTTTCTGATTTGAAGACATGTTGCTTGACAATGATGTGAAAGGGGCACTGAAAACAACAGTAGGTCCCTATCTGCCAATCTTCGTTACGAAACCTTTGTATAGCTATATGGGAGAGTTAAGCCATCCGGTTCCACAGTATCTGATGAACACGTATTGTCAATCAATCTTATTATTTCACTCAAGGCACGAAGCTATCCGATAACTTTGACGAAGTTCAACGAGACAGTATTGAACACGTTTGGCAATCGGACACTTTCATGCAAAATGTAGTAAAGTACTGCCGTCCGTCAGTGAGAAATCGTCTGCAAATGCAAACTTCTAATTCAAAAAGACAACTTACTTGTATCATTCATGCCTTTTGAGCAAATCTCTTTAGGGTTCTACCAATCACACTCAAAATCTTTTTGTAATAATTACGGGTTAATCACAACTCTAGCTGACAAAAAGAACGGGTTCTCGTGTTTTTCATAATATAAAATAATATTTAAAATATTTTTTATATTAATATATTTCAACTTACATAAAGGTTTAATGGCTCTACAATGATTGTTATTCGCAGAGCATTAGGTAGTGACTACGATAACTGCAAATTTTTAGAAAACAGAATGAGTTTTAAACAATAAGCTAACAATTATACGCGATTTCGTCCATTATGTACGATTTATATCAATAATCTAGTTACTAGTGTAGTTCTTTCGGAATATAAATGGCAAAAAATAATATTTAATGAAGAAAATAATTAGATCTCTCAAACTAATTGTAGACAGTGAAAGTATAATGGATCACATTTCTGAAGGTCTCGCACCAGTACACAAAATAGAAAAGTCGACGATGAAACATTATATCGGCATCTCGAGTATCTCTGCTAGATTCAACATAAAACTCGAAATACACTCACTTTCGTGTTTCAAACAAACAACTTAAATATATTCGACTGTCAAATTGTATAAATTTTTAGTTTTGTGAAGTCTGTCCAAACTTATATATAATAGTCTATGAATCTCCAAGTTCTATGAAATTATCCCTGCTCATTTCAATATTTCTTTTAGATACTTGGTTAAAAATATTTAGCGAGGTATAGTTTCTGTTCAAAGGTTGGTATAAATATTCAGTGGCAAAGGTTCATGACGTTTAACCCGCATGTTCATAACAATGATAAAAACGATCAAGACATTACTGCGACAACAGCCACGTACGGACTAAGTCACCGCAAACACGGCAAATAAATGTGCCTCCATTTGTCTGGAAGCAGAGAAATGGGCACATCAACAGGTTTCTCTATCTTAATAGGTTTATTGTTAGCCTTATCAACAACCGCATGGAATACTTTCAGATAAAATAATTCTACAGTACTAATCTAAAACAGTAATTTTAAAGTCATGTCCGCGATTAAATCTACCAGTCAGAGATCAGTTTGTTCCCACGAATTAACTTTTTATTTTCTGAATGTAATGAAGGTAGTTATTATGAAATTTAGCAAATTGAGATGTCAGGATTAATAATGGTGGCAGGTGACAGATGTGATGAATGATTGAAGAGAATTACGATGGAGATAGATCACGAGTAAAAGGTTAATGATGACAAAGTATAAGATAACTTGGACGTCACTTTTTAGACTTGTACTTCTCAGAGAGATTATAAACAAGACCTTGAGAAGACCCTTTTGAAACAACGTATAATAAAAATAATATAACATTCTAAAATACTAGTTGAATACAACATTATGATTAGCAACTCTCAGCACGAAGTATGACAAAAACAAGTTGTCAGACTTACCTTTTTTACGCCAAATCTTTATGCCACAAAACTTACCCATATTTGAATATTAACGAGTTTAAAAATATACCACAATACAACTAGCTTCAAGAACAGTATCTTACAAACTGAACTGAACTAAAAACAAATAACAGCGTGAGGACTGAGGTAGCGAGTGCGAATACCTATTCGTAATTCTAGAGTTCAAACCACGTGCTTATCAGTCGTACTTATTTTGCTTTACGCCGATTCAACTACAAGAATATGTTACATTATACCCTTTGGTACGATAAGAAACAATTATATTTTGAAAATAACTAATAATATTTCAAGTATTTGACTCATCTATAGTAGTTTTCACAAAAAATTTAGGTATATTTATAGCAGTTGATAATAATGTACATGAAGCTGATGGTCTGTAACTATCAACGATTCTTTGGTAGTCTCTGCCATGAATATAAACTAAGTTTTAATATAATTTATGTACATTTCGGTGTTAGCGATTATGCCCGTAACGCTGTTATTTTTCAAGGTCCTGCGACTATTCAATAGCATTAATGTTTCTTTAATAATAGCCATTTTGTCACTGCGGGCATTGTATGCTTTCTTGACTATAATTTTATTCGGTACAATTGAACTTCGATAATCCATGTTAATGACTTGTATTGTTTTAATGACTCTTACCATGTTTTGGTTCACAACAGATTTCTTTTATTGAATTTTTTTTGAAAATTATTTTTTAGGTAATTGTGACGGATCAAGCACGAGGCCCACCTGATGTTAAGCGGACTAACCTCTGCCTATAACAGATGCATTTCGTCACAAGTCACGAATTGCACTGCGCCCGTCACCTTGAGATATAGTTGTTAAGTCTCATGTGCCTGTAATTTCACTGGCTCGCAAGGACTGCTGCCGGAACACACCGTTAGGTGCTTGGCGACAGATTTCCTACTTGAAGGTGGTCGCTAGCCAGGCGGGCATTCGCAAAATGCCCTTCCACTATGCTTTGAAGCTCACGCCCGCGGCGGGATTCCATGGACATGCGGCAGCACGGCAGTCTATAGCCAATGCCACTGAGCCATCACTGCTTCATATTAAAAAAACATGATATCTTTTAAGAGTATAAAGGTAAAGCAGTTACACATTTCATTGGAGCACCTACGTTTTGTCTTATAATTTTATATTTTGCTCCCATGTAATAGGGGACGAGCATATTGTCATCTGCCGGGTAGGCTTTCAGCCTACAAACTTGTATCTACAAAGATTTTTTTTACCAGAAAAATCTGCCCAATCCTATATAACCTTACCCAAAGGTAGCGATTCCATAGTGACGCCGGTTTCGTACTCCACCAACAATAAATAGTTTTTTTAGAAGATAGTGACGACACTGGTTGAATATACGTACAAGGCTGATACAGCAATCTAGTATATTGCTGGCTATAAATTCAAATAGGTACTACAGTTGGTCATGTTACAGTATTAATGTTATGCTTATGTGTTAAGGTATATATTCCAATCTTTTTTGTGTAAATATAACAGTGCATATTTTTGTTTATTTTTTTTAAGTAAGCACCCGTGGTGTGGCAGACTATTATTTCATCCCCCCCCCCATCTCTACCCGTGGGTGTCGTAGGAGGCGACTAGGGGTAACACACCAGTAGCACTTTTTGGCATACTGATATCTCACACTGTGATTCACAAGCCGCCTGCCAAGCGTAGGGATTATGGCAAACCCTCCCATATCTGAGGAGGCTGTGTTCAACAGTGGACTATCTGGCTAATACAGTACAGTACAGTAATATTTAAATACGTAACACCTAACACATTAAGCGCACAGCTGCTCATTAAGACCTAGAAGCTTGCAACCCGTCTGTGAACATCGACTGGTATACTTAAAACATAAAAAAGAAGCAATTATCTACAAGTAGGCACATGAAACAGTTATCTTTCACCCTACAAATAGGTTGGTTGGCTGTACTCAGATTCCCTGAATTGTTATTGAAGCTAGCAGCTGTTCGCAAACAGGATCGACCCAAGTCGCAACACTGTCGTAAAAAAGCTCAAGTAAAAACTACGCATCCAGCTGCGTTATTGTGAGAAAATAGTTGTAAGTATTTAAATGTGTGTATTTTATTGGATCTGGATAATTCAAACGTAAGAAATGAAATCTGTTTTTTTTTAATATATCTCTGAGGTGAGACTGTGGTCAAATGCTTGCTTATCATATAAAAAAAATTATGGATATACAATTGCTACTCGCAAATTCACCCGCCGCGTAAGAATTGGATATTGCTGATTCCTAGTTACAATACGGATTGAAGTTATCACATAGATATTATGGTAGATGTTGATGTGACAGCTGTCAAAAGTGACAATGGCCAAAGCGAAACTTGATGTCATATTTCTGGATTTTATTCACATATTTGATGAGCTGCAAATATTTAAAATATTACCCAGAAATAGGTCTTATATTGCTTGCTAATTATTGATGATTACGTCTCTGAGTACAGCAGTTCAATAATGTAAATCAGCCTTTAGAAAGGGTCCATAAAGGAATGATGCTAAACCACAAATGAACGCATGTTCCAAGTAGTAGTATACTAACTCGACAGTGAGCGGCATGTCAGCGAACACATGCAGGAAGATCCTCAGCCGCTCTTCGCAGGCTGTCCGAGCCGACATTAAGGGCCTGTTTCAGAATGTTCGAGTAATTTCTGGTTATACTACCCAGAACATATCTAATAAATAAAACACTGTCTTTGCGTTTCACAGTCATCGATTTAGCCTATCCATCGGTTAAAGCTTGAAACGCGCTGCATGTTAACTGTCATTTTTATCATTCAGTTATTTTATGTGGTGGTTAGTAACCCTAATATAAGGTCATTCTGAAACGGGCCCTTAATCTAATAAATTGATTTTATAGACAGAAAACTTAGTAATATGGCAGCAGATATGGTTTAATAAAAGTAAATTTACGCGCATATGAGATGATGATGAAGTCAATAAATAGAACTGGAATAAAAAAGGGAGATTCGAATCAATTGAAGATACCGTTGTTGCTGAATTACTAGAGAATGCACTGATTGGTTGATTCATTATAATTTCAAATCAGAATAGAAACTTAAAGAAACTAATATGAACAGATATTTTTAATGGCCGAGCATAATTATATTTTGAATAGCTCGTAGCAGAGCTTGCCTAGTCGTTCCGGTGCAAACAGTTTTGTTTTAACCTTTAGAAGGTTTTTAGATTGATATAACTCAGTTTCAAAACTGGTGAAAAAATCTCCCGTGGAACACCTACACTACTTTTTATTGCATATAACTAAATATATGCAAAAAAACTGTGAAAAGATTTTAATGCCTTTATTTTATTTCGTTTTAGTTAATGTGTTTTGAAATTAAATTTTCTCATTCATATCGCTTAGATTATGTAGTTTTAAAGTATCGTACTCTTGTGCTTTAGATAAACATCGCAATTTCATACTTTTGAAAAGTCTACGGGCTGTTTGAAAATTCCGTCATTTAGCGAAAGCCCGGCTCACACCATCTTCAAGAAAAAAAATTGTCACCAAGCATCTAATAGCAGTTCCTCGGAACGCGCTGCTGCCACCTTCCGGTATTTTACTGTTACAATAATGTGAGTAGTATAATTAAATCCATGTTTATACAGGATGTAACTAGAGGGGTAGATCATTGGTTGCTGGGGGGTGGTGATCATCAGTATCTATCGATTAAACTGTTCTACGATATTCAGTGGTTTAAAAGTTATTTGGACTTAAGTAAAATTTTAATCATAATCAGATTTTAGCCTCAAGTTCACTATTGCTGCCAAACTATTACGTCTGCGACTCTGTCCTTTTTATAGAGAAGATTTATAGTTGTCCTACACCAATATGATTATTACATTAATAAAAATCTATATAAAAATAAGGTCAATAATTGAAAAGAAAAAAAATTTTCAATCCTTTCTAAAAAAAAATGTTACCTAAGATTTTTTTCTACCATCAATATGTTTTATAAACTACAGACATTAATGAAGAATAAACCCTATACACATTTTATTTGGGTGGTATTGAGGCATCATGGTGATAAATGTACTTAAATAGTCCGTTAACCAATAATTGTAACTTTTCTGTAAATCGAAGTAGACAAAATAATAGGTGAGTAAATTTTGACTAACGTACGCTACTCATAACTAGAATAACAACATTACGAAAGGACAGGAATGAGTAGGTTTACATAAATATGAAAAGAAGATAACACAAATTATTCAACATTAAACAAGTTTTTAGGCGTAAGCCCATTCGCATCGTATATATAATATTAACAACAGAAATAACAATTGAAATAGTCAATATCGGCCACTACGGATGGAAGAGGTCAAGTCACATTTTATATTTACAAGTCAAGTACGCAAAAAACATTTACCTTTTTTAGAACTGAATATCGACTTGAGTTTAGATATGGTGCTCTTCTTCATTTTTTTGGCAATAACCTTTTACTACTCCCCAAATGGCCGCACAAGTGTTGTAGACATCGGTTCACAACTGACAGAAATACATTCGACACTACGTCCTCAAGTTTTTCAGGCGATCTCTCGGCTTTTTGCTCCTTTTGCCGCTCTTATTTCCGTGCTACAAAAATAGTCCCAACGCAACACTTGCACCGGCGTCGGCGCAGGCGCATCACTCACACATATGTCCGATAAACACTAAATTAAACGAAAATATCTATAATTGACCGTTATCCTTATCACATAATACACTAACGAAATAACTTTAAAAACGACCGATGAACATTAATTACACGAAAATAAGGGTAAACACGCGTGCAACTTTCAGCGAATAAGCGCACCTCCGTTTAACACTTTCGTATATCTACTAACGTGTTCCTATCGCCCGTTATCATTGTGCAATCCGACGTCAAAGTGATAAAGCGGTGTCAAAAAATACAAATTGAACACCAATTACGGGCACGAGTTTACGACGACCGGCCTTTGCGATTACTGAAGTTAAATATTTAAAATTCCGTTCGTAAACGAGATAACATGTCCGATGGTATAAAACGAATTCAAAAACGGCACAAGCGGCGGTTACACAACTCGACGAGACGGTTTATGATCAACAATAATAATAGTGTACGAGCGAGCCTAAATCTTAAAGGCGGGAACCATCGTGCTGACGCCTATTCTTAACCGTGCTGCGAACGCAACTAACACGCACGCAGCGGCGTACGCGCACCGCACGGGAATAATAGAGAGCTGACCGGTATACGCTGAACTGGAACAAAAATTGACACAATTTATGAACCCTTTTCCGCTAACAGAATCCAGTATCCGACTAAACTCAATCAAGCGTTGATAGTTACTACTGAACCAATAAAGGCAACATTTGGAGAGTACCAATATCGCGGTGGTGACAACACCGGAGACACAGCATCCGTTGGTTTCATTTAAAAATGGAATTTAACGTACGGCGCATTAGACAAATGAATCGATTTAAATCGGGATAATGGGCTTGGGCTAGGTATAAATCACGAAGGGTGCGAGAAGAATGAAAATATAAAAGCTCGCATTGGGGTGAATGGGACAAAACGGAGCAAAAAATGTGCAGGAATGTCGAGATCGAGACTTGTCTAAATTTTCAAGATAAGTTGCACCGTGGGAAGAGATAATTCAATAAGCTTATGAACATTGAGAATGAAGACTTGGATTGGCTCCTTTGTAATTGCATCTCCATAAATACAGGTTTCGTCTAAGCGGTTCATTACCGTTGAATGTGACGCCGCCGCCGTTAACGGAAACATAACGCATCCTCTTTGGCCCGACTAATTTAGTCCTGTTGAAAATTACTTCCTTATTCTCGAATAAGATTGAATAACAAAAAAACAACTTAATTGAATCGCAATGGTAGATGAAAAGATTCTCTTTTCATGTGAAATTAAAATAAGATTGTATGTAAGTACCGACATGTAGCAGATGTGATTAATATTATATGGTCATATTATATTCTAGAAATACTTTCGCAAACTGAGTTGGGTATGCCAGATGCATTGTAAAATAATGCTAAGTTGTTGAACAAATCATTTGTCTTGTGACATAGTGGTTAGTGTTAAAGTTTAAGCATGTTTGTTTAGTTTTGCTTCATACTCGTATAAGCAAGAGTCGAGGAGTGGTTGGTACCGTTGAAATTATGATTTCAGCAATAGCATGTCTGTTGAAATTACGAGTAGAATGTACTAGATACATCAAAAGGTCCCGTTTGCAATTTTAAACAAGTTCTGATATTTTCTTTTTGGCTTCATAGTACTGTAATTTCCTAAACTTAAATGGATGTTTCTTAGGCCCGAAGCAAATTAAAACGATATATGAGATTTTTATTTTGCAATATCGGCCAATTTCACCTAAAACAACAATATTTCAAAAAACTTCACGGTATTAAAGACTAAATTAAATTATTATGAATATTGCGGTAGTTATCTAAGTGTATAAAACTGACGTTCATGCTGATTGCATAACGAGAAGGAGTCATAAGATATTCAACTCCAACGACCATTTAGTCAAGAGAGTAAGATATTATTTCTAGTTCCACTTGATTCTGATATTCATGAATATCAGTAAACTTCGAAACAGGTAACAGTAACGAAACGCTCAATATAAAGGGTCAGCTAGAGGGGTTGATATGGAGAGAAAGGGAAGAGAGAGTTATAAAATTCATAGCCAATGCGCTGATGTGCAGTGCAGCATCACATACAGATATGTAATCAGGTCTATAAATGCACATATAAAAATACACATTATGAGAATTCGGAAAGGGGAATTTAACTTTTTGAACCTGAACTATCTAAGCACAGAACAACAGTTAAAAAAAATCGCAAACATATTAGAAGAAAATTGTTAATAAACTTTGAAATAGTGCAGCACATAAAGTTTCTTATAAGTAAAGGTTTGATATATTTTACGAGTTAGTAAAACATGCCATTTATAGTACCTTCATGGCTTAGAAAATCTGTCGCCAAGCACCTAACGGTGTGTTTCGGCAGCTGTCCTTGAGAGCCAGTATGTAATTCTAGGTTAAGCCTATTAACACCTTCGACCACACCATCACGTACCATCAGGTGAGATTGTGGTCAAAGTTGGTTTAAAAAAATTGGTTTTGTGGACCCCATATTGAGATGTCCAATTTTAGCCGTAAAAGTATGATGACATTCGTTGTAAGCTAGCTAACCTTTAGCTTTGATCACTATCTCACCTGTTGCTAAGGGATGATGTGATCGAAAATGCAAGCAGGCTAAACTTACGAATGGTTACTGGCTCTCAAGGACAGCTGCCGGAATATATGTAGGTACCGTTTATTGCTTGAGGACATGGCGGTGGTGGTATAAAATTACCATACTACCAATTTTATTATTTGAACTTGAATATGTCAGCGCATGTGACTAAATAATCCTATTATTTTTGTACTTAGTGCATATATGTTGTCAGCTAAAATTGCTAAACCTAGTCCTTGTTGGTAGTTATACAGTAAATTTACCACTACATAAAATCCACCTAAATGCGGGTCTGATCACGTGCAATGGTGCGCGTCCGACCGACCGTTCTCCTGGCGCACGCTTGGATGCGCGTCCCGAGTCAGGCTCGTTACTCGCCTGGCCTAACTTATGTAAAAACTTACTACATATGGCACGCATCACCTCACCGCAGTACTGCATGTCGATGCCCTTTCATCTCAACTTGGCTGCATTCGCGCAGATGACACAATCAATTACCCTCTGCTTTTGGACAAGTACTTGTCATCGCATAATATGGAATCGAACACGTCTTCAAATCATCGAATGGAGTTTTGAAGTTTACTTAGCTGTTCTTAACCGATCAGCAAAGTTAAGCAACGTCGCGCGCGGTCATGAGTTGGATGGGTGACCGCGAGTTTTGAGTTTTTCCACATTACTACTGAGCGTCTCCGTGCTTCGGAGGGCACGTTAAGCCGTCGGCCCCGTTGGTGTCTTAGCATGGTGGTAGGGCATTTTGCGAATGCCCCCGCCTGACTAGCAACCAACAGTACAAAATCTGTCGCCAAGCACCTAACGGTGTGTTCCGGCAGCTGTCCTTGAGAGCCAGTACTTCTAGGTTAGCCTGAACAACATCTTCGACCACATCATCACTTACCATCAGGTGAGATAGTGGTCAAAGGCTAACCTATCAGGCATAAAAAAAATATAAAAAAATGGAGAATGGCAATGGAAGAAAAGCCATTGTGTAGAATCAGGGTTATATAGCATCGAATTTATTGGGTCCTTATATGTAATTGTATCGTAAAATTCTATCAAGGCGCGAAATGGAAAGCTCGCAAAATTTTATAGGCCTTCATCGCGATGGCGTCATTTCCAAGATCCACGAAATGCCACATTTAATTTGTCTAACACCATTTACTGTTGATTTCTCAAATAGCTACTACAGCTTTGAAATGAACACGTAATAATATACTTTACTTCCTTATTTTAGGCGACCATGTATCATGTGAATGACACAAAAGGTTTGATTACACATGGGCACACCGCAGCCCCATTCAAGCGAAAAGGCGAATTTGATATCCTACTAGAGACGTGACCTAGCTGAGATCAATAGATTGTTTCAGGACATACCGGTGCAGACGACGAGGAACATATTAAAACAGGCATTCTCTCAAAAATATACCTACATGATGTTGATGTTTTTTTTTTTTCTTTTTATAGATGATAGGCAACCCTTTGACCACTATCTCACCTGGTGGTAAGTAACGATGTATTCGAAGATGATGTCCAGGCTAGCCTAGAATTACTGGCTCTCAAGGACAGCTGCCGGAACACACCGTTAGGTGTTTGGCGACAGATTCTCTACTTGACGGTGGTAGCCAGCCAGGCGGGTATTCGAAAAATGCCCTACCACCATGCTGTAACGACTGCCATCGTAAGACAACAACCGGGAGCGATGGCTTAAAGTCCCCTCCGAAGCAAGGAAGCGCTCAGTAGCAATGTCACTAGCGGTCACCCAACCAACTCCTGAGCGTGGCGGACGTTGCTTAACTTAGCTGATCGGGTAAGAACATCTAAGCAAACTTCGCTACGAGCGCTTCAAAATTACATGCCTACACGCGTCTTGTACATTTTCTCTAAGAGTAATTGTAAAATGAACACCGACATTTTTACATACAAAGATTCATCAAAATAGACTAGTAATCAAACAAGTCATTCACGTTCCCGACACCGATGACGTCACAGCACAAAAAGAGAGACAATGGTCGATCCATATTAAGCACACCGGCTGCATGGTTGTTGGATGGGCCCGATTTTGAGAGACGTGAAACAAAAGTAGTGGTGTCTAATTTACTTAAACCTGTTTGTGTTGTGAGTTGTGACCCATTGTACTAAGAACAAGGAACTGACGTATTTGAGTCACACGAGTCTGCTCCAACTAGGAGAGACAACACTCAAATTACACAATAAAATGAATAACTAGGTATTGGTCCTTTCGATTTCCGGATGAGATGGAATGATTTTCGAGTTCCGTACCAACCGGAACCCTATTAATAAGACTGCGCTATCTGAATATGTCCTTCTGTTTGTCTGTCCGTATCTCCTAGGTCTCGAGCTCGTAAAACGAATGAGTTACAAACCTGAAATTCAGATATTTTGTGTTTAATGTTGACTTTTTTGGGTTGGTGGTGGTTGGAAAGATGGACTGGAAATTAAATTATATTTCACAGGGTATGTAATACATGAGCACCGAAAAAGAACGTACTTTTTAACCTAGCATGTGGGGTGTCATTGGCTAAAGTAGAGCTCATTGAATAGAGTACACATATAGATTTTCATATTTTTTTTATCTAATTTAATAAACAAATGGAAGGGCAGTCAAAATTGACGATTTTATACCACTAGAGTAACGGTGTCTTTCGGCATAAAAAAATTAAATACGAAACTAAATTTTCTGTTTATATTTATATACACTAATATTATAAAGAGGAAAGATTTGTAATTTTTTTATGCAACGATTAAACTTAAAAACTACTGGACCGATTCGTATGAAATTTGGTATGGAAATAGTTTGAGACCCGGAGAACACAAGCGCGCGGAGCCGCGGCCGGAAAGCTAGAGTAGACTATAATTATACAGAAAACTCCAATTTATAATAAAGTTTTGAAGTTGTGATCATAACCAAAATACGTTTATTTTCTTTTACGGACTGTTGCAGTACGGAACTCTTAAAAAAGCGAGGCCCGACACGCACATAGCCAGAGTTTTTATGCTGTAGTGGTTTCAAAATTCACACCTCTACATGTTTTACTCGAGATCACTTATGAGATGAGCAATGAGTCATGTGTATTGAAGGATTGTAGCCCCCAAAGTGAACCGATGAAGCTATTTTATGAACTGATGAAAATCTACTACATACAAGTCGGTATATATTATATCTGGCGGTATTGGACACTTTTGCTACCAGGGGAGCAGAAAGGTAGTCACAGTAACTTTAACTATTGACTCTTCAGTTTCTGTTGATTCTCAAAAAGAAGTGTTTATTTTTATATTATTACAAAATTAACTTTTATAAGTATTGGGTAGTATTCTGATGTATATGTAATTGGTAAAAAGTAAACGTGATGAGAGCTAAGTAATGATACAGAAGCTGCGTCACATGGAAATATTAAAAAAATCAACTTGCATAATATTTATTGTCGTAAGAATGTCCACATTTCCGCTGATTTTGGTATTATTGTGTGGAAAGCAACAGGTGTTTAATATCAATAACTGCATGTGTGGGCGAATCTGAAGGTTTATGACACGATAACAATGTCAGACTTTGATTATGTATATGATACTCTGAATATAACAAAACATATATATATATATATATATATATATATATATATATATATATATATATATATATATATATAACAAAATTACAACCTACTTAGCATGCTTGGTAAAAATAAATAAAGGTTTTCCCAAACCGCGAGCTAAGTTGAGTACCTACTTCGCTCAAGCTCAAGCAGTTGCGGCGAATTTTTATATTACAGCTCACAAACAAGGAAGCCCGGGGCCCACCTGATGTTAAGTGGACTAACCTCTGCCTAAAACAGATGCATCGTCGACGTCGAATTGCACTGTGCCCGTCACACTAAGACGTACAGTTGTTAGGTCTCATTATAGCCTGTAATTTTACTGGCACCCAAGGACTGCTGCCGGAACACACCATTAGGTGCTTGGCGACAGATTTTCTACATGGGAGTGGTTGCTAGCCAGGCGGGTATTCGCAAAATTTAGAAAATCTGTCGCCAAGCACCTAACGGTGCGTTCCGGCAGCTGTCCTTGAGAGCCAGTACTTCTAGGTTAGCCTGAACAACATCTTCGACCACATCATCACTTACCATCAGGTGAGATAGTGGTCAAAGGCTAAACTATCAAGCATAAAAAAAAAAAAAAAAAAAAATGCCCTTCCACCATGCGATGAAGCTCAAGCCCCCGGCGGGATTCGTACCATGGACCTGCTGCAGTCCAAAGGCAATACCAATGAGCCATCACTACAGCTTCAAAACAAATTAAGCGAACTTACTAAACACAAAAACTTACTATGCGAGTTAGCTAACCCAACGATGTCAAAGTACTTCATCTTTAATCAACGACCTTGTTTATTACATGACGTCATGTCCATTTTTAGTTTTGGTTTGAACCCAGATTAGATAGATTACCATCACACGCACCCGTTTCGGGCATTTATGAATAAAATTCGATTGTTATCAATATTTATGATGTGCAAGGATTAAAGTTGAGTTTACGCTAAGTACTAGCTTAGTTTGCCGTGTGGTAACAAGAGATTATGGAAGATTTTATTTTATGTAATTTCGTGCTTTTAATTGTGTACCATCGAGTATTATTATATGTTCTATGCCATCGGTATGAAAGGTCATAAAATCTTAATAAAAAAATACAATCAGTATTTAAAAGAAGTTCGATAACAAAAGTAGTAGGCTAACTTTTTGTGAACGAGTTTGTCCAGGGAAGTACTGCCACCATACCAATTTCCACCGCCAAGCAGTTCACATTAATGTGTTCAGGTTTGAAGGGTATGTGTGCTGATGAAATTACAGGCACATAAGGCTTAACATCATTTGATACGTGAAAACTTTGGTTGAGTTGCTGCACTAGTCCTAATCACTAAGTAGATCTTTTTTTTCCGGCGGTAAGCCTTTAATAACCAAATACTACGAACTATATACCTACAATACTACAGCTACTACAATAAAAGCATTTAGACAACATATAAGTCATTGCAGACTAACAGGCAGTCCAAATGCTCCAGCCCGCTATCAGTTGCCAGCGTTCCCAGCATTCTGGCAGCATTTCCCGTTGTGTTGCAATGCTTATTCGATAATATATATAGTGTATTATTGTATTTTTTATTTATTTTTCTGATATAATAAATCAAATCATATTAAGAATTGTGAATAAGGGTTTAAACTACTCATCAGGATGTGGATATTTTTCCAATAGAAGTGTCAGCAACGAAAGTAACGAACACCCTAGAAAATATAACCGTTCTCACTTGAAACATTCATGTAAGTTTAAGTACTTTGCTTAGAAATGTAATGAAATAACGTTAAGTCAACCTGCAGCCTGACGAAGATAAATAGAAACAAGCCATTTATACAGTACTTTCTTGAGTAGATGACTTGCAGCTATGCAGATAATGTTCAAGACGTGACTGTGATTTGTTGGACAATGAGTTTACGAGGTTTGCTTCCATACGGTTAAAATATGTACTTAATCAGGTAATGTAAAAATAAAGACATTTCTATGATGTAAATAATTGAAACTTTCATACGAAAGTGTATGAAACATAAAATAAAGTTCCTTTAAAAATGGAGAAAAAAGTAAGGATATACTAAATTAAGAACCCAACACATAATATACATGGCATGAGTCCATTAAAATATGGGTGTATGACCGAACGGTGAATTCGCCTATCAAATAAGACTACGGAACACGAAGAAGCCAATTTCACCGAACTATACGAGGATATGCCCGTGGGCTGCCGGGATAGAATGTAACGGTGTGTTTCGGTGTTTTCACCTGTCCTTCAGAGCCAGTAATACTAGGTTAAGCCTGTTAATACCTTCGACCACATTATCACTTAACATCAGGTGAGATTGTGATCAAAGGATAAGTTATAAGAAATAAAAAAAGACCCCTTGATTGGGAGGCTGTATTCAGCAGTGGACTATCCGGTTGATACAACGATACCTTTAATATCCGTAACCACCGAAATATGATAGATCTGTGTCACCATAGACGTCCAGTAATGTTGCAGCATTTTAAACTTGCCTTGGTATTTATTTTTATGAAATTACACATCTGGCGGAGGGCTGTAGCAAGGAAAAATCTTATCCAAGATATAAAATATTATACCGTTGAAATTTGCGGTATAGTTACATAAACTGAAAACAAAAATGACCACTTTAGTACAGCAGCTAATACATACTAATATATTTCTATGTTCACGCTGCTGTCACATGTAATAAAAGTCCAAACCAGGGAGTTTTCTTTTTCCACAACAGGAATGCAGCAAATATAAAATATGCTACTACTTAGGTTAGACGTTCTAGGATACCTATCAAAGGCCAATCACATTTGTATGGTTTTAACACAAACGTCTTACACAAAATCAAGAAGACGACGCACGAAGTGGAATTGCCATCTCTACGTCATTTCTGATCTGTGAAGGGTATGGAGTATTACCTATTGAGTGACTTCAACCGTTATCTCAAATACATAGTTTAGAACAAACATGAACGACGATGTTGCAAATAGTCAACTCAGACATATTATTTGTCTGAGTTAGTCAACAGGAATACAAATTAGTATGGCTATCAATACACGTTGTAATTCTTTTGTCAGATCATCACAAAACATCGATGTTCCATTTCAACTAATGTAATAACCGTATATATAGTTAAGTGATGTGTGGCCAAACAATTTCTCTCAATTTAGTATTTAAGAAAAAAAATAGAAATAGTCAATAGTAAACTTAGAATCATTTTAAAATACTAGAATTTCACCGCGAACTTGAGGTTGTCCTAAATTTTGGTATTTATTAAAAACCTATAGACAATAGACGTATATAAAAAAAATTTACAAATATTCGACTATACTGTAGAATATTAACTTTACTTTTTATTTTCTTTTTTTTTTTTTACTGGCGGTCTGCCTTTATTACTTTACTTACTTTACTTTTATTGTACCTATATATACTCTATTTGTATACTCTTTCCTATTCATGCTATATTTTGAATTTGTAAATTTCAAGCTTCGTTTAAAACCTTATGTATGTATGTCTAAGAACAAACCCCAAACCGATAAGAATATCGTACGACATAATATTATACTATCTTCCTAAAAAAATTACTTAAAAATCAGATCAGGCGTTGGAAAGTTATCGTCGGACACAGAGAGTTGAATTTATATCTAATATATAAAATTCTCGTGTCACAGTTTTCGTTGCCATACTCCTCCGAAACGGCTTGACCGATTTTGAAGAAATTTTTTGTGCTTATCCGGTATCTATGAGAATCGGCCAACATCTATTTTTCATCCCCCTAAATGTTAGGGGTACCCCTAAATTTTTTATTTTATTTTTTAGACAAAATTTTTAATTTCAATTTTTTTATGATACAACATTAAAAAATACATACAATCCTCAATTTTCACCCTTCTACGATCAACCCTTATTTTTTAAATTATTTATATGGCAAAACAACGTTTGCCGGGTCATCTAGTACATTATATACATCTATATTTAAATATGCGCAGGCCTGCACCTAACAGTAACAGATGAACCTATAAACATACTATATAAGCGATGATTACAAATTTAATTTATATATAAATATTCTTGTAGATTAAATTTTATGTATGATCAAGATTCTTTAATCAGGAAATTAATTGGACATTTTACTTTTTGAAACGTCACGTCTCTGGTCTGGCACCTAACTTATAAATCCTTGATAAAAAATATTGATACTGTAGGAAGCTTATAATTATTGCAAATTACACATCTGATCATCAATATGAATGCTTTTATGATAAAAATAGACATTGTTTTAAAGAAGGTTAAGATTCTGACACTATTAAAACCAACTATTGGTAATCGTCTGTCTAATCTGCTGATATGTCAAACAGCGATCCCCAAGACATCTGCCGAGCGTGGGGATTATGGCAAACCTCCCCTTAATGGGGGAGGCTCTGTTCATCAGTGGACAATCCGGCTAATACAGTACAGTATTGGTAATCGTGATATTCAGTTGTCTTTAAAAAAACAACAAATATCGACACTAGTACTCATTAATTGTATTGAAAAATATTATCAACAAATTTAAACGACTTACTGAAGTTCTCACCTCACTTTTATATTACTAATTTGAGCAGAGGTTCAACCTGGAGGGTGTTTTGAGTACAGATTCTGGTGACTCCTAGTGTTACCTCTATAAATGATCATCATTTTGTAAGCTCCGTTTATATCGGGAAACATACTCCTGACAGCTCGCAGGTTGAGTATAGTCATTCGAACTTCGGTCAGCAATATATTCGGTATAACACTGTGTAGCTAACTCTTAAATCCTTCAATGAAAAATTGTATAAGTTTCGAAACTAATATCCAATCAAATACAACTAAAAATACTACGAAGGCATGTGAAGCCAGGAATACAGGTCAGAAGAAAGAATGCATGATTGATGATGCCAATTTCCTATTGATCGTTTATAATGCTTCAGTACGCGCGCCGTCGGTTTATTTGCGTTAGTGGATCGGTTTACGCTCCCGTATACGTATTACGTAGTACCTTCTCATTATAAGTGATATACGTACTTGATATGGTTAAGGAGTATGATTGCGAAACATAATGGGATCGATTGTTATTCGTAAGAGTTATTTGAGCTAATGGGTTTGATTTAAGAATATGTGGAAATAAAATTGATGTTAAGTAAATTCCAGTCGAAACGCGTACCACTGAATTGTTTTTTTACGTTGGTAGATGTTGTCGTATAGACGGAAGAAGCTTGGGGCAACCTGATGTTACGGTACCTCTGCCTATAATAGATGCATTTCGCCACAAGTGACGAACTGCACTACGCCCGTGACTCTGAGACATAATACAGTTGTTGAGTCACATGTGCCGTTAATTGTACTAGCGCTCTCAAGGACTGCTGAATTACACTGGTAGGTGCTTGGTGACAGATTTTCTACTTGAGGGTTGTAGCTAGTCTGGCGAGCATTCACATAATGCTCTCCCACCATACGGTGAAGCTGAAGCCAGCGGTGGGTATTGACCCATGCATCTGCGGCGCAGCAGTCCCTAGCTATTCATCATTGCTTCAAATATAGCCAAAAATTATTTATATATATATATTATATAGTATAATAATAATTTGTTGAAGCCTATTCAAACCATTACATCTATATTCATGAACATTAGTTTATGTTCATAGTTTCGACTCAAGCGATTATTGAATTATTTTTTGTGAAGGACGTCAGTTTATATTTGCTTGAAAAAATAATGTTGTTACTTTTTGGAGTGTTCTCACCTTGGTATGATTGGTAGATGAAATTAGTTTTTATCAGATAATTCTACAAAATATTATGAGAAACCTATAGTGGAATGGTTTACTAGTATTTTAGGCATACTGAACAACTAGAGTAATATTATATTATAAGTAACGAATTAAAAATCAAAAAAGCACGTCTGATTCTCTCATCTTATTAAAAATAACTCCAAACAAAAAGTACTACCACAATAACTCCACTAACTCGTAAATGTACCAACCAACTGCATTTAAAACATAAAAGATAAAAAAATAATGGTCCCGTGGGGTGCCGGATATAATGTTCCCATCACTACCCGTGTGTATCATAAGAGGCAACTAAGGATAAACTAAGTAATTAAAACTAAGGGTACCGGAAGGTGAGCAGCAGAGACTTCTGAGGAACTGCTATCTTACACTCCGATCCACAAGACGCTTGCCAAGCGTGGCCATTATGGCAAACCATTTAATGGTTTCAAAACTTCCATACATATTTCTTATACACTTTCAATTCTTCATATTTTGCACAGCATCTATAACTTTATCTACAAACAGCTTTTGCTTGCTTATTCATCACTGATTTCCGAAGAAATATTTTGTGTTTTTTTTTTGTCATAAGTACGTTTTTTTGGATCTTCCCTTGGTCATCTTTTGTAGTTTTGTAGTAAGTGTTTAGGAATATTATGGATATATAGTAATTAAACAACTTTAAACGGTTTAAATCGCGTATATTTATCATTATTTTTGTCCCGACGTTTCAAACACTTTGCAGTGATCGTGGTCACGGGGTGACATCACCCCGGGTGAGTCACCCGGGGTGATGTATAAAAATAATGATAAATATACGCGATTTAAACCGTTTAAAGTTATTTAATTACTATGTGTAATAATCGTGAAAACCTAAGACAACATTATTATGGATATATTTCTAAACACTTTTGTTAATCAGTAATTAGTTATTTTTCCAGGGGTTCATATAACTTAGTCGTAGCTGTTGCAGCAAATTTTGTTTATTTTGTTCTTCTTTCTAAAGCATGTCCTGTAATTTTGGCATAGGATCCCTAACTTGTTTCCACTGCTTATGATGTATGTACAGTACATACTATACTATGAATACAAAAGCGAGAAGAGGCCTGATTTAGAAATTAGAAGCCTGACAATTTGTATGTTAGTACGCATGCATTTTTTCCCAAAGAAATCTTTCGAACGCCTGATCTGATCTTCGTATAACTTCTAATCGTATATTAAAATTAAAACGGCCAGGAGTTATTGGTAGGTCCTGAGAGATGACTGAAATTTTCAAAGGGATATTATAGGTGTCGAGTTAAGTATTTGATGATGTAGTTATACATGATATATGAAGATGTAGTCATACCTAATTTATTATTAGGTTCACCTTTAAAAACAATTTTTGGTGAACCTAATATTATTTTTATTATAAAAATACCAGCTCGCAGCTTCCTAAGCTCTCTTTGGAAAAGACCACCGAATGTGGTAGATTGGGTTACTATAGTTACTATAGTAACAATAAGGTATATTATAGTCGGAGTAAAATATTTCATAACGATATAAGGAAAATGTATAAAAATCATTAAAACACGAGGTTTGAGCTTGCGGTACTACGTCTGCATACTTACGCCCGTATGGATTGAAGAGCCGCTCCATATTTAAAAAGGTAACTCACACCCTTATTTAATAAGGGATGATGATTTGAAGATTTAATTTTATAATACTAATCATCATGGTTTCATTCATATAATAATGGTCACTCTAATTAGCGTCCCCTTAAGGAATATTGAAGATTAACTCAATCAATACAAGTAATTGTTTATATGCAGAACGTCAGGATAGAGGAGAAAATTTTTTTGAGTTGTTTTACCAAGCTATTTTACTACTTTATCCCTTTGCTACAAATTGAAACACTCTCTCTACTAAACTATTAAAGTCTGACTTATTATTTGACAGATCCTATAATTGGTTTTATAAATTTAATCCACTCTCTAAATATCTTACATTACGGAGCCATAGTAAAAGTATTGTATCTTTTTTAATTTCAGCAGTACTGAAATTGGACCCTAGCGATTGCAATTACATTCTTTGAATGCCTTGAACCTTACTATCACCAGGATTCCATTCCTTTAAATAAATCTTCTTTTCTTTTAGTAGCTTCCTTTTGTACTTCTTCATTCTTTTATTAAGTACTAATAACAAATATTTTTTAAATATTTTAAGAAAACATCAAATTAATATTTTAATGAAACACTTAAAAAATATAAAAATATATCTAGTGACAGTTCCGCCTAATTTTCCTGCTAAGCTGACGTGACGTCACAAACGCCACGCAGCCATACCGGAAGAATTTTCGATGCGTTTCGCTTCTACACGAAGCATCCTCAGGAGGTCTTGACTCTACGAGCGCACGATCATTCTCGATCGTTTCGTTGATGTTTTCTTAAATATTTGTTATTATTAAATATGGATTTCCGCAAAGTAACGCCTGAATCTATTCATTATTTTATTAAGTACCTTTATTATTCTTTCCATTCCCTTTCATTTCTCTAAAACCATCGTTCACTACTCTCCATAAACATGTTGCTATATTATTACAACATACATTTTCTCACCATATTCATTTTTTTTTTATAACTGATAGGCTAGCCTTTGACCACTATCTCACCTGATGGTAAGTGATGATGTGGTCGAAGATGTTGTTCAGGTTAGCCTAGAATTACTGGCTCTCAAGGACAGCTGCCTGAACACACCGTTAGCTGCTTGGCGACAGATTTTCTACTTGAGGGTGGTACCTAGCCAGGCGGGCATTCGCAATATGCCCTACCACCATGCTTAAACGACTGCCATCGTACGGCAACAACCGGGACCGACGGCTTAATGTGCCCTCCGAAGCACGGAAGCGGTCAGTAGTAATGTCACTAGCGGTCACCCATCAAACTCCTGACCGCGGCGGACGTTGCTTAACCTAGCTGATCGGTTAAGAACGGCTAAGCAAACTACGCTACGAGCGCTTCATCCTTAACCCATGCACGTAGAGTCGTTAATATATATTGTTTTCTCAAATAACACAAAAGACGACAGATAACATTTGTACGCCAAAGTTGTACAGTGGCTTCAATCCTGTCGTTTCCATCCTTTATTTCTAACATTCCATCTACCATTCCCTTCTTAAATTCTTTTGCATACTCATCCTTCTCTGGCATATAATATATGACATCAAATTTTAAGTGCAGCCTTGACTTGTTTCCGGCCAGTTTGACCCTGATTTAAAGATCTAATACCAATAGACGCTATTGTGAAACTAAGACTCTACCGCTCCAAGCAGTAGCAGCTGCTATTTTTACCATGTTCAATTTGCTTTTTTGATAAGGAAGTCATATTACTAAAATAATTAATAAAAACGCTACAAGTTATTTCTTACTACAGCTAAAACAGTTGGATTTCATGTAAAATTAACTTAGTCATTAAATTTAGGCTCTCATAAATCGTTCCCCTGCTATTATTATACAAAACACAGCCAGCACGATGCGAAATGATAAAGTTCAATCAAGCACATGATGTACGAACGAACATTGTACGAATTTCAATAAAGAACTCCATTAATGTTCATGCAAATCGAAATGGCACACAGCTGGGCACAATTGTTCACATCAATTGATCAATATGCAGTCAATGTACGACTGGAAATATACTAACACCAATCAAATAAATTTTAGGCCACAGAAAACACTAAAACGAGAGTACGGACGAAACTTTGCAACTAACTGTTCACTGTGCATCACGTAGTCGAATGTACCTAAGTCACAACCCTGTGGAAAGCGTTGGTATTTTGTCGCTTTTTACGACACCCAGTAGTGTGCAATGCTTGCTGGACACCCCACGTAGAAATGTATATTACTACCCAACCCAAATGTATACTACGTATACCTAATGTAACATGCATATGCATACTTCTTATAACACAGCATCCGATGTGATGTGGGCGACCACCGACGCCTCCGCACAAAAGCTGACAAAACATTCAACGTGTGATCACAACAGATATAAGTATATATAACCATTAGACATCAGTATCATGATCTCCACATTCACAATACACTTGACTGTGTGAATTGAATGCAATATCGTGATCAGAACACTTTCACGTTATGAAATTAAAATTACCAAGTCATGATTCAAATTTATCGCTATTTATTACATCTAACAGGAACAGCCTCTCAGATGTAACATTAACTATAGACATTTGAGACCAATAAATCTGACAGAAGTTTACCGATCGTAGTTGATAGTGATCTTTGCTTTAAATTTCTAATAACACCTTAAATACCTTGTAAAATGCGAAAAGTAAAAGTAAAAGATGGAATGATAAGCTTTACAAGAGAAATAAATGTACGATTCATAAATGATAAGTTGTAATATTGACTGTGATTGTTGTATTGTTTATACTTTAAGTTAAGTAATCGATTGCTTACAAAATGTGTACAGAATAAGACACTCAAATATTGGTTAGTATTATGTTCCTATGTTCAAGAACAAGACATTACATCAATAATTTCAAGTCTATTTTATTCTATCTTTTCGGGGGCTGAGTAAGAGACAAGCGGCCCCTGGTTGGGGTCAATCAGGTAACAAACCAGGTGTTAGGTTTCTTAAGCACAAGGCCGTCTTGGGGGGGGGGGTACCACAGCAGTGTCAGATATTGTACCTCCAAGCAGCAGTTTGTCAACACTGTTGTGTTTAGGTTTGAAAGGCACTGTAGCAAGTGAAATTACCTGCTAATCGAGATTTAAAAACTAATGTCTCGGAGTGTCGAGCGCAGTGCATTGTTACACACTATGGTGACACTGTAACTGTAATGAACAGACGTGATGCTGACTATCAGAAGCCGGCAAAAAAAACTATTTATCAGAGTAGATGTTTATAAACATCAGAACCAAATAGTACATAGCAAGTTCTAATGAGTTATGATGGGTATCAACATGGATGGGATTGTTTCTGCAATAAAACGAATTATAAGGACAACAAAAATATAACTAACGTAAACGAAGACGTAGTTTCCATAATATATGCAAATCTTTATTAGAATTATCGGTATAATGACATCAGCAAAACTTGATTATGAACTTACTATTCAAAAAATGCTGAAATGGTGGTTCAATGAACGCTTATACCAATTTTATTTACATAGGAACGAACGCGTAGATACGTAACGATCTCAAAACTTTAAGGCACAATAGAAGCTAAGCTATCAACAATATAAACATGTCTCAACGAAAATTGTTCCCGTTGATGACATTGTTAGCTGATCATTAGTATCTTTAGTGAGTTCGTTAAGAACTCTACGCGGCATAGATACCGTTATTTATTAACATTCATTGGATAAAAAGAAAATGAAGAAACTAAACAGCTCCGCTAACATTGATAAATGAACTCTCAGTGCACGCACTGCATCTAGAGAATGGGATAAAGAAGTTCCGGAATATCCGGAATGGTACCAATGAAGACAAATACAATACTTACACAAATCTGATAGTCTATAATGGCTCATTGACCAGTATCTCTATGCTAGTTAAGAGGTGACGTGGTTTCTCACAGGAGTTGTGGGGGGAGAGTGATATATGGAAAAAGTGTAGAGGGGGTTAGGGTGAGTATGGGAAAAATCGAAAATCTTAAAAATTATGTCTGCCAAGTGAAGATGGCTGATGTATTTTGAAAACGGTAAGATGTATGTAGGGGGGTTTGAACAAATGTCATAGGGAGCCGGGAGAGCATTCGAAAGAAATACATCAAATATCCAAAATGCCAACCATACAAAGCACTACAACCTCGGAGAGACCAAAGAGGCTCGGTCTATTGACCAGTATTTCTATGTTAGATAAGAGATGTCGTGGTCAAAAACTACTAGGATACTAACGTATTAGGTGATCGCAGATTTCAAAAGGGAAAGCTTGCTTTGAACTCCGGCTAGCGCCGGACGGATTCCCGGCGCTAGCCTTTTATACCAGCAATGATGTTTACGTCAATTTGCTTTATAGAAACTGGTGTTAGATTTCCAAGACATCAGATTGTCGTACGTAACATAACATTGTGTAATAAAGGTGTGCCTAACTTTAATCGTACCTAGGTTGAATATGACCATATTGATTGCCAAACAGAAAATTCAGAGAAAGCAATAGATTTGCAAACCTTTTGAAAGTATCACCATACGAGATAAAAGCCGACGGCAAATTTTAGTATAGTTTTTTTTTTATGTTATTGTGACGGAACAAGCTCGAGGCCCACCTGATGTTAAGCGGACTAACCTCTGCCTAGAACAGATACATTTCGTCACAAGTGACGAATTGCACTGCGCCCGTCACCTTGAGACATAGTTGTTAAGTCTCATGTGCCTGTAATTTCACTGGCTCTCAAGGACTGCTGCCGGCTATAGTTTTAGTGGTAAAACGTTTACAAGTCGCCTACATATATGTAGCTAAAACTCTAAGCGATCATCGTTTTGGTGTTGCATTAATATTATAAATGCGAAAGTCTATGAGTAAGGATATGAGTGTATGTTTATTACTACTGAACGAAGAAACAGCCGAATGGATTTGGATGAATCATGGAATACTTATAAACAATATAATAATAAGTTCCTTGTTAATTAATGTTGTAATATTTAAACAAATATAGGACCCTTTAAAGACTGACGAAGGACAAATAGAAGAAATAAAACATAAAGTTCATTAACAACACAATCCTTCGGAAGCTTGCATGTGATTTCGTGACAGTAACAAAGTTCAAGGCGATGTACGAGAAAAAGTGATAAGAAAAAGGCTAACAAGCCTTGATGCCGACTGGCATCCTAAGACAACAAACTGTGACCGTGCCCTCCGAAGCCCGGCTGCGTAAGTGCTACTAGCGGTCACCCATCACAGTAATGACCGCAGCTAACATTGGCATTAGATTCAATTGTTATATTTAATAATCGGTAAAGGTCGGTAATTCATTAAAACAAATGAATCTAATGTTATTCATGCCAATTCGCATTCGCCAATCTTTAGCGATTAAGAATAACTTGGCTAGCTCCGCTACGAGCGCTTTACATGATGGGTAAGGATAACCGGAAAACCCTATTTTAAAAATAATTGACACGACGATGGTTGATTTAATGTGAACATTTTAATTAGTCAAATATTTATCAAGAGCGCGCGTATCTGTATAATATATTGAAGCATTATTTACGAGTAGCGGATCGCCACGGCTTCGCATGGGTATTTAAGAAATATTTAAAAAAGAAACAACTTTCTTGAATATATTCTATAGCTTATGTTCATCAGGGATAATGTAGGAACATAATGGTGAAAGATTTTTACATATCGGTCCATTACTTTCTTAGTTTATTCGTTACATGCAAAAATACAAAACTTTCCTAATATTGTAATGTATAGAAGTGTAGATGTAGATTACTGTTGTTTAAACGTGTTTATCGGCATGGCATTATACAGACGCGCACTCTTGACAAATATTTGGCTAATTAAAAATGCTCACAGCGAAACCAGTATCGGCACAAGGACGCTGTCCATGACGCAACGTTTACTTATTGATATTTCCCGCCTAATGCGACTACACAAGGTACTGATATACTGACTTTATATGTATCTATTATAGGTAGTATCTAGTATATAGTATCTGCTAATTTTTTGTAACAAAGTACCACATAACATAATTTTCTTTAACTTATCCGAGTTCGATTAAATTTTTCATATGGCAAACGAGCAAGTGGCACACGTGGTGGTAAGACATCAACAAAACCAGAAGGCATCAAGGTGCGTTGCCTGCCTTTGAGGCGGAAATAGGCTCTTATTATAAATCCCTTTTTTTTATCTCGATTTAATAATGGAGTAGTTACCAATACGGATGCGGAGTAAACGGACCAAAACTCGGTTCTCCTCTAGAAACGTAAAAAATATTTCTCGATGCAAGGCTTAGCATTATATGGCAAGACTTGCCCGAGTAGGCAATGCAGTAATGCCAAAGTAGGCAATGCATTAACAGACGTCTGCTCTACTTACGCCGCCGCGTCGTAAGTTCTCCTTATTCAGAAGCAGTTATTTAAGGAGACGATTCCCCGATTTTCGTCATTTTGAAAGTGAACTCGTCTTCAGAGGATGTTTTGGCAACAAATTTGTGTTTTTTGTAACTAGTAACAATACAATACAAAATGTTTTATTCAGTAATAAAGGTTACAAATAGGCTCATACCATGGTTTAAAACACCTTTTAAGTATTTTACCAATACTTGTGTTAGGCGTTTTCGCTCTTCCACGTCATTAGGTTTACAAGTACCCACAATAGTATAATATCTTGTATGTTAAAAGTGTGAGTTGAATAGCCAGCCGGTGGCCGACCGCGCGAACACAACTACTCAAGGATAGTGAATTTTCACATCTAACTTTTGCTTATATGTGACTAATTATATTATTTTTAACAATTCCGGATAATGGCATCCACGTGAAAAGTATTATATTTAGTTATCAAACTATCGCGCAGCAATTGGTTGTAGTCGCCACGTGTAGCGCGCTTTGAGGCTGAACTTTATTTCATTCATGATTTTTTATTTTCCTTTAAGAGTAGAGTTCACGGAGCGCTTTCGATACAAACGCAGTTTCATCATAAATTTTAAATACTAAGTGTTCAAACTCGGTGAAACTTTGCATGGTTGTCCTTGAGCCTACTATCTATGCTTCTGGTTTGCCAGATTTCCGTAAAATTAAGTAATTTCAAAAATAATTCAAAAAATTGTTTTGTTTGGGAATTGTTATTTTGACATTCAGGGATTTCATAAGTAAGAAATCGAAAAACAAGCAAACCAGAAGCATATATATAGCCTAATATATATGCTTCTGGTTTGCTAGTTATTAGCAATATGCGTACAAAATTTCGCTGAGTTTGAACACTTGGTATGTAAAATATGTATGACGAAACTAGAGTAGAGTACACGAAGCTCTTTCCATACAAACGTGTATGGAAAGCGCTTCGTGTACTCTACTCTTAAGGGACTAAGAGTTGCCAAATAATTATTATCAACTCAATATACTGAACAAATTAAAAAATAATATGTAGAATGATTATAAAATGGATATGTAAAAGACAGATTCATCGAGATTAATTGCAATTTAACTGAATTTAATTACATTTGCTTACATTACGAGAAAAAAATATTCTTATTTTATTTTGTCTGTACTGCCCGCAATATCATGTCAACAACATACATATTATGCTTTATAATCGATTCTTACAAAAGATAGGAAATTTAAAAATATAAAAACTGTCTCAATAAAGTTTTTTAATCCGGTAGTTCTGGTGTTTAGTAATGTTTTCTATGATTCTCGCGCATTTCGGACGAAAATATTAACGTAATTGGCACTTATAGGGGTGCGCGCTGAAATGATCCTTATTTCAACGGTGGTTTGTTTGACAACGAAAAAGCCCTTGAAAGCACCTAATTGATCTGAGTCGCTCCCTTAAGTACGCAAGCAAATTTAGATCTCAAGAATAGCCTAAGTTATGCCTTTATGTTATCCTTCTCGTTCCACAGATTGCGTCTGTCAGTATGAATGACTCAGCCATTTTAAATGATGTAACACAGCCTACTGCGCCGTGTTGGTTTATTGACTGCGCTTTACAAACAGTGTTGGATATACAAACGTGGCCAGTAAAACGTTGCGAGTTTGTCATCACAAGAATGTTATTGTGTGTACGTATTACAAATCTGGCTATGTTATACCTATAAGGCAGGCCAGTAGTAGTAGCCACGTAACACACATAGTGTTGAATTAACGTGTCAGAAGCCTTAGATCACCTATAAGCTATAAGGACCTTGTAGATTCAATGAGGAAAATCACAGTTAAAGACAAAGATTTCATTGTTAGGTCGTAAGATGCCATTGAAAATTGAATGTTGAGTGTTTTGAAATTGGATTGCATTATGTTTACATCATTGGCTTTTAATCAGGAATACAAGATTTTAATAATATTGAAAAACTATATTGTGATAGTAGGTACTTTTGAATTATCATGGTACCAACTTCAACAAGTTATTTCACACTTTTAAGTGTTGACTTTAACCATTTATTTCACACTTTTTAGTGCTGAAGTCGGGTTCATTTTTAGGTTAAAAAAATCACCCTTTTTAGTGACCCTTGCTACTTACGGGATTTTTTACGATTGTCATTCACTGTGAATGACTATATCAAGATAGGAAAACACTTTTCAGTTATTGGAGTGTAACTGAAAAAACGGCTGGACCAATTTTGATGAAATTTAAATGGGAACAAAAATGGACATAATAGCACTTGGTGGATATATTAAACATATAATAATAAAATTTTAATATTGAACATTTAATTATTTTAATTCAATTTATAAGTAATTTAGTATGGATAAGGATGATCGTATCAGTGGTTCTTGAATAAATATTCTACACCGCAAATACGACATGGACGAGATGATTAGATTTCAGTGAAGCCACAGTTGATATGCAAACATCAAGTTCTGAAATGACTACAAATGCTTGCGGTTGCTATAAACAGACATAGTTAGGTCCAAAAACTACTAGATTTAATAGAATCTGCAGCCAACATAGAGATCAGAGTGAGTAGCATGAAACAAAAGTCATAGTAGAAAAGGTTGCCATAAAAAGCCAACCAAGACAGCAATTTCGACTACTGCAACTTCTGAGATGAGCAGCGACGTCGTTGGGGAGAACACTTTACGGAAAATATTTCGCAGACCTCTTATACAAAACCTGACCAAACTCAATGACATCTTACCATCTGTAATAAGAACCACCAGTTCAATAGAAGTATTCCTATTCCCACATTCAAGTTATGAAAACCATTCTAGGGCTAAAAAAAATAGAGCTTCCATGAAATATCACAGCTCAAATGCGTAAAGTGGATATTCTAACAGCAACTACCATGCTAACCCTTCTTATCCATCAATTCCTTTTAATATCTCATGCGAAATAATATAAGACTGCGATTATCAAAGACCCTTAACCTTTGTGATACCAAAACGAAAAAGCAGGGTTCCGAATCAGCTCGACATTCATCTATCAAGGAGAGAAATATACTTTTGTATATTTTTAATAAGTGAAAAGCTTCGTTCGCCCGCTATCTGGTGAAGATAAGAAACGCTTCAAGCGTTTCTTGCGTCGTATGTCTTCCACCTCAATAAAGTTACTTTTTACTCCAGGATATTCATACAGGAACTATAAAGAGTTTTTGATACTAAAGTCATGCTGTACGGCTGTGCGACGTGAAAGGCAAGGATAAGGTGTTTGTTAAACGGTGCTGCGACATAATAATGAATATATGGCTAGAATATTCGCCAATGTAGACCTTTGGACACAACGCCATGTACAAATCATGCAGATTTGCAGATTCGGCATAGCAATTGGCCATTCTTTGTGCCGAAACGTGAACATTTCAGGCAAGCTCTTGATAGGCATTCACAAGGTGGGCGCAAATGTGGGCGGCTGCGGAAAACTTGGCGGCAGTATATCATTGACGAAACAAAATACACTGACTAAAGTACACTGAACGGCCATGACAGAGCAGATTGACGAAAATCACGTCGAGTAGATAACTATAAGATAATTTGCGGGTAGTACAAATGCCGCTGCTGCCCAGTGTCGTCGAGTCGAGACCACGGTGGATGCTACTGAACCGAAATGAAGACATATATGAAAATAATTAGTACACAATCGAAGTCCCGTGAATATAGTGTTAGTGCCGAGTTGGCACTTCCGAAATTAATGTCAGTAAAATTTGAGTAAGGCAGAAGGGGGATCAAAACGAAATAAATGCAGTTGAGGTGAAAGCTTTGGGATGTACGTTTGGTATAACTTTGAATGAAACAAAGAGTGAATTAGTACATAGTTGACGATTGGATGGATGAAAGGAGATCGACAAAGCAAATATACACAGTGAGTGTGAATGAAATAGTTAAATTACAGGTACATGAGCAACTATGACTCTTGAGTCATAGTTGCTCATGTACTAGTCACCTTGGTGACGGGCGCAGTGAAATTCGTCACTTGTGACGAAGTGCATCTGTTATAGGCAGAGGTTAGTCTGCTTAACATCAGGTGGGCCTCGAGCTTGTTCCGTCAAAATAATTAAAAAAAAAAGGGAAAATAGAAGCAAGTGGAAATCTGTGGTCCCAGCCAGAAACAAGCGTGATACATTTTCACATTATCCATAAAATAAAATATATTGTGTGTTAGTATGCAACCCTTGGTGTGCAAGATTCACACTTATTCAGTATTTTATTATTATAGCTCATAAGTTAACCTTCACTATCTCACCTGATCATAGGTGATGATGTGATCAAATATATATATAATTGCAAGTTGAAGTCAGAATAGTATGCAGCTTTTAAAGACACCTGAATACTTTCCAATAATAATACTAACTTTTTAAATATTATAAATTAAACCGGCAAAAAACACTCACGTTGAGGATCGAATACGTCGACGTATTCGACAATGATGAGCATCTGATATGCTCGAAACACCATGCAATTAGCTGCTGGGCTACTCAGTTTATTTTAAATATTGGTAGATTTTTTAAGACAAGTGACTTCAAAGCGCTTTCCATAACATAGTTTGGCATATTCAAAAACACCAAGTGTTCAAACTCAGTGAAATTTTGCATGCATGTTTTGAGCTTAATATCTGTGCTTCTAGGTTAACACTTTTCCGAAAACTTAGGTATTTTCAAAAATATTGGAAAAATAGTTTTGTATAGGGATTCTTATATATTCCAATTTAGAGGTAAAATAAATGATAAATAAAAAACTGGCAAACCATAAGCACAGATAGGTAGATGGCTCAGGGATATATATCCAAAACCTCACTGAGTTAAGAAATAATGAAACTATGTTTGTATGGAATGCGCTACCTGCAGTCCAGACTAAAACGGAAAGTACACAATGGAATTTTCTTTAGCAGTTTCCATTGTGTACTTTCCGTTTTAGTCTGGACTGCAGGTAGCGCATTCCATACAAACATAGTTTCATTATTTCTTAACTCAGTAAGTAAATATATGTATATGTATGTATGTATTTGTTTATTCATATATGTATGTATAAATATATGTATATACATATCTATTAATTATTATTCTTTAGACTGATATGTATTAGAAATCTTTTTATTGATATAACATATTAATGTAAAATGTATTTTTTTGTTATTAACTTCTTGTTTTAAGTTAGTGCCAACCGCATGATGGGTTCATCTGAAAACCAGCGTCGAATGTCTATGACACTCGGCATTATGCTGAGATGAGTCCAATTTGACACATTATGCTTGACCTACAAGTATAACAACTTATCAACTAATATATATTTTCAAAATTGTCGTAATTGTTATGTATTTGTAGATGTTTATAATGTCATGTATTTTTATTTCTCTGTCAAATAAATAATTTTTCATTTAATTTCATAAATATACTATTTGCAAATATACTGCACCAAGTCTTATATTTTTCTGACATAATGTAATGAGAGGAAGTATACAGAATAGTGATAAAATTATGTTACATAATAAATGAATAGGCCCTAAAAAGACGACTGAGACCATGAGATAAATAATATAATTGAGTACCAACCTATAAACTATAAATCACATATGTTTAATTAGTTCTCCAGAATATTATTGGGGTACCTTTACAACTTATTTAGTAGTAACATTTAATAATTATGATTAATTCACAGTAAAATAGGCATTATAAATTGTGCAGTAATCAAATATGTAGGTGGGTACCAGAGTTTAGATTGATATTAAGATGCAGTTTTGATCTCTAATGTATGTAACATCTGTCAAAACTGCATAGGTATTTAGATCTATCTCACCTTTAAGATACATTTATTAATATGAGCCTAAATATATACCTACTATAGTATTCTCGTTTTTTTTTATGTATGCAAACATCTGATCTATTTCCAACAAGTTAATAGTAATCTGTCTATGTATCTATTTTAATAAAAATTAAATTAGAATATGCTTATGATAAGCTATTTGTTAAGCCTGTAAATGTAATGTAGGTAGTAAAATTCCATATATTTTTAATAAATGGTATAAAATTGTATGCCATTTATTAATTATATTAATTTACATTTTTGCTGCTAATGGAAGGTGTACTGTGTATAAACTTAGGACTTTAGTTTAAGTAAATATTTTTATCCTGTTTGTTTTTATTGGTAAAATAAACAATTTGTATTTTTCTATTATCAATGATGTTATGAATAATCATTATTATAGGCTTTAAAAATAATATAGGAAAGTAATTATTAAAAATATTTCAAGTACATATAAATTATTAAGCCTGGTCCCAACTAAACAAAAGTTGGCTACTAAAAAGTAGCCAACTAACACATTTGGCCAGCTTTAAAAACACCAAATAGCAAGTGTAGGAAAATATGTGTAGGTACCTAGGATAAAAAAGAAAAACGTAATAAATATTCTGAGCTGGGCATAGATATAGGTAGGTACAAACAGGATTAAATAGGTACTTAATATGAACTATTTGTCGCATTGCAGTTTACACCCAAATCCAATACAATACGACAAAAATATTGAATAACTGTATCTAGGCCTGCAGTTGTGGACTTGTGGATATACATGACATCAACACTAGATATTACTCCTAAAATCCTTCACAAAACCTGTTCACGGTTTTGAATTTTAATAATAAAGGCGCGCTTTGTGTACCTACTTCAAATTTTCTCTGCTAGTCGTTAGCTAGGTAATGAAATAGTATTTTATTAGCTTACCTTCGATTATCTCCATGTCGTACCCGGCCAAAATAATTATAAAATTCCTTTCTGTAATAAAGCGTTTCTATGACGACGCATGACAGCAAAACTCAAAAATGTGTAAATAATGTAAGGCTACGTTCGGAAACGAAAGATTACAGATTTCTCACATATGTAACACGACTTGTCAGTTCACGTCATTTCATTTATTACCCAACTAATTTCATTTATTACTTATTATTACGTCATTTTCTTTAATAACAACTTCATATATCAAATTATTAGGGATAACTTACACCCGTCAGATCTCACTCAAATTTAAATGGGATCACATTACAAGCACCACCTTTCAAAATATATAAAAAAACATCAAAGCGGTACACCCTGTAAAGTGATATGAGGGGTGCTTACCATTTGAGTTAGATTCGCTAAAAACGCTAAAAACGATCACACTCCTAAAAAGTTGTTCCACATGGGTCTTGGCGTTATTTTCGCCTTAAACGCTACATCTATGGGGCGTTCGTTTTGGCTCGATTGCGTTTGTAGCAGTTTCAAAAGTGGCATTTGTGTTTTAGCGTTCGGATAGAAGCTTTTGCTATTTTTGACCACCAATTACTGCATGCTATCCGAACGGCTTAAAACATACTTTGACAACCGACAATATTTTAACAATTTTGAAACATGGAATCAATCTCTAAAATTAACAAAACAAGTAGGTACCTACTAAATAATATGGTATTTATATTATATATTTATATATAATATAAATACTATATAAAAAACTTGTGAAACTCTTCAATCGCGCCAAATACAACTGTCAAAACAGCAGTTGTCAAAAAACGATCACAACGATCCCACGGTAAGACATGGGTCAAAAATATCACTTTTCTCTGTCATTTGTAGCGTTTTCAAAGCTATCCGAACGGTGAGCGAAAACGATATTTTTGATCACGAAGTCCCAAAACGAACGGCCCGTGTGATCATTTTTAGCGTTTGTGAGTGTTATTTTTGGCACCGATAGGCTATCCGAACGCCCTAATTTTGTGTTTTAGCGTTCGGATAGAAGCTTTTGCTATTTTTGACCACCAATTACTGCATGCTATCCGAACGGCTTAAAACATACTTTGACAACCGACAATATTTTAACAATTTTGAAACATGGAATCAATCTCTAAAATTAACAAAACAAGTAGGTACCTACTAAATAATATGGTATTTATATTATATATTTATATATAATATAAATACTATATAAAAAACTTGTGAAACTCTTCAATCGCGCCAAATACAACTGTCAAAACAGCAGTTGTCAAAAAACGATCACAACGATCCCACGGTAAGACATGGGTCAAAAATATCACTTTTCTCTGTCATTTGTAGCGTTTTCAAAGCTATCCGAACGGTGAGCGAAAACGATATTTTTGATCACGAAGTCCCAAAACGAACGGCCCGTGTGATCATTTTTAGCGTTTGTGAGTGTTATTTTTGGCACCGATAGGCTATCCGAACGCCCTACTAATGTCAAAAGTGACAGAAGTGGCAAATTTTAGTGGCATTCTTAGCGTTTTTATCCAAAAATGGAACGGGGATGACAGTTACAAACGATCTCAGTGATCACAACCATAGACGCAGTGTGATCAAAATTATCGAAAATAACGTTCTTAGCGACTAATGGAATATACCCGAGGTTAAACACACACATAAATGAGAACCACATCTTTTTTTGAAGACGCTCAAAAAATTTTGAAATCAGGTACCTAAGCACCCACTATCCAGGAAGAAAGAAATAAAAAATAAATGTTTATGTGACATGACATGCTTGAATTAAACAAATTAAAGCCACTAAGATGTAGGTATGTACAGAAAATATATATAAAAATGCTTATTTTCCTAATAATTATTAATAATATTGCAGTATAATAGTATAATAGGTCACAAATAAAGAATCTCACATGGACTCTATAGTTTGGTTTGTTACCTGTTATGAAAATTACTAAAACTAAGCAAATAAAACAAAAAATATACATCAAAATCATAGCAAGGTCATATAAAACAAGTCAATATCTATAGATATCATGCGCCATCGGCCACGTCCCGCATGTGCTTTTTTATGCTCTATAGGTTAGCCTTTGATCACTATCTCACCTGAAGGTAAGTGCTGATGTGGTCGAAGATGTTGTTCAGACTAACCTAGAATTACTGTCTCTCAAGGACAGGTGCCGGAACAAACAGTTAGGTGCTTGACGACAGATTTTCTACATTGAATTCGCGTAGCATTCGTATGTGTGTGTGAATCGAATAGATGCACTGCGTTCGTATACCACGGTTGTCGTCACGTTTTTCCTTAAAACTTACGTGCTACAGCTTAGGCAATAATTAGTTATGATTTTGTGTATGTGAAAATTAAACATGAGTGGAACACATTCAATTATAAATTCTACACCACTCTCCGCAGTATTCTTGATACATTTTATATTTATATTAACGATGATAACATGAATTTCAAGACCTACTGAAACTATAGTTAGTTAATGCATCAAATGGCGAACAAACGTCAATCATCGAAAATACTTGTAATGACAAAGAGAAAAGCATGATGTGTGAATTAGCTAAGAACTAAGAAGAAAATTAATCAAGAGATATAAATTACACGTAATAACCAGACCATAAATTTATCTTTAGAAATTGTGTTTACGGGAACTGTAAAAACTAAAAGTTATAAAAATTTTAATTTTATTTTTTGAAGCGCTCGTAGCGAAGTTTACTTAGCTGTTCTCAACCGATCAGCAAAGTTAAGCATCGTCGCCCGCGGTCGTGAGTGGGATGGGTGACCGCTAGTGACATTACTACTAAGCGTTTCCGTGCTTCGGAGGGCACGTTAAGCCGTCGGTCCCGGTTGTCTTCTTAGGATGGCAGTCGTTATAGCATGGTGGTAGGGCATTCTGCGAATACAAAGTCAAGTAGAAGTAGAAAATCTGTCGCCAAGCACCTAACGGTGTGTTCCGGCAGCTGTCCTTGAGAGCCAGTACTTCTAGGTTAGCCTGAACAACATCTTCGACCACGTCATCACTTACCATCAGGTGAGATGGTTGACAAAGGCTAACCTATCAGGCATAAAAAAATTATAAAAAAAACATTGTATGGCTAGTCAAACGTTGAATATTTTAGTGGCACTAAGAGCATTATGCTCATAAGTGGTAGAAGACAATTATAAACAATCACATCCATTGCAAATGGAAAATGTCGGCAAATATATCAAAAATAACGAAAGTGGCAAAAATCGAACACGTATTTTGCCATTTTGTTTTCAAATTCATCTGATAACACAGTGACCTTCTTCGATTTTCGAAAAGCCAGTAGTGAATAAATATTCACTAGAGGTGATTTCCGGACAGCACTGGTAGCACTTTGTACAGTAACATAAATATTCATACTTCACCCGGTGATTTGAGATTTCCGAACGCAGCCCAAGTAACTTCAACTTATTTTGTGGGTATCTTCTGTGGTGTTTTCACTCTACAATTTCGCTAATGTCGAGTACAAATGCGTGCTCCAAAAATGAATTGCAATCTGCGGTTGCAAAAATAGCTATCAATATCATATTTTGACTTGGTTCAAAATACGAATTAGCCAAGAATCTTCATAATAATAAAAACAACTGGATCGAGCTTGTTATCAGAAAAGTATACCAAGCGAGAGGCTCTAACTGACCGCACTGTCTTTGTTCTGACAAGGATGACAATGATTTTTCAATAGAGAAATATTTAATTTTCTGTGGATTTATCCATAAAGTAATAAATTGTGTTTTCTTTGGATAAACCAAAATCATTGCTTAGATCAGCTATGTCTAACGTATAAGTCGTTTGTTTCTACACAATCTGATAATTTGTATATAGAGGCTTGTGAATAAATCTGTAAATCATTCGTTTAAAGGTCGTAGGATGAAGTGATATTTTTAGAAATCAAGTTAATAAAAGCATCTAACATAATAGGAGATAAAACGCCGCGCTGCCGAACGACGCGCCAGTTGTCGTGTTACACCATTAAGAACAATAATCACCATGGCAAAACCTCTGACAGTGTCCGATCAGGTAACTGTGGAAAAATTCAATAACGATAGGCGAATAGGATGATAATAGACCGCAGAAGACTTAGGAGGATATCAAAATCAACGGTGCTAAACGCGTTACTGAAGTCCAGAAGGATAAGCACGGTTAACTCAACCGTCTCCATACCAACACGTAGGTATGTCATATTTTATCTTAAGGGATGCAGTAACCGTACTGTGGAGGGAGGAAACCTGACTGAAAGGGATTGGGAAGGTTGTTTCTAGCACGAAAAGTACTAATTTGATTGTGTACCTACTAAGCATCCAATCCTTTAGAAACAAAAGGGAAAATATATATCGGACTATATTCCAACATTTAAGATTTAAGAAGCAATGGAATAATTTAATGCTTGCATAATGCCAGAAAAGCTCCTTTACTTATTGAATCATTAAGAATATTTAAACAGTAGGATCTCATCAATAATTTGGTCTATGATGTTACAACTAAACCCATCTATACCAACATCATTTGACACATTAAAAAGTACGTCCTTCTAAAACTTATCAGAAAATGGAAATACACGGTTATGGTGATGGGATGTAATAAATGTGAAAATTTAATCAATCTCGATATTTTATTTAAATTCATTAACGGGGTAATTACGAGTATATCAACAAACATTTCGAGTATGAACATTATTAATGCTTGGGTATAGGAAGAAGGTAGACAGTAGATACTACTTTCTTTGTGTAACATTGTGTTTACCGTTGTAAGTATGTATCAAACAGAGGAAAAATATGTATATCCATGCATATTGCATGCATGCATATTGATGATAGCCTGGTAATGGGTGCCTTGGTTAATCCCGTGGTGAGGCCAAGAAGAGCCGCGACAGCAATGTAACGTCGAGTTTTTGCTTTGAATCTTCCACTTAGAACAAAGTTGTTAGCTAAAGTGTTTAAAAAAGTATAGTTAATACGTATATGGTCAATATTGCCCTACGCTGCCCCAGCTTGGTTCCAACTATGTATACAGAACAGCGAAAAAATAAACAATACACATAAAATACAAATACAAAATAGTTTATTGCATAATAAAATATGACACAATATTAATTGGTGAAGCCCTGCCTTTTGCTTTAGTTTACACTGTGTTGCAAAAGGCAGTCTCTTCCCTGGAAAAGGAACATTTGCAATAAAATACGGAAAGAAAGAACACAGAAGTTTTGGTAAAAGAAACATTATTACAATAATAAATGTGTATGCAAGTAGGTATAAATATATGTAAACTTCCATAAGTGATTCTGTTACATCGTAGTTTTTATGTTTTAGTCATTCTAATAAAATTGGTTTGAGATTATGAAAGGGGAGATTTTTTTTATTTTCTATTCATAATACGTTTGCACTAAAAGTCTTTCATCTGCTATTTCACATATAGTCTTGAAGACGTGAATACGTCTTCGTAGTCGCTTAGACGCTATTTCAATATGGGGTCTCCATGTCAATTTGTCGTCAATAGTAATCCCAAGATATTTTATATTGTAAACGAGTTCTAAAATATTACACATATATTACATCTATCTTTGGTAAAAGATATGCGATTGCAGGGGTAACTATGAGCATAAAGTTAAAAATCAGCTGGAATTTGATTAGCTTCAGTTTTTTTATGCAAATATATTTTTATTTCCTTGTGTTAAGAGATTAAAGATTGTCTTCTTGCCATGCTATCACTTCAGATAAACCTTTTTCTGCCAACTTTTATACATTTGACCATGTTGAACTATGAAATAATAAAACAGTGTCGTCTGCAAACATAAGGATGTCCCCATTAATCAATTTGAGGTTGCAAAACTGATTTATATAAGTCTTAAATAGCGTAGGGCCTAATGTACTGCCTTGCAGTACGCCGTAGTTACAGAATGTACAGTCACTTTTATAGTTCCCGACTTTCACTACTTGATTACGTCTAGTAAGATAATCAATAAACCACTCATGGACAATTCCTCTAACACCAACAGCTTCCAAACATGTCAAGAGTATTGGAATAACCGTGTTAAATGCTTTCTGTAGATCTAAGAATATACAGACGCAATTTTCATTAGACAAACTTTAGGTATTCACTAAATTGAGGCTTTGTCAGGAAATAAGATCACCAGGGACGTGATAATTTGTCAGAAGTATGTTGTCCGCTTATCTTATAAAATGTTAAATACTGCGGAAAAATGTAAAAATTTACTTCATACCTTCCTCCATGGGATCATACCCCTTGACACGATTTTTCACGCTAGGCTTTCGGACTGGAGCGATGCTCGCTTTCGATGGAAGGGTGCTTGCTTTTCGATGGACTGTTGAATAATGATCCCGAGAACGCTGGGGAAATTAGAGTACCAAAGTCATACAACATGCCAGTCAGCACGTATAGCACAGGAAACACAGTGCAGAACGGCCTTCTTCAGTGTAGCCTTTGTAACAGAGGATAAGTGATACCGTTAAATTAGAGATGTCGTTGATTAGTGGAGCCACGAGTATTAGCAGCGGCTATGAGGTGACACTCGAAATCTCACTACAAAAATGAAGACATAATGCATGATGTTAAATAAGAAAATATTCAGCGGCACGGGTTGTGGGTGGAGAGGTACGCATGTTTATGTTTTGTCTTGTTCTCATGGGCAGACAGTAATAGAGTATAGAGACTGTCACTTTTTCTCTGAATTTAGTCACTGTACGTCCAAATCAGAATATAGACTTTTGTTATTAAATGACTTCAGAAGCGAATAATTTCTGAGCCACTGGGTCATTTGTTAAAACGAGACCTACAGCACAATACTTTTACTTGTACATAGTTTAAGGCTAGAGTGCTCGTGGCTCTTTCCATACAAAAGTGTTTCGTCATATTTTAAAAACTAAGTATTTAAACTCCGTGGTATTTATACATGTATGTCCTTGAGCCTATTATCAATGCTTCTGGTTTGCCAGATATCGGTAAAATTATGTAATTACAAAAATATATTGAAAAATAGTTTTGTATGGGAATTGTTATTGGATATTGCGACATTACGCGATAAAATGAACAATAAATCGAAAAAAAAAGCAATACAAAAGCAAACATATTAGGCTCAACAATACGCATACAAAATTTCACCGAGTTGTGTTGAGTGGAACACTTGGTATTTAAAATATGACAAAATTAGGTTTGTTTGGAATGCGCTCCGTGCATTCTACTCTTAAAATGTAACCGAAAATAAATCTCGTATTACCATTTCTAGGTATAACAAAGATACAGATACAAACCCATGATTATAAGAAAGAGAAAAAAGAAACAACGATCAGGTATAAACTTTTTTTTCGCAAAAATGAATCCAACGTTCACACTCAAAAGTGTGAAATAACTTGTAGAAGTCGAAACTTTATTTAGAAATGGAAACCATTTTTAGTTAATCAAAAATGACTGGACCAATTTTTATGAAATTAAAATGGGACCACACGGGTAGCCTCAGCTTGCAAATAAAAAAGAATGATCAAAATCTGTGCACCCATTCAAAACTTCTGAGGTAACAAAAATAAATAAAACAGTCGCATTGAGTGCATCCTCCTTTTTTTTAAATCGGTCAAGAAAAGGGATTCTTACATTGTGCTTTTTGTGAATAATTTAGAAAATCTAAACGAATGGATTTTTTTCACTCCGAGCGGAACAAGTTTTTGTTAAAAATCACAAATTTAATTTTTATTTGTATTAAGTGTTAATAAAAGCATACAAAAAAGTCTTGCGTATAAATTTTTTGAGCTTTTAAACCCTGAAATTTTGCCACTAATATAATATGTTGAGAATTTAGGGTGACTTGAGAATCCGTCTAGTGAATAATATTTTTAGCAGGTGGCAACACCTTGGTCTTTAACGTCGCCAAAATAGACGTCACACGTCCGTCACGTCAGTCGTCACACACGTCACATAAAAAACTTTATTTATTGGTGCATTGGAGAGGATATCTTCATTTACTATTGAATTCTTGTTGATTTTAGAATTTTAACGTCTTATTTGGGATTTTATTCGTTAGTAAATTACGAGGCACGCTAAAGCACAATGGGTCTAACGATATCCAGTGTGTTTACCAGGCTATTCGGCAAAAAACAGATGCGGATTCTCATGGGTAAGTATCGGTACATGACAGCTCATCGTTTACACAGATTGCGTTAAATTTAGTTTTCCTTACGATATGCTTATCGTTTGTTATCTAAAATTGTGATACGTTTATGCTTTCATTGCAGTTGGACTCGACGCCGCTGGGAAAACAACCATTCTTTACAAGTTAAAGTTAGGTGAAATTGTCACCACTATTCCTACGATTGGATTTAATGTGGAAACCGTAGAATACAAAAACATCAGCTTTACGGTGTGGGACGTTGGTGGTCAAGATAAGATTCGGCCGTTGTGGCGTCACTACTACCAGAACACACAAGGACTTATATTTGTAGTTGACTCTAGTGACACAAAGAGAATAGCAGAAGCTGAAAATGAGTTGGCTAATATGGTATGTTAAAATTTATTGGATAATTTTGTGTGCTCGAAATTTGGTAATGAATCATATCCACTTTCATTTCTCAAGATATGACTTAAGTTGCATTGTTACCATCTGTTTATCTAAATGAGATAATCGAAAGAAGTTCTACTTATACTTGTAATATGGGTTTTTATCTTGCTGAGCATTAGATCAATTTTACTACCAACATTAACCGCTAAAGACTGACAAATTTGAATTCGCATAGAATAATAATAGATACAATTGCTCTTATTAATTACCAATCTGTAGCAGTTAATGTAGGTGAAATGACTATATGTAGGGTAGTGCTCAAATCTTCTGGAGATCATACCTACCCAAAGTTTCTAAGATATTAGAAAATACCTCAAATTTTTCCAAGAAATAAATCACACATACCTAATTGTTCTAAAAATTTGTTTCTTACTATTCCAGTTGAAAGAAGATGAACTTAATGATGCAGTTATATTGGTTTTTGCAAACAAACAGGACATGCCAAATGCAATGACGGCATCTGAACTTACAAATGCTTTAAATCTAAACAATATGAGAAATCGCCGTGTAAGTATAAATTGAAGTTCTTTCAGCCTATTCATTTTAGTTTATACCGCTTACAATACACAAATGCTCATGCAATCAAAATTTGGCAGCATTTTTAATTTATATTTAATTTTACTACAATGGTTTTGAATTAGTCAGTTGAGTAACTCTCTTATTAGAGCTTAACAGTTTAATTAACAATTCCATATCACTAGGAGTTGAGATTTATGAATATGAATGAAATTCAATTGTTATCATTATCCATGGTGCATATGGATTTATAGCTGCTCCTAATATTGTAATTTTAAAATTCATACCTGTTAACACATGACACAACATAAACCTACAAAAAAACAATGAAAAAAAACTTTTACTCATTGTTCAAGTTTTACCTTTCGTTATAATTTTGTAAGCAAATAGGTGCTGCTCCTCTAGGCTTTGTTCATGTAGGTAATGTTTTAAATTGTGATTCCATAGATGTAACAATGCTTGAGTGACTCCTGAATACATAATCACTAGCTAGGGTTTCAAACCTCAGAATAAAAGTTAAATAGGACCAAATGATAATTATACACAAGTCAGTTTATAATTTTGCATTTTTAATTATATTAAGTGGTAAAGCCAAGTGATTCTGATGGGAAGCATTACAGCTGCCCATCTTAAATTCTGTATCATCCAGACACAAATAATTCACCTACATTTTTAAAATTTGTTGTTACTATGTTTCCAATCACCTCCATAGTAGTTTCCTATACACTAAACCAATTTCTATCCAGATTTACAAAAAAGTTTTAAATGGGTTTATACATAATTGTAGTACACAAAGGTTTTTCTTATTCTGAAGGAGACCATTACGTCCTACACTGACGTCTTGCTTGTGATGTATTGTGCTTTATCATGTATTTCCATATCAATTTTTTGGTAATCTGCTTTGTAGAAGCACATGCTCCACAGCCTGTTCTTTTAGCATGCTACATATTATGCACATATATGTATCTGTAGCACCAGCCTCATGCAACTGGTAGTTTAGGTGTCAGTTGCTGTAATAAGGTTTGTTGTTAGCATAGATAAATCTATTGATTTGCAAATTTATAAATCAACTTGTATAGTATGTATATTGTATAGTCTCTTTCAAAATTGGCCCTTCTTTTGGTCAGCACATTACTTGTGATCCATTTTAATATTGTTGCATCATCATTTACAAGTTTAAAACCAATTGCAAAATTGGTCTTTGTAGTAAATCATAAGTTGATCTATGGGTGTCGCTCCATCCCAATGAGAGGGTTACATAAAGAATGAGAGGAAAAATTGGAGTTATGAGTTATTTTCATGTTAGCTCAATCGGTCAGAGCATACCCCTGCTAGGGGTGGATCGGAGCGGTTTCGAATCCCGCACATGACTATTTTTTTCTCCCCTAAATTTGTAATTGTGATCCACTTACTATTACGTCACCTATACTTTGATTTCTCAGGTTATTTTAGATGCTAGGGATAATTATTTTTTTGCATGCTCATTTAATATATCAAGTTACTAATAATTCCTGCTTATTCTACATATGCATTCTGTGATGAAAAGCAGTGCAGTTTATACACTGGGTTTTCATTCAAAAGTCTTTTGCAAATCAAGTTACTGCATAGTCTCTCTTATGTCTTTAAAGAAACAAGCTGTGGCTTACATATCCCCATTTAGCTACAAATACTTGTTTTACTTCCCTTCAAGATTTTCCTTCAGGCAATGTAGTTTTTGATGATAGGAGCAAGTTAGACTTTTATCTTACTTATTGCGACCATTGTTATGACTGAGTGAAACTGTCATACATCACTGAATAGAGTGAAAAATAAAATTGAAACAAAAACAACTTCAATATTAAAACTTCTGGAGCATGTAAATAGACAACTCGGTGTTTGAATCAGCATGGTACCAAATTTGAAATAGGTTTAAATGATAGGTCTATCAGTATTCTTTTACACTTAAACACACAGAAGCAAATGGTATCAGTCTATGCCATTATTTTGTCTGAAATGACGCCAATTTTATATTATAGTATATTACTAAAACACAGCATTTGAAGTGGTCATAGCAGAGCTTGCCAAGCCATTCTTATTTTACAACTTGGTTAAGCAACATCCGCTGCAGTGATGACTTGGATGGGTGACTCCTAGTGGCATTTACCACTGACTGATTCAGAGGGCATGGTAAGCCATTTGTCCTAGTTGACGTCTTAGGATGTCAGTTGTTATTATATTAGTAGGTCATTTTGGTAATGCCAGTCTGTCTAGCTATCACCCAGCACCTACCAGTGTTTTCTGGTATCTGTACCTGAGAGCCAGTATTTCTAGGTTAGCCTGGATAATAAATTTATCTGCAACTCGTCACTCATCAGGTAAGATAGTGGTCAAAGGCTAGCCTACCTGCAATTAAAAAAGTGCTTCTATAAATAAAAAATAAATGCACAGTGATTATAAAAATTTGATAAAATGTCCAAGTTACTCTACTGCCTATCATATCCACGTCTAGAAATGTATTTTTGGGTGTCATGTAACCTTTGTAATAATTGTTTTTATTTTTATTTACAGTGGTACATTCAAGCTACATGTGCAACACAGGGGCAAGGGCTCTACGAAGGCTTGGACTGGCTCTCCAATGAACTAGCAAAGAAGTGAGACTTAACATAAACAAATTGTTGGGAATGTTCACTATGTTCACACAATGCCTGAACTCTCAACATATGAACTTTAATATTATTAAATATGAAAGACTATGGATAATTTTTATGCTATTGGTGTAGTGATAATATAATCTGCAATTACGCAGTATTGTAGAGCATTGATACGCTTTCCTCTCTCCTGCAAATTTTCTCCAGTATGGTAGCACAGTTATTATTTATATGAAATTTTCAATTATTTTGGGATATTGTTAAAGTACATACAATTTGAGAATTTTATTTGCTGTTTTCCAAGCTGTATAATTGGAACTCGGTCATTATCATTGTTTAGTTGCTATTCATCCATTCAAGTTTACTTTAAATCAAAATTTAAAACACATATGCAGGAGTATACTATTAACTTAACCTGGTTAGCCATGCCCCTAAATTAGGGCATATGAGTTAAATTCGCTCATATCAAACAAATAAAACGCAACCTAAATAATAGTTAGGAAACCAATAAATAATTGAATAATGTTTCTATTTTTGTGTGTGAGAGGATTGGTAGTAGTGACGTGCATTAGACACTATACATCTTCGTAATTGGAGATTATGTCACTGCACTATTTATTTTCATTTTATAATATAAAATAATACATAGATTAACGGCTTTTTCACGATGCCTTGCTAGAAATGTTTAGATGGTCGCTGGTTCGCCGTGATGAAGTGAGGAAAGCCCCAACATATTGTTAAATCTAGTTAATCGGTCAAAGTATATTGAAAAATATGAGTGTATTGTAATGTTTAAACAAGAAAGCAAGAAGTAAACATTTTATTATCACTACAATTCAACTTTTATCATAACATAAAAACTTAATGAACATTTGTGTACTAGATGTTGTATGACCTTGAATGTACAACACCATTTAGTAATTGATTAGTTACATTAGATTGAGTTGTTTTGTATATCTATGATAAGAATGATTTTGATCATACTGAATTTTTTTGAATAACTAGAAGTGTAAAGTATTGATTTGGTTTTGCATTTTACACAGAGCTCAAAATGTGTTAATGTAATTTGTATAATCTGTAATGTATACATGTATTTGTAAGAATTCAATTTCGGCTTCCACACATGTTGTCTTATTAACACAATAAGGAGTAATATAATCTAAAGCAAGCAAGCTTTTGAAGCGCTCGTAGCGAAGTTTACTTAGCTGTTCTCAACCGATCGGCAAAGTTAAGCAACGTCGCGCGCGGTCATGAGTTGGATGGGTGACCGCTAGTGACATTACTACTGAGCGTTTCCGTGCTTCGGAGGGCACGTTAAGCCGTCGGTCCCGGTTGTTGTCTTAGGATGGCAGTCGTTATAGCATGGTGGTAGGGCATTTTGCGAATGCCCGCCTGGCTAGCTACCACCCTCAAGTAGAAAATCTGTCGCCAAGCACCTAACGGTGTGTTCCGGCAGCTGTCCTTGAGAGCCAGTACTTCTAGGTTAGCCTGAACAACATCTTCGACCACATCATCACTTACCATCAGGTGAGATAGTGGTCAAAGGCTAACCTATCAGGAATAAATAAAAAATAAATAAAATAAAAATAAAGCAGCACAATTGATTAGTAAAACTATTAATTCAATATTTAATTATATAAAATAGACAATAACACATTGAAGCAATCTTTGAATGATTAAGCGGAGCATAAACAGCCAACATAAATTATAATTTCATATATGTGTATTTATCATTATTATAAAATTTGCATTTAGTGTTTAAGTTAATCCTATATTTCGTAATTGTGTTTATCATGTAATCTAAATTAGAAGGTAATAAAATATTCTTATTATTAATTTTGTATTTATAAAACTTTATAAAAGTATCTGAAATATCGGTACAAATAATGAAGACTAATCGTCCACAGTTTCCGAATTCTATGAAAATTTACAAGAAATAAACGATACATTAAAACGGGATTCCAAGTGTCCTGTTACGTATATGGATCAGATTAAGTGATAAAAGGCAGACATTTTGTACTACATTTGATACTACAGTCATGTTATACTGAATCCAAAATATAATAAGGCCAAGAATGTTCTGGGCTACAGCTGCGCGACGGTTGATTTATTGAAAAGCACTTGCTGTGGTGACAAAAGGGTGTGTATATTTATTTAATTCCATCATGTAACTGCTTTCGGCTGTCATAGCCAGAGATTCTTGTCCATTCATCTCCATATATCAATTCAAGGGTGCCTAGAACATTGCTGGTATACTTAAAATATTCCAATGCAATGTAGATAAGTGTAAGATTTCCTATTGGCCAAATAATAATTTTAAATAGCCCTTGTGTCATGTGTGCTTCAATATTATGCTTCGCAGAACTATATAAGTATCTTAGTGTCAAATAAATGATAGGTGTAAATAAAACGGCTTTCATTTTAAGGTATTTCCCTGTAATTATAGTTATATGTTATCTGATGCACCAAGAAAGATTTTGGATGTTTTATTATATACATAAGCTTTCTTAACAGATCCAAATGTCATAAACATTTTCTTGTAATAATGTTCTTTATTGACCTTTCTTTCTATTTGTGACTCCAATTGGCTTTTCTCTTCTCCACAAAACTCTTGATTCCTTCTTGTCCATCATTAGCATTAATATTACCGACCATTACATCTTCACCTAGCTTATAAGCTTCAAGCAAACTAAGGTCAATCTGTTTATAAAAGAATTCTTTCCCCAAAGCTATAACGCTGCGGCTTTTCAGTTTGATCTTTTCAATGATTCTCTCTACTTCTGCATCTAATTCGCCTGCAGGAACTACTTTTGTAACAAGGCCGCTCTCATATGCTTCCTTCGCTGATAGAGGTTCACCTAAAAGCAGTCAAATCATTAAGGCGTCTTCGAAGCGTTTTCCATACAATCGTAGTTTCGCCATATTTTGAATACCAAGGGTTCAAACTCTAAAATTTTATATCATATAATATATCAGGCTTATGGATATATAAACAAAATTTAAAAATTTGACTTTGAAGACTTGGTATTTTAACTATGTTGAAAATATTTATGCCTATGGTTCCTGAAACACAGCTGACGCTAGTTCGGGATCCTATGGAGTAAAATTTACTCTGTAACTATATAATTTGAGTCAATAAAAACTATTTGTATTTATGTTTGTATGGAAAGCGCTACGTGCACTCTAGCAGCAGATTAAGTATTAGTTTGTGAAGATAACAAAGGATGATGTAATCCACGTGTATCTATGTTATTTGTAGACTGCGCGACCAATAGTTTATCACTTCGTCTTATTGACAACCCTTACATAAGTATATTGTTTGCTCCTTTAGATGCAATTATATTATCTTGTAATATGGTTAATGTGTGTTGTGTTGCGTTGCTAATATCTATCTGAATAATTTTATTTTAGTAATTAAGTATGTCGTATGTATAAGCTGAGAAATACCCACCTGTAAATAGCATATAAGTTGCCCTTGACTTAGGCACAGATCTTCCAACAGCTATGCCAGGTGTCGAGCAAAATATTCCAAAATTAGCCCTGCAACGCCATATCGAGATCAATAAATTATTATGGGGCAATAAACCATTGAGTAATTTGTATAGTTCTTACAAGTACCTACGCACTTATGTTATTTACACATACCTACACCCAAAGATTGTACCTGCGGGGCAATATGTTGCATCAGATTCCTCACATGACGTCACCGGTGACTATACAAAGTCGTTATTTGTTTTTTTTTTACTGCCTTTGACCTCATTATCACGCGATGACGTGGCCGAAGATGGTACGCAGGCATAGGTAACATATATCTGATTCCCAAAGATAACTGCCGGTGGGACATAGTAGTAAAATGACAATACCACCATTTCTGTGATTCTACCGAGAGTTATATCTATATACAGGGTTATTGGTAAAATGCTAAAAACCTCTTAGGGTTGGGTTCAAAAATATTAAAAAAAAATATTTTAAAATGTTTGTAAGGACTAGCAGATGTCAACCCTAAGAGGTTGTTAGCATTATACCAATAACCCTGTATATTGGAGCGAAACTTGGACCTATACATATTAGTATATCGTTATTATATAGGTACAATACGATCCGGTGACTGCACGTAAAGTGTAAAATGGGGATGAGAAGTAGGTGTTTAGATATTGTTGTTTTGTCAAAAAATGCCCCATTTATCCCTAGAGCTAATTAATTATAATATCAATATGGCTCGTTTCCCAATCTTTTTATTATATCTTTCATAGTGAAATAACCTATTATATAAGTATCTAATAGTAAGTATAGAGTACATACGAAGAAAAAAAGTTTTGATCCTCAAAATTGGATACTTAGGTATATGTTCCTATACATTTTTAAAAAGTCAATTACATATCTTAATAAAATATTCTAGTGTCACGTTCAGCATTTTACAGGTCGTAGGTTTAAAACTAATAGTAAATGTTTACCCAGGTGTAGAGAATTTGCTGGTTTCAGAGCATACGAGCATGTCACAGCTGGCTACTAGTTGACAACCTGCGGCGGTAGCGAATCCATTAACCTACGAAAATACAACTATTTTGTCCTTTTATTGTTATTGGGATGGGAAAGCAGATTTTTTTAAATGTCTGATAGTTTAGCCTTTAACTACTATCTCACCTGATGGTAAGTGATGATGTGGTCGAAGATATTGTGAACCTGAAATTACTGGCTCTCAAGAACAGCTGCCGGAACACACCGTTAGGTGCTTGGCGACAGATTTTCTAGCCAGGCAAACATTCACAAAATGCCCTACCACCATGCAAAACAGAATACAAGCTACTTTAGTAGTAACTATTAAGGTAAAATTATGTAAGATGCTTCTAGACCACGTCGTAACTCTTCCAGGTGAGACAGCAGCTGTTCAAATGCGTCTTTCTGTTCTAAATAATCATGCAAACACAATAACACACATGGATATTTGCATTGTCTTAGGAAGGAACCAACTACCAATCAATCTATAAATAGGTACTTAGGCAATAAAACTAATGAACGATTACCTTAGCTATAACTGGCACTGGACTTAAAACAATAGCCTTCATTAATTCGGTCGCTTTGCTAAATACTAACTTGTGTTGCTCGATCCCTGTGCTTGATTGCTGAAAAAGAAAACAATGTCTATTTATCAACAGTAGCGTAGGTAGAATAGATTTAAGTAGTAGGCTACAGTAATTCTATTTAAAACAAAATCACAAAAAAAATCAGAACATGTCCCACTTAGATTCATTCTAGTTAAAAATATATATTTAAAAACTGCACCAAAACGCGTCCAGTAGTTTCATAGCTTTTTAGACAACCGACTCAAAATTTCCAAAATTTTACAGCTACCTAGTTATGCCCAATATATTCAGTGCATACTTTTAACCCCTAGAAATTGGTATATGCTAATTACAAACAATAGAAGTCTATCGTTATCTTGTGCGTGGATATAGGTTACAGCCGTTAGGAGCTGTAGGTATACAATTTTTATTCTGTGGTATTAATAAAGTAATGGAAATATTGATACTTTACTTATATATTTCAGAATCGGGAATCAAAAAATATATTTATTATATTAGGTACATATCAAGTTCTATTCTTATTTTTTCTACTTTTGCTCGAGGCTTAACCCACGCACAGAATAATATGACTTTGCCCGCGCATACATTTTAGAATACGCCCGCAATATTCTTAAGGTTAGTGTCTTCGTAGCTCTTTCGATACAAAAGTAGTTTCGTCATATTTTAAATACTAAGTGTTCAAACTCGGTGAAATTTTGCATGCATGTTCTTGGGCAATATATCAAAGAGTTTGAACACTTGGTATTTGAAATATGGCGAAACTACGTTTGTTTGGAAAGCAAAAAGAAGGCTAGCCTTGTGAACTTTATTTATTATACCTATTAAAATTAATTACCAATTAAATAAAAAAACACACAAAAAGAAGCACGGATCGATCGATGTGTAAAAAACATGCAAAGAATTTGTGTACCAAATTCCAGCTCAGTTGCAAATACACAAACAGACAGATTATATATATATATATATTTTTATTGCTGATAGGTAAGCCTTTGACCACAATCTCACCTGATGGTAAGTGATGATGTGGTCGAAGGTGTTAACAGGCTTAACCTAGAATTACTGGCTCTCAAGGACAGCTGCCGGAACCCACCGTTAAGTGGTTCGCTACAGATTTTCTACTTGAGGATGGTAGCTAGCCAGGGGAGCATTTGCAAATGCCCTTCCACCATGCGGTGAAGCTCAAGCCCACGGCGGGATTTGAACCATGGGCCTGCTACGCGGCATTATATAGCCAATGCCACTGAGCCATTCAAATATTGTTTAATTGAGCAGTGTTTTTATCTTTAATCAGTTGAAAACTTACTAATTCCTTCAAGTTATGTCCAGCAGAAAATACATTTCCTTTGGCCGATAGCACTATCGCTCTTAATGAGATATCGTCTTTGTTCAAATTAATTGCTTCTATTAGATCACTCATCATGTCCAGTGACAGAGAATTCCTAAAAATATGACCAATAATAAATAAAACAAGAAATGCAAAAGTATATAATAATAAAATTTTAAAGAAAACTGAAAATATTCTAATGCAAAAACTGCACTAAAAAGTAAAAAAAATGATTGCAGCAACCACGACAGATTTGCTGTCATTTATTGAATTGTTCCATTATGTCTCCGAAGAACTTTTCGAAAATAATCAAAACCCAATAAAAAGTTATGATGTAACACACTTGAGGTAATCTCCTTCTTTTTTTAAAGTCGGTTAAATAACCGACTTTAAAAAAAGAAGGAGGGTACTGTATGCCCGGCTAGAATATTAGATGCTACATCTATATATCTACTGTGTTGCTGACTGAAGTCAGTAGATCTACAATTCGAGTAGGACATATAGTTCTCGGCATAATAATGTAAGGTCTGCAGCATATCATAGTATCTTCATGTTGGATGTCATAACAGGCGACTGTGAGGAAACTTATGTGCAGAATAAACAGCACGCCACCACTCACGTCGATGTGAGTTGGTTGTACCTACTCATTACCCGTAAAACAGTGCTCTTAGTATCTAATTAGACCATAGACATATAAATTAGAAAACATTAATAACTTCATGGACATGACGGTACTCCACTTCTGCCATCCGTGGTGGAAGGGCAGTGAGAAAAGCCATTTCCCACTCTCTCTTTTATATGTACCAACATAGTAAATAAGTTAGGTATTTATACTTACTTAGTTTTTTCATGGTTCAAAGTAATTTCTCTTGTGCCATCTCTTTCAGTTGTAAGCAAATATTGGCTATGAATAGCCCGATTAATGGATAAAAATGGTCTACTGGTTTTTTTCTGTAAAAAAGAACAGTAGGTAAGTACCTATGTAATTAGTTTATATGATAATTTAGGTAAGTATCTATGACTTACAGACATACTACATAAATGTTTACTTTTATATATAATTATATTACTTAAGTATAGTCTAAAAATAAAATAATAGGCATTAGGTATCTTGATAATATTAGTAGATATATGTATTTTGTTTAAATATTTACTAACCAGAATTGAAGCCAACATTGCTGTGTTTTAGTTCTTGGCTAAGTCGATTTACCCTTCTTCAATTCTATATGATGGTAGGTGTACCCTTCATCAAACTCTTGCAGGATCAGGAAGTGGCCAACCTTCCTTATGTAAAAATAGTATTACAGGTACTTACTTACCTACTCCCCAATTACAGAAAATATTAAAAAAAAAAAAATTTAACACACATACAAAATTATATCATTACTTACTTTTATATTATGTTTTGAGTTATTGGTACTAGAGTGGTAGGTGTTTATAGTTTAAACTGATTATAAACTTACCTAATTATAGAGTTATAGTTTGCCAATATGTACGAACGAACACAATAATTATTATTTCAGGAATGTTTAAATCAGTTTATTTCTTATACTATAGTTAATAGATGTGCTAACCTAAAAACGTTATCGCGTCAAAACAAACCAGTAACTATTACCTAATCTGTAATTGTATACGTACATGTCATTTTGATTTGAGCTGTTATTCTTCCAGTTAAGATTCATATCGTAGTAGTAAGTATAGGGCAGTTATTATCATGGTATTCGTTCTCTTAATGTCATGGGCTTTTTGATAAAATAATTTGGCCCATATTGCTTAGCCAGAGTCACAAGCTTGGCCACTGGTTTGGTCGTAGCGTACTACGCTACGCAAGCAGAAAGCTGATAGCAAAAAAATATTTATGATGATAGCATGTATTATATTGTCAGGCGCGACGATGAAGGTGTTTTAACCCATTGACATCGGCGATAATGATAACAATAGAATTAGTAATGAGAAACACTAGCTTTTTAACGAGATATATTATTCCCTTAAAAAGTTTATCGGGTAAGTTGGTAAAGGCTTTTTGTCAAACATACGTCGTCACGTTCTCAGCGAGTTCTGCAAAACTTCTATGGGATACTCTAATGCTGCTCCATATAGATAACTACTGGCTATCACTTCTGGTGATGAGAACTGAAACTGTAGTCTTCTGAGCAGATTTTTCATTAGAGGAAATATTACATGGAGTTGTTTGTATCAAGGCTGTATAGGGAGGGCATCGTTCTCACTACATGGCTTTCGACGACACCGATTCTCACCTTTGCTATTTTCAGAACTTCGCTGCTTGCAAATTTATTTTTACACACTTTTTGTGTAAATATCCACCAGCCACCTATTAAGGTGGATATGTTGGGTAAACATCGGATTGGGGGAAGTGTTTCGTCAAAATGACGGCTTAACTCTTTATATGAAGGTTGCCAAGGTTGGTGGAGGTTGCTCAAAATGTTTTTAAGGTAGGTACCGTTATATTTGCATGTATATTCTCCGATACTCCTTTCTAAACCTACTTAAGGATAATAGTGCCAAAATCGAAAGTTTTCCTTATTCCGAAAATTCTTTGACAACATCAAAATACTTAAGTACCCCAATCTTACGGGTCCTAACTCATAAGACACAAACCTTCAAAGGTGGGACTGACGGACAGCCAGTTTTCTAGTAGGTAACCGCAATTGTCAACTTGAAAATCAAAAGATTTTGATGTGTGCTTTATTTGATTGTAGTTTGGCGACCAATTCAGGTTTTCATATTTGACTAATATGAGGTATTTATTGTTAATAATTTGGCTACGGAGACTTAAGTTTTCTTGTGGCCAATATTTTGCCGTCTGGGGTTACAAACTACATTAAAAATAACAAAATAGACGTCCAGATGAGATTTTAATGATATAATGACAATGATAAATGCTACTGATTAATAATAAAGTATTAATGGCGTAAACACGCCGTATCTAAAACAATTATTAAAAAGGTATTCTATGAGATCTACGACTATTTTATCAGATCAAGTCGCGCAAAAACCAGTATACCTACGTAGGTATATACTATATTATAATTACTAGGAAAAAAAACAGGATTGGCACATGTACGAGTATCGTAGTGCCCTATCATTTATATATCTAAATCAAAATATAGCTACGGATCAGTGTCTATGATTAATAATTAATTACTAATAAAACATACTAATAATTCACATGCCATCAGAATGCACCAATTTAAAATTTATAAGTAACTAATACTTCCTGCCTCTTACTTTTTTATACTAACGTTTTTGTGTAGACCTTCTTTGGCCATGTCTCGAGACGTGATAATCTGTCCATAGAGCGCCTAGTCGTACAGGGTAAAGTGGAAGGTACTAAACCGCGCGGAAGGTCACCCACTCGATGGACCGACCAGATAAAGAAAATTGTTGGTAACCCCTTTAATGAGTGCGCCAGGATGACCTCTAGCAGAGAGAAATAGCGGGGCACCGTGAGGCGTGTACTGTCTGCCAACTCCACGATTACTACATGACGACCTAGGTTACTACCAATATTCTAGGTTAGTCTGAACAACATATTCGACCACATCATCACTTACCATCAGGTGAGATAGTGATCATAGGCTAACCTATAAGATATAAAAAAACGACCACGACCGCTCTGCCAAGAGCGTATCGACTTAGAAGAGTTTGTGTAATAGAGTTACAGAAGATGGTGAAACCTGGATAAGTGGGATCTGAAGGAACCTAAGTTTTTATATCACTTATAGTGGCATTATCATTTACCCAGTTTCCTAAATGGTAGGTTAACATTACAGTTGCCTTATTTATAGAGGGTCCCATTATGAGAAGTCGAAATGCAGCATTTTTCATATAAAGAGGTGGTGGCGTCATAAGTTGTCTAAAATTGATAATTCTCTCACTTAGGGTATATTCCATTTGACGCTAATAACGTTATTTTAGATAATTTTTAATCACAATCTGCGTCTATGGATGTGATCACTGTGATCGTTTGACACTGTTCTCCTCTGTTCCATTTAGGATAAGAACGCTATATAAGAAGGCCACTTCTGTCACTTTTGACATTAGATGTAGCGTTTATGGCGAAAATAACGCAAAGACCCATGTGGAACAACTTTTTGGGAGTGTGATCGTTTTAGCGTTTTTGGCGAATTTAACTTCAAATGGTCCGCACCCTTATACGGGCTATTGAGCTACAAAGTACCAATTATAGAGGTAAAAAGAGTCATAAGTTGTCTAAACCTGATAAGGGATGATTTATATTAGACCGGGCCGGGCCGTGGACGGGGCGGAGCCCGTCCGTACATTAGTAGGCGGGCCCGGACGGGACACGGATCAGGCACGGTCTAATATAAATTGCTTCATACAAAATGTATGTAACGTTTCAAATCCGTGCCCCGTACGGGCCACGTGCACGGCACGCCCCGGGCACTGCCCGCTCTAATATAAATCTACCCTTAGGGTAGATTTATATTGTATGAAGCAATTTATATTAGACCGTGCCTGATCCGTGTCCCGTCCGGGCCCGCCTACTAACGTACAGACGGGCTTCGCCCCGGGCCCGCCCCGTCCACGGCCCGGCCCGGTCTAATATAAGGGATTATTTATATTAGACCGGGCCGTGTCCGGGCCGGGGCGAGGACGGGGCGGGGCGGAGCGTACGTTAGTAGGCGGGCCCGGACAGGACACGGATCAGGCACTGTCTAATATAAACTGCTTCATACAAAATGCCCCGTCCGGGCCACGTACACGGCACGCCACGGGCACGGCCCGGTCTAATATAAATATACCCTAAATCATCCCTTAGTTGTCTCACTTATACGGGCTTTTGAGGTACAAAGTTTTTTTTAATGTTATTGTGACGGAACATCACGAGGCCCACCCTGATGTTAAGCGGACTAACCTCTGCCTATAACAGATGCATTTAATCACAAGTCACGAATTGCACTGCGCCCGTCACCTTGAGACATATTTGTTAAGTCTCACGTGTCTGTAATTTCACTGGCTCTCAAGGACTGCTGCCGGAACACACCGTTAGGTGCTTGGCGACAGATTGTCTATCTACTTGAGGGTGGTCGCTAGCCAGGCGGGCATTCGCAAAATGCCCTTCCACCATGCAAAATGGAGTCCCATAAAGTCCCAATTATAGAGGTAAACAGCGTCATAAATTGTCTCTTGATAAATTGTCCCACTGAAAAGGACCATTTGTATGCTGTCGGTATGGAACAAACGCGTGGCCTACATAGTGGTAAGCGGTCACCTCTGCCTATAACAGATGTAGTTCGTTACAAGTGGCGAACTCCACTGCCACCATAACCCTAAGACATAAAGATCAACTTCAAGTCTCATGTGCCTGTAATTTTAACGGTACCCATACCCTCCAAACCGGAACTAATGTGAACTTTACTGCTTGGCGGTTGCAATAGGTATATTATTCTAGTGGTAAACTAACGATCTAAGAATAGAAGTCTCAGTTAGACTTGAAAATTCCTAATAACATAAGCAGTTCAATGCAAAAGTGTCGGAACTTCATTGTAATCATCAATAACTGTGGTTTTTCGAATATCCAGGGCCCACTTATCCAGGTTTCACACACTGTATACAAGGAAATTAAAGAGAAACTATAAGGGAGACTACTTTTATTTTTTATTGCTGATATGCCTTTGCCTGTCAGAGTCGTGTGATTGCGGTCAAATTATGTTCACAAGGTCATCTGTTGTCATGATGTGGTCGAAGGTGTTTATACGCTAAATCTACAATTACTGGCTCTCAGGACAGCAGCAGAAACATACTGTTAGCTGCTTGGTGACATATTCTACTTCTATTCTACATATTCCAGCTAAGCTAGGCGAGCATGACAAAATTCCCTTCATTCAACCTAAATCTTAAGAAAGCGACAAAAATCGAACCATTGGTGGGAGAGGGTAGAGGTTCATACCTATATCACTCCACTGGGATATCATTACTTCATTATAAGAAACGTTAAATTACTTGTGGATAAACTGCTTGGCAATACCAGCAAAGTAATACCCCCAAGTGACAGCAACATATATGGGGGTCGGGCAGTTTGTATTTTCACATCATGTGGAAACTACTAAAACGATTTCAATAAAGTTTGTTAAATAGATGGCATCTTTGACAGCACGATTTCGTCTTACCAAGCGACCCATGTAACTCGAGGTTTATGACTTATGATTGACTGGTCAATGCTAGCATGAGCGTAGCACTTTACAAAATAATGTAATTAGCACTTCACATAGTCCGGTTCTAAGAAATACTAGGCGTTATGCGATCAGAGACTTACGGGTCTGGCTGATCTTTTGAGGAAGTTTGTCGAGTCAGTCAGAAGGGAACTGAAGTATATAAATGAGCCCGCCGGGAGCTCGCAGACGCAGCTGCGCACTCGCCCTGATGATGAGCATCTGATATGCTCGAAACCCGGGTCGACGTATTCGATCCTCAACGTGAGTGTTTTTTGCCGGTTTAATTTATAATATTTAAATATGTGTGAAACTCACGAGAATTTCAATTCAAAAATATATAAATGAGCGAACGAGAAATAACAACTAAAGGCTTATGGTAACGGGCGCAGTGCAGTGTTACGCATAACTTTTTTGTTCAAATCTTTAAGAGACATTCCAACTGCCTTTGGCGTGACGTTGGGTAATATACAGTGACTTTTTTAAGGGGCTAGTGTTTCTATTTTCTGCCCTATTACACTTTAGACCACATCCCTTGAGACACAGTTGAGTGTGTGTTCATATATATCGTATCAGCAATAAAAAATCTTGTCCTTTCCGGCACTCGATATTGTAAAACAAAAGAGAAAATTAGCTTTATAAGACGAACTATAACTCGAGGAATAACTCTGTAATGGGAATTCATTGCGATAAAAACATGTATATTAATAAGTTGGCATCGTACTGGACCACTATGTCCTAGTTATGAATGAAATTCTATTGTTTGTTATCATTATCGCCGATGCCAATGGATTAATAACCTCGATGAATCGTATGTCGTGGTATTGGACTCAGACAATTCTAAGTTACGAAGTTTGTGATATGAATAGTTTACGAACTGGTGTCATACAACGCTGCAGACGAATGGGTGACATACATTGGAGCTGTGATACAAAAGTTTTAATATATTTTTACAGAAGACGTGTATGATATGAGCATAATAATGAGACACATATGAGCATATTATTACAAACCCAATGCTGTTTAACCGCTGAAATGCCGCTCGTAGGAAAAACTCTGTCTTTTGGTAAAGATTCACTTCAGATTGTCGAAAACCTAACACTTGAAACAGTCGAGGGAGATTATGGTGACTTTCGATTTCAGTCGCTATTTACTAGCTTGTTCTGGTTTACTAGTGTCTGTGTCTGCGTTACAATAGTAAAGTTGGAACTTAATCAACTTCTATAGACCTACACCGTTCTACTAAAGCACTGTTTGGATGAAATTATTTCGTCTACCGTAACCAGCACTACGCTACCTATAGGTAGATGGCATTACCATGGGCAGTCCAGTTCGGTGGCGCCGGTTATCGGCCAACATCTGGGTGGAACATATCGAAGAATGCATTTATCTAATGTCTGGTGCGCTAAGGATGTGTTAACTTTACGTGGACCATGGGTTCTGTATCAATATATAAAGTAGACCAAAATAGAATAGAATGATTTTAAAATCATATGAACTCCTATCCATGCACTTACACAAACACTTTTAAACTGGAGGTAGGATAAACCTTGTCATGTTTAGATATAGACAAGACAAAATGGCTCGTTGGTACATTCTGTGATAATAATCTGAAAACACACACACGGACAGGTATTTGAAAGCATGCAGCGTCGCTAACCATTATCTCTGTAATTTACAACCTATGTAGCCAGCAGATCTTTAATTATCAGAACTCAAGACTCTGATCTGCAAGCATAAAGAGCTCATGTACAAGAGATTCTTAGACGAAACCGCTACAAAACTATCAGACTAAACAGACGCAGACTGAAAGTGATGGAGAGTGAACGGGAGAGATAATGGCTTTTTTGACATATTATCTAAAAGAGTTAACGGGTAAAGTTAAAGCAGTTAAATTCCTTCTCCATTAAGACTGTATATAGTCCGTTGTTCAAATTGGTAGGACAAGTAGATTGAAGCTGGTGACTATTATAGCCCAGCGGGTCAAAGAAAAATATCGCAGCTGCGAGAAAACGCCACCTATTCATTGGATTAAAGTCCACGATCTGAAAATCCTCTCAAAGGATGTTAGCTGCGTAGAGTGCTAAGAAAATGTACGAAGCGCGTTTTACCAGTAACACAAAACCTGTGGATGTTGCTGATGTTATGTGTCGAGATTTTATATACATACATAAAATGCGGGTAGTTGGTGACAACAACCGCCCGCAAGACGTTAGCATCCGCCTCACCTGGAGTCTAGACCACGATCAATGTAACTTGGTCGAAACGTCGAGGTAAATAATATACATGTTTTTATCGTTAACCCGTTAAATACTTATAACTATTACACAGGTTTCGATTAACAGATCTGATGCTTTTCTTCAAATTAACCCATTGGCATCGGCGATAATTATAACAATAGAATTTCATTCATAAATTGGCCATAGTGGTCCAGTCCGATGCCAACTTATATTGTAAGCGAATATAATAGAATATTAGACACGAAGAAAATAGTAGTATACTACCGATAGCTTCTTCGTTTTGCCAATATTTATATAAGTACATACTTAGTTTTTATAAAACTTTGGTACAGCATCTAGTCGTTACTACTACATTTCGTATGAAAATAATTATTCTAAGGCCCCGTTTCAGAATGTTCGAGTAAGTTCCGGTTATACTACCCAGAACATAAAATAACTGAGTGATAAAAATGACAGTTAACATGCAGCGCGTTTCAAGCTTTAACCGATAGATAGTCTAAATCGATGACTGTGAAACGCAAAGATAGTATTTTATTTATTAAATATGTTCTGGGTAGTATAACCGGAACTAACTTGAACAATCTGAAAGAGGCTTTAAATGTATTAAAAATATAAGTTATCAGCTCTGATAATCATACGAGTAAATCTTATACCTATTTATTAACGTCAGTATTGACGTGGTACTACGTAGGAAAGTATCCACATTATAAAAATACCCACAACAATCATTTAATCAATTTCATCCCTATCCAAATGTTATGTTTCATCAGGATCCACAAAAATAATTTCTTCGGTATCTTTAATTATTTCTTCGGTATCATTCAGAATTGTCGCTTGCAAAAGATTCTTCTTTAGGGACCCGTTCGTATTGGTCATCGTCGTCGTCATCGCCTAGATACTGCGTGCCCTCATCTTCAGCCGTGATCAGGTCTATTACAGCCCTGAAATAACGCGAAACGAAACATTAGTAGACTGTGTCAGCCGGATTGTATAATGATAGATTTAGTTCTATAGACCTTTTCAATAGCTCATAACAAAGTTTCAAACATGAAGTACATAAAAGTCTTGTGATGTAATAAAGTGAGTGTACATTTTACTAACTTTTAAGTTCCCGCTCTCTTTAAAATGAACACTAGATAATGTAAATCCGTAATTGGATGTAATATTTAAATATTATGTTATTGTTTAAAATAATTAAGATCTGTGGATTTTGTGAAATGAAATAAATAAAATAAATTGTCCACTGCTGAACACACCCTCTCCCATTATGGGGAGATTTGCCATAATCCCCAATTGGCAGGCGTCTTGGGGATCGCAGAGATATCAGTTTCTCAGAAAGCGACATTCTAGCCCGGCACCCCACGGGTAATTTAGTATATATATAAGGTGAATTTTTCTATTAGGACTTCATAGCCAAACCATAAATTACGAGGATAAACAAATGATGTTAAAATATTTTTGGGACTGTTTATGATAGTTTATTTTTTTCAGATGATCATATGACACTACTTCCCAAAGTTTGTCCCTTACAGCAGGCGTTGATCACCAAGACGCCTGCCAAGCGTGGGGATTGTGGCAAACTTCCCTTCAAGAGAGGCTGTGTGCAAGAATATTTTCATTTACTCATCACGCAATACTAGTCAATCCGATTTCGATGAAATTTGATATAAGCTATAAGATTGGCCAAGAGTATAGGCTAGGATAGCTAGGCTAATAACCGATTATCGTAAGTTACAATAAACATATAACGGCTAACCGTTTTTAACGAAATTTTAAGCTCCAGTTTGTTTTTATACTGGCGTTAGGCGTTCTATGTAAACACAGTACGACTCCGGCTTAAACGATCAACTGCTTTAAACGCCCTGTTAAAACGACGCGTATCGTTTCGTTCCCTAGCCTAGCTTGTTGATTGGCGCGTGAAAACCATGTTTAGTGTTTTACATATCTTCGCTTAGCAAACAACAACAAGAACCAACAACAAATCGCTTACATAAAATAATATATTGTTAGCCGCTTACGGATCACTAATTATTTATTAGTATTGAACCATTATCAATTCCGTATGATACATATTATTCACTCTCCTCTAAAACAAGTTAAAATGACTTGAGCGGTGTTGTATGCCAAGCGACGATATGTTGAGGCAAGGCAAAGCTAACGACTACGTGCACTATATTAAGTTCCGTGAAGTGTTTATCAAAACTGCTGTAATATATGTTTTTAACTTCAATATCATTTTAATTTATTGTACACTTTATTATTTTATGATATGAAACAACAGTAATATCATAGAAAAAACATAAAAGTGGTTTATTTTCGTAGATTGTGCGATACAAAACGAGATTTGTATGTGTGTACGCCCATACGTACGCGTCACAGCATGCACACTATGACAAATATCCAGCCTGCCAAGCGTACGCTTGCCGGGACCGCATCACTTCACGCGCTTACAGGACCTCGCGGCCCTTACCGCTCGCCGCTCCCGCTCCGTTCGTTTATTTCCACTGTGCAAAGCGAATCTGACGCTTTGTAGGCTGCCGCGAACCAACAAAGCGTCAGATACTTTTATCTGACGCTTTATAGGCTGCCGCGAACACTCTCATTGCACAGTAGAAATAAACGAACGGAGCGGGAGCGGCGGTCGGGACGGGCCGCTCAGTGCGGTAAGCGCGGGAAGTTGAACATTCTAATCTATTGCGTACTTACACTTGTTATATAGCGATATTTTTTACAGCTGATAGCTTTGTCTTTGACCACATTGACTCCAAGACACTGTAAGTGGGATTTGTCTTCAAGACGCTTTAGTAGATTGAAAACAGATGATCAGGTTATCGGACTCAAATTCTGAAGTGTTATTTTGTTTCTTCTGAAGTATTAACACTATTTAGCGTTAAATACTGACAGAACTCAAAACCAGTACAAAAAGAACGAGTTAAAACTTAACTGACGGCTGTAGCTTGACTTGAAGCTTGACAGAATGGGAAAGATACCAACAACCGCTTCAACACGAGTTTTAAGTTAACTTACCCTAAGACTTGTTGATCAAAGTCAAAGTTTTTGCTCGATGTTTCGCCTGATGCGATTTTCCTCGTGAGCACTTGGTCCAGCAGAGATCTGAGGTGAAACAGCAGTTGTGCCGTCTCTTTCTTACAACACACCTTGAATGAAGATATCGAAATCAGGCAGTCATCCGGGGTTTCCGCTGTAACGAAAACCGTAAGTCATAAATTTGTTATTTAGCAGTATCCTGCTTGCCCTTTGCCACAATCTCGAGGCCTCTGATGGTAAGTGATGGCGAATCGGATGTGGCAAAGAGGGTTAACCTAGAATGGGGACTGACTCTTAAGAACAGCTGCTGGGACTCATCGTCACAGCCAAGCGCCTACGCGCTTGGCAACAGATTATCTAGTGGGTTGTGGCTAGACAGTCGGGCATTCACAAAATCCCTTACTACTACACTATAACGACTGTCATCCTAAGACATCAACCTGGACCGACAACGGCTTAACATGCATAGTAAATTCCACTAGCGGTAACTCATTCAAGTAGCGAATATTGCTTAGTTGGTCGGTTATGAACGACTAAGCACTTTCTGCTATGCGCGCTTCAAACTATTATAATACGAACTGCACCCCGTTTCATCCGCGTAGACAGTGATGAAAATATGATGAAAGTATTCAATGTTTTTTTAATATTCTGAAGTGGGGAGACGAACAAGTCATCCGCGTGATAGTAAGCGTTTCGGCCATTACAGTTGCAGTATCACCGTCCTCGTTCTGCATGACACTCACTGCACCCGCTCGTCACTCAGACACGTTAGTTCTTATGTCTCGTTTATTCAATTTCACTTGATAAGTACAGTTCCCTTCAAGTTTTAACATAGAAGTGTTTGCACACTAGTACCTGTGTCAATGTAGGACCTACACTATGTATATTTAAGTTACAATCGAATCAGTTCAGCGGTTTCAGCTTGAAAGAGTACTCACTCACAAACTTTCGGTTTTATAATAATTAGTGTGAAATTGCAGAAAATATGAGAGTAACGTAATATGTTTCCATCCAACTTTTAATTACTATATAATATTGATATTAATTTCGCTAAGGAACTGAAGTAGCAGAACAAAAGTCATGTCCAAAAGGAACAACCCACTAGATTTCTGCTTCAACAATTAGACCGACCAGTTTGCATTAACTGACAATAGTAAGATTAATAAGCTAAAAGCATATCAACTGTAACAAAAGTGAAGGTCTCCAGAAAACAAAAGTGGCAGTGTGTAGACACAAGTCACGACTAAAAGGAACAGCTCAGTAGATTTATGCTTCAACTAGTAGACCAACCAGTTTGCATTTACTTTCAATAGTCAGGGTACTTAACTAAATAATATGTTAAATGCTCACCTGTTTCAAAATGAAGGTCACCGAAGAACAGAAGCGGTAGAGTGTAGACACAAGTCACGTCTAAAAGGAACAGCTCAGTATTTATGCTTCAACTAGTAGACCAACCAGTTTGCATTAACTTACAATAGTCAGGGTACTTAACTAAATAATATGTTAAATGCTCACCTGTTTCAAAATGAAGGTCACCGAAGAACAGAAGCGGCAGAGTGTAGACACAAGTCACGTCTAAAAGGAACAGCTCAGTAGATTTCTGCTTCAACCAGTAGACCAACCAGTTTGCATTAACTTACAATAGTCAGGGTACTTAACTAAACAATATGTTAAATGCTCACCTGTTTCAAAATTAAGGTCACCGAAGAACAGAAGCGGCAGAGTGTAGACACAAGTCACGTCTAAAAGGAACAGCTCAGTAGATTTATATCAGATCAGAAGGCAGAGTGTAGACACAAGTCACGTCTAAAAGGAACAGCTCAGTAGATTTATGCTTCAACTAGTAGACCAACCAGTTTGCATTAACTTACAATAGTCAGGGTACATAACTAAATAATATGTTAAATGCTCACCTGTTTCAAAATTAAGGTCACCGAAGAACAGAAGCGGCAGAGTGTAGACACAAGTCACGTCTAAAAGGAACAGCTCAGTAGATTTATGCTTCAACCAGTAGATCAACCAGTTTGCATTAAGTTACAATAGTCAGGGTACTTAACTAAATAATATGTTAAATGATCACCTGTTTCAAAATGAAGGTCACCGCAGAACAGAAGGCAGAGTGTAGACACAAGTCACGTCTAAAAGGAACAGCTCAGTAGATTTATGCTTCAACTAGTAGACAAACCAGTTTGCATACTTACATTAGTCAGGGTACTTAACTAAATAATATGTTAAATGCTCACCTGTTTCAAAATGAAGGTCACCGAAGAACAGAAGCGGCAGAGTGTAGACACAAGTCACGTCTAAAAGGAACAGCTCAGTAGATTTATGCTTCAACCAGTAGATCAACCAGTTTGCATTAACTTACAATAGTCAGGGTACTTAACTAAATAATATGTTAAATGCTCACCTATTTCAAAATGAAGGTCACCGAAGAACAGAAGCGGCAGAGTGTAGACACAAGTCACGTCTAAAAGGAACAGCTCAGTAGATTTCTGCTTCAACCAGTAGACCAACCAGTTTGCATTAACTTACAATAGTCAGGGTACTTAACTAAACAATATGTTAAATGCGCACCTGTTTCAAAATGAAGGTCACCGAAGAACAGAAGCGGCAGAGTGTAGACACAAGTCACGTCTAAAAGGAACAGCTCAGTAGATTTATGCTTCAACCAGTAGACCAACCAGTTTGCATTAACTTACAATAGTCAGGGTACTTAACTAAATAATATGTTAAATGCTCACCTGTTTCAAAATGAAGGTCACCGAAGAACAGAAGCGGCAGAGTGTAGACACAAGTCACGTCTAAAAGGAACAGCTCAGTAGATTTCTGCTTCAACCAGTAGACCAACCAGTTTGCATTAACTTACAATAGTCAGGGTACTTAACTAAACAATATGTCAAATGCGCACCTGTTTCAAAATGAAGGTCACCGAAGAACAGAAGCGGCAGAGTGTAGACACAAGTAACGTCTAAAAGGAACAGCTCAGTAGATTTATGCTTCAACCAGTAGACCAACCAGTTTGCATTAACGTACAATAGTCAGGGTACTTAACTAAATAATATGTTAAATGCTCACCTGTTTCAAAATGAAGGTCACCGAAGAACAGAAGCGGCAGAGTGTAGACACAAGTCACGTCTAAAAGGAACAGCTCAGTAGATTTATGCTTCAACCAGTAGACCAACCAGTTTGCATTAACTTACAATAGTCAGGGTACTTAACTAAACAATATGTTAAATGCGCACCTGTTTCAAAATGAAGGTCACCGAAGAACAGAAGCGGCAGAGTGTAGACACAAGTCACGTCTAAAAGGAACAGCTCAGTAGATTTATGCTTCAACCAGTAGACCAACCAGTTTGCATTAACGTACAATAGTCAGGGTACTTAACTAAATAATATGTTAAATGCTCACCTGTTTCAAAATGAAGGTCACCGAAGAACAGAAGCGGTAGAGTCTAGACACAAGTCACGACTAAATGGAACAGCTCAGTAGATTTATGCTTCAACCAGTAGACCAACCAGTTTGCATTAACTTACAATAGTCAGGGTACTTAACTAAATAATATTTTAAATGCTCACCTGTTTCAAAATGAAGGTCACCGAAGAACAGAAGCGGTAGAGTCTAGACACAAGTCACGACTAAAAGGAACAGCTCAGTACATTTATACTTCAACCAGTAGACCAACCAGTTTGCATTAACTTACAATAGTCAGGGTACTTAACTAAATAATATGTTAAATGCTCACCTGTTTCAAAATGAAGGTCACCGAAGAACAGAAGCGGCAGAGTGTAGACACAAGTCACGTCTAAAAGGAACAGCTCAGTAGATTTATACTTCAGCCAGTAGACCAACCAGTTTGCATTAACTTACAATAGTCAGGGTACTTAACTAAATAATATGTTAAATGCTCACCTGTTTCAAAATGAAGGTCACCGAAGAACAGAAGCGGCAGAGTGTAGACACGAGTCACGTCTAAAAGGAACAGCTCAGTAGATTTATGCTTCAACCAGTAGACCAAACAGTTTGCATTAACTTACAATAGTCAGGGTACTTAACTAAATAATATGTTAAATGCTCACCTGTTTCAAAATGAAGGTCACCGAAGAACAGAAGCGGCAGAGTGTACACAAGTCACGTCTAAAAGGAACAGCTCAGTAGATTTCTGCTTCAACCAGTAGACCAACCAGTTTGCATTAACTTACAATAGTCAGGGTACTTAACTAAACAATATGTTAAATGCGCACCTGTTTCAAAATGAAGGTCACCGAAGAACAGAAGCGGCAGAGTGTAGACACAAGTCACGTCTAAAAGGAACAGCTCAGTAGATTTCTGCTTCAACCAGTAGACCAACCGGTTTGTATTAACTTACAATAGTCAGGGTTCTTAACTAAATAATATGTTAAATGCTCACCTGTTTCAAAATGAAGTTCACCGAAGAACAGAAGCGGCAGAGTGTAGACACAAGTCACGTCTAAAAGGAACAGCTCAGTAGATTTCTGCTTCAACCAGTAGACCAACCAGTTGGCGCCAACGTTTTGGCATATCGGCGGAAGAGGGTTTCCTTTGCCGTGCATTCTGGTGTGCATTACGCTACTTGGATGCATTTGCACTTTGCCGTCCTCTGGAGTACATGCTGCTATTCGCACTGGTTTGCGGGGGTTTTGGTACTTTATGTTGAGCCATCTGAAATGTGTGATTGATTATACTATTAACATTTCTTTATTTTCTCGATGACACACTGAGAAAAACGACTTAAAGGCTTAAATTAAATTTGACCTTTTACCGTTTAATTTTAACTACGTAAGATGAATTCACAACTCTTAAGATGATTTTCACCAATCAATAAAAATGTACCATGTTTTATAATAAACACAACTGTCAAAAACGCCTTCCGTAAAGTATTTTCAGAATTGAACTTGTTATACGATAATAATTGCAATATTGACCATAAAATATACCTTACTTTTACGGCGGTTTCTATACGGTGATTATCACTATAATGTACGAGTTAATCAGACTCATCGAAAAGTCAATATTTAAGAAAGACCACAAAATACAGCTTTAATGAAGACGAAAAGAAACATTCGCCTTCACTGACCTCGTTTAACGCCTTCTAGTTGGAAGGCGTTTTTGTACGTATTTACGTTTGGTCGGTTTTTTGCCTTATACCATATAAATTGGCCGTCATTAGGGCGCTTTTGACTTTAGATTTTTCTCAGTGCAGTTCTAATTTGATAGTTGTAGTGATGTGACTAAATAAGTAATGATATCGATCGCATATATTTATTATATTTTTAACAAAGACAAATACAACAAAAACATTCAAATATATTTTTTCAATGTGGGCAATGGCCCACCGCCATTTTGTGTTTGTTTTAATCTGTCACTCGCAACAACGGTCGTGCTAGTCACTACATTTATGTTCGTTGAGTTTTTACGTTACGTTGTGTATTTCGTGTTCCTCGTTATAATAAATGTTGGTTAGAGCTCATGAGACAGTGACGATTCATCAGATTTTGATTAAAATAAATAAATAAAGATTACCTATCGTTATAATTATTTTGTTTCATTGTCGAGTACCTACCTATACCTACTTATTTTACAACAGCTTCGAAAATTTTAAAGAAGTTGGCATTATTAATCAAGAATTAATACATGTAAATACATGTATCTTGTAATGATATAATATTAGTTAATAAATTTGAACAAAAGTATCCGGCAGTACTTTATTTTCTTACATTTTGTAAAAAACTGGCCAAGTGGGACTCGCGCACGAAGAGTTCCGTACCATATCTGTAATTTTGCAAGTTACAGACACTTTTCGCAGTGTCCGATTGAGCTGGGTGGGTACGCCTCTTTTATTGTATGGGAGCCCTCTTAATTATTTATTTCATTTAAATTAATTATTTTGAAAGAGAACATAAAATTAAATATTCTGTGAATAGTTAAAGCTTCTACCTGTCACCGTTATTAGTAACGAGCAAGAAACGGTAAAAAAAATCAAGTTTGTTGTATGGGAGCCCCCCTTAAAGTTTAATTATTTTATTTTTAGTATTTGTTGTTATAGCGGCAATAGAAATACATCATCTGTGAAAATTTCAACTGTCTAGCTATCACCGTTCTTGAGATAGATCCTGGTGATAGACGGACGGACGGACGGACGGACAGCGAAGTCTCAATAATAGGGTCCTGTTGTTACCCTTTGGGTACGGAAACCTAAAAATATCGGGTTTGTTATAGTGTTACGTTTATCGATATAGCTCCATCCCTATCAGTTTCTCCGACTCTGGTGTAACCTTGTACGTGCGTAAACGTCATATTTTTATATGACGTTTACGCACGTACATAATGTAAAAAAGACGCTATTTCAAGTTTTCACAGGAGCTGTCATCGAGAAAATAAAGAAATGGAAATAGTATAGCTTTTAAATTCCTACGCGAATATGTATAGTGCTTAAATTTTTTTTTTCAAACATTCATGAAAATTATGTCATTATTTTAGGAAAATAATGACAATTAAAAATAAGAACACGCGTATTATCGAATTTACGGAACAATTAAAATCAAATCCATTGCAGGACCGTTTTTTGAATTTGGAACATCGCTCCAGCAAAGTTGTACGTAACGGCGTGCTGGGTTTTTTTTTAATGTTATTGTGATGGATCAAGCTCGAGGCCCACTTGATGTTAAGCGGACTAACCTGTGCCTATAACAGATGCATTTCGTTACCAGTGACATATTGCACTGCGCCCGTCACCTTTGTGACATAGTTATTTAGTCTCATTCGCCTGTAATTTCACTGGCTCTCGTGCTTGGCGGCAGATTTTCTACTTGAGGGTCGCTAGCCACCATGCGGTGAAGCTCAAGCCCGCGGCGGGATTCGAACCATTGACCTGCTGCGCGGCAGTCCATAGCCAATGCCACTGAGCCATCACTGCTTCAAACATAAGTTTAGTCATCAATTTCAGAAAATAAATTCCTTTACATATATATTTCTCACAAGTGCAGATTGAAGAAGTGCTTCCAAATAATGGTCAGATTATGTTATCCATAATCTGACCATTATTTGCACGGCTAGGACATCAAGCTGAACCGTTGTACTGACGCGCTTGAGTATTTCAAAATAGCATTTTTTTTTGTATTTTCAAAAAGATCATCACGATATATCGTATAATATATACGAAGCCAATATATGAGAATGATCTCTGAGATTATGCTTTCGAGAGCTTCGCTCGAAAAATTAATTGTACATTATTGCAAAGGCCGTGAAATAGCAAAATCACTAATGCCACGGCGGAAATGGCAATTGTCTGAATCGTATTAGTGAATTGCATATTAAGTGCTTTTCTCAAAATAATGCAGGGAAATAAAACATACATTTTATAATATTATACATTTAATTTACCTATAACTATGAACTTTACTGATACGAGGCAGACAATTGCCATTTCCGCCGTGGCATATATAGTGCTTTTGCTATAATGTCCTATTAATTTATCAAACGAAGCTCTCGACAGCATAATCTCAGAGATCATTCTCATATATTGGCTTCGTACATATTATATCGTGATGATCTTTTTGAAAATACATAAAAAACAATTTTGAAATACTCAAGCGCATCATATTATAGTACAACGGTTCAGCTTGATCTCCTAGTCGTGCTTATCCATAATCTGACATTTATTTGGAGGCACTTCTTCAATCTGACGATTTGAAAAATTATATATGTATAAGAAACTTATTTTATGAAATTGATACTAAACTTATTTTCTTTTTTCACATATTACATAAAACAGAACCGACATACAACACTGAAAAATATGAAATAACTTGTTAAAGTCGGTACTATATTGATTCAAAACACTTCAGCTACCACTTTCATGATTCAACTTCCACAAGTGATTTCATACTTTTCAGTGCTGGAAGTCTGTTCCGTCCTTTTCTTACTCATACAGCCAGTGCTTGACTGCAGCTGCACGCTCTAAACTTTACTGATCTTGACGGAACAAGCTCGAGGCCCACCTGATGTTAACCGGACTAACCTCTGCCTATAACAGATGCACGAATTGCACTGCGCCCGTCACCTTGAGACACAGTTGTTAAGTCTCATGTGCCTGTAATTTCACTGGCTCTCAACGACTACTGCCGGAACACACCGTTAGTTGCTTGGCGATAGATTTTCTACTTGAGGGTGGTAGCTAGCCAGGCGGGCAATCGCAAAATGCCCTTCCACCATGCGGTGAAGCTCAAGCCAGCGGTGAAGATCGAACCAGGGTACTGCGGCGCGGCAGTCCATAGCTATTACCGCTCGGCCATCATTGCTTCTTTACCTCGTCTTATGGAAAGCGGCAAATTATATTTTTACCGTTATAATAGAATTATTTTCTTCAAAATAAAAATATAAATCAACCGCGCTCGAGAATGTATACAAGCTGCGTGTTTTGTTAGATACGCACCATTTCAAACACTGACTACCAGTAACAACAAAACACGTAAATTAACCTTACTTTCTTGACACAGAAATGAGTACTTTTGCATTGTGTTCATGTAGCCCAGTGATATCCGCAAGTAGCCCTACTTTTACGGTACTTTGCACTTTGTCAGGAGCTGATTAAATCAATATAAAATGGAGAAACTGCATTGATTGGATGATTAGAATAAAAAATGTCATCATATTCTTGCTATTTGTGGGTAATTATTACACGACATGGCTCAAACATATACAAATTTTGGAAAAGAACACAATAAAACAGTTGTTACATTCTAATATTTCAGACGAACAAAAAATACTATTCGGTTATCAAAAAGAAGAACACAACATTTTCTTTTTGATAACCGAAGTATTTTTTGTAGCGCAGGAAATAAAACTTACATCTAGCATTTCGGGATAAATGCGACCAAGCAAAGTGGCAAAAATATCTATTTTACATTAAGTTTATTTGTCGGAGCCTTTTGAGATGGATATTCATCTTGAACTATTATGGACGGTTTAATCACAGACGAAGTGGTCCGTCCGAGGGTTTAATACACCGAGAACTTACCTTACTTTTGCTATATTAGGATACAAGGCGGCAGCAACCAAAGCTTTAAATAGGCTCATATTTTCCGCATTTCTGTTCTCCCAAAAAGATTTAGTGTCGGCGCGGTGCAAAAACCCCATCTGCTTCAAATTGTCTGCAAACTGTCGTTTCATGTTTGACAAAAGTTGCACCGAGTTGTTTGAAAGGAAGTTGGCGAAAGCAAACGCTCGTTTTTCTTGAAAACTTTCACATTTCTCCCATTGTATGATGGCTTCGGCCATAGCGATGTGGTCACTCGGTTCGCCCTTTGCAAAATGCAGCTTAGCTCTGGCTATTTCATTCTCTTTACCTGTTGGAAAAGTTATGCTAAGAATTTCGTAGGTTTATCTCTGTTTCCAGAAATTCAATTGCTGAATTGTTGGTGAAATGAAAGAGGAAAACTGAGAGTATCAAGTAATAATTACTGAGCCTTTCCAGTCACTTCTAGGTTAGCCTGAACAACATCTTCGACCACATCATCACTTACCATCAGGTGAGATAGTTGTCAATAACGCCAACCTTATCAGGAATAAAAAAAAAAGAAATATAACCAGTAGGGTGCTGTGCTCGAAATAAGCCCCATTACTTTTAGTAGGTGTCGTGAAAACCCTCGAAGGGAAAAGTAGCAGATCGGCGTCTTCTGGAGTAGGGGTTTTGGGAAGTATAGCAAATATCCCTACCCCTCAGAGGAGGCTTTAAGCAACAGTGAAGTTCCTGCCACGTTTCGCCAATTGAGTTTTGGTCCCATGTAATAGGGCTGAAAACTGTGCCCGGTATATTGCCATTTACCGGGCACCGTTTCAGGGTCATACAAAATGTTTTCTCTAACACACTGGACGTAACACAATAACATATAACGAATGTTTACGCTACATAAGAACACATTGTATGAAACCCTAGCAGGGCGCTAAGATTGTATACAGCCCTTTTGTGCGTCTTAGGCACATAACACCCTACTAACATCCACGTGAGAAGTGGCGTGCTGCTCTTTTGGAGCACATTTCCCTTAGTCGCCTCTTACGATACCCACGTGAAAAAACGGGGAGGTGACCCGGGTGCCGGGGTTATAATGTCACGGGAATATACACCGTGTCCCAAAATTCAACGATAAGCCGGCATCGGTGCATGGACCTACTCATGACTACTCGGGAAAAAATAAAAAAAAAATTATAACTGTTTTTTTTTTATTAATTACAGAGACTTTTATAAATTTCATCGATATTCGATACCCATTATGCTATTTTCAACTACCATGACCACAATTTTTGACATATTTTTGATATTTTTTGTGCATTAGCAACCTAAGAAGGACGGCTATCTACCACAATCCTTTAAAATTACAGAAAGTCTGTAGTTATTTTACAAAAATCAGTAAAAAAAAAATTTTTTCTTATAATTTTCATAGATTTTAACATTCCATGCACTTTCTATTGTCTGGGTTAAAAAAAAAAGTATGGACACTACCATGGCAAGTTTTATTAAAAGTTGGCGCAACTTTATAAAAGTCTCTGTAATTAAAAAAAAAAAGAGTTATAATTTTTTTTTTATTTTTCCCGAGTAGTCATGAGTAGGTCCATGCACCGATGCCGGCTTATCGTTGAATTTTGGGACACGGTGTATATATGTATAAATATTTGTAACTCCGGACTTACCTAAGACTATTTGAAAGGGCTCTTTGAATCCCCAAACCGCGGCAACGCTGGCAGCATGATCAAGGCATCCAAATAAAGCTCCAAACAGTAGAAGTTTTCCCGCTGCGGGGTGCACCGGCAGGCGGGCAAGATGCCACCCGAGGGGAGTCAGAGTTTCCTTCTCGTCTAATGCACCGATTCTGGAGTAGAGAAGAGGCGAGTCAATTAGCAATGCTTGGATTCACCGTGCGTGCTGGGTCTATAGCGTTGCAGGATAAGACACTAGTGAAAAATGTGAATCTCTTGCGGGTCTCCAATCAAATTACTTTTCTTGTTTTACTATGGTTTCGGTTGTGAACCCTGCTACCGGGCACACTTCTAGACTTCAGCGGCCCTATCATATAATTTGTTACTATATAATAGGGCCGCTGAAGTAGTAGGATGCTGCTGAGATTTTTTTATCGTCAGAATAATTTAGGATCATAAGCTTTCACTGCGACGCTTTTGCCAATCCAACAACAAGCTAGGATTTGCTTGTATTTTCCTTTCATTTTGTCATTCTTGTACATTCATATGGTAAAAATAACGGACCTTTCATTACTTTAATTTCATTTAAGTACTGTTGTCGATCGGATTTATACTTCAATATCTGACAAACAAGCTACTCAAATATTGAGATTCGTTTTGAATACTTACTGTTGCAAATGCTTTATCGCCCCCTGTATTGTTTTTTCCGCAGGCACTGCGGGCATCATTTTCAACGCCTCTTCTGCTTTGCCCAACCTAAGTTTTTTGATGCAAAGCACTTCCTCTAGCAGATTGCTTCTCTGCATCTCAGGCAGTAAGCGGTCCTCAAGGATTTCGGCTCGGTGCGTGGTCACTAAGTGGTAGCATATGCCTGGTTGGCAACGGCCGGCGCGACCGCGTCTGGTGAAAACAAGTAGGAAGAAAAATATAACATTTATTCAAGACATTAAATAACATTACAATATCAAACAAGATGGAGTCAAGCGGTGTGACAGGATTAGTGTGATAAGGTCACGATGTGGTGTAAATGAGTTCTGAAATCAGTTTGAAGACGTTCTGAAAAAATGCCAGGCCAGGAGTACCCTGAACCAGCGCTTATGAATGAAAGGTTTGATGAGTGTAGATGAAGCGAAAGAGATAAGTAAGGATCATAGTAAGAAGAAATCTGGAGGTCTACCCCTAACGGAAGGATGCGTGATTTTATGTATGTATGTATTAAACAAGATAAGTAGGGTCACTTAAAATAATAACTGATATATTTACTTAAATTTTGTTAAGAAAAACAGAATTATGCCAGTTTTTTTTTTATAATAAGAATGGCTGGGCATAATGGGAGTCCAACTTTTTTCTGTTACTAAATTTTTTAAATTTTTTAATGATATTGTGACGGGTCAAGCACGAGGCCCACCTGATGATAAGCGGACTAACCTCTGCCTATGACAGATGCATTTCGTCCCAAGTCACAAATTGCACTGCGCCCGTCACCTCGAGACGTAGTTGTTAAGTCTCATGTGCCTGTAATTTCACTGGCTCTCAAGGACTGCTGCCGAGATTCTCAATTCAACTGTATTTTTTTATGGTTGTTACCTCAGAACTTTCGACTGGGGGAATCGATACTGATGATTATTTTTTTTATTTGAATGCTGGGGCTTCCCGTGTGGTCCAATTTAAATTTCATCAAAATCGGTCACATCGTTTTTGATTTACACTCCAATAACTGAAAACTGTTCTCCTATCTTGATGATATAGTCATTGACAGTCAATGACAATCGATCCCGTGAGTAGCAAAGGTCACTAAAATGGATAAAATTTATTTTTTTGCCTCCAAGTGTAACCGACTTCAAGACTGAAATGTGTGAAATAACTTGTCGAAGTCGATACCATGCGCACAATATTGTGATAATAGGTACTTTTGAACTAGCATGGTACCGACTTCAACAAGTTCACACTTTTGAGTGTTGAAGTCAGATTTTGAGGTAAATTTATTTTTGTTTAATAAGCTACTCGCTTATTCTTTTATATAACGCTAGAAAAATAAAATAAAATTCAGCATCTTAGTAGCAAAACTTAGGATTAATTTATATATGGACCCACTTAGTTTTTAAGATTTAACACCTTTTTTCAAAATGTAATAAAATAAGGATTAATCTAAAAAGAGTACGGACCAAGAGTCTGTATTGCGGAGCTAAATTATTAAAAAAAAAAACGCTAGTAAGCACAGTAAGAACATAAATATAGTAAAGGTCCCCTGTTACTTTAAAATATTTCATTTTGGTTTGTCAAGTGGACGTACCTTTGCCTCAAATTCGCTTTCGAAATCCACTCAACCTGCAGAGTCGATAGATTCTTGTCCACATTGAGCCCTTTGTACTTCATTTTACCACAATCAATCACATACACAACATCATCAATCGTTATCGATGTCTCAGCTACGTTCGTGGCTACTATAATCTTCCTTACGTTACTGGGAGGTCTCTCGAAAATCTTTTTCTGATCAGATGTGGGTAGTTTCGAATGCAGAGCATATATGTCGTGAGTTGACTGTGGGAACGTTTTAGCGTCTTTCAACATAGAGATAAGTTTGCTTATTTGGGTTATACCAGGTACGAATACTAGGATAGCGCCCGATGGACCTTTGCAGATGAATTTTATTAGTTCCACAATCAAATTCATATTTAAATCTTCAATCCTATAGTCTTGTAATTGCTCTAAGGTACTTGGGTCCGTTGACGATTTGATAGATTCTAGCCATGGTGCTGAAAAATAATGGTTAAGAAATATAATAGTGTGTCTACCTTCCACTTAAATTTTCATCATAGTTTTTAAGAGCAGGCCTCATAGAGCCCTCACTAGCATAACATAAGCAAAGAATGTTGTCTTAGGTTTTCGCGATTATTACACATAGTAATTAAACAATTTTGACTGAGTCACCCCGTGACCACGATCACTGCAAAGTGTTTGAAACGTCGGGACAAAAATAATGATAAATAAACGCGATTTAAACCGTTTAAGTTGTTTAATTACTATGTGTAATAATCGCGAAAACCTAAGACAACATTATGATAAAATATGTTAAGAAATGTTCGCTAAGTGGCTAAAACTTGGTGTACAATGTGGATCTAAAGGGTCCTCTTAGAATATGCTGATCTTTATTGGCTATATAAGAAAAAAAAAGAAAACCCACTATCCCCAGAATATGAGGCGTAATTTCGGAGCTTATGTCATAAAATCATATCTTACAGTGAAGAGTGGAATAACAAATATACATGACGCAGTGATGGCTCAGTGGCATTGGCTATGGACTGCCGCGCAGCAGGTATGGTTCGAATCCCGCCCAGAGCTTGAGCTTCACCGCATGGTGGAAAGGCATTTTGCGAATGCGCGCCTGGCTAGCGACCACCCTCAAGTAGAAAATCTGTCACCAAGCACTTAACGGTGTGTTCCGGCAGCAGTCCTTGAGAGCCCGTGAAATATAAGGCAAAATGAGACTTAACAGGTATGTCTCAACGTGATGGGCGCAGTGCAGTTCGTCACTTGTGATGAAATGCATCTGTTATAGGCAGAGGATACCGCTTAACCTAAGGTGGGCCTCGCAATTGTTCCAACACATAAACATAAAAAAATAAAATAAAATACACACCAATACTGGCTCTGTACTGCAATCCTTTCTGAATGACATCCACTACAGACTTTCCTTTGTTTGTATACTTATGCCATGGCTTTGAATGATGATTTTGTAAAGTCGGCGCAGGCGGGAGTTTGAAGTTGGTCAACTCAAGTATTTCTTCCAAGTAAATATCCTTCACTGGGTAAGCTAACCCTTCAATATGGAGCAAAGGGCAGTCGCCGAAGTACTTGCAAAGACTTTCCGCGTCTATTGTGGCACTCATCAAGATCAGTTTGAGATCTTTGCGTTTCTGGAGCACCTGGAATTACAAAAAAAATATCGTTACACTTGCATTCCGTATAGGGACTATATACCAGGCACAATACACATTTCTATCTCGTCTGTATACACCGTGTCCCAAAATTCAACGATAAGCCGGCATCGGTGCATGGACCTACTCATGACTACTCGGGAAAAAATAAAAAAAAAATTATAACTCTTTTTTTTTTAATTACAGAGACTTTTATAAAGTTGCGCCAACTTTTAATAAAACTTGCCATGGTAGTGTCCATACTTTTTTTTTAACCCAGACTATAGAAAGTGCATAGAATGTTAAAATCTATGAAAATTATAAGAAAAATTTTTTTTTTTACTGATTTTGTAAAATAACTACAGACTTTCTGTAATTTTAAAGGATTGTGGTAGATAGCCGTCCTTCTTAGGTTGCTAATGCACAAAAAATATCAAAAATATGTCAAAAATTGTGGTCATGGTAGTTGAAAATAGCATAATGGGTATCGAATATCGATGAAATTTATAAAAGTCTCTGTAATTAATAAAAAAAAAACAGTTATAATTCTTTTTTTTTTTCCGAGGAGTCATGAGTAGGTCCATGCTCCGATGCCGGCTTATCGTTGAATTTTGGGACACGCTGTATATCTCTATATAGTTTTTGGTTGAAGGGCTGGCCACAGATTCTAGGGATGCCCTTGATGTTTTGATTAAAGCCTCTACAACCTCTTCGTTACCATTTTTAGGTTGTAGTCGACTGTTTTAATACAGGTTAGTAGTATCATCGTATTAATTAAACCCAAGGTTGGTAAAAAAAAAAATACAAAATTCCTTCTTAGAAATCCTTCTTATCGGGCACCATAATGAAGTGATTTTGGTACAGCTCCCAAATATCACATACTTGGCAAGGTCGATTGAACAGTCACTCTCGTGAAGCTTGTCCAGTAAGACGCGGCTCTAAGAGTCAATAGCCAGGTTTTTTTCAAGCTTATTTTTTATATTCATAGCTGATAGGGCTAGCCTTTGACCACTATTTTATCTGGTGGTAAGTGATGATGTGGTAGAAGATGTTGTTCAGGCTTACCTAGAATTACTGGCTTTCAAGTACAACTGCCGCAAAACACTGTTAGGTGTTTAGCGACAGGTTTCCTACTAGAGGATGGTAGCTAGCCAGGCGAACATTCGCAAAATGCCCAACCGCCATGCTATAACGACTGCCGTCCTAAGAATAATAACCGGGACCGATGGGTAAACGTGTTATCCGAAGCACGGAAGCGCAGTAGTGCCACTAGCGGTTACCCATCCAAGTCATGACCGCAGCGGACGTTGCTTAACTTAGCTGATCGGATCATAACAGCTAAGCAAACTACGCTACGAGCGCTTCAAAAAGCTCCACTTATGCTTATACACCTGTTTCAACGTGCACTTGGCCAGGTCAATCTGACAGTCCCTCTCGTGTACCTCGTCCAGTATGACATGGCTGTAAGAGCTGAGAGCTTGGTTTTGTTCAAGCTCCACTAGTATCACTTACCTGTTTCAACATGCACATGGCGAGGTCAATCTGACATCCCTCTCGTGTACCTCGTCCAGTATGACATGGCTGTAAGAGCTGAGAACCTAGTTTTGTTCAAGCTCCACTTGTATCACTTACCTGTTTCAACATGCACATGGCCAGGTCAATCTGACAGTCCCTCTCGTGTACCTCGTCCAATATGACATGGCTGTAAGAGCTGAGAACCTGGTTTTGTTCAAGCTCCACTTGTATCACTTACCTGTTTCAACATGCACATGGCCAGGTCAATCTGACAGTCCCTCTCGTGTACCTCGTCCAATATGACATGGCTGTAAGAGCTGAGAACCTGGTTTTGTTCAAGCTCCACTTGTATCACTTACCTGTTTCAACATGCACATGGCCAGGTCAATCTGACAGTCCCTCTCGTGTACCTCGTCCAGTATGACATGGCTGTAAGAGCTGAGAACCTGGTTTTGTTCAAGCTCCACTTGTATCACTTACCTGTTTCAACATGCACATGGCCAGGTCAATCTGACAGTCCCTCTCGTGTACCTCGTCCAGTATGACGTGGCTGTAAGAGCTGAGAGCCTGGTTTTGTTCAAGCTCCACTTGTATCACTTACCTGTTTCAACATGCACATGGCCAGGTCAATCTGACAGTCCCTCTCGTGTACCTCGTCCAGAATGACGTGGCTGTAAGAGCTTAGAGCCTGGTTTTGTTCAAGCTCCACTAAAAGCACGCCAGTTGTGCAAAACATTATGCTGCCTCGGTCTCTGCATGGTACTCTGAAAATATCACATCAAATTAATATGCAAAATTAATTTATTTTTTGTTACGAATTACGAAAAAGGTTATGCGGAATTTCATGAAATTTGGTAGGTATAACTTAGGTTCTGGATTAGAACTTAGGATACTTTTCATCTCGATTTAGTGATAAGTTATGAAAGGGGCGCGATATAATCGATGATCATGCAGGTACGGCTAGTTAAATATATTTATTTTAAAACTAATAATCCAGTAATTTAGCTAGGCTAGCCTGTGCTGTGATCACTCTCTCCTATAGGGAAGCGATTATGTCGTTGAAGACGGTGGCAAGCAAACCTATACCTAATAGTAGCTGGTTATCACAAATGACTGCTGCAAAATACCATCAGATGCTTCGGGACAAACTTTCGGATAACTAGCTAATGCAATATGCGTTACTACCACGAAGCTTAAGGCCAATAAGAGCCAAATACGACCTTAAAAGCGATCTAAGTACTTTGACATAATGTATTTAAAATATGTCAATAAATATAACCTAGAATCGTCTGATCCTTGACTACATTTTGTATTTGTCTGTAGCGCCAAGACTTCAGGGAGTTAAAAGTTTGTTTGTAAAATGAGGTTTTTTTAGGTACGGAACAAAATTCGTACCTGCTCCTAAATTCTATTGACGATTTTCTTCAAAACCATGTTAGTCATTAGATAAAATTCATATTTTTACATTGGATTTTGAAATCTAAGAGAGGCGTCTATGTGAAAAGTATTATTTTCTCAAATGTTCTTACATTTCGGACGGAGCGATTACCGTAACTGAGCGCTAATATGAGTTATTTCAAAGTTTATATATAGGTTTGATTTTCGAACTGGCCGGTAACTAGCAATAATTTGGGTCTCATAAGGGCCTTGAGCCTGCCGCAGTCGGATACAAACAAGCTTTTAAAAAAATACGTTGATATAACAATTTCAGTGTTTGTAATAGATTGATGATTATTATGTACTCTACTTGTTTACTTTTTATTTTATGTGATAAGGTAACGAGATGTACGAGTCGTCCACCTGAAGGTAAGCGTTCAGCCTGTCCATTACAGTTGCAGTGTCACCGTGTTCGTTCTGCGTTACACTGCACTGCGATCTTCAGTCCAAGACGTTAGTTCTTATGTCTCGTTCGCTCAGCAATTACTATAATGCCCTTCACGCCTAAACACATCAGTGTTAGCACAGGCAAATATCTGACACTGCTGTGGTAGCCACAAAGTATTTATTTTATTTGTAGCTGATAGGCTAGCCTTTGACCACTGTCTCACCTGTAGATAAGTGATGGTGTGGTCGAATATGTAATTAATGAAATTACTGGCTTTCAAGGACAGCTGCCCGAACATAACATTTGGTGATTGGCGACAGATTTTCTACTTGAAGGTGGGAGCTAGCTAAGCGGGCTTTCGCAAAATGCCCTACCACTATGCTATAACGACATCCATGCTAGGACAACAATAGGGACCGACGGCTTAACGTGCCCTCTGAAGCACGTAAGCGCTCAGTACTAATGTCACATGCGGTCATCCATCAAAGTCATGAAAATCCTACTGTGCACCTGGTATATACCAGGTGGGGCTAAAATATTCACCCTATTGTAAAACCCTATAACTTTTGCAAATGGTGCCAAATGTGAATTCGGTTTTGACATTTATGAAGTAAACAAACGCAAAATACAAATCTACAAGCCATGAATCGGTTTACTCCGCAAGAACGCGAAATAATTGTTTCCGGGAAGCATTTCCGGGTCGATTAATCTCTCGTTTTGGTGATTATCACTGGCTAGCCAGATCGCCCGATTTAACCGTTCCAGACGTCTTTTTATAGGGTTTTTTGAAGTCGCAGGTTTATGTCAAAAAACCTCAGACTCCTGAAGCCCTTAGGAGAATATTTTCCAAGAATGCGAGAACCTCTCGGCCGAAGTTCTGACAAGAGTGATGGAAAATGCCATAAAACGAGCCCGTATGGTCATCAACTCTGGAGGCAGCCACTTGGCCGATATCATTTTCTCAACTTAATGGGATAAATTCTAATGGATTACATTTTCACAATTTTTTGAAGCAGTGATGGCCGAGCAGTAATACCTATGGACTGCCGTGCCGCAGGTCCCTGGTTCGATGCCCACCGCTGGCTTGAGCTTCACCGCATGGTGGAAGGGCATTATGCGATTGCCCGCCTGGCTAGCTAACACCATCAAGTGGAAAATCTAAATGAATAAAACCAAGCACATAACGGTGTGTTTCGGCAGCAGTTTCGGCTCTCAAGGAGCCAGTGAAATTACAGGCACGTGGGACTTGATGTCTCAAGGTGAGGGGCGCAGTGCAATTCATCACTTGTGATGAAATGCATCTGTTCTAGGCAAAGGTTATTCCGCTTAACATCAGGTTGACCTCGAGCTTGTTCTGTCACAATAACATAAAAAAAAATAAGCAGACTCAGTTTTTCATTAAATTTAACAAAACGAACATTGGGTAATTCTGATTACTTTTGCCCCACCCTACGAATAAATTTATTCGTAGGCCCCACCTTATATAATATAAATTGTGTATGTTTTATAAAATTGTTCCTCAAGATCCAATCCAAGCCATAACAATAAGTAAACAACGAATATTATATAAAGAACGAATATTAAGAATCAATCAATGTTTACATAACATTGTATTTTTTTCTATAAGGAGCAGGAGCTTTGAAGAAACCAAGCTTTCAATATGCATAGAGATACATCTCTTGCTAAATTCACTGAAATTTCTTTTTTTTTTCAGCTGATATGCCAAACATTCAACTATATCCCACCTGATGGTAAGTGATGTTGTGGTAGGTAGATGGGATACAGATTAATCTTATAATAGGAATTGGATCTAAAGGACGCCTCCCACAGAGCTGCCAGAACGCTCTTCTCTTTTATTATGCTGAAGCGCAATATGTCAATATGTTTGCGCTCTGTGATGGTAAACCTATCCACCCCAAATACTGCATATATTGGAGTGGTGTAAAACATAGAAAGGGACGGTTACAAGGGCCCATTGACACGCATAATTTTTGGATTCCTAATTTATATTAGCTGAAAATGGCATGTCATTCCGTCACATGATCAGAATTTGTCATAGTTAGTTTTGAGTAAACTACTTTTTGAGGCAAAAGTATTAGCTTCCCTAAGGTTATTTTGTCTTAGGTTTTCGCGATTATTACACATAGAAATTAAACAACTTTAAACGGTTTAAATCGTCGTTAAACGTCACCGCGTGACCACGATCACTGCAAAGTGTTTGAAACGTCGAGGCTAAAATAATGATAAATATCCGCGATTTAAACCGTTTAAAGTTGTTTAATTCTCTAATGTTGTTTCACATAATGTTATCGGATATTTTAGTTTTCTTATGATTATTATTATATACTATTTTTACATATAATCGTCATTAGGACTTATTATTAAAAACGTATCATTGGTAGTTATTTTTGTAAATTTAATATTATACAGCATTTCATTATTTATTTACCCTGCAAATGTGCATGTGCTAATACTATGAATTCATTTAAAAATAGCATTCATAGTAATCATAGTATTGGTATCATCATAGTCATGTATGTACATAGACATTCTATTTGTGGGATTATAAGAACTACGTAGTAATAGTGTCTTCATACTTTAAAATAAACCTTTATAAACGCGATAGACTCTAAACTCCATTACGTGGGGTCAGAGCTAGTCATAGCATAGTAATGTATAGGTGCGACGAGAAGCGAAGCGAGGAAGAGTGTTAGGTTACTTGACCTGTTACCACAACAATGCGCGAGCCGAGCGAGCGAAGTGAGCGCGCCGCGGCGGCGGCCGGCGAAGCGCCAGAAGAATTATAGCAAGTTTAATTTTGGTAATCATTTACTACTTTTGTGTTAACAATTATTTTTTTGGTGTCATTTTGCTTAAATAGGATAGCAAGATGTTAAAACTCTGGTTATAAGTTAACATTAAAATGCGGGTATAACTTTGGTGATCATTTACTATTTTTGTCTGTTATACGTTACTATATCTGGTGGTAAGTTAAACATAAGCCTAAAATTAACGTGAAACTTAAAAATCTAATCTAGTCTAACCATTGTTGCCTGCCGCCCGCACGACCCCTCCTTCCTTGCTCTCGTCTTTTAGAAAGAAAGAAAGAAAGAAAGAAAAATGCTTTATTTGTGACACAAATAATACGTTGACACTAAGATGAAACAAAATTAAAACTATTCATAATGTGTTCACAAATTGGTCCCAAATCAGCATAATGCTGGTTGTTAGCCAGCGCTGGTCTTCCTTTGGAACCATATTATGGTGACGTCACACACACATACACACAACAGTTCGCCAAATAGAAAAAAATAAAATATAATAATTTTACAACACAAAAAATAAACAACAATTAATATAAGTAATTACAATGTTAAGAAAATAAATTAACTTATAAGTAATATTATACCTTTACATATATAATTTTTACAGCAAAAGATAAAATAAAAATACAATAAAATAATAACTAAATAATGGATGGTATTTGCATTGCCCAGCCTTAATTATATTATATTGCACTCGTATCGTGTCGCAAAGTTTCCTCTTCTTTTTGATGAGCACAAAAATGTTCTTTTAACTGAACCTTAAACTTTTGAACATTTTGCAAGTTCCTAACTGGTGGTGGAATGTTGTTCCAACATTTACTGGCTGCATATCGGAAACTACCATATCATACATATATATACATACCATCTGATACATACATTCTGATTTTTACATACATTACCGGCTGCACATTCGGTATTGTATACAATACCTGGGCAAAATATATAATAAATAATATTTCATACATTACCTACACGTTTTAGGTATTCTATACATTACCTAGGTATTGTATAGAATACCGGATTATACAGATTACCAGTAACATATAAATATAAGTGTTATGGGCTTTGATATGTAAGAAAAGTACATGTATACTGTACTACTGTACTGTAGCAGCCGGATAGTCCACTGCTGAACACAGCCTCTCCCATTAAGGGGGGGTTTGCCATAATCCCCACGCTTGGCAGGCGTCTTGGAGATCGCAGTTTCAGTTATCAGTTCCACAGAAGGCGCTGCTGCTCACCTTCCGGTATTTTACCTTTGATCGCCTCTTACGACACCCACAGGTAGCAATGGGGGATGACCTTCTATCCCGGCACCCAACGGGAGTATATGTATGACAGCGTAAAATTTAGGACTTCATATTGTATGCGAGATGATATGGACCCGACTATAAAACCTTACGATTCAAGCCTAACGGCGTATCCCACGGAGCCACCGGGACGCTCTCCTCTTTCGTCAGCTACCCTTGCTGCTAATGATGAAGCGGCGATACGTCTGGGTTCAGTGACCAGAACCTTTATATTTGCTCCTCTTCCGTTTATAATGGCTTCATCCAGAATTATTTGTGGCACCTGGTTATCATTGGAATAGTTATAACAGGACAATGTTGAGAAGTGGCAAAAGTTAGGTATGTCAATAAAAAGAAACGCCATAAACACTCTCAACACGGTTGTTAGAGTCAGATGGGACTCTCTTGTTTCATGTATGTGTATGTACCTGGTGAGAGTCAACTTACGTATGGATACATAATAATTCTCTTATTCTAATTTTGTCTAGTCTCAGGATATATCTGACATAAATTTTACCATGATCTGCTATAAGTACTTTAACAGCCGACTTGTCCACTGCTGAACACAGCCTCCCCTATTAATGGGGTATTTGCCATAATCCCCACGCTTGTCAGGCGGCTTGGGGATCGCAGTGGAAGATGGGAGTTCTTTAGAAGGTGCTGCTGCCCACCTTCCAGTATTTTTCCCTTAGCCGCCTCTTACCACACCCGCGGGATGATATGGGGAGGTGCAATTCTAACCCGACACCCCACGGGGCTATAATAAGTAGCAAATAAAATAAGTAACCAATGCAATATTATAGCATATTGTTAATAATGTTGGTATGTATAGAATGTAGAATGTTTGCAATATCGCCTGCTATGCGGATTACATTACAAAATTACAAATATACGATAGGAAAAATTTAAGTCATGTGCGGGATTCGAACCCGCGTCCATCCAACCCTTTAGCCGGGGTATGCTCTAATCAATCCCGCACATGACATAAATATTTCCTATCGAATATTTGTAATTTTGTAATGTATAGAATGATTCACAAAAGACTGTGCCACACATATATCATCACGCGTATATATATCCTAAAAGGGGTAAATATTCACCAGGTGGGTAATTTTTAAGGGTCCTATGTAATAGAGGGCGAGCCTGTATACATATACAATAAATTGTTTACGGTACATAACCCAGAAATGGGGTTGGATTGGAATTACTTATCATCATATAATCAGTCCATGGATTAACCATGCATTTGCTAGGTCCATCGTGTTGCAGGTCTTCACCTGGCTGGCTTCACCAGGCTAAAGTCATGCTTAGGACTTGCAACCCAGAATAGGGTTAGGGGGGCCCATTACGTTAGAAGTGCTGCCCTGTGCTCTTCAAGCCTTATCACCTGCATAAACAATTTTTTTTTTTTTTTTTATGTTATTGTGATGAAATAAGCTCGAGGCCCACCTGATGTTAAGTGGACTAACCTCTGCCTATAACAGTTGCAATTCATCACAAGTCACGAAAAGCACTGCGCCCGTCACATTGAGACATAGTTGTTACGTCTCATTGTGCCTGTATTTTCACTGGCTCACAAGGACTACTGCCGGAACACACCTTTCGGTGCTTGGCGACAGACTTTCTACTTGAGGGTGGTAGCTAGCCAGGCGGGCAATCGCAAAATGCCCTTCCACCATGCGGTGAAGCTCAAGCCGGCGGTGGGGATCGAACCAGGGTACTGCGGCACGGCAGTCCATAGCTATTACCATTCGGCCATCGTTGCTTCGAAATTGATAAGATCCTTTGAAAGTGCGTATTCTAAGATTAATGATATGGTTGTTTAGGCTAAACTAAGGTCTTTTAGTAGGTTCTAGAGGGATTTAGCTGGTATACCACTTGCTGCAACTCCTACAACATGACAGACATGTATTTAATGTATATTTAAATACATGTCTGTCTTTAAATAATTAATTTGTGACAACAACATTTACAATTATTTTACATAACTAGCTTATGCCTGCGGCTTCACCCGCGTTTACTTTGGTCTTCTTTAAATTTTATTTTACATTTGACATGAGTGTATACCAAAGAGCCACATAATTAGGGCGAGCGAAGAGAGACTGTTAACCAAAGAGCTAACATTGCTGCAACAGAACTAAGCTCAATACTAAAATACATTGTAGTTAATCTACTTGATACTGATGACACAACAAGAATCATAAAAAAAACTGTCTTAAAAACTATTACCCCTTACAAAAACTATGCAAGCCCTGACGAAGCGCAGCTTTTTGCTAGTTTTTAATCTCTTTTTTGTCCCTTGATTCTTACAGTACTTTTTTATTTACTGTGATCAAAATAAATACTAATTTTCATGCAAATACTAAACTTCAAAGAATGTCATTCAAATGTTCACTTCCAATTGAACTGTCCTGCCCTTTCATAAAACCATCTTCTACTTAATAAACTATAAACGTGGCCAATTTCAGTAACATAGTTTGTAATTTTCAGTTGAACCATGAGTACAATTTTTTTTATCCCCTGTTTGTATACCTTAATACGTCCCTATGGTAAAATTAATGTGGTCTTTTCTAGTATACGACATTACTAAATCCCTTTTAACAAAGCTGGATGTAAACGTCGTAAGGACATTGAAGTCATGGTTCGAGCTTGCACTAATTTTGAGATGAAATTAAAGAAACCATTGGAGCTCTATAAACACCTCAGAATAACCAAAACGCACGTCTTATTAAAATATCAAGACAATATAGTCACATCTCTCCCAAAAGACAAAAGAGACTCTGACCTTGATTCGAGGCTTCAATTCCACAACCACCAAAGCTGGTTTAGAGATAAAGACGTTGTAAAATCTTTTCTACAAGACGAAAATGATAGCTATAAAGTGCATGCAATGAGCTTAGAAATGCAAAGCTAATGGTTAACTACAAGTGAATTTATTACAGAATTGAAAACAGATTCTTCACCAGGACCAGATGAAATACCTGTGGCAATATTGAAAAAATGTAAACTCAACAAATGCTTAGCAATTTGAATGCAGAAATCATATGAGACAGGACTACCTGATCTTTGGAAAACAGCAATTGTTACCCCTATATTTAAAAAAGGCAGCAAATTAGAACCATCAAACTATATACCTCTTAGCCTGACCAGCGTGGTATGCAAGGCTATGGAAAAAATCATAGTTAAGCACATCAGGAACTTCTTCACTAATCACAGAATTATTACTGAACATAAACATGGATTTTGCCCACATCGCTCCACTGTATCCAACCTGCTGTCATGCTTAGCATCATGGACAAATAAATTTAATAAAAGAGAACCTATTGATGTAATTTACCTGGACTATGAAAGAGCCTTTGATAAGGTTCCTATGAAGAGACTACTACATAAGTTAGAATTTGTATAACCTTACAAGTGAGAGTAGGCAATACAATGTCTGACCACCAACAGATACACAGTGGTGTACCACAGGGCTCAGTGCTGGGCCCAGTGCTGTGCATTACATACACCTTTGATTTTACCCATTGCCTACAATGTGATGTTAGTATCTTTGTTGATGATACCAAAATATTTGGAAACCCTCAGATTGACTACGATCGCCTACATGATGATTTGAACAAAATAGCCAACTGGTCTAAGGAATGGCTACTAAAACTCAATCCTTCAAAATGCACAGTATTGCACATTGCACTTGTTAATTGTCATAATACTAAATTTTACATGCTCCTTACTTCAAAACATAGGACTTTCAGACAAACTTCAGCATGTCAGTTTGGATATAGATTCGCAAAGTAACGCCTAACTTGGCTCATCAACCAGCTTTTTTATAGGAGAATGAACAAAGGTGGTCTAAATATCCACCACTAACGAGACCTATGGTCACTTATGAGACAAATTAATTAGCATTCCGTGGATTCACTGTGCGGGTGCCGGGTCCATAGCGTAATAATAATAAGCCTTTTATTCAGAATTACATATTGTTTGAACAATGGTAAGTACACCTTCTATCTTAATTTTTTTAAGAATACCGCGCAATTCCTTGTTCCTTTTGGCATAGGCCTCCTCTAGTGATTTCCATTGAGTTCTGTCTCTTGCGACTCGTCTCCAGTGGTGCACAGCGGTGATCCTCAGTTCGTCTGCCCATCTCACTTGTTGACATCCTCTGTTTCGTTTGCTATCTTTGGGATACCAGTCAGAGACAGTGGTATTTTTCCTTTCCACTTTTCCTTCATGTCTCTAATCATGTGACCAGTCCACCTCCACTTCAGTGAGAATATCTGCTACTTTCGTTTTTTCTCTTATTTTTGGCCTTTGACCAAAGTCTATTTCAGTGAGAACCTAACATGAGACACCAAGCAGCATGACATGACATGCGTAGATTAGTTCTAAATGTCCAATGGACAGAATGATATTTACGATATTTTTCGTATAAAATATGACTTTTCACTGTCATAACTTTTTTAATGACTGCATATTTTTGGTTGCAGTCTGGTTATAATGACTCAGTATTTAGTAGACTTTTTATTACATAGGTCTCGTTAGTGGTGGACATTTGGACCTAGCACTGTAAATTTTTGGTCATTCTCCTTTCAGCAAAATAAACCCCTGTTCAACTACCTCAATTTGCTTTTGTAGCAAAATCCGTTCTTAGCTGATATCTCCTTTAGAAAAAAGGGCACTTCCTTTTACATATTAGATAAAAACAGTGTTCTATCCTAACAGGAGAAATATTTTGTAAGCCTACTAATTAATAATTATTAACTTTCCAAAACTTACCTGGGTTGATTTACCACATCCAGTTTCTCCACTAATTACAACCACTTGATTGCTTTTAATAACATCAAGCAGCTTCTTTGCTTTCTTATATGTTGGCAGTGTTTCACGGAATTCCATCATTTTCTTATATTTCTCATTTGTGGTCAGCATGTCAAAGTAATTATTTTTCAAGCTATCACTCAATGAATTAACTATTTTATTTTTAGTATGAATATCAATACCCTTCAACATACATTCATCTAGTTTATCTTGAAATGTTCCTGTGATTATATCTTCATATGCATATTTATATTCTTCACTTGCTGTTGATTCCTGTATTGGCAAGGGTATGAAATCAGCAAATGATGAGCTTGGTGTGGTATTCATATAAGAAGCAGATTTAACTTTGTTTGCTGCTGCTGTTTCTTCAGTGATATCTTCACAGTCGGAAATTTCAATTGGTTCTTGTGGTTCATTCTTTACAAAAACTACATCATCATCTTTTTTGCGAATGTTTGTGATGGCAAACATCAGACTCTCAGAAGCTGAAGGTTTTATAGGTATGAAATCTGAGTTATTTTTTGAGTGAGGAATTTGAAGAGTTATAGCTGGTGGAAAATAAATGTTATTTTGCATTGCAGTTTTTTCTATCTTACGAATACATCTGTATACCTGTGCTATCACAGTTTTTGGAATCCTTAGGTGAATCTGAAATTAAATTAGTAGGTAGGTAATAGGTATGTGATATCAAAGTCTATGGTACAAAGAAGAAAGTTTATATAATAATTTGGCCAGGGACTATAAGTGTGTACATATAAAATAGTTTTATCAGGCTACACTTCGCTGTTCACAGAGATCTGTCTTGTTTTATTAGGTCTGATGTCTAGGAACATAATATGTTCCTTCAACAACATCAGACAAAGAACCAAAAAATATGCCTATATTATAGGCATATTTCTGGTTTAGTTTATAAAAGATTGATTTAAGGGAGGTGGGGGGTTGTGCGGGTGCGGGGGGATGGGTAGACCCCTCTGTGAAGGGGATGTTGCGATCTCCCCCTTTCAGAGATATGATTTTTAGTTTATAACCTCACTATTTTCGGTCCTTGATTTTACGGGGGAGGGGCGGTGGGGGGTAGGGTAGACACCCTGTTAAGGGGAAGTTGCGACCAATTCCACCTGGTCTTGTGGTCCCCAGAGTGTATATAAAAAATGCAGAGCCAGAACTCTCTCTATATCACCCCTGAGTGTAACTTCACCCACTCAACCTTCGCTCCGCTACGGAACTCGCCAGCTCGCTTCGCTCGCCACCTCGCCCCTTTGCTTCACTTGGCCTCGCGAGATGGCTCCACTCAGGATCTCCATAGCGAGGTTCTGGCACTGCATTTTTTATATACACTCTAGGGGTAGGGACCACAAGATCAGGTGGAATTGGTGTGCTCTGTGTCGGATCCGTGACTCACTTTCAACCTAACCCAATCCACTACAATAATAACGTAGGTTTTAGCAATTAGAAGTATATTATCTACCTACTTAACCTGAACAGGTGGCGGTCACAACTTCCCTTTCACACTACCCTGGGCCCCCCGGCTCTACCCTTCCCCCGCACTGCCTCTCAACCCTAAAATCGAAGTCTGACAATAGTGAGGTTATAAATTAAAAAAATTATATCTCAGAAAGGGGGGGGAGGGATCGCAACTTCCCCATCACAGGGGGGGTCTACCTATCCCCCCGCACCCGCCCATACCCACCACCCCCCTTAAAAGTTTTATAATCTAAACCAAAGCCTATTTTTGTTAAACTTACCCATTCATTTTCTTTCTTTTGCTTGATTCCTCTCATGTGCAAATCTCTATAATAGAGTCCAATTTCTCTTCCTCTCAAGCCGGCCGGATGACGATTCTGATGGATAGTATTTCTTATGAATGGTCTTTCTCTTTTTGGACGAGGCATTGCTTCTTTTACCATAGGTTTCGGGTCAACCATATGAGAAAACTTATAAATATTCTATCTTAAATTGTAATTTCTCTATTTGTATCGAAGTCAAACCAAAACACCAAAATATAGAGCAAAGATTATAAAGTCCGCAGATCAGGGTTGGATAGATTCAAATTTAAAAATATATAATTTGTAAATAAAATTATACTATTCGTCCAAAATTACACCACGTTTGACGTGATATTTTTTTTTATCGTATTTATTTACCTTTAACTTCACGGTGTTTTTTGTTTTGAATTAAAATAAAAATTCATTCGTTAATCGTACATAATATTTTATTTTATTAATTTGCGACAAAATGATGCATGAAATCCAGGCATATGTTGATTGATTTCTTATATTAATGGCTTCTGTGGCATATTGTCACAATTCTGCCAATGTCCGTATTTGCTAGTGTCATAAATCATGTGGAGAGTGTTTAATGTTAAGAGAACGGTTGGTGTTTACAAGGGAGAATCCACAAGATGTTTTCCAACCATGATGATTATTTTATCTAAAACAAAAGAGACATCACAACTAAGACAAATACAATGTTAGTAGAACAATCAAAATTACAATAGACATACTTATATATGTATAATGTGTTAATAATAGGTATATATTTACAATTTAATCTTATTTCTTTTAATAAATTTACATAATATAGGTATAATTTGTTTAGAAAAAGTTAAGGCTAATAAACATTTAAGGGAAGTAGGACGGGGGATATAAGGTGGGAGGATATCATACAGAGAACAAAGCAGTTTAGGGCAATTAAAAAATATGTGGTCCACATTTCCCTCGTCCAGGCCACACTCACACATTGAGTGATCCCTGATCCGTAATTTGGCTAAATGAACAGGAGTACATGAATGACCCAACCGAAGACGACAAATTGTGGAGGTGACAGTTTTATTTGCATTGCGGAATTTAAAAAACCAGGGACATCTAGGAATTTGGGGTTGTATGTCTCCATAATGCTTGCCTTTTTGTTTTTTGGATTCCTCCCAATATTTTGACCAGGAATTTTGCAGGTGTATTTTAGGGAGGAGACAAAGGTCATGAGAATATATTTTAAAATGCTCAAGTGAACCAATTTGAGAAGCTGCTTTTGCGCATGAGTCAGCTGTTTCATTGCCAGGAATTCCCGAATGTCCTGGAATCCAGGCCAGGACAACATTTAAATTAAGTTTATGGCATTCAAATAGGATGTTTTTAATTTGGAAAATTACAGGGAAACGAGAGGAAGAACGGAAAGGATTGGAAAGTATACTTTCTAGACAGCTTTTAGAGTCAGTAAAAATTAAGGTATTGTTAAGGTTATGGGACTTAACAAAAGAGATGGCTTCCAGTATAGCCAGGGCTTCACCAGTAAATACCGAGGAGTAGGAAGGGCATTTAAAAGGTAGACAAATTTTATCTGAGGGGATCCACACCGCTGCACCAACAGCACTATCTGATGACAGCTTTGATGCATCAGTAAATAAAAAGTGCCATCCGATGAATTGGGAACTAATGCATTCACTGAACTGGGATGATGCATTAGGTGAATTTTTATTAATACCGAAATGTAAAAGGACTTGAGGTTCAAAGGTAAGTGCTTCATAGGGAGTTGAGTACAGTGGATTGATTGACAATTGAATGAGAGGATCAGGAAGGGTTGTGAATTTGATGAAGCTGCGAAGAAGGCAAGGGATATTATTTGTATTCCGCAAATCATACAGGTCAGAAAGAAGACTCAATTTTGGAAGTAAGGGGTGGCTAGAGTTTTGAATTAATTTGGAGATAAATCTGTCTGAAAGGAATTGCCTGCGAATATGAAGAGGGGGTTCTGTGCACTCAACCTGCATGGCATTAATAGGTGAGGACTTCATGGCTCCAAGGATAATTCGCAGGCATTTGGATTGAATTTTGCATATCTTCTCTTGCCCTATTTTATTGCACATACGCTCGAGAGCAATGAATCCGGGTCACTTAAAGAATGTTAAAAATCTCGGAAACTAAAAATGATAGGTTAATGCAATAAATTGTATTTAATAGACAATGTAATACTCCTTAAATGAAAGTAAAAAAAATATGAGTCACCATACATTTTATTAACACAAAATTACATAAAGAAAAAAACTGCTGATCTCTCCTTAAAACAAAAATAGGAAACATGAAATTTTTGAACTTTATTACGATTTTCTTGAATTTTAATACTTCGTATTGCCTCCTCGTGCTTCCATTACTGCGTTTACGCGGTTTGGCATGCTGTACACCAAGTTCCTTATACGATTTTGGGGAATATTCTCCCATTCCTCTGTGAGAGCAATTTTGAGCTCACGAAGCGTGATTGGGGGAGGGTTTCGTTGTTTTACGCATCTGCCTAGCTCGTCCCAAGCATGCTCGATCGGGTTGATATCCGGGCTGCGCGCTGGCCACTCCATACGAGTAATGTTCATCTCTTGAAGGTAGTCATTCACAATCCTACCTGTATGAGGTCGGGCATTGTCATGCATAAATATAGCATCCTCACCTAAATTGACCATAAATGGACCAACGTGATCATTGAGGATTTCTTCCACATATCTTACGCTAGTTAAAGAGCCGTTTTCTATGATCACCAGCTCTGTGCGACTTTCAGAAGAAATTCCGGCCCACACAAGTACAGACCCACCACCGTAGGCTACTTTTTCTTCGATGCATGCTTGCTTGAATCTTTCCCCTGGTCTTCGATACACTCTGTGTCTTCCATCGTGCTTGTAGAGCATAAATTTTGATTCGTCGGAGAACATAACTTTTGACCAATCTTCAATACTCCAATTTACGTGGCTCTGGGCATATCTTAGTCTCGAAATACGATGCCCACGCTCCAGTTTAGGGCCGTTTGCAGGTCTAAGGGGTTTTAAGTTAGATTCAGCAAGCCGACGTCTTACTGTCCATGCACTTGGGTTACTTCCTCCGAGGCGTCGAAACTGATTGGTGAGTTCAGTTCCTGTGAGAAAGCGATTTCGAAGCATGGTGTTCACCAAGTATCGGTCTTCTCGTGCTGTGGTACACCTGGTTCTGCCCGTTCCTGGTCTGCGTAGGTTAGACCCAGTTTCTTCGTAACGTCGGAGAACTCTTTGTACTGTTGACAGCGACACACCGACAGTCCTGGCTGTATCGCGCTGACTCCGGCCGGTTTCCAGCATTGTAAGTATTCTGGTGCATTCTTCAGGCGTAAGCGACATAATTTCAGCTTGAATAATGAATATAGAGCACTATCAACATGGTTTATGTACCCACATAAATGACAGATTACAAACAAAAGCAAAACCAAATGCTGTAATTTCGTAGTTCCATCTTCGAAAGTGGCCCTTTTTCAAATTTGATTTTTTTATGATATAACTTTACAATAACTAAGAAGTTTTAATACCTTCATTTAAGGAGTATTACATTGTCTATTAAATACAATTTATTGCATTAACCTAGCATTTTTAGTTTCCGAGATTTTTAGGATTCTTTAAGTGACCCGGATTCATTGCTCTCGAGTGTATTTAAAAGAAATGAACCATAATCAAAATGGCTTCGGATTATGGCATTGTAAAGCAGTTTTTGGGAATATGGGTGGGAACCCCACCAAACACCTGAAAGAGATCTGAGAATATTTACGTTTTTTTCTGCCTTTTGTGAAATAGTATTAAAATGGGGGACACCAGACATTCTCGAATCCAGCTTGATGCCCAAAAATGTAGTACTGTTTAGCTGTGGAATAGATTCTTGACCTATAAGTATTTTGATCGGAGGGATAATTCTCTTTTTAGTAAACACTACCACTGAGCTTTTTGAAGCAGATAGCGATAGACCATGGTCAAATAGCCAGTCCCCGAGATACGAGAGAGCCATATTCAGTCTATGGGTTGCCTCCTCTATGGACTGCACTTGTACATACAGCGCCAGATCGTCGGCATATTGTAGTACTTCACAGAATGAGTCCACAGATCTGTCTAAATCATAGGTGTAAAGGCTGTAAAGTAATGGACTTAACACTGATCCTTGGGGTAAGCCTCTCCAAACTGTTCTAGGAGGGAGGGTATGTTGGTCATGTTTAATGACTACTGTACGTTCCATTAGCATGTTGCAAATGAATTGTACAAGCCTCGCAGGAATACTCAGCTGAATAAGTTTATTCCTGAGTAGTGGAAGCAACACATTGTCATATGCAGAAGCAATGTCAAGGAACACCCCCACGAGATATTTTTGCTCCTTAAATGCAATGTTAATATCCGTTGTTAGCAGGCCTAGACTATCCATGGTACTATAACCCTTTCTAAAACCAAATTGTGTCTTGGCTAGAATAAGCCTGTTCTCAACAAACCATTCAAGCCTATGTTTTATCAGATGTTCCATAATTTTAGCCATAACTGAAGACATTGCAATAGGTCTACGACTGCTTGGATCGGAAGGATCCTTTCCAGGTTTTAAAAGTGGAATTATAAGTTGGGTTTTCCATTTGTCAGGTACTATGCCATGCTCAAAAAAGTAGTTTATTAAATCTAAGTATGTTTGCTTACATTTGACCGAAGACTTAATTATAAAAGAATATGGGATTCCATCAATCCCTGGAGATGAGTCAGTCAGTCCGTCTAGTGCCAGAGTCAATTCATGGAAGGAAAAAGGCTGATCAAAGCAATCATAGGAAGGAAGATAGCTAGGGAGTGAAGGAAGAGAATCCAGAGAAGGGACAGAAGGAGGAGCAAGTTTATGTGAAAAGGCCTCCAGCCAACTTGTGGGATCATTCGCTGATATATTTTCTATGTTTGTAGAACATCTAAATCGCTTTATCTGTTTCCAAACAAGAGATGCTGGTGTTTTAGGTGCCAAATTTTCACAAAAACCTATCCATCCAAACTTTTTCTTTTTGAAAGAAAGTTTCTTAAGTTTAGCCGCTACCTGCTGATATTTTATGAAGTTTGCATTTGTCATACACAAATTATAATTCAGTTCAGCTTGATTCCTATCTGACACCGCAGATGTGCATTCAGAATCCCACCATGGAGTTGATATTATAAAGTCTTTTGCAGCTTTCTTTAAAGGAATGTGAAGGTCAGCGGCTGCAGTAATATTTTGTATATATAAGTCATATGACATAAGAGGGTCGATGTCCAAAGGATAGATAGAAGATGCAGTTAATTTATTGTCTAGAGTAGCAGAGTATGACAGCCAATCAGCAGAAGAAAGTTTATATTTTAATGATGGGCTAGGGTTACGAAATGGTATTACTCTATTAGGAATAGAGATGATAATGGGAAAATGGTCGCTTCCATAGGTAAGTGGAAGAATTTTCCATGTAAGCAGTGATGAGAGTGAAGGTGAGCATAAAGTTAGATCTACTGCACTTTTAGGATTTTGGGTTGGATAGACTCTATGAGTGGGAGACCTATCATTAGCCACACAAAGATTGACCTCATTAAATATTTCCAGGAGGGAAAGTCCAAATAAATTGGAATGATGGGAGCCCCACATAATGTGGTGGGCATTAAAATCACCCATGACCATCATTGGGGTAGGAATAGAAGAAAGGAGAAGGAGTATATCAGGTATTAAGGAAGAGTTGGGATGGGGTATGTAAATAGAGATGAAAGAGATATCCAAGGATCTGATACCAACAATGTTGATATCAGGGGAATGGGATGGGATGGTAATTTGGGAAAAGGGGAGGGAGCGCTTTATGAGTAAAGCACTACCAGCATACCCGTCAGCCCTGTCATCCCGGAGACAGGAGTATCCCGGAACCCTAAATTGGGAACCAGGAACCAACCATGTCTCCGAGATGGCAATGACTGACGGGTAGAATTTTGAAATTAAATGGACCAGCTCATGCTTCTTTGGTCGCATGCTCTGGGTGTTCCATTGCAGAACGGTTACTGGATCCATTATGGCCAGTAAATGATACTATTTGTCTAAGTTTATCGGCAACGTTGGACGGTATGGATTGAGGGTTCATTAAGATTATGTTTATGATTAAATTTAACAATGTCTCCAACATATTCTCGTTATGGGGAGCAGGTTCTGTACTTTGGTTAATGCCTAAAGCACAACCGTTAGGCATTGCAGATGCAGGGGTGGCAACTATATCTTGGTGGGTTGCTTTATCATACGACTTCCCAAGAGGGGCTTTCGTACGAGGGCTGCCATATACTGTTCTGACATATGAGTTACTGTGTTGGGGCTGTGACGACCTTGGCTGTGCCAAAGAAGGAGATGAAGTGGGGGGGGGAGCAAGTATGCTTTGGGAGACCTCAGAATATGATCTCGATACTTAAGGACATTGAGTAGCAGCTTCTTCATAAGATATACAGTTTTGAGCCATGACAGCCTTTATGGACTTTTGTCTCTCTAGTTCTGGGCAATTCTTGTTGGTAGCAAAGTGCCGACCTGAGCAATGTAGACAAGTGGAGTCTTTTTCTAACACATCGCAGCTATCACCCGTATGTTCTTTGGTGCAACGGAAGCATCTGGGTTTTGACCTGCACTGGGCTTTAGTATGGCCAAACCGGCAGCATGAGTGGCATTGGATGGTGGGGTACTGGTAGAGCTCAACCTGCAGAGATGTGTAGTATGAGTAAACTCTAGATGGAAGAACCTGTCCAAGGAAAGTAACAACCACTGTTTGGGTGGGGACCCAAGTTGGGTTTCCGTCTACTATTGTCTTCCTGTTGAGACGACGCGCTTTTAAGACTTTACCGCATCCTACAGGGAGCTCGAGTGAGGTAACAAAATCTGTCATGGACATATCAGTCGGAACTCCACGTATGAGCCCCATGCGAGTTATGTTGTATGTGGGAATTGTAGCAGTGTATTTACACATGGCTAATATAGGGAAGCTGATAAATTTGTTGGCGTCTTCAGCGGAAGTGAACTCTACTGATATTTTATTCCTGCCTACTCTTTTAACTCCCTAAATACAAACATTGGACACCTTGTGTGTTTTCAGAAATTGCCCAAACTTGATAGGTCTAATGGTAGTTCCTGCAGATAGATCGGGTTCTACTCGGGAAACATGGACCACATAGGGGCCCTTGTCCAGAGATGTGTAAGCGAGTCCGCCAACTACTAGTGACGAGTCCGTGTACACAGTCTCAATAGAGGCCGTTGCCAGCTCAGGTGATGTTATAACCTTCTTGGCCGGGGGTTGTTCTTCTATCTCAATCCGCCTCTTAGTTGCGGTTGAAGTAGAATTAGAGTCCGGAGGATCCGGAGGGTCGGGTGGATCGTAATCCATGATGGGTGTTTGAGGTTAGGTGAACCTCAAACACCGAATTAGACAACTAAACGAAAAACTACTACTAATTATATCTTACCGACACCTAAATAGGACAACACAACACTTATAATAATCAATATGGTGGAATTATCCACACTAAACTGAATAAAAACGCAAAATCACTCCCACAAATTTACTCGCTATCACTTCCGAACGCAGAATGTCCAGGCATATGTTATCAAGTTCAAGTAGACTTCAATCTCGGCTAATTCGTCAATCGGAACTTGGTCTTTAGAATAGACACGACATAAAATATTGAGTAAATGTCAACGGCCTACATTATATATGCGGTTATTTGATTTACTTTCTCTTGCAGTACCCATCGCAAAACAGGTTATTATGGAGTCAATACAACTCGGTCCGAGTTGCAAGTTTATTTCTTAATTAAGTAATTCGCCAAGTTAACTTTGCTGAACACGCTTTCACAATCAACATTTCCCTAAGCTAAGACCAGGCAATCCAATTAGGCAATTTTTGGAAAATTATCTTATTATGCTAGCACACCAAGCGCTTAGTTTTGCCCTATCCGATATCATTTAATATCTATTAAAAAGTAAATAGGACTTACCTACAGGCTATAATATATGGCTGTCGACTTGAATATAACATTATGGTATTTTCGCGTAGTATTTCACTAGTCGTAGATATTCTTATACTACACAACTTAAAATACTGGTACAAATAGTATAAAATTATACTACGAAACCAACACTGTCATCGAGTATATCATGGATCTATGGGTATATTCCATTTGACGCTAAGAACGTTATTTTCGATAATTTTGATCACAGCTGGGTCTATGGTTGTGATCACTGTGATCGTTTGTAACTGTTCTCCCCTGTTCCATTTAGGATAGGAATGCCACTAAAATTTGCCACTTCTGTCACTTTTGATATTAGATGTGGCGTTTATGGCGAAAATAATGCCAAGACCCATGTGGAACAACTTTTTGGGAGTGTGATCGTTTTTAGCGAATCTAACTTCAAGGGTACGTACCATTTGAGTGAGATTCGCTAAAAACGCTAAAAACGATCACACTCCCAAAAAGTTTTCCACATGGGTCTTGGCGTTATTTTCGCCTTAAACGCTACATCTAATGTCAAAAGTGACAGAAGTGGCAAATTTTAGTGGCATTCTTAGCGTTCTTATCAAAAAATGGAACGGGGATGACAGTAACAAACGATCACGTGATCACAACCACAGACGCAGAATGTGATCAAAATTATCGAAATTTACGTTCTTAGCGACTAATGGAACATACCCCAAATGGTAAGCACCCTAAGGGTATATTCCATTAGTCGCTAAGAACGTTATTTTCGATAATTTTGATCACATTGTGTCTATGGTTATGATCACTGTGATCGTTTGTAACTGTCATCCTCTGATCCATATATGATAAGAACCAGAGACGAATAATAAGAAAGCTAAGGGTATGTTCCATTAGTCGCTAAGAACGTTAATTTCGATAATTTTGATCACATTCTGCGTCTGTGGTTGTGATCACTGTGATCGTTTGTAACTGTCATCCCCTGTTCCATTTAGGATAAGAACGCTAAGAATGCCACTAAAATGTGCCACTTCTGTCACTTTTGACATTAGATGTAGCGTTTATGGCGAAAATAACGCCAAGACCCATGCGGAACAACTTTTTGGGAGTGTGATCGTTTTTAGCGTTTTTAGCGAATCTAACTTCAAATGGTATGCACCCTAAGATCGCCACTAAAATGTGCCACTTCTGTCACTTTTGACATTAGATGTAGCGTTTATGGGGAAAATAACGCCAAAACCCATGTGGAACAACTTTTTGGGAGTGTGATCGTTTTTAGCGTTTTCAGCGAATTTAACTTCAAATGGTAAGCACCCTAAATGGAACAGGGGAGAAAAGAAAACGATCACAGTGATCACAACCATAGACGCAAATGTGGTCAAAATTATCGAAAGTAACGAAATGAGCGTCAAATGGAATAGGCCCAAAGATTAGCAATAATCATACGTTCATACAATTTTATAACAAAAATTTTATCAAAAATAATTTAACCCATATAATTATCTAGTATTAGACTGAATAATAGTAAAAGTGTCCTGTGACTTTTATCATATTGATGTGAATGAAATTTTCCCCTGAATATGCTCTACAGTAAAAACGTAAATACATTCTTCATTCTACATTCCTACATTTTATTTACATTTCAGATTGTACCTCCTACTTCTTTGTTTGCCAATTTACTGTTATAAATATAAGTAGCCTGGTATTTCATTTTATGCTATTAAGCTATTTCCAAAACTTTCAGGACTATTGGTCGCTGCTTTGCCGAGGTCGCAAGAAGAAAATCGTGTCATTATTAGTGGTTTTTATACTTCTTCTCAATGCTATGCTTTATGTCAGCATAGAACTTTATAATGTTAAAAAGAAGCACAAAGAACCTTGGTACAACAAGTGAGTATCTGGCAGTAGTTTTGAGTTTTGCCTAGGCATTTTATTTATACATTTCACATTATTATATTAGTATGTATAAACATACTTTGACAAATGCAAGAATATAACTATACAATAAAGCAAAGTCTAAAGTAAAATGTATACATAGTACAGGAAAGTATGAATCGGATTCACTATCATTACCACACGAAAGGCTACTATTATTGTTCAAGCAGACTATCCAGTTCTTCCTTTATCCAGTAGTAAATATTGCAAATACCTGCTTTAATATCTACCACCCTCAAGTAGTAAAGCTGTCAACAATGTGTTCCGGCAGCAATACATATATAGGTTCCCATTTTAGGACATGCTTGTTCAGCTGCCAGATGGTAAGTGATCATGTGATGAATGTGGTAACATTCAACCACATAATCACTTACCATCCGGTGTGATTGTGGCAGCTCATCAACAGTGATATAAAATGTGGTTTAACCCATTGATATCAGCCATAATGATAATAGAATTTCATTCATAAATTGGCCATAGTGGGTCAGGGATTAATCTATATGCATTATAGATAACAATACCATTTGAATTTCATTCATAAATAGTTGATAACTGCTCCGCATGCCAAGCAGCGGTTAATGCTCAATTAGTAATGTTGTCTGGCAACTATCACTAGGCACAAGCCTATTCAGATATACAAATTATGTTTTATTATGATGTTGAAACATTTTTCAGCCTACATTTTGATAAGAACTCTTATGTTGACAATTCTGGGATGAGAGTGATCGTGGGTCATTATGTTGGTGGTAACAATGGTTTTAACTTATCTGAAGGTATGTTGAAATTTAATTACTCAAATAAACTATGTAAGAAGCTTTTAAAAAATCATTTTGCCTACAGATGTAGTTACATATAAGGTTAACAATGCAGTCCCAGTCTAGAGTTTTGCAAAGTGTTTTCTCTTTTTCTTAGAAGTTTTAAGGCTCTCGAAGAGCAGGATCTTCCAAAGATCTAGTATTGAGCATGCCAATTTTTTTTATTTAGTGAGGTTGTGGTATATGTGACCTGTAGAACTTAACTGCTTGCACTGTGTAATGCATTGAACACATAATGTAGAATTCTGAACTCAGAACTCTAGACTATTCACTGTGGGGCTGGTGCCTATAAGCATATTATTCTGTTTGGTAACAAATTGGACCTAGACTTCATCCCTATCGCAGAATACCTGACGTCAAGAGTATGTAAAGATTAACTGTGTTTTGATGAATAACAGTAACTACCATCCTAGAATGTGTATCTAAGACGGCATTAGTAGGATCTTAACAAATTTGGTTAGGCAGGGGAAGAGGTTTGTGCAGTGAAGGAGAGCATTGATATCATCGTAAAGGGGCCCCTTAACCCTACTCCCTGTGTTGCAAGTCCCAGGCCCCTTAGGCCCCTTCGCTATGGACCCAGCACCCACATGATGAATCCATGGAATGCTAAGTTATTCATCTCATCAAAAGATAGCCACCAGCACCTTCTGAAGATCTGCCATCTTGCACTGCAATCCCCAAGACACTTGCAAAGAAGTTTCATTCAACAGTGGATGTTATGACTGCATGGATAATGAGTGCAGTAATGCTGCAAATTAGTTCTTGCTCCAGCAGTGCAGATTTAACCTTATTGAGAACCATGTGGGTGACAGTACAATTAATTTTCCAATCCTCATTAATGCTGTGGCCAGTTTGTTTGTTATAATCAGTTTTGAGTCAATAACATAATACAATCTATTTTAATGATATAAGTTATTTGAAGCAGTGATGGCTCAGTGGCATTGTCTATGGACTGCCGCGCAGCAGGTCCATGGTTCGTACCCGCCGCTGGCTTGAGCTTCACCGCATGGTGGAAGGGCATTTTGCGAATGCCCGCCTGGCTAGTGACCACCCTTAAGTAGAAAATCTGTCGCCAAGCACCTAACGGTGTGTTCCGGCAGCAGTTCTTGAGAGCCAGTGAAATTACAGGCAAATGAGACTTAACAAGCGTGTTCGTCACTTGAGACAAAATGCATCTGTTATAGGCAGATGATACCGCTTAACATCAGGTGGGCCTCATGCCTGTTCCATCACAATTAGAAAAAAAAGTTATTTTGATTACTGCTACAACTAATTATACCTATTTCTTATATCTTCTATATATTATAGGTTCTAGACTCCACACTTTTTATAACATTAGCCTGTCCTATTCAGAAAAACATTTATATATATTTTTGTTTAATTGGTTTCATTTGTATTGAATAATAGCTATAAATATTGTAGAAATTTATGTTGGTGTATACTAATCCTGCTGGCATCTTTTCAACATTGCCTCAACTTGTGCCCTTCAGTATTTTTTGTATGTAATGCCACAGCACTACAATAGTCACTTATCAATGCCATATTGGGGCAAGCTCACAATTAGTAGTTAGAATAAGGCAAAGTTGATGTGGTGCTGAGGCAATATGCCTGTGATGTTCTTATTTATTCAATTATTCAATATGAATTTTCAGAAGTCATCCACACCAACAGCTACTCTCCAGTGCCTGGTGCTGGGGAATTTGGAAGACCAGTCCAGTTGACTCAGAGGGAGCTTATAACAGCTCGGGAGTTATACTCTATGCACTCTTATAATATACTTGTTAGTGACAGAATATCAATTAACAGGAGTCTTCCAGATATGAGGAGTGACAGGTGTGTATTACTGTAGATATATAATTAAATTAATAAACCATTGGTATATCATGTACTTTTTTGTCTGAAAAAAGTATTATAAAGTATGATCTTACTAAATTAGAGCTAGGCAAGGTAAATCAGGTCAGTAAAGGTGCATTCTGGCAGATGTTCTTATGAGTTAGTTCCCACTTTGGCTATGCTTTACAATCCACAACAAGCGTTTTTAATGATGTGGGTGCCTTTCCGTTTAAATTTTACCGTAATCGTGACATGCAGTCTCCATACGGGGTATCAGGGTATACAGGACTAAAGGATTGAGAACAAAACCTAGTAAATGCCACTGTCTGTGTCTGGGTAGACGGAACACCAAATTTACCTCTTACGATGCGAGACTCTTGATAGGAGAAAAATGTGTTTCCACAATTGCTGAATCTGTGCCATTTAAATTTCTTTTTATTTATTTCTAATTTAATTTTTTTTTTCTATTATACGACATTACTAAAGCCCTTTTAACAAAACTGGATGTAAACGTCATCAGGACACTGAAGTCATGGTTGGGGCTCGCAATTTCGGCAGACCCATCTACTTTATTTAGGGATCAAAATAATTTTGGGATGTAATTAAAGAAACCATCGGAGCTCTATAAACACCTTAGAGTTACCAAAACGCACGTCTTACTAAAATCTCAAGACGATATAGTCGCATCTCTCCCAAAAGACAAAAGTGCCTCCGATCTTGATTCAAGGCTTCAATTCATAAACGATTTATGATAGGTGCACAGTCCAGCTCAGCGGGTTTTGGGTCGAGGAAGAAAATTGAGGATAAAGACGTTGTAAAATCTTTTCTACAACAAGACGAAAATGATAGCTATAAAGTGCATGCAATGAGCTTAGAAATGCAAAGCTGCTCAGGCTAACCATAGATTAATTTTGTATCTCTCTGGCATTAAAGTGGCGCACCTGGATATACAATTGGTCACCTGCCTCATTAAAATTCTATCTTAACGCCTTTCAGATGACCCTCCCAGACCAAAGTAATTTAGTGAGATGAGGGAAAGCCCCTGAAAAGTCTTGCGGTATTTGTAGGGAGGCCATAGGTACAGCACGGTATTTATTGGTAGGATGCAAGGTGCTCCTTGATAGGGGTCATTATTCCCGTCGCCACGATAGAGTCCTCGAAATCATACGTAAAGCGGCGCGCGGCGAGTCTTTCGGTAGCTAGGGCAAAAAAAGGTTTGACCTCGAACAAACGACACGTTGCTTTTGTAAAAGAAGGTTCATATACAAAATCTAATTCCAAGCCTTACTCCATATTAGGCCCAGCACCCTATTGTACTCTTTTGATGAACACGTATGAAAAACACTACAAAATTCCTGAGGATGTTGGTGTTTCGTCATCCAGGCCAGATATATTTCTATACTCAAAAAATTAAAACGCGTAGTACTTATAGAACTTACTGTGCCGTGGGAAACAAACATACCTCACATATAATCACACATCAATAGACCACACAATAAAAACTAACAAATATTATGACAACAATTGAATTAATCAAAAACGGTTACATGGTTAATTTATGTGCTGTAGAAGTCGGAGCAAGGGGTATACCAGCAAAATCCCTATACAACCTACTAAAAGACCTTGGCCTGTCAAGAACAACCGTAACTTCTATCCTAGAACGTGTATCCAAGGCGGCATTAGTAGGATCTTACCAAATTTGGTTGGGCAGGGGAGGAGGCTCGAGCGGTGTAAGGGAACATTGATGCATCATAAAGGGGCCCCTTAACCTTTACTCACTGGGTTGCAAGTCCCAGGCACCTTGACTTGAACCTCTTCCTCTGCAACGCTATGGACCCCGCACCCGCACGGTGAATCCATGGAATGCTAAGTAAATTCGTCTCTTATGTTCAGGACTATAATAGTTATATGATATGAAATAAAGATATTTAAATATTGTTGATTACATATGTTAGTATTTATTTAGATCAAGGTTCTCAACTTAGTCAATAATGCGCCCAGCTTGCGCCTCTACTTAATCCTACTTAAAGAACAAAATTGAAATATGTATCACGGATGTGCAAGCGAGATACAAGATGTTTATAATATAGCGTTTATCCCGCTCGCACTGTCCCGAGCGGTTTTACCATAGTTTTACGACATTTTATTGTCTGTTGCACAACAACTGTCTGTAGCTTTTTATAGTTGTTTCACTCATCAAATAATTTTGCTGCATTTATTTTAAAGTATAATAAAAATAAAAACATTGTATGTAATTTACACACTAATTAAATCCCTTTTTATCGTAAAATAGTCAAAATCAAGTTTAAATCCGCTGCTAGAAAGTAACTTTTTTAAGATGGATAAACATGACGGATTTGTCGTTAAAACAGTAATATTTCCTATATGTATAGTACCACCAACTTAACTGTGCAGTTTTCGAGGGCGCTACTGGTCATGGAAATCAACTACAAACTGTCACAATTTGAAGGTATGTTGTAGTTCTTTTTTCTGCCGCCTGAACAGATAAGTTGGTGGGTCTGTAACGTCAGAGTTCGCGAAAAAAGTGAACAATTTCTTTTGACGTCATCAAAACGCTGAGCGATTCCATTACGGATTGTAAGCTTGCTTAATTGACGTGGAGGTATAAAATTAAGCAGTAAGATTAAGTTATTATTACTATAAGGGGTGAGAGTAGGCCCCCTGAGATTGGTTTGAGGTATCAACGGATAGCGAGGTCGCAAAATGTCATCTTAAGATTGGTCCCCTTCCCCAACCACTTGCTCTGAGAGTTGGAACCAGTAAATTATGGTTGTATATTTTTCCTTTAGGTTTGTGTTAACAAATTTTTGTATATAATTGTTTCAGTTGTAAAAGCGTAGAGTTTGATATGGAAAATCTTCCAACTGCAAGTGTGATCATAGTCTTCCACAACGAGGCCTGGTCCACTCTGATGAGGACTGTCATGTCTGTTATATTGAGATCACCAGAAGCCCTATTGAAGCAGGTAACACGTTATACTATGCTGCCGTTGGCCGTTCGCGGCGACCAACTGCTTATACGCAGAAATTTAACAGCTTTTACAATTATGACGTCGTATATATTAGCGGAGTGATGTGCTTTTTGAATTGCAGCTCGTGGTTCGCCAGTCACCTCGTGCTTATGCCGTCAAATACTCACAAACACAAACAAAAAAAAAACATTTCAAACAGTTTGTTAGGATTGTTTAATTAGCCTATTCAGGGTTATTGCTAAAATGCTAGCTAGTCCATCCTAAGAGCTTGTTAGCATTTTATCAATAACCCTGAATAGGCTAATGAATGCAATAAGCACTAGGACCACTTGATGTTAAAAGTCTCTTGTGCCTGTAATTTAATATTTCATATTTTATATTACTTAGCTTGATGTAAATATTCAAAACTGTATTCAAAGAGAGCGCGGCGCGGTCCATTGTTGCCGCGGCAGGCACTCTTAGCTCCGAGAGACTCAAAACTTTGGTTATCATAATATTTTATTATTTTTACACAATGATTTGGTTATATTTTATTATTTATAGATAATCTTAGTAGACGACGCAAGCGACCGTCGGTACCTAGGCCAAGAGCTGGACGACGCTATATCAAAGCTGGACCGGGTCCAAGTTCTTAGGAGTAAAAGCAGAAAGGGCTTAGTTGGGGCAAGACTCGTCGGAGCAAGATCGGCTACGGGAGACGTACTTGTATTTTTGGATGCTCATTGTGAGGTAATTAGTATTTTTTTTCTAGAAAGCCTAGCCCATTATTACTAAGTTCTTATATTTTATTTTCAGCTGATAGGCTAACATTTGTCCACAATCTCACATTATGGTAAGTGATGGTCAAAAATGTTGTTGTTCAGGCTCACCTAGAATTATAGGCTCTCAAGGACTGCTCCCGGAATAAACTGTTAGGTGCTTCGGTATTAGCAAAATGTGCTACCACCATGCTATAACGACTGCAATCCTTAGACAACAACCGGGACCGATGGCTTAGTATTGTGACTAGCGGTGACCAATCCATGTTATGACCTCAGCGTGACTATGTAGTCGAAAATGTTAAGAAAATGTCGTCTGTCAAGTGAAATTAGATCGCGTATTTCGGTAGCGGTAAGAGATGGATCGGAATTATTTGAAAACATTCATGCGCAATCGGGAGAGTAATCGAAGGACAGCTGTCAAAATCCAAAATGGCGGTTTCGAGATGACCTTCAAGAACTTGCTAAACCTAGAATGAGAACTAATTCTAAAAAAACAGCTGCTGAAACACGTTAAGTGCTTGGTGACAGTCTTGATCTACTTGTTAGAAGAGCTAGCTAGGCAAGCGTTCATCAAATGCCCTAACATCATGCAGTTAACCCCAACTCAGGGGCAAAGTTTAAGGGGCAGGGTTTAGACTATGATCCCAATTTAAGGCAGTTGCCGAGGGAACACGATATAATCAAACCTTGCGGAAATGCAGAAGCTATAGCTAGTTACATGTAGGTAAGTAAACTGTTACACAACCTGTCACCTATATGTGAATACAATAGCATTCTTTATCATACTTGTTCTATTGGTAGAACAACAAAGTTATTTTCCTACTTGTTCTATTGCTAGAACGAACCGTAACTACCCTATACAATTTGGCCCACTACATTTTTCTCATCATACCTTTATATTCTCGTAGTGGCAGGCAGACGTGTCTGAACAGCTGTGTTTTGATCTCGTTTAATAAGGGTTGTACCAATTGCGGCCTATCAGGCAGAATACTAGAAAACATAGTGCTATTGACAACTTATTAATCAGTAAAAAAAACACGTAGATCGTACCCAGGTCCGTAGACCCGTAGATCAATATCGCTGTAGTATATCTCTATATATATAGATAGGGATATCCGTAGTACATTAAAACTGTCTTTGCTTATAAATTATTGAGCTTATAAAAACGGGAGAAGTGGCCCCGTACCTCGAACATGCTAATATCAAATCAGGCGACGTTTCCTGGTTGAGTCACAGTAGTGTGCGTATGTGCGTCTACAGCATGCTTGCCTTCCTGTCTTTCTCATTCATTAAACACCTGAATTGTTGTCTGTGTTAACTTTTTCTGTCCCATTAAGATCAAAGAGGGCATTAAGGTTGAACTGGCCGGTCGCTTCTCCATATTATATATATGCCGAAATTTTAAAAAGATAATTAAGTTGAAAGTTATGAGCCTCTAAAATGTTATATGAAAATGTTTCGAAGCTCATAACTCTCAATTTAATTATCTCATTAAAATTTCGGCACCATACAAGCCTAGATAATGACGAGATCAATCGGTATTATGCTTTATTTTGGACCTAAATCCTCAAATAAGGGAGTGATCACCCTACCACGTTTGTATGGAGAACGGGCCGGCCAGTTCACCCTTAAGTTTTAATTTACTCGTACGCACCCAAAGAAAATCTAATTTAGGCCATAAAGCGCCAGTTAATAGAATGATAAAACAGTACAATGACATTTCGAACAACGATTCCGTTGACCTTTTAAATGGAAGCGTTTGCAAATTCAAAACAGTTATCCTTAATCAATCTTTGTGACTGTACACTTAAGTAGTAGATATATTGCAGTTCTGTTTTGTAAACTCTTTTTTCTTTTATTTTTGTAAATTTTTAACACCGAAATGTAATTGAATTTATAATCGTTGTTATTATTAATTTCAACATGTAAAATTATAATCACAATTGTATTTCGCTCATTTTTGCATGTAGCCTTTCTCTGTAATTGTAATGGCACTTAACATATTCTATATTGTACTTTACTTGTAGTTTAAATCGGTGTACATTATGTTGGAGATCAAATAAATAAATAAATTAAATGTATCATCTACAATGAAAGTGTAGCATGCATGTACAGTCGCCTGCAATAAGAAGTATACACATTGTAATTTTCAAAATTGTGGCAAATAGTTCTGTTATTATTTGTTGTTTATTATTGTTCCCTATGTTATCAGAAGTATCTTAAAATCAAAGATTAATATGAATACGTTTACTCAGGTTAATGTTAATTTCGATTAATAATAACTTAGCGACAACACACTATTTTGAAAATTACGAAGTGTATACTTCTTATTGCAGGCGACTGTACACTGTGTTGTGTGCATTATGTACTTGAGTTAAATTTTCGCCACACCATATTGTCGTGTCGGACATTCCAGCGTACCCTATCTTTTTTTTATGTATGGTAATAACATCATGTTTGCTTAGATATTTTGTGCCGTTTGATTTATATGTGCTATCGTGTATCAGTACAAAAGCCAAGGTTGCAGAATAATGCCTGTCGAATCTATAGTAATGCAAATCAAGTATCAGTTGATCTACAATTGTATAGAATATGTGTGACATTGTTACACTGCCATTGTTAGCGAACTTTATTGTGACCAAAAACTGGTACTGCATTTACCTCATTTTATTTTGGTTTTAAACGAGAGTATATATGCCGCTTGTGCGGTATGTAAATATCTATATAGACCAACTGGCCAAGTTGCAATAGCTAGCCCGCGGGGTGCCGGGCTAGAATGTCGTACCCACATCTCGTCCTTGGGTGCGTAAGAGGCGACTAAGGATAACATACCGGAAGTTTGGCAGCAGCTTCTGAGGAACTGTTATCTTACACTGCAATCCCCAAGCCGCTTGCCAAGCGTGGGGATTATAGTAAACCTGCCCTTTATACGGGAGGCTCTGATCAGCAGTGGACAATCCGGCTGATACAGTATACAGTTCAGAACTTTAATCATAACAATGTTGACGCTTGTGTCGATTTACCACTACAATTTACTAATACAACAAACTTTTTAACAAGTTTCAATATAGAAATAGGGACAGTGTTTATTTTTAACTATTTGTAATTAATATTATTTTTTGGGCAATCCACAACACAAATCCTGTGAAAATTTCAACTGGCTTCGTTTTATGATTCAGACGATATAGCTCTTGAAAGGTCGAACGGAAGGACGTATAGATGGACAACTGATGCTTAGTATTAGGGTCGCATTTTCTAGTACGAAACCCTAAAAATAATAATTGAATAAGTAGCCAATTATAAAATTTGTATTATTTGTAGTTCAACTTATATTAACCTATATATAGATGTCGCCATACATTCGTACTGTGACTCAACATTTTGAAGCAATGATAGCGTAGCGGTAATAGCTATGGACTGCCGTACCGCAAGTCCATGGTTTGATCCCCACCGCTGGCTTGAGATTCACCGCACGGTGGAAGGTTATTATGCGAATGCAGCCTGGCTAGCTAGTAGCTACCACCCTCAAGTAGGAAATCTGTCGTCAAGCACCTAACAGTCTGTCCCGGCTGTTATCCCTGAGAGGCCAGTAACTAATCATGAAATTTCAGGCACATGAGGGCACAGTGCAGTTTAACACTTGTGCTTAACATCAGGTGGACTTCGCGTGTGTTTTGTCACAATCTCATTAAAATAAACACTATCAAGGTAGCATCTTATAGCATTTTGAAGTGGCGATGGCTCAGTGGCATTGGCTATGGACTGCCGCGCAGCAGGTCCATGGTTCGAATCCCTCTCTTGAGCTTCACCGCATGGTGGATGGGAACTTTGCGGATGCCCGTCTGGCTAGCTACCACCCTCAAGTAGAAAATCTGTCGCCAAGCCCCTAACGGTGTATTCCGGCAGCTGTCCTTAAGAGCCAGTGAAATTACAGGCTCATGAGACTTAATAACTATGTCTCAAAGTGACGGGCGCAGTGCAATTCGTTACTTGTGATGCATCTGTTATAGGCAGAGGTTAGTCTGCCTAACAACAGGTGGGCCTCGAGCTTGTTCCGTCACAATAACATTAAAAAAAACTTTTGTTTACGCCCTTGCCATATAAATGACCATAACATTGGAACATTACAGGTAACTCAAGGCTGGCTGGAGCCACTTCTAGAACGAGCAGGCAGCGACGACGTATTCATATGCCCTCACATAGATTTGCTTTCCGAGGACACTCTAGCCTACACTAAAAGCATCGACGCTCATTGGGGCGCTTTCAGCTGGCAACTACACTTCCGTTGGCTAATGCCCAGCAGAGAAGTCATGATCAAAAAGGCCGAGAACCCATCCAAACCTTATCCAACTCCAGCAATGGCCGGCGGATTATATGCTGTACGCAGAAGCTTGTTTTGGCGCTTGGGTGGCTACGACGAAGGTATGTTAATTTGGGGCGCGGAAAACCTAGAGCTATCTTGGCGAGCCTGGCAATGCGGCGCTAGAGTAGAAATCACACCGTGTTCCCGAGTCGGCCATATATTCCGTAGACACAGCCCTTACAAGTACCCCGGGGGAGTTTCCAAAGTGTTGAATTCGAATCTTGCCAGAGCGGCCACAGTCTGGATGGACGAGTGGGCGGACTTCTTCTTCAAATTCAACCCTACTATAGCAGCTATAAGAGACCAGCAACTAGTGGGTGATCGAATAGACTTACGGAGTAGTTTGAATTGTAAAAGTTTCAAGTGGTATTTAGATAATGTGTGGCCTCAGCATTTCTTTCCGACTAACGAGAGATGGTTTGGTAGAATAAAAAATGAAAGAGGAGCGTGTTTGGGTATTGTAGCTGCTACTCCTGGATTAGGGGGGCCGGCTTCAGGCATCCATTGCGGCTTCGACTTAGATGTGCAAAGGTTATTAATCTACACCCCTGAAGGCCAAATAATGGCTGATGAAGGGTTATGCTTGGAGCAAGGGAACGGTCGCGCAGTTTGGAAAAGCTGTAGCGACAGCAAAAAGCAAATATGGGTTCAAAAGGGGCCACGATTAAAGAATAACAAAATGTGTTTGACATTAGTCACTAGTGATAAAGATAAAAAGAACGGCGTAGATGATGCGATTACCGCAAAGAGGTGTGTCAACTCGGATGGACAGATATGGCATTTTGAACGCGTGCCTTGGAGGTAACACTGTGATATTAATAGTACAAAGGTATAGTTGAGTGTACGTGCAATGTAGATAGAACAGTTTGAGCGAATTGTAGTTCAACTGTAAATTGAATGGGAGGCGTAGACTTTACGCCTTTCACATGTGGTTGTGATATTTGACTTCTGTCTAATGTCTTGAAATCGAAACGTAACTATAGGCTGCATTCCGTTACACGCAAGAATGGAGTTAATTTAAGCGATATAATATACGTTCCGTTTCATCGAAATTGCGCTTACGATGATTCACGAATGATTCACTAACGATCACAAACTGAAATCACCATACTGTTAAAACTGACGTTTTGTTTATTTCAGTGTGAGTGAGTAAATTCCGTACATGTGTGCTTTCACGACAAGCTAAATAAACGGTAGTAACTTTTAATTCCTATATGGGCCTATATATACGGGTGACCGTGACCTATATGAGCGCGGTAGTATGTATTATATACAATGTGGTCGAATAACTATTCGACCACATATAGATACTACGTCCTCAACTATCAAAAGCGTGATTTCGTAATCCAACTGTCAAAAGCGCGATTTCGAATTGATCGCTATAATCGCTTATATCGCTTTTGTCGTGTATCGGAAAACACCCATAGTTTTATGTTTACTGTTTATAGTCGAATATGTTGTTGTACATGCGGAACCTTTTTTGACTTCGCAAATAATAGTTTTTCTATGGCATATTGAATAATTGATGATATTGGAAGAACGTGAACCTCTATGTTAATGTAATTTGATTAGGTAGCTATTAATTTGTCTTCCTGGTTTCAAAGTATTAACAAATGGAAACTCATTTACACAATCTTTAAACAATATTATATCGTATATAAGTACGTTTATTTTAAAGTTATAGGTTATATATTTTTAATTAATTTTTATACACCAGTTTTACACAGTAACGTTGAGACATTTGAGCTCATATTTAGTCATATTTTAGAATCTGTGATTTGAATTGATATAAGTATTTTAGTTTAAGTTAATGCAATTATTTTTGGTAAGTTTAACAAATCATTACATATCTATTTTAGAACTAAATAAGTACATAAATTAGGTAGCACATTAAACATGCAGCTAAATATGCTAGCACATATTTTTACCATTCTAAGACAAATGTGTATTTATTATATACCTTATAGTCGCCATGTGCTTATATTGTCGTTTTTTTACATACTTACACATATTGTTACAAGGCTGTCAATCTAATGTATGTAATGGAAATGAAAATATAAATTATTAGGAACCGGCTAGGGCCCGCGTTATATTTACGAGCGACGAACACGTCGCTTTGCGCAATCGCGACTCCCAGACGAAGAACTTCAAAACAGTCCGAAACTGGTCGGAATAATTCCGGTAAATATAACGCGGGTCCTAACCAGTTCCTAATAAGTTAATATGGATAAAACTCGCAATAGTTTTCAAAGGAAAAATAACTGTCCACAAGCGGTATTCAAACCCGCGATTAAATATGTATAATTGTGGTATTATAACCTACTTATTGAATAATGAATAGATTCAGGCGTTACTTGACGGAAATCCATATTTAAGAATAACACATATAATTTCTTCGTGATCGTGCACTCGCAGAGTCACCTTCTCAGGTAGAAGCGAAACGCGACGAAAACTCATCAGGTTTGGCTGCGTGGCGTTTATGACGTCACGTGGGCTTTGCTGGAAAATTAGGCGAAATTGTCACTATATTTATATTTTGGAAGTCTTTTTTTTATTGTTAATTTAATGTTTTCTTAAAATATTTTTGTTACCTGCCAATTATGTTTCTATCTTACATAATTTCTATATTCTGGTTCAGCTGCGGTAAATGTTTATGCTAGGCGTAGACAATGATGAAAAGTATCCTATGTATTAATCCAGTACCTAAACTGTCTATATTTCAAGTTTTATCCAAAACGGTTTGTCCGTTTAACCGTGAAAGAGTAACAAACATACACAGTGTAGTGAGTGAAGATGAGTGTGTATTACACACGCAGTCACATGTATTATATTAGTGTGATGTGTTATGATGATGTGTTATGATGATGAGTTGATGATTGAATGAAATAGATGTTTTTTTTACTATGTATTAGCAGGAGTGATGTATATTAATTAAATTATATTATTTTAAACATTTTGTAGATCTTTTTGAAACTAAATGTATTAATAAAATTTAATTAACAGTGAAACGAAAAATTACTGAATTTTCTAATTATAAAACTAATACTCAACATTCCATTAAATGTAGACTTCTTATTGCATTTAAAATATGTGACTAAAATCTAGTCCTAACTTTTGAATCTTTTTGTAACAATTTTTATATATCTTTAATATTGTCTAATGTAGTTATTTGACTCTTTTTAACCTTTTATTTTTTTATATTAATACTAATTTTTGTACTACGTTATATATTTTTTTATGTAACACAGGCGACTTCTGTTTCGTAAATGTAATCATGATGATGCTAGAAGTAAGATACATAAAGTAGAAACAATAAAACTTGTTATCAGCCAGGCAATAACTCAAAATTCACGTTTCAAGTCATGTATTCAGGTAATTTAAAATTACCTGGGCGTCAAGTCTGCTAATCAATATGAAACTATAATGGACTCGGCCTGGTCAATTTTGACAGTTTTCGTAGTCTACTAACTACATATCGTTCATATTGAGTGAATATTGATTCAATCTCGGTTTCATATGAAAACGAAACGAAATAATAATAAATAATAACGAAATTGTTTCCTGAATTACCTTACTCTTCTCTTTTTATTTTTTGTTGGCAATATCCTCAAACCAGCCTATATTCATCATAGATTCATATATTCTTAGGGGATCAGCAGACTACCGATTCTGTCTTGTATGAATCTTGAATGAATCTATGCTGAATCTGAACATGTAATTGTCAGACTTGGCCCCCTGATTAATTTCTAAGAGTACCAGCGCATTGCATGTTAAACTTCTGCTTCTGTTGGCAATGTGTCTGCTTAATAATTTTTAGGCATGTACAAACTGCCTATTTTTGGAAATGTTTAAGTATATTTACTAACTACAGATACATTACTCTTGTAGTCAAAGCACATGCAAACGTATTATTTCTGAGGCCCCTATTTTAAGTATCATTTATATAGCTGTGTTATATGTAAAATAGCTGTGTTTTCCCACCAAAAAAACAGCAAATTCATCTCTCCAAATAAAAATTGCCAACTTATGCCATCAGACACATGTTGAAAAAAATGCATGTATTGGGTTTTCCACGTGTGTTTACAGTTTTCAGCTTTACAAACTGTCGTAACTTTTGTGGGTGGAGACAGCTTTAATTATGATTTATGAGTTTTATTTTTACATTTTGTATTTGTACTGTTTGTGAGTAATGACGTATAGGTTGTCGAAATGCTTTTGTTGTAGTAGCTGTAGTGTTTTATAGAGTTCGTAGCATTTGGTAATAAATGCAAACCGCCGGTTTAAAAGAAAAAAACTGATTTTATATATACTTATGTGACAGTGTAATAGGGGTCTCAGTAAACTGGTTATATTGTACGGCACTTCCGCTATGAGCATAAGGTACAAAGTAATTCATCATAGAATCACTACCTACTTCAGTAACATTAAATGTGACGTAGAAAAAAAAGCTTTGTGTTAACAGCTACTTATATTGTGTTCTTATCGATATACAACAAATTAGGTACAAAACTTATAAAAATAAACGCCTCACTTTAAACTTGAGTATTATTTGTCCATACCCCAAAAATATTACCATATATTCTTTAACACTTCACCTTAGTACGAAATACAATAATAAAGAGGTTAATAAAGTATATAGAGCGATTTTGGCGCTTCTGGTTGCTGGGTTGCAGTTATTCCCGTTGCATATGAAGCACCTTGCGTCGCTGTGCCCTCTCGCTCTTTCAACGGCAACAAGACCGAGACAGACCGAGTCTACCTGCACTCGGGGTATGCAGCCTTTGATGACATCGATGGTGTTGCCAACTGTAATGGAACCCGTGTTTAGTAAGGTCAAAGAGGCAGGGGTGAACTCTTGTGGCCTATCTTATATTTTGTTTTTATACTACGTCATAGAAGAAGCCATTTTTTTTCGTATGTTGTTCATTTATCTACTATGTCTATTTTTTTCGGAAATTGAAATATATTAATTAGATTATTTAGAAATTGTACCACCACATCGCTTTCTGTTCCTTTCCATTCTGCATTGCACCTTCTTATTATGCAATCGTGATGGAACAAGCACGTGGCTCACCTGGTGTTAAGTAGTAACCTCTGGCTATAACAGATGGGGTCAGTCTTAAGTGGCGCACATCCTGCGACATATAGTTGTTAAGTCTCATGTGCCTGTAATTTCAACTGCATCCATATCCTTCGAACCGGAACACAGTAATGTGAACTTTACTGCTTGGCTGTAGAAATGGGTAGTGTGCGTGTGCATTGAGTGAGCTCCCTCAGAAAAAAAAAATAGGATAATTTAGTAAAAGCTCTAAAACAATTGTAAAATCAATATAGCTTTTTGTAAAAAGGTAAAACAGAAGATAAATCGTTTACAATGCGCTCACTCAGTCCTCACAGAAAACCGTCAATATCTTCAAATTGAGTTTACAAAAATAAATTGTGTACTAGTTTTTAGTAAAACTTATGAAGAGTATGAGTATATAGTGACAGAATGCCTAGTGTCTTTTTTTTTCTGAGGGTGCTCACTCAATACACTCACACGCACACAAATGGGTATGGTGCAGACTCCCCTAGATGAACTCGTACAATCCGTATTTGAAGTTGATACCGAACATAAGCCAGAGAATCATCAAGTTGATACCGAGTACCAGGATCGATGTCTCGTCCGAATTACGTTCGACAAGCAGTTGGGACATGACTCTAGCGATCATACTATCTGTTGTGACTGCAGCAGAGAACATTGCTGATCGGTTCGCTATTAGCGGTTCAGTAACACACTGCTACTACCTACTACTTTGGCATATAAGTAGGGTTAATCCCAGTCCTCCAATCGGTATTCCGATTGGTATATTGGGGGTGGAACCATATTTTCATGTTTGGAGTTTGGATAAACGTCTGATGCTGCGTTCAAACGCGCGCCCCGAGGCCCGTCAAGCAGTCCGGGGCGGGCGGGCCAAGCAAAAGTACCCGTGCCCGTTGGATACCACGTTGAACGCACGCGTGTGAAGGCACCACGAAAGTAAAAGTTCCTAAGTATTACGGAATTATCTTGTAGTTATATTACTACTAATTATATATAAAGTGTTTTTACTAAATATGTAAGGTAACATGTAAATAAGGTAAGTACTTATGCACTCCTGATGAAAGTAAAAATAATAGAATAAAATTAATTGCTCTTCTACTTGAACTAGGCGTAGATATGAAATATTTTTATTTTACGTCACACACTACGTTATGTTGTGACACGTTATGACACATACACACTTTTTAAGCTTTGGGGATGAATGTTTCGAATGTGTTTGTATGTCCGTGCTGACTAGCGCAAAACAGGGAATCAAACCCCTGCACTAGGGGCTAATCTAAAAAACTAAAAGGTTACTTGTTTGAAGAAAATATTTACTTTGTAAGTATTCATAATGATAGGAACTTACAAGATTTGTCATCTGGTGTGGCCACCATCTTCAGACACCTATACTCAATGGGTACCTTCGAGTCCGTAGACGGAGGAGGATGTCCGTAGTTGTGAACCCACTGAGCTGATACCCAGTTGTTGGGGTGGCAATCCACAGAATTCCCTGGATTATTCCACGTCTCTTGGGGGTGGCAACCCAGACATCTGTGGTAGAAACACCTTTCTGGTGTCACTGGAATAAATAGAAAGACACAAATTAACATTTTATTTTTGAACATTTTATGGAGGTTTATTTAAAAAAAATGTGGAAAGATCAAAGAACGCAAGAAGCTCCTTTCGGGGATATTTACAGACCATGTTCTCGTATAATAGACAACGCGCCACAGTTGGTAACATACCTATATGGAGCTTACGATACTCGTATATCTACTAAGACCCGACATCCAGGCCGAACAAGCGGTACGAGTAATGCTCGTACAATTATCTACTCCAGGTTTTTTTATAGATCGATGAGTCCATTGAGCAAGGAACATTTGATGAGTCTTAATGCATCCAAAATTTCAGCTAGTTTGACAGAGTTGAGTCCTTTTTTAGGGTTCCCAACCCGTTTTTACCCAAAGGGTAAAAACGGGACCCTATTACTGAGACTTCGCTGTCCGTCCGTCCGTCTGTCACCAGGCTGTACCTCAAGAACGGTGATAGCTAGACAGTTGAAATTTTCACAGATGATGTATTTCTATTGCCGCAATAACAGCAAAAACTAAAAATAAAATAATTTTTTTTAAGAGGGGCTCCCATACAACAAATTTAATTTTTTACCGTTTCTTGCTCGATACTAATAACGGTGACAGTTAGACGCTTTAACTATTCACAGAATATTTATTTACGTAACCCTTCTTTCGCGAGACCCACTCGCACTTGGCCGGTTTATTTTAAATTCGTAAAAAAAAACAAAAAACAGTAGTAGTACGCGATCATTTGGCTCTACTTGTTATGAAAAGTTACTTTACTAATATCGGTCAAGTGGGGGGCTGGGTATCCTTAATAAGGATGTCTTAAATGATTAATGATTATTTTTTGTAATATTAATAATAATACGTATATATACGTATAGTAGACGCTCAACATTAAAAAAAAGTCAACGCTCGTACGACGGAGTTTGAGATCGGCATCAATTCCTATTTCTGAGCATGTGGCTTCTCTCTTACTGTTATCTATTCTTTGTAGTTGAGTACCACCTTGATACTTCTTAACATCGAAATAAATGAGAGGGTGAGAAGATGCCGGCCGGCTTCTTTGCACTGTACAACTATCTTCGTTTGAGATGTCGCGTCTAGTATATTTAGGTCAATGACAAATATATACTTACTCCTTCGGACTGACCTCGTCAGTTTTACATCGAGAGGAAAAATAATAGTTATGTGCGGGATTCGATCCACCCGCGCCATCCACCTCTATAGCCTGGGTATGCTATAACCGCTAAGCCAACGTAACATATGACGTATGACTCTAATTTGTCTTTTCGTTCTTAACCAATGGGATGGAGCGACATCTATAGCTCAACAGACGTTGAACCACATGAATAAATACATATACATAGTAACTTGCACATTTATATACAAAGTCGGGTTGAGACAGTCTTCCTGGAGACCATCGTGTAAGAAGTACACGTGGCGGAGCTACTACGTCCGCTGCAGGCTTTACTTGGATGTGTGGTGTGACCGCTAGCAGAGAATAACTGATAATGAAGACCTATTCCCCCACGAAGGTGTGCCCCTCCACACACTGAGAAAAATCTAAAGTCAAAAGCGCCATAATGACAGCCAATTTATATGGTATGAAGGCAAAAAACCGACCAAACGTAAATACGTACAAAAACGCCTTCCAACTAGAAGGCGTTAAACGAGGTCAGTAAAGGCGAATGTTTCTTTTCGTCTTCATTTAAGGTGTATTTTGTGGTCTTTCTTAAATATTGACTTTTCGATGAGGCTGATTAAGTCGTACGTTATAGTGATAATCACCGTATATAAACCGCCGAAAAGTAAGGTATATTTTATGGTCAATACTGCAATTATTATCGTATAACAAGTTCAATTCTGAAAATACTTTACGGAATGCGTTTTTTGACGGTTTTGTTTATTATAAAACATGGTACATTTTTATTGATTGGTGAAAATCATCTTAAGACTTGTGAATTCACCTTGCGTAGTTACAATTCAACAGTAAAAGGTCAAATTTTATTTAAGCTCCAAAGTCGTTTTTCTCAGTGCAGTATATTATTGATGCGCATTTGTACCAGTGGGCCTTGTTTGTACACTACGTCTTAGCGGGGGTGTAAATGCTAACGGTGCATACAGTAAAACAATAAAATGTACAATATGATCGCTTGTGCAGGCAATAGAAGTTTCAATTACAATTAAAAATATGGAGGGGCACGCCTCCATAAGTGGAAAGGTCTGTACCGTTGGTGGGATTCAATACGGATAGCTTACCAGCAATAAAAAAACATTCCACCAGTGAGCAATTTTTAAACAAACGACTTATGCCCAAACGAGGCATAACCTGCCTCTGCCATTATTAGTCAACCATACTCATATGAAGTAATATAAGTAGGTGGTCATTGAATCCATGCGTGAAGAGATCGCTCAGAGATCAGCCGACGACGACGACACCGAGGTAGTCGAGAAAGTGGTTGATAGACGTCTGACATAATTGTGCATGTCTAGTTGCGTGACTATTGTGTTTAGTAATCGTATACGTTGCTAGCTAGCGCACATCCTGGCCTGGGGTGGGCTAGAACATCTACCCCCTTACTTATAAAAAATCCGCTATGTAGTTGCTAAGTAATGGATAACTAAACAGTGTTTAAGTAATGCTTAAATATTTCTTACTTATAAACGCTACATAGCACCTGTTTAGCTAAGCAATGGATAATGAGGTCGAACGTATTTTAAACTGACAATATTGAACTAAAAGGTATTATGAAAGACCCAAATTGCCAAAAAGTATGTATCTAGTGCTGAAAATCTTAAAATTAAAAAGTAAAAAAAATACTATTCTTAAAATACCTTTGTAGACCTACTGATTTTTGTACATATGGTTAGGCGTACTGGAGACTTCTGAAGCGAGTTTTTTTTTTGCAATATGGTAAATTGTAATCGTAAGTGCCCCAGTATTCTGTGAATTCGATCCAGCAACCTATTCCATAGCATAATTGGAAATGCATTATGGAAGGCCGAATACCTTTATATCCCGCTGGAAGTTATCTTTTTCCATCCCAAACAATACCTATGCCCAATTATGTCTACGTTTTTTTCTATGAAGCCAAGATTTCAATCTTCATATACTTTTTTTAATCATTCTATAGCGATTCCTTAAATCACAGTAATATTATAAAGGACGTAATATGTTCTTGTGTTTCGTCTAGTGTGTCAGAGAATTTTTTTTTTATGTTCCTGAAACTGTGCCCGGTGAATGGAAATAGGCTCGCCACCTATTACATGGGACCAAAACCCAATTGACCGAAACATGGGTGTTTACACTACTCTACCCCTTCGGGCAATACAGGCGTGATTATATGTATGTATCTAAAGTTTGTGTTTTTGTCTTCTACGTGTATTCACGTTTTAACGGCTTGAGGGTTTGGATGAAACAACAGAATAGTTAGTTTAGGTTCTCCATACTTTTCATAATCATTGTCTACGCGGGTGAAACCGCGTGGCGCGGCTAGATAATAAGAAAATTACAATGAGTTCGATCACCGGATCGGATCAGATGTTGGGGGTTTAACGAGAAAGGGATTTTCAGTTAAAACAGTCTAGCGTCTAATTTGGACCAGTTTATTACCATTTGGTGATAAACTCGCGACCTATTAAATGAGATCCTTAATACAAATAAGAATATTTCGACTGCCAAAATTTTTTTTTTTGCTGTACTGAATCGACATCTATGCTGAAATTCGCAAATAAGTACTCAATTCTGCTTTTAAATTGAAATAGAGATTCAATTTAAAAGCAGAATTCTCATCAGTCTCAATCTTTATCCAATAGGAATATACCAGTGTGGCACAATCCTCATATTCTTAATTCAGGAACTGTACCTGCGGTATACTCTTCAATAAGATCACGAAAAGTAAGTAGGTTACGCATAATATTTATTTCATCATCCAATGTATGTTTCTACTTGCTATATTTTTACGATTTATTAACAGAGTATGTCGTGTTTATAGTTTTGTATACCTCCTTGACAATAACCTCAATAGTAACTAAATCAGCTGATCAGATATATGGGCGCCATCTTGCTACTTAAATATTTAAACAAGGGTCGGACGGTGTTTAAATTGACAGCTGATTTAAGCAGTACTTAGGAACTGGATAAAGTTATGCAGCGTTTATGAGTAAGGAATTTTGGTAATCAGCGGCTAAGTAATGCTTAAAATTTAAGTAGCGTTTATAAGTAAGGCTGCTAACAGATACTGTAATCGATAAGTACCTGCTACTTTGACACTATATTTTTTAATGAAGTAGGTCCTGTTTTCACTTATCATGCGTCAATGCTCTAAAATAATACTAGTCAAATTAAAAAATGGATCACCCGCTTCCATAGCATACTTGGAAATGCATCAGGACTGTATTCTGGGGTTACGAGTTCAAGTGTCGCTAGAAGTTACGAAATAATTTATAGGTCATGTGTATACTCAATAGTAATTTATCCTTCTGCATTAGCGCATAAGAAGCTCATAAATATACCGTCCAGCACATGTTTGGATGGATACAGCATTGGCTGGGGATTTTTATCTAACTAGAATCGCAATGAAAATGAACTTCATTTTGTAAATGTCAGCGTCTTCGTTTTCATAGGAAAATGTGAAAATTAAGTTCATCTTCATTATCCTTCTAAATGGGATTAAGATCTTTATTTAACTCAATTTATTGATTTGTTTATTTTTTTATTTATTGATACTAATAAAGTCGACGCTACTTGATATACCTATCTGTTTTAGTAGCGTACATATCGTAGATAAGATGCTAGATTGCAAAAATCTTTACAATAACAACTATAAGAACGACAAAATTAAATATATTTACATATTGTACTTACATCTAAATTGTAGAGAAAGCGGCTAGGTACCCTCACTTTCAATAATTAGTCCTTACTTCGTGTTCGAGTTGAGTGATTCCGAACGAACGCGTGATGGTCGACAAAATAGCGCGAAATGCGAGAAAATGAGGAATGATTGCGGCGTTTAAAACAAACGTAAGCTACAGCCACCAGTGGCTATTTACCATTACACGGCGGGCGTCCATCAGGCTGGTGAGTGAATGTATTGGATACACGATTGGATTGGATATGCAATGCGCAGTCAGGAAAGTACCGTAGCCATGCCGTGCGGGTAGTTGGTGATCGGGACTAATGCTAATGACTAGAATGGTTATGTCAATCGAAAGACGACGACGTGACTGTGAAAGTGGTCGATTGGTCGGTACAGTGATGTGACCGTAGCCAAGACATCTTTTTATTTCTTTTCCACTTCGTTGGTGAAAATATTTTGTAGATTGAGGAACCCAACTTGTGTTGCCGAGTTCTATCTTACAAAAATCACATATGTAGGTAACTATGAGTAGGAGAACTTACACATATGTATAAAACATTTTTAAATATTATAGTTTACCTACTTCAGTTTCAGTTTAACTATAACTGGCCTGATACAACTACATTAGTCGCCTGAAGTCTGCTATCAACGATGCGGCTACTCATGACTTATCTGATATCTCTAAACGAAACACTAACCTAAATTCATAACAAGTGATGATCAACATAAATACAGCTTCCCACGCGCTTTCTGCCGTTGCACTCGTGGCGACATAACTAGACGAGCAGCTGACAATGTAAATACTATTGTCAACAGAATAAATAAATATTGATTCAGGGGCAAGATGAGTCTGTAATCCATTGTGTCTGGCAGTAAGGAGGCAGACGCGCGGGCGGTAGCGCCAAACCCATTCATAACAAAGTGTACATATTCTACGACCGTGATGCAACAAAACTTCTTTGTTACGTTATAAAATGACTTACCGAAATGCAGTAATTCGGCGATGCTCAAAATAAACAGCAACATTTTAATTTCTAAATATAACACAACACAATCTGTACGTAGCGGGTGTCGTCACCGCAATTTTTTATCACACTAATCTTCTAGTAGAATCGCGCTATCTTTTGAGTGTGCCCTTATCATTGGGCAGTAAATTATTTTGAAGTTTCGAGTGGAAAACAAAGGTATCGCTGTGCAGGGAAGGATACCTTGCCTATGATGTTGGAGACGAAAATAAAATTTGTAGTAAACAGTCGACGGGTATAGTCCGATGCCGTTGCGCGAGTATTTACGCGGGTTCTAATTCTTGGCACTGGTATGAAGCAGATAAAACCAGTTCAAATCAAAATTTATTCAGTAATGTATGAGCAGTTAATCCATGGAACTGCCGTACAACAGCGACTTCAATAAAATTACTACTATTAATGTACCTACACTATATCTCCGCAAGATGTAAGTAGAGTCGTCAAAATGTACTCGTATTTGGTCAAGCAATTAGGACAAGTTTTTTCTAAATGAAGTATATGAATTGACTTGCGCTAATATTTATTTTGACGATATCCTGTTGGGTTTCTAATAACAAAATATTTACAAGTAAACAACTACCTACCTACATACATACGTACATATGTATGTATATGCGTAATTATATTCGTATAGCGTTTGAATATCACGCATTGATCATTCACTTGACTAATATTTCATTGACCGCGCGGAATCCAAACGGTACGACTTTCCATTGACGGCCGTCGAATCCAGGGGGTAGAGGGGGTGGGGAGAGGGGGGGAGGGGTACCACTCCCCCCTCTTCAAAGGAAAAGTCCCGCATCCCCCCCCTTTTTTACTTATTTTAAAATTTCCTCATTTTCTGGATTAAAATTAAAATAATAATTTTAAAATCGATTGCCATTAAGGAGGGCAGTGGAAGGGGAGGGTCATCTCTTCCCTTTCCCACCACTTTTATTACAAGGTAATGCATAGTTTTCGAGTTATGCATATATTTGTAAAATCATCACCTCACTTTTTGTAACACTTCACTGATCAAATTTATTGTTTTGTTGGATGTGTAACAGATTTCTTAGCGCTTCGCCGGCCGCTGCCGCGGCACGCTCGCTACGCTCGCTCGGCTCGCGCGTTGTGTTGTCGCAGTTTCAACCTAACCTAACCTGTTTTTTTAATACAAAACGTTACCGAACGAATTCCACTTGACGCCAATTATTATCGCCGTTATTTTCGATTATTTTTACCACATTTTATATCTATGGTTCATATTAAATGTGGAACCATAGACGCAAAATTATCGACAATATCGAAATTAGCGTCAAGTGGAATGCGCCTTTAACCGTTCATAAAACGAAACGTTCATTGGCGAGAATTCTATATTATTTACCATTAATATTGCAAAATAATTAATTTTCAATATTTTTTTCTCAAAAACTACGCATTTTCTGATTTTGAAACTTTGCAAGTGTGCTTATAATAATGTAACCTCTCTGTAAAAAAAATATCAACCCTCAACTCGACGTCAGGCAATGGAAAACTGAGCCTTTGATTACATTATTTATTAGGCAGGTAAGTAGGTAATTGTCTGACATTAGTAGAGAACCATTATTAGGATATACAAAAATATATATGATGTACGTACGTTTTAGCAACAAATATGTGCTTAAGGTTTTATCATAAATGCATGATAAATAGGTAAAAAAACCGAAGTACAAATGTTTTAAAACTATTTTTAGAACTCCTGCCTACCAATAATTATTTATCACATCTACAGTGACTACTAATTTCCTTAACAAATACGCATTAAAATTTTTTGAAAACTGACTACAGCACCTACTTTAAAAGTATAATTTTCTCTAATTTTTACGCATTTTCACTACCACGTGCAGCGCGCATTAATTTTAACTTAATTTAATTCATGTTTTCTTTTATTTCCTGCTACACGCTCTTAATTGATTTAAATCGCCCCCTTAAACTATGCACATCGTAGACTATGATAAAATAAAATTTAATTAATTCAATAGACCATAATATTGTCCACGCGGATGCCATGGGTAGCTAGTAGCTAGCATTCGCCAAATGTTCTACCAGCATGCAACCACGGAATGGAGGTTTATTTAAAAAAAATGTGGAAAGATCAAAGAACGCAAGAAGCTCCTTTCGGGGATATTTACAGACCATGTTCTCGTATAATAGACAACGCGCCACAGTTGGTAACATACCTATATGGAGCTTACGATACTCGTATATCTACTAAGACCCGACATCCAGGCCGAACAAGCGGTACGAGTAATGCTCGTACAATTATCTACTCCAGGTTTTTTTATAGATCGATGAGTCCATTGAGCAAGGAACATTTGATGAGTCTTAATGCATCCAAAATTTCAGCTAGTTTGACAGAGTTGAGTCCTTTTTTAGGGTTCCCAACCCGTTTTTACCCAAAGGGTAAAAACGGGACCCTATTACTGAGACTTCGCTGTCCGTCCGTCCGTCTGTCACCAGGCTGTACCTCAAGAACGGTGATAGCTAGACAGTTGAAATTTTCACAGATGATGTATTTCTATTGCCGCAATAACAGCAAAAACTAAAAATAAAATAATTTTTTTTAAGAGGGGCTCCCATACAACAAATTTGATTTTTTTACCGTTTCTTGCTCGATACTAATAACGGTGACAGTTAGACGCTTTAACTATTCACAGAATATTTATTTACGTAACCCTTCTTTCGCGAGACCCACTCGCACTTGGCCGGTTTATTTTAAATTCGTAAAAAAAAACAAAAAACAGTAGTAGTACGCGATCATTTGGCTCTACTTGTTATGAAAAGTTACTTTACTAATATCGGTCAAGTGGGGGGCTGGGTATCCTTAATAAGGATGTCTTAAATGATTAATGATTATTTTTTGTAATATTAATAATAATACGTATATATACGTATAGTAGACGCTCAACATTAAAAAAAAGTCAACGCTCGTACGACGGAGTTTGAGATCGGCATCAATTCCTATTTCTGAGCATGTGGCTTCTCTCTTACTGTTATCTATTCTTTGTAGTTGAGTACCACCTTGATACTTCTTAACATCGAAATAAATGAGAGGGTGAGAAGATGCCGGCCGGCTTCTTTGCACTGTACAACTATCTTCGTTTGAGATGTCGCGTCTAGTATATTTAGGTCAATGACAAATATATACTTACTCCTTCGGACTGACCTCGTCAGTTTTACATCGAGAGGAAAAATAATAGTTATGTGCGGGATTCGATCCACCCGCGCCATCCACCTCTATAGCCTGGGTATGCTATAACCGCTAAGCCAACGTAACATATGACGTATGACTCTAATTTGTCTTTTCGTTCTTAACCAATGGGATGGAGCGACATCTATAGCTCAACAGACGTTGAACCACATGAATAAATACATATACATAGTAACTTGCACATTTATATACAAAGTCGGGTTGAGACAGTCTTCCTGGAGACCATCGTGTAAGAAGTACACGTGGCGGAGCTACTACGTCCGCTGCAGGCTTTACTTGGATGTGTGGTGTGACCGCTAGCAGAGAATAACTGATAATGAAGACCTATTCCCCCACGAAGGTGTGCCCCTCCACACACTGAGAAAAATCTAAAGTCAAAAGCGCCATAATGACAGCCAATTTATATGGTATGAAGGCAAAAAACCGACCAAACGTAAATACGTACAAAAACGCCTTCCAACTAGAAGGCGTTAAACGAGGTCAGTAAAGGCGAATGTTTCTTTTCGTCTTCATTTAAGGTGTATTTTGTGGTCTTTCTTAAATATTGACTTTTCGATGAGGCTGATTAAGTCGTACGTTATAGTGATAATCACCGTATATAAACCGCCGAAAAGTAAGGTATATTTTATGGTCAATACTGCAATTATTATCGTATAACAAGTTCAATTCTGAAAATACTTTACGGAATGCGTTTTTTGACGGTTTTGTTTATTATAAAACATGGTACATTTTTATTGATTGGTGAAAATCATCTTAAGACTTGTGAATTCACCTTGCGTAGTTACAATTCAACAGTAAAAGGTCAAATTTTATTTAAGCTCCAAAGTCGTTTTTCTCAGTGCAGTATATTATTGATGCGCATTTGTACCAGTGGGCCTTGTTTGTACACTACGTCTTAGCGGGGGTGTAAATGCTAACGGTGCATACAGTAAAACAATAAAATGTACAATATGATCGCTTGTGCAGGCAATAGAAGTTTCAATTACAATTAAAAATATGGAGGGGCACGCCTCCATAAGTGGAAAGGTCTGTACCGTTGGTGGGATTCAATACGGATAGCTTACCAGCAATAAAAAAACATTCCACCAGTGAGCAATTTTTAAACAAACGACTTATGCCCAAACGAGGCATAACCTGCCTCTGCCATTATTAGTCAACCATACTCATATGAAGTAATATAAGTAGGTGGTCATTGAATCCATGCGTGAAGAGATCGCTCAGAGATCAGCCGACGACGACGACACCGAGGTAGTCGAGAAAGTGGTTGATAGACGTCTGACATAATTGTGCATGTCTAGTTGCGTGACTATTGTGTTTAGTAATCGTATACGTTGCTAGCTAGCGCACATCCTGGCCTGGGGTGGGCTAGAACATCTAACAGATACTGTAATCGATAAGTACCTGCTACTTTGACACTATATTTTTTAATGAAGTAGGTCCTGTTTTCACTTATCATGCGTCAATGCTCTAAAATAATACTAGTCAAATTAAAAAATGGATCACCCGCTTCCATAGCATACTTGGGAATGCATCAGGACTGTATTCTGGGGTTACGAGTTCAAGTGTCGCTAGAAGTTACGAAATAATTTATAGGTCATGTGTATACTCAATAGTAATTTATCCTTCTGCATTAGCGCATAAGAAGCTCATAAATATACCGTCCAGCACATGTTTGGATGGATACAGCATTGGCTGGGGATTTTTATCTAACTAGAATCGCAATGAAAATGAACTTCATTTTGTAAATGTCAGCGTCTTCGTTTTCATAGGAAAATGTGAAAATTAAGTTCATCTTCATTATCCTTCTAAATGGGATTAAGATCTTTATTTAACTCAATTTATTGATTTGTTTATTTTTTTATTTATTGATACTAATAAAGTCGACGCTACTTGATATACCTATCTGTTTTAGTAGCGTACATATCGTAGATAAGATTCTAGATTGCAAAAATCTTTACAATAACAACTATAAGAACGACAAAATTAAATATATTTACATATTGTACTTACATCTAAATTGTAGAGAAAGCGGCTAGGTACCCTCACTTTCAATAATTAGTCCTTACTTCGTGTTCGAGTTGAGTGATTCCGAACGAACGCGTGATGGTCGACAAAATAGCGCGAAATGCGAGAAAATGAGGAATGATTGCGGCGTTTAAAACAAACGTAAGCTACAGCCACCAGTGGCTATTTACCATTACACGGCGGGCGTCCATCAGGCTGGTGAGTGAATGTATTGGATACACGATTGGATTGGATATGCAATGCGCAGTCAGGAAAGTACCGTAGCCATGCCGTGCGGGTAGTTGGTGATCGGGACTAATGCTAATGACTAGAATGGTTATGTCAATCGAAAGACGACGACGTGACTGTGAAAGTGGTCGATTGGTCGGTACAGTGATGTGACCGTAGCCAAGACATCTTTTTATTTCTTTTCCACTTCGTTGGTGAAAATATTTTGTAGATTGAGGAACCCAACTTGTGTTGCCGAGTTCTATCTTACAAAAATCACATATGTAGGTAACTATGAGTAGGAGAACTTACACATATGTATAAAACATTTTTAAATATTATAGTTTACCTACTTCAGTTTCAGTTTAACTATAACTGGCCTGATACAACTACATTAGTCGCCTGAAGTCTGCTATCAACGATGCGGCTACTCATGACTTATCTGATATCTCTAAACGAAACACTAACCTAAATTCATAACAAGTGATGATCAACATAAATACAGCTTCCCACGCGCTTTCTGCCGTTGCACTCGTGGCGACATAACTAGACGAGCAGCTGACAATGTAAATACTATTGTCAACAGAATAAATAAATATTGATTCAGGGGCAAGATGAGTCTGTAATCCATTGTGTCTGGCAGTAAGGAGGCAGACGCGCGGGCGGTAGCGCCAAACCCATTCATAACAAAGTGTACATATTCTACGACCGTGATGCAACAAAACTTCTTTGTTACGTTATAAAATGACTTACCGAAATGCAGTAATTCGGCGATGCTCAAAATAAACAGCAACATTTTAATTTCTAAATATAACACAACACAATCTGTACGTAGCGGGTGTCGTCACCGCAATTTTTTATCACACTAATCTTCTAGTAGAATCGCGCTATCTTTTGAGTGTGCCCTTATCATTGGGCAGTAAATTATTTTGAAGTTTCGAGTGGAAAACAAAGGTATCGCTGTGCAGGGAAGGATACCTTGCCTATGATGTTGGAGACGAAAATAAAATTTGTAGTAAACAGTCGACGGGTATAGTCCGATGCCGTTGCGCGAGTATTTACGCGGGTTCTAATTCTTGGCACTGGTATGAAGCAGATAAAACCAGTTCAAATCAAAATTTATTCAGTAATGTATGAGCAGTTAATCCATGGAACTGCCGTACAACAGCGACTTCAATAAAATTACTACTATTAATGTACCTACACTATATCTCCGCAAGATGTAAGTAGAGTCGTCAAAATGTACTCGTATTTGGTCAAGCAATTAGGACAAGTTTTTTCTAAATGAAGTATATGAATTGACTTGCGCTAATATTTATTTTGACGATATCCTGTTGGGTTTCTAATAACAAAATATTTACAAGTAAACAACTACCTACCTACATACATACGTACATATGTATGTATATGCGTAATTATATTCGTATAGCGTTTGAATATCACGCATTGATCATTCACTTGACTAATATTTCATTGACCGCGCGGAATCCAAACGGTACGACTTTCCATTGACGGCCGTCGAATCCAGGGGGTAGAGGGGGTGGGGAGAGGGGGGGAGGGGTACCACTCCCCCCTCTTCAAAGGAAAAGTCCCGCATCCCCCCCCTTTTTTACTTATTTTAAAATTTCCTCATTTTCTGGATTAAAATTAAAATAATAATTTTAAAATCGATTGCCATTAAGGAGGGCAGTGGAAGGGGAGGGTCATCTCTTCCCTTTCCCACCACTTTTATTACAAGGTAATGCATAGTTTTCGAGTTATGCATATATTTGTAAAATCATCACCTCACTTTTTGTAACACTTCACTGATCAAATTTATTGTTTTGTTGGATGTGTAACAGATTTCTTAGCGCTTCGCCGGCCGCTGCCGCGGCACGCTCGCTACGCTCGCTCGGCTCGCGCGTTGTGTTGTCGCAGTTTCAACCTAACCTAACCTGTTTTTTTAATACAAAACGTTACCGAACGAATTCCACTTGACGCCAATTATTATCGCCGTTATTTTCGATTATTTTTACCACATTTTATATCTATGGTTCATATTAAATGTGGAACCATAGACGCAAAATTATCGACAATATCGAAATTAGCGTCAAGTGGAATGCGCCTTTAACCGTTCATAAAACGAAACGTTCATTGGCGAGAATTCTATATTATTTACCATTAATATTGCAAAATAATTAATTTTCAATATTTTTTTCTCAAAAACTACGCATTTTCTGATTTTGAAACTTTGCAAGTGTGCTTATAATAATGTAACCTCTCTGTAAAAAAAATATCAACCCTCAACTCGACGTCAGGCAATGGAAAACTGAGCCTTTGATTACATTATTTATTAGGCAGGTAAGTAGGTAATTGTCTGACATTAGTAGAGAACCATTATTAGGATATACAAAAATATATATGATGTACGTACGTTTTAGCAACAAATATGTGCTTAAGGTTTTATCATAAATGCATGATAAATAGGTAAAAAAACCGAAGTACAAATGTTTTAAAACTATTTTTAGAACTCCTGCCTACCAATAATTATTTATCACATCTACAGTGACTACTAATTTCCTTAACAAATACGCATTAAAATTTTTTGAAAACTGACTACAGCACCTACTTTAAAAGTATAATTTTCTCTAATTTTTACGCATTTTCACTACCACGTGCAGCGCGCATTAATTTTAACTTAATTTAATTCATGTTTTCTTTTATTTCCTGCTACACGCTCTTAATTGATTTAAATCGCCCCCTTAAACTATGCACATCGTAGACTATGATAAAATAAAATTTAATTAATTCAATAGACCATAATATTGTCCACGCGGATGCCATGGGTAGCTAGTAGCTAGCATTCGCCAAATGTTCTACCAGCATGCAACCACGGAATTGAATTTACTATCTTAGCCCTATCTGGTTGTTGTAAATATTTGTTTCTTTGTACACAATTCCGATATTTCAAGGTTTAAATAGAAATAATCTTTAAGTTTTTATAAAACAAAAAGATCAGATAAAAACGTACATAAGAGTAAATTTACATAAACAACAAAATATTCCAAAGATTACAAGAGAAATGGCAGCACGCTTCATCGATCGAGAAAGGTGTCATGTCACATCCTAACTCAGATCTGAGGCCAAAAAGGGCTGACCGCAGGCATCTGGCAAGCTTAGAAACCCTGTCAAATGTTGTGAGTTTGAACTTTATCCTGTTATAAATAGAGTTGCAGGATTTTTGGAGCGCAGTCGAGGTGTGAAATGCTAAGAACCAGGGCTGTATGGTCACACGCCGCGACATCGTGTTGGCATGCAGTAGGTAGTATGGATGTCTTCGATAGATAAGGCAGATCCTAAGATTGATAGCTCTAAGAAGTCCGCTTTGCCGGCGAAATGTGATATTCAGGTGTCGCTTCGAGATCTGTGTCTATATAACTCCAAATATACACTAACTTTAAACTTTTTTAGTGCCGCGTACTATGTGGGATATGCACGCACCACTGTCAATATGTAACGGAAGTTGCGGGAAGAACAACGTTTTGCTAACCTCTTACCATTAAACCTCCTTGTGATCAAAGATGATAATATATTTAGATTTGAAAAGTCTGCTAAGGACAGCCGTCGGAATATATCGTAAGGATACACCTTATGCTGTGGTAAGGTGCTCAGTTAGGTAGCTAGATAGATGGCTCAATACATACATGAAAATCGGTCGCCCAACACTTAGTAGTGGATTCCGGTTGTAGCAGGTACTTGAGAGTCATTGTAGGTTAAGACTGTTTACCGCCTTCGACTGCATCAATTCTTCAGTCATCACCACTTACCATCAGGAAAGATTGTGGTCAAAGACTTAGATTGGCAATAAAAAAAAAGAAGATCTAGCGCAACATTGGTAGCATGGACTCACTACTACAAAGACTTTATTGTATTAGAACCTTGTTCTTAAAAATAAAAATAGGCTTCACCTTGCGCAATCGCACGTAACTTAGCATCGCATCGTTTCATGTCAACAGCGTTGCAATATTTAAATCCAAATAAAAGGGCGGTGACTGGCTCCACAAAAACTACAACATCATAGGTGAAAGACTCAATATTTTCTTCGTAATTGTCAATTTAACACATCCCCGGAGATTGTATCAACGATCAAGATACAGCAACGCACAAGCTCAACCTTATCGCATTTTTAAGATCTACCACTCCGCAAAGTTTTTGAACTTCTTGAGCGCAATTATTTGAAGTCGGCGTACTTTCACTAAAAAGGAACCAATTAATTTTTCTTCAATGCATTAAGCGTTCGATAAATTTCTCGAAAAACGCCGCGGTCGATGGCGATAAGGACGGCTCGGCGTCATCCACGTATTAAAAAGGTTTTATTTATCTTGGACAATTTGTTAATGCCACTCACCAAGCCTTCCGGTAGCCGAGTAAATTGAATCTTCTGGTTTTGGAAGATTTATTATGCTCATTTGATTGAGCTACCGTCTTCAGATTAGTGCAGCGGCTCTATTGATGATGCGTCGCGAACTTAATTTTGTTTTTAGTGAGATAAGGCTTTATTACGGTCACTTTATTTTGGGTTAAGATTGCTTTATGTTGTTATTCTTCTTAATTAGACAGATTAAATTAGAGATCGTATATCAATCGCTCTGTTTAGAAACAAGAAATGTTGTGAGTTAGACACAATTTACTTGAAGAGTTAGTAAAATCTAGACGTGACAGGTAATAGAGTCGGTATCTCTTCCGCGAGAAAATCCAAGGGTTGTGCCTAGAAAGTGTGCTATCTGCATACATTTATTAGCTACAATTACAGCGAGATTAGAAGGACGTGGTACGTTTGTCCGACTTGTGACACAGTGACCCGAGTCCGATACGATCGAAGGACGACGCGACACAGACGCGGGGCCGATGCCGCGGCGGTGGCGCGCTGCGGACGATCGCGTGAGATATGCTCGTGCACGTCCAAGCTTTGCCCTCACGATCCCGTGCCGTTATTTTAATTTATCTCATTCTTTTCAACTGTTTGCACTTCATTTCTTTGTCTAAACCTTGATTCAAAAAGCTTGGGTCATACTGATGCGCAAGGACAAATCCATCAATAACACCATTATGATCGCTGCGCTTAATGAGGCTAGGGAAATTAAGCGATCCTTTTGGTGGATTTTTAGGGTTCCGTACCTCAAAAGGAAAACAAACGGAATCTTATAGGATCACTTGGACAACAAAGTGGTCCTATAAGATTCCGTTTTTCTCTGTCTGTCTGTCTGTCAGGACCCTTTTTCTCAGGAACGCGTGGAGGTATAAAGCTGAAATTCATATCAATACCAAGCTCTACTGTTCCTTGGAGCTGTGAAAAAATCAAACTTCTAAGCCAATGCAATCAATAGATACAGTCGTTTATGCCGCAAATATTTGACACTCGCAAGGGAATCAAAACCTACAGGGTAGGTACTTCCCGTGAACTCAGAATCTTCAAATTTGGTACGAAGCAACGTCTTACAGCACAGATAAAGGAAAAATTTCAAAAAGTATAAATTTTTACGTCATAAAATATTTTTAATATTTTTTAAATGTCATGGATTTCGTTTAGAATAAAAATACCATACCTTTTACTTATATACCTACATGTTTGTAAGGAACGCACTGGGCGGTTTTTTTCCCTAGCACACTGCTCATCCTCTTCGCACATCTCTGGTGAATACGCAGCCTTATGTGTGCATATGTACGACCATAATTAATGGAACCTAAGGGTGAAATTGTCATATCCTGCAGATCTGTTATAGCTGACGTGTCAATAGAGATTTTTAGTTTTTTTTAGCATTGTACTTGAACAGATTTGCACCGCCTCTAACAGTGAAAGAATGGGCGAATCTCATTCGTTGGCCACTGCATCAGATGTTCTCTCCCCAACTATGCTTTCCTTTGCATACCTAAAGATACCGGGATTGACTAGGTACTCGTCGAGGTTCTCAGGAATTATAATGGTGATACGAACATTTATCAAGGTCAGATTTGTATAGTGGTAGGGAATTTTGGGAACCTGGCCAGAACTCTCGGCAAGCACCTAACGGTGCGTTCTGGAAATTGCCCTTAAGAGCTAGTTGAAAGCCTAGGTTATGCATGTTTACCATTTTTGTCCAAATCATCAGTTTCATAATCAAAACACCATTTGAGATTGTAGCCAAAGGATAGCCAGTACCAAAAAAAAAGTACGAGCCATGGGGTAAGCCTTAAGATTGAAACTTTTAAGTCCCTGCTATATAGCAGCGTTTGAAATGTCAAGAGACATCTAGTATCCTTAAAAATCTTTACTTATCAATGGTTGCTGTCATCATGTTTCACATAAGATGTAAAATATGATTAAATGAGATGATGTGAGAATATTGCCAAATTTGATGCAATAAACGGAGAGCCTTGAAAGTGAGTCGATATTTCGCAACGCTTTAGCTTGATAGAGGTCAGAAGCTATCCCATGACCTCTATCAAGCTAAAGCGATATACCGAAGAGTGTTACAATATACTACGAATCATATAATAATATCAGACATAATATGCTGAGGTATATTATCCAGGTATATAATTAGCTTGTATATTTTAATACCGCACTGCTCTGGGACGGCCCAGCTAAATACCAGCTTGAGACTTTAGATAATCGTACGCCAACGAAAACTCAATGCCGATGCGTTAATGAAGATTAAAAATTTAAGCATTATTGAAGCATTAAAAACATCAGTTTACAGAACAAGGGCTGAAAGGAATCAATTTCTATACGAGGCATTTTAACTTGGTTTACTTTAAAATGGAAGGAAACTGCAGATGTAAGGCAGGAAAGTTCGCGTGGATCGCACAGTAGGTGATCTCCATGTGTCTATACCTAATTATGTACTTACTTACATGAGATTTCTGGCTAAAGCGACTAGTGCAGTGATAACACCGCGACGGTAAGACAACCACCGGTACCAACAGCTTAACGTGCCCTCCGAAGTAGGGAACCACTCATTAGTAATCATAATCATCAATATATAAAAAACTAGATTGTTTTTTATATATTGTAACCTAAATATTAAATTAAATATATAGATGGGTATGATAAGGGGAAGTAAGCACCGGAAAATGTAAAACGCATTTTTGAAATTGTTGACTTGTCGTCAAGTAGGCAGGCGACAGCCAAGAAGAAGAATTAGTAAGTATATTGACAAACCCATAATTATTCGTAGGACAAACCCAAGAAAACCCGTCGGGGGCTTTCTTAGGTTTGTCATTATAAAATGCTTCTACGTGGCGACGAATCAACATTTTTTTAAATGAGTTTTACTTTCATTTTCGATTACTTACTTCCCTTTAGTCGGGATTGAAAAGGGATTAAATAAAACCAAAATATTTTTATTTAATACCTTTTCAATTACGAGGCTCATATCCGTCGTGGGTTTTATGAATATTTGTAATTTTGTTTTTTTACACGAACGATTTCGATACCACTTTTCCTCTCGCTTGTTTGTACTAACATATAACGTCATTACATTAAAAGAAAGCAATGAACTACTTTCCGAGCAGGTATAGTATAAATGTGCTTTAAATCCCCTTAAATTTTAACCTTAAAAATAAGTTGTTAACCTTTAATATTACCAATTGAACTAAGTTTCAGTTTTAATCATTAGTATGAACGTATTTGCTATATAATTGAAGCTGCTTTTTTATTGTACCTAAAATTTTCTTTGCTAGTTTAAAAATTGTGTATTTACTCAAGTTATGTGGCGTCTCGTACCATTGGATCCTTAGTTACGATCAGGATCCTTTTTATATTTGATCCAATCCCAAAATCCTTCGATTCCCCAGGTTTCAATACAACATAGTGCGCCAATCTTGATAATATTTTAATTTCACAATTTGGAGGTTTTCACGACTAAAAAAATGTTCAAAAGATATTAAAAATATGCGTGGTGATATATATAAAAACAAATACGCATCGACTTCCTTCTTTGTTGCGTAAAATTACAATTTTAGGCTATTCATCCTGCCAAGCTCGTGTCTCGAATGCAAAACGCGGTTGTGTCATAGGACATAAAAGCTATTTTTGCTTTGTTCGTCGCAGTCAACTGCGTGCCGTGATATTACAAAATAAGCCTTCAATACTTATCGTGTCTGAAACCAATTGATCAGAATTACTGTGAAATAAAAACATTGCCGAATTGCAAAAGTTCGGTAGGCAGGTACTCACCGAAACGACAACGATCTTCGCGTGACTTTGTACACTGAAATTGTCAATGGGATTTCAGACACGAAGTTGTGTAATGAAGACCAATGGGTTCATTATTTTACAATACGCTTTTTGTATTGAGAAACTGGTTAATAGAGGGTAGTTTGAAGCGCTGGTAGCGAGGTTTGCTTAGCCGTTCTTAACCGATCAACTAAGTAACACCCGCCGCGGTCATGACTTGGATGGGTGATCACTAGTGAAATTACTACTGAGTGCTTCCGTGCTTCGGAGGACATGTTAAGTCGTCGGTCCCGGTTGTTGTGGTCTATATAGCATGGTTGAAGACATTTTCCGAATGCCTGCCTGGCTAGCTACCACCCTCAAGTAGAAAATCTGTCGCCAAGCACCTAACGGTGTGTGTGTAGACAGTAATTTTAGGTTAGCCTGAACATCATCTCCGGCAACATCATCACATACCAACAGGTAATATAGTGGTCAAAGTGTAGCCTATCAGCTATAAATAAAATAAAAGGAATGAGACTAAGAGCCTATGTAGTTTTGTTGTATGTGTTTTTTTTGCAACTAGCCTCTGACTGCAATCTTACCTACTGGAAAGTGAAGATGCCTGATTGGGTCGGCCAGTGTTTTCTGCGGTCCTAACAAATTGTTGTATTAGACCTTGAGGGTGAATTGTTTCTCGTGGTACCATCGCTGCTCTGGTGGGGCGTCGTGGGAAATATATTTCAAGGACGGCTTCCGAACACACACCTTTAAGTGCTTGGCAATAATTTGCTTTTTGAGTTTATACTGTTCTAAACCGACTTCCGAAAAAAGGAGGACGATTCTCAATTCGACTATTTATTTTCTGTGTATCTTGCCTTTTTTTTAGTTTTGCAAGTTGGTGCTTGTCATGCTGTCTCATTTAAATTTGAGTGAGATGTGTCAAGTATTATTTGAATTATCCCTAATAGTTAACGCGTATTTAATTGGCTTCGACTACATTGACGACGTTCTCGTGTTCCCTTGTCGATGTAAAATGAACAAAAAAACAGTATACGATGGTTTGGTTCATTTACTGTTTGAAGTCGGATTTTTATTGTTATTTTCTCTAACTATATTGATTGACTCCTACCGGCTAATCAGGCGAGCATTCGCAAGGTGCCCTACATACAAAGCGTCGTCGGGACTTTTAAGCCACCCGAAGGCCTCAGACTTTAACTAACGACTGCTATATCCTTCGAGAACATTAGCAAGACCGCGCCCAGCAAATCATTGAAGCGGATGGGTGACCGTAGCAAATCAGTTAACCACGAACGCTTCAGACTAAAAGAAACTGGTACTGTATTGAAGATAGGCTTAGGTTCCCACAGTATTTTTCTTATTTATATAGAGATAGCAATAGATAATGACCATGTATCAGTTTCATTAGCCAAAACATCTAGGTTCTACTGTACATGCGCCTGTTCTAATGGGAGTGGGGATTTCCATTATACCGAAGCTTGGTAGATGGTTTTGGGGATTGCAATAGGTAAGTATTGTTTATAACTGATATGCACAGGATGGTGCATCTTGTAGTGCTGTTATTATATCTTCAAGCTTCCATGGTCGAAGATTATAATCCACACATCCCATTTTTGTCTAAAAGTAATTTCTCTTTAACTTAATACTCAATATATAATACTTATATTATATATTTATGCTTAGCGTTACGAGAAAACTAAAATGTTTTCTTTACAACACATTAATGAATAGTTATAGACATATTTCCAAATCAAGCTTTAGGTAATTTATTTCTGAAACTATGACTATAAAAATGTACTTATACCTTCGTTATGCGTTTTAGGTTATTATTTTTTCGATACGGAACGTATGAAATGTATGTTATCGTGAACTAATAATATAAATTATTATTTATGTATCATGTTCTTAGCGATTTTCAAACAAATATTATGTTGTAGTTTATATAACACAATATAAACTTCCACGATTTATCGCATTAAAAATATGAAAACCTACAAACTTCTGAGAGAAAATTTTGAGTTAATCTACATGCGCATAAAATTGTGGGCGCTTTATCTCCTTATTTAAAAACGAAGGAGGTAGGTACTCCCATAAATTTTCATCGTTGAAATTTACAACATTAATTAAACGTTCACACCACACCGATCATTCCATATTGTTTGGAGAATTTATAAAATTATCACCTCCTCCTATGGTGCGCTCGTTGTAATCATAATTTAAAATTTAAACGCGTTTAAGTATAAAAATCGATGAGTGTAAAATTGAATTCGGGGAGCGGACAAATAAGAAGGAATTGAAAAAGGCGCAGAAATTGGTTAAAGCACCGTTTAAAGTATCGTTAAGGCTTGCTCGAATGAAAATATTGTAATCGCATCTCTGAACCGATCAGCCGTAGTTTACGAGCTGCGGAAAGCGGATGCCACTTATCGGGTTCAGAGCTGCCAGTACTAATGTTAAAATCGCAATATTCTTGATCTAGACACTTACATAGCAAAATATTATTTTGGACGTTCGAAAAATAAATCTTTAAGTTTTAGCATTTAGATTCAACGTCATAAGTATTTTACACCATTTAGAATTATCAAAATTCTTAGATAATACTTTAGTACTTACATTACCTACTATTTAAAAGTGGCGTCCTTCGTATTACTAGAATGAATTATTTCTAATATATACATTCCTAATTTTTTTATGGATATTTAAGAGCGGGAAAAACATTTTTATGCTCTAGTGTTTAGATTTAACTAAATATTTATCTTTGTAACTATAGTGTCTTTCGTTTTAATGAATTATTTACCTATAACATGTTTTTATTTTCTAAATTGCTAAGTAGGTATTGTAAATAAAATTGTAAGTAACTATCAGACGAAATAAAGTATATCTACCATAATATGCAATTCAATACAACATATTTATAAGACAAAAACTTTTTTATTATATATAGCCTTTTAAAGAATAAACTTTTTTTTCCCATTAAAACATTCCCAAACGGACGAAAACTTCAACTATTGTGGCAATACCGATTTGGTCCTTTGATTTAGTTTATGTCAAGTCCGTATTCTGAATTATTGGGGTGGTATTGAGCCTCCAGCGTGAACTGCCTTTCAATTTATGTTATGTTTATTTTTAATTATGTTACATCCCACTGCAAATTAGTGCACACATCGAGTTTTTGCTAAAACCCAAATTTTTATGTATATTTATGATTAGAAGAAAATTTATCAACCGACAAAGCGGCCACATTTTGATAGGCAAAAATGCCTATCAAAATGTGGCCGCTTGTATTTTTTAATTTAATTATTGCTAATTGATTTTTGGGAAAAAGAATTGTTGACTTGTTTTTTAAGTAAAATATCGGCTACATCATGGCAATCTATGTAAAGTTTCTGAAAAATCATGGTTGCCATTATGCACTTGGCCGCAACTCTTCGGAGCCAGGTGTAAACATGTTTGATTTCGATACATTTTTACATTCATATCATAACGTACATTTATGATTTATAATATCAAGTTAAAGCATTTTTTTTCTATTTATTATTATAATAGGTTGCCTAATTAAATCCGGCCGCAAATAAGGGTTGCTGGCTATTGAAAATATTTAAATAAAGGTAAATATTTAAAGTAGAGAGTATGTTGATATATATTCTCCTAATCATAAATATACATAACAATTTGATTTATAGCAAAAACTCGATAGTGAAGTAATTTGCTGTGGGATCTTAGACATACAATTTTAATCTGGAGCATTTGGACTACCTGTCGACCTGCCTTTAGGTTAATTAAATGCTTTCATTGTAGTAGCTGTAGTGTTACATTTACATTTTGTAATGTTTTGATAGTAAAAGCTTACCGCTCTTCAAAAAAACTTATACAGTATATTTTGAGGTCGAAATAACCCACATATAGGTCGATGACTTCATATTCATTTATCATTAAGGTGCAATTGGTGAAGAATGCAATAAATTTGAAAGGGAGATCTGTAATAATTACTGCAATTTTCAACAATTATCACTAATAATGCCATCAAGAAAGGATGTGGCCACTCAGGACAATGAATTGGGGTACATATTGGCCTTTTATTAAGTAAATACTTTTTTAGAAGACATGCAAGCATACATTTAAGATATAACATATATTGTAAAAAACAACACAACTATTTTGCAGGTCCATCACGAAAACATTAACATCGCTTATCCTATAGAGATAGAACATATAATAATACTATAGACACGAGTTTTGGACACACATATAGACGAACAAATTGCTCATACGCGAAATTTTAATCAAGCTGAGTACATTAATGTGTATTTGTCATAAACTTGCATAAATATATCTTCTCTCTATCTTGCACTCTCCGAAAAAGAAGGTTTTCCATCTACGACGTTAAGTAGAGTTTAATAAGAACCTTGTAACGATTTCTGGTTATACTCACAGAATAGCGTACTCAGAGCTAAGCATCTAATTCGCCAAAAATCATTTTCTATTTTATTAAATAATTCCCCTATAAAAATAATCCTAGCTTCGCCTCTGTCGTGAAGTAGGAACTGCAATACGGTAAAAGGGTTTGAGAGTGCTGTTTTACTGCGTCGTGCTAAGATACTAAAGATAGGGACACAGGCTCTATTTTACGACTTATTTATAGTTTAATTACAGAAAAGTTTCCTAACTGAGTAGCTTTGAGAAAACTAATCTAAGTAATGAAAACACTATCTATATTTTATGATTAAGAGTGCTGGCAAGATCTGTGGCAAATTCTTATTGGTAACATAGATATAGTACCACCAACTTAACTGTGCAGTTCGCGAGGGCGCTGCTAGTCAAGGAAATCAACTACAAACTGTCACAATTTGAAGGAATGTTGTAGTTCTTTTTTCTGCCGCCTGAACAGATAAGTTGGTGGGACTGTAATCTACAAGACATCCGAATTAGGTACTCATTTTGTAAATAGAAATAGTCGGTTGCCATACCCATTAATTACATTTAAGTATATTTACTGGTCGTTGTTTTTTGAAGTAAGTACTACTATTTTATACTTACGTATTGTACGCCTTTCGTTGATTTTTTTAATTGACATGTTACATAGCCCTTATGCCTACTCCTCTTATTAAACAAGTATACTTAAATTAATTCAAAAATAACAAACCCGAAAACAAATTATTTATTTTTGTTAATTGTTTTATCGCTCCATTCAAATCAAAACTGCAAGTTATATGCAGGCATCTACCGCAATAATTCACATCACCATAAATAAAAATCTCATCGTACTCGGCGATAGGAGAAAAATTTAAAAAAAAAGTCATAAGTCCGAAAATACGATAATCGCGGAACATACATGGGGGTGATTCAGATAGCCCTCTAGGTCCTCTACCCTCTAGCTTCAGTATATCACTACTTCTTGGGACAACCTGTACAATTATGGGATCGTCTTATGAAATTCTTCGATTTGATACGCTGGGTTTGGACGAAAAAATAATAATTTTACCTCACAATATGGCGTCTAAAATACGCCGGTGTTTATTATGTTGTGTGTATATGTTTTGAGTTAAGACGGGAAGGAAGTCTCGAATTTTCATACAAAAAGAGAAAACGTTTCTCTCCCCCTAAAACATCACAGATTTTGATGATTTTTGGAAATGTTATAGATGTGATCACAAACGACATCTCATACATTATAATCGGTTTAGCCGTTTAGAAGCTATACAAACACACATACATACATGAATAACCAAGCAAACGTAACACTCCTTTTGTTTGGGCAGTCATGTAAAACACGCGTTTACTATACTAGAAAAGTACGTAGAAATATTGCAAGTGAAAACTTCGTAGATATTATTATACTTATTCGTAGATTCGTTTATAAACTTTTTTTTTCTCTAAGGAAACAGCCTATTAATAAGTACCTACCTACATACAGTAAAAAAATATCGGGATGATTTGCGTATGGTCCTAATAGTGTTACTTGCTGAGTGGTCCAAATTATATATATTTTTTTGTTAGATTGGCACAACTGTTCCATTATGGCGCGGGGTTTGAGTTGCATCTGTTATTTAGATTTAATACAGTGTTATTGTGGTGCTATTTTTAGTTATATCATATTATCTAGTATGATGGTTGGTTGAGTAATAATTGGTAGAAGATCGTAGATTCTGGGATATAAGTTTGGTTTTCGAGAAAGGTTTAAAGTTAGGTATGCTGGTTGTGTTAATGACAACAGCCTATTGTGAGTTTTAATAAGGTTGCATAACTTCCTTCTTCTAACTTCTAAATAGCATTAGCTCAATTTCTTTTACTTCCGGTTCTTGACTACGCTGATGCCTACTATTTAGATCTCTCGGAGGTACAACTAGATAAAATTCGGGCGTTATAAAATATTAGCACTTGCAAGATTTAAAGCTCTAGCGTAAATATTATTCTACTGTACGTCTTTATTGGAATACGTACTTGAATTCCCAATCTTCTTTGCACTTCGAATACATATGATGGTAGCCTTTACAATATATTGTTCAGTCCTTCATCCCTGCGCTATCTCAAGGAACGTTTTGATTTGTAGGTATATGATAGGAGATAATAAAGTATATTTGATGTTCATGGTGTCCGCCAATGGGATTCTTTTCCCGTAGCAATCAAACGCGCCTCGGCTTTTTTCCTTCCTTCATAGACAACTTATACAAGTCTTACAACTAAAAAAGTGCTAAAATTATTATGTAACAGGTATATTTAACAGTATAACAGGTGCATTTGTTTCTCGATTTCAAGTGAATTTATGAGTGATATAAGTTTATAAAATAACCCACCCCCGTGAGGTGCCGGGCTAGAATTTCACCCCCCCCCCATTGCTACCTGTGGGTGTCGTAAGAAAAATAAAAAGTTAAAATATATTTTTACAAATTTTCTTAAGTAGTACGGGCCATTTATAGGGAAATTTTGCTCATGCCCGCAAAGCGCCAGACTGTTCTGGACGCAGGAATCGAATCTAGGACATCAACACTACAAAGCGACGCTTTGCGCCACTCCAGAAATATGACAGCCTTGGTCCAAATATAAATATAAAAAAATTGTTAAATTGGTTGTCATCAGCAAAATATCAACATAAAATAAAGTGCTGAATTGCTGTGAGTAAAAATCGCCGTGAGTATTTTTATTAAACCATCGCAATTGAACCTTCTGTAACATATTTGATCGAGAAGAAATTAACTTCAACTCAAGATTGCTCCAATTGCATTCATGTTATTTACACTAATTGGTAGTTATTGATGTGTCAATAATGCGCTATTAAACATTACCCTACTTTTAAGTCCTTGCATTAAAAATACGTTGAAATCAAACAAAATGTCAGGGTAAGTGGGTCGAAGTGTGACGGCAGTTTGGATCACGTACGTGTTCATTGTAGAATGTAATATAGATGATGGAAATGATTGGAGTTGGCCCAAAATAGCGGCAATCATCCGTGGTCAGACGTGCTCCGGCGAGCGAAGTGTCAAGGATCTTTGGAATTGATTAGTTTCTAAGTATATGTATTTCACTTTTAGGTGCTACTAGTTTTGCTTTTCGTTCTGCAATGTGCTGGTAAGTCGTTTTGCTCTAGAGATTTGGAGATACATATCGTTAAGTTTATTTATAAAAAAAAGGTGTATGAAATTTCAGTTCAGTCAAAAAATAGTCGATCACTCACATTGACCTATATATACTAGACGGCACATCTCAAACAAAGATAGTCGACTAGTGCAAGTAGGTATGCCGGCCGGCATATTCTCCCTTGCACGCAGCTGGGCACTCGTAGATATTACACGAGCTTTACGTTCGAAAATTGTGTATTGAAAATACAAATGCCGGCCGGCATACTTGCACTGGTCGACTATCCTCGCTTGAGATGTCGCGTCTAGTATATATAGGTCAATGATTACTTATGATCGTTCTACAATATACACGTAGGTACGTGAAATTTCATGGCTTAAATGTTAATAAAGCTGTGTATGGTAACATTCTTCTTATTCAACCCTTCATTCACAATAGTCAAGAAAACCAACAAACGAGAGGTTACGTCATACATACATGTTCATGGTTACGTCGGTGTTCCTCGAAAGAGGTCCAATAGGTATCTAAACACCCACGTTTATTCTAGAAATATGTTGGCCTTATCTGTGTGAACCTATTGCTATCTGCAACGCACAGATACAGATTCCGGACTGACGCTGAGAATTCATTTGTTAAAAACGCAATAACTCTAATCATGTATCACAGTTCTTGTGGTAGTCATAAACAAGAGGGACCCTAAAGAACTTCAAGCTAAAGTTTCAAGTGAATAATCCAAATCCTTCAACTGAATGTAGAATTTACAAGTATAATTTTTTTAAGTAATTGTTAATACATACTTAAATGTCATTGAAGCCATAAAATATATCATAAGACAGATAAAATACAAACCTTGGTAATGCTGTCAAGAGATTTTAGAGACCAAGGTACTACGGGTAAATATCAGCATTCGTAGCCAAGGATTTGGAATCACAGCCAGTAGATGGATACATATCGTTCGTATGTAGTTATTTTGACAATTATACCTGGCACGTACAGCAATGCGCACAGGGAAGAGCTTTTGATAAATGGCTAAGTACACAATTTGCAGTATTCGACTTAGGTACAAGTTACGTAGTAACCGGATTAAAACACGAGTATACTCTCTACTGCACGGGCGGAGGGGTAAACTTCAATTCGACATCTGCCCACCAGTAGGAAAATCTAGTGAGTGGACGGTGCATCGCCCAAATATATATGTGTAACGCCTTAAAAAATCAGCAATATGATAACACGAGCAATAATAACATATACTTTTAAAATATTTTAAGAAAACATCAAATTAATATTTTAATGAAACACTTAAAAAATATATAAAAATATATCTAGTGACAATTCCGCTCAATTTTCCTGCTAAGCCGACGCGACGTCACAAACGCCACGCAGCCAAACCGGAAGAATTTTCGACGCGTTTCGCTTCTACACGAAGCATCCTCAGGAGGTCTTGACTCTTCGAGCGCACGATCGAGAATGAGCAATTTTTTTTTTTTTTTTTTTAGGGAGGACATAGATGCTGACTACCGCTAAGCGGACGTCCAGCTCCACCGGGTTTTGGGCGAGGGGAGGCCCTCTTATAGCGGGAGGGAGAAGTGCCGAAGGCACTTCTCCTGAGACGGGCGTATAAGGCGAAAAGCGCCTTATACCTCCGTCTCCTGCGGGCGCCGAAAACGCCACGCTACTATCGGGAGGGGTGACAGCGAGCTCAAGGGCACCACTGTGGTTCGGACCTCGGCTTGTCTCGCTGCCGAGAGACAAAGGGGGAATCGGAACTAAATGCCCCGGTACAACTGCAGTGTTGTACCGTTGAGAATGGGCCCTATTGAATATTACTCTGTGACTATTTGGAGAGACACTAATCGGGATTTTATTTTTGCCTCGAGCTCGCCGGCGAGCTCGGTGTTTGATTGTGTAACCTCTGATTACCGCACACCTGGGGATGTTACCAGGACGACTTGCGGACAACGCTAAAGCTGCCAACGTAATGGCTGCGATGGGGTCATCCGGGTCGTCCAATACCTGCCGTGGTCGGCGACGGGGGGGTTTAAACCATGGGTCGGATGAGTAGCGGCCGGCGGTGGCTCGGCACGCCTTTATATAGACGGGCTGAGTCCGCACGCCTTTGTCTAGACTCGAGCGTGAGTCATCGCTCTTTGTTGTAGCTAACAATTGGTGATTAATACCTTTTTAAAGTGACAATGACATCATAATGGCCATAAATTGATAACAAAAAATAATTTTGAATTGTTTATATTAAGTAATGTGTTTTAGAATATGAAAAATATCGTAAAAAATATAACAAAATTACTTCCTAAAACAAATACATATTTAACTATTTTGTAGTGGCAAATTATCACTAAAAATACGCAACAGTGTTGATGAAACCAATTGCGTCTGTTCATTCTCGATCGTGCGCTCGAAGAGTCAAGACCTCCTGAGGATGCTTCGTGTAGAAGCGAAACGCGTCGAAAATTCTTCCGGTTTGGCTGCGTGGCGTTTGTGACGTCGCGTCGGCTTAGCAGGAAAATTGAGCGGAATTGTCACTAGATATATTTTTATATTTTTAAGTGTTTTATTAAAATATTAATTTGATGTTTTCTTAAAATATTTTAAAAGTATTTGTTATTATTAAAAATGGATTTCCGCAAAGTAACGCCTGAATCTATTAATTAACACGAGCAATATTGTTTGAATCTTGCGAATACCATGACCATGTAGAATACGAAACCTAGGTACAAGCGTGAAAAAACATTTTTTTCGCCACTTTCTTGAGTTGGCACCTTAAACAAGAACTTTACAAGAAGTGAAAAATATAGTTTTCATCCCATCTATTCGAAAAGGACGAAGCCTTTAAGTGCGTAAATAGGTGGTGTTTTCAATAAGAAACTTTTAGCAGTCAGTAATGAGTTTTTAATCCTCTTTATAAGTGCACCGCTATTATCTTCGCCGCGCACTTTTTGAATATGGAACATCTTAGTGTTCAGCGCCAAAGAAATACCAGATTGTACCAGAGTTTCTCCGAATCTGGTATAACCTTCAACGTGCGTAAACGTCATATTTTATAAAATAATGCATACATAATGTGAAAAAGAACGCTCGTTCAAGTTTTCACAGGAGCTGACATCGAGAAAATAGTATGTATATGTAGTTTTGGAGAGCTTTTTTTAATTTTAAAGGTAATACTAAAAATATATTTGTACCTATTCGATTCAATGAGTTTTCGGCGATAACAGCCCACTTTCTTTGGTGCAGCTTTTTCTTTTGCCTTACTTCTAATGTATAAGTATGTCTTAGTCCAATAGCCATCATTGGGTCAACGTTTTACACCAATAAGAAAATTTCAGATTTGTAACTCTGTCCGTTTACAAGCCAGAGGCCTGTGACGAACCGACAGACAGATATCGGAGTCTCGCTAGTAGGGCAAAATAGGGTGATGGCCCAGTAACAATGAAGCGTATCTAGCTAAGATATAGCAAAGATGATTGTTAGAGTAAAAATTCAATTAAATAATTTTTAAGGCGGTCTTCAATGCATGGGAGGAATTCAAAGTTAACAATTTTAGACCATTTTTGTTACGGGGTCTATTTCAAGAATTAAACGAGGTAGGATCATCAAATTTTGGATAGTTATCACAATCATTTTCTATTTAACCTATAACTACTGCAAACGCCGATTTACAATGAGTTTTGAAGCATTTCGTGGGAGTTTCAATGTGGAACCCTCACAAAACGAGGCCGGACTCTCAATTTGCCAGTTCCTTTATTTAGTGTTATAATGATTTAAATGTACGACCAACTGTAAGTATGTTTTTAGAATAATCAGTTATCTATTACACTTATCTATTGATCACAAATTTATAAAAATAATGTACATTGGAAGAGAACTAGACCACGCACAATACAGGGTATCCTAGTGTGGGGGCTAGTGTGAATTAGTCAGTAACTGAGTGCAATGTTATAGAATATAAAATAATTTAGATTATAAGTTTTTGGTAAAAAATTATATTAACTGCTTCTGCTATATTAACTTATAAGTAACATTTATAGGGATATACTTACCATATTTTTTTTTTCTAACCAATGTAAGAAACTGTTTTTGGCACAATAAAATATATTATTATTGTTATTAAATAATTAATTAACTCGAAAAGAATATTTTGGTAACCTAGTAACAAAATAAAAACAAGTTGGGCAATTAATTATCAGATATAGCCTTCGGTATGCATTACCTGACATGATAAGATTACTTGCAGGTGCTTCGATATATTAAGAGATTACTGACTTGATGTTTCATAAAATCTATTTTAACAATACCTAGCATAATTCTGTAATAGTATCTACATATTGATACTAACACGTTTCTTGTGCATATCCCAATTCTCATGACAAAATTCTGCGTCGCCGCCCTAGGCAGGTGTAGGACGACCCGAACGACTTCACCACAGCCATTATGTTGGCAACTTTTGCATCATCGCACAGTGGCCCCGGTATAGACATCCCCGGTTCAAAGTTTTTTTATTTCTGGTAGGATAGCCTTTGACCACTATCTCACCTGATGGTAAGTGATGATACGGTCGATGATGTCGTTCAGGCTAACTTAGAACTACTGGCTCTCAAGGACAGTTGCCGGAAAACACCGTTAGGTGCATGGCGACAGATTTTCTATTTAAGTGTGGTAGCTAGCCAGGCGGGCATTCCTAAAATTCTTCCTAAAATTATCGACTGCTATGGTAAGACAACTACCGAGTCGCGACGTGCCCTCCTAAACACGGAAGTGCTCAGTAGTAATGTCGCTAGCGGTCACCCATCAAAGTCCTGACCGCGGCGGACGTTAGCGAGCTCACCGGCGAGCTCGATTCAAACATAAAGTTTCGATTAATGTCACTCCAAATAGTCACAATGCAAAAATCCGCACGGCCCATTCTCAAGGGTACAATTCTAATGTACCGGACCCATTAGTTCAGATCTCCCCAAATAATCTAGGCGACGCACAAGCCGAGGTTCATACCACAGTAGTGCCCCTGAGTCTGACACCAAGTTAGGGTCTTGCAAGCCCTTGCCCAGTATCCGATGGAGCTACAATTGCTGAGAGATAAACATCTTCGTCATTCTTAAATAGACTGCTGCCAGCTTAGTCTTCTTTACAAGTAGGTATTTGAATCTTGACCCCGTGGGGTTAGAATTGCATCTCCCCATATCATCCCGTGGGTGTCGTAAGAGGCGACTAAGGGAAAAATACTGGAAGGTGGCAGCAGCACCTTCTAAAGAACTGCCATCTAACACTGCGATCCTCAAGCCGCCTGCCAAGCGTGGGGATTATGGCAATAAACCCCATTAATAGGGGAGGCTGTGTACAGCAGTGGACGAGTCGGCTGTTACAGTACAGTACAGTACATATGAATCTTCCAAGATTCCTGTAAGTAGTACAAGTATAAACGTTAACGCAAATTGCTGAGCAATCTAGAGCTCGCTTCAAGAGGTAAATGTACCGCGACCAGTAAATTATATTTGAATTAAAAAGAAAATATCATAGAATTTTTAATGTTAATTTAACCAGATTTTTATTCGACTTAATTAGTGGCAAAAGAAAGTTTTTGAAAAGCAAATCTGTACTTCATTTTTGTTAACACGACCGTTGATGTTCTCTGCTTCTCAGATTGCAAATCTGATCGGATCATTTGCATATTATCTCGATTAAAAGATGACATTGTAATAATTTGCTACAAGAGGTGATGCCCCCAGCAATGTCGATTTAAATTTAAGCTTGCATGCATTCACCAATTAAGGACGGCGTGTATTACACCGAGGTGAATATTTAGTTAAATACTTAGTTGTGTTACTCCAGTTTGCAAAATTAAAAAGAAATCTATTTTATATTTAGAAGGGAACTATTTACAGAAATTAAATTTACAAGAATGACGGATAAGTATAAAGGAAAACATTTGATATGAATAATTTTGATTGGAGAAACAATAACTGGGATCTGTTTTCGTAAGAAAATTATGTAAACCCATTCGTTTAGGCAGAGATAAAATTTAACCTGAACCACAGCCTGGACACTCGACTCATTCTCTATACAAAAGCCGCGTTCTTACTACCTATTACACAGACACTACACAAATGTCGTTTTTGTACACACGTAAATGTGTACGTGAAGTCTAAGGTTGTTATCGTATGAACAATTGTTGTACTTACCTACCTAACAATCTTTTGATGCTGTTAATATGACTCATTAGATTTCGTAGGTTACCTTACCTACCTTCAGAAACATTTACAACCACAATAATCCAACTCCATGTACGACGTAGGAATATGTTACACACAACCGAGTAGGTAACATTACTTCCTATTTCACTCACATTACTTAGGTATACAATAATAGATACCTACACTATACGAAAAGTATCATTCCAAGTTCACATTTTATACAAGTAATGATAATAAATACAATCACAATAATAATTTATGTTCTTCTCGTATAATAAACAATCATGAAGTGTGCCGCGTATCAACCGTGGCGAAGGTCGGTATGTATATTGCTTTTCTCTATGGTAGGTATACATAGGTACAAAGACACTTGTTTCGCTGCAAGCGAAGCCGATATCCACGGATATTTTTTGCAAACGAAAATCTTCTAAAATAATCATTATTTGAATAGAAGTTTGAGTAAACTACAAAGATAAAGTATTATGTGTGCCTACTTAGTGTACGTTACCAAGAATGACTTACCTCGTTTTATCCTTAGGGAATCTATAAAAACTCCTATCCTTTTCTCGTTTTGTTGATAAGCAACCGTAAACAGCACAAGAATACCCTATTCTCAACTTTTAAAATACTCGTACAATCGTCACGCTTCGTCGTCACGTCATCGTGCGCGAGTTGCGAGTCCAGTACTCAAGTCAGCTCAGCGAGAGCTCAGAATCAGTGGCGGGGTGAGGAAGGCTCGTTTCGGTGGGGGGTGAGGAGTGTCCATTCTATGCGTAGTATTATTATATGTTCTATGCCTGAACTCAATCTACGACCAAAATAGAAGTGTAGTAAATGCAAAAGAGAGTAATATTAAAGAATTGGAGAGCCCAAGTAAATATAATTGTGATGAGAGCTTTGTGATGTATCTGTAGTGTTGACTTTGACAACAGTGTGATAAAAAAGCATATCGTCACACCTGCACTTCCCAATCTATCACCATTTCACTTGAATTGTTTTAGTCTCGTGTATTAGGGGGCTATTGCCCAGTACCTGGGCACAGATTGTTACTGAAAACTTCATTATCAGTAAAACCTGTGGTAAAGCTCAATAATTTATCTGACCCTGGACTCGAACCTGTGTGGTATTAATCTTCACAAATGTATACCCTTATCAACTAATGTCACTACATACTCATTAGGTAGATTCCTATATACAGATGTATACCTTTCTCAACTTACGTCACTACATCTTTATTAGGTTACCTTCATCAACTGACGTTTGGTTGGACATGTAGAAAGGATGGACGAGAGAACATTGACAAAGAATTTTTTAAGGCAAGTGGGAATGCAACAAATTGATGAAGATCTCCGTGAACGTTTTCTGATCAGGTTGGAGACATTTTGGAAAAGGGCATAAATAGGGCTTTACGAAAAATGTATTGAGAGTCAGAGTGAAGAAAACAAGCAAGATATGCTACGATTGCTACGTTGTTTTTCAGCATACCAATCCCCACTTGAGCAAATATATGTTGAGAGACTGGACCGGTAAATAAAATCAAATCACAAATGAAAGAAAAAGCAGAAACAGCTCACATTCATGACAAACAAAGCCCAATTAAGTATGTAAATTACAAAAGACGTCAATAAATAAAAAATAGATATCCAACATGGAATAAGATGACTCAAAATCTCACTAGGATTTAGATTTTATTACTAAACCAATTATTACGTATGTATAATATTAGCTATATTTAGTTGGCGGGTGAGTGAAATGGTGTGCGTGAGGGAGTTTGTAACTTAGTTATTGTTATTTTTTTTATTTGCGATGTATTTGTATGAGCTTCATATTTCCTATTGCTCTTATCAACTTTTGAGACTTGCATAGTGATACTAATTCTGATGGAAGCTAGATCGCGTTCATACACCCTTCGAAGCACTGGCAAATCCGAGCGAATACTCGTTTCCGTGTGAATTTTAAGGACTTACGGATCGGATGCTCTTCAAAGTTATTAGTCTTTGTTGAGCAATGGACTGCTAGTTAAACCCCATGGGAGCATAAAGTTACTTATCAGTTAGAGCAGTGATTAGAGCAAGTGTAAGGCGATTCGCTGCAGTGTAACAAACGTCCCGCTCAAGCAGTTATTTAGGGTTGTCAAATTATCGTTGTCAAATTACCCTCTTATCGGGTCAATCGTCTCGAGCTTTTAGTCGCTATTAATCATGGTTAAGGCACGCTTGAACGCCTACCATCGATCATTTATCGGAGAAAACAATAATACAGCCCTGGACCATCTTTGTTGTGCCGATGCCATCGTAATCAAGAGTGATAAATAACATGAATTTATGATGTAATTGGTGGAGATTTGAACAGGTTTGAACGAATTAATATCGACTCGCTCTTATTTAAATGTAGGTATTGTGATTTTAATTTCCTTCGGAATCAGATGACATCTTACACTCAAGTAACTTTGAGATATTTTTTATATCACATACTGTATCAGCCCGATTGTCCACTGCTGCCTCACACACAGCCTCCCCCATTTAGGGGGGGTGGGCATAATCCCCACGCTTTGCAGGCTTTGGGGATCGCAGTTTAAGATATCGGTTCCTCAGATGGCGCTGCTGCCCTCCTACCAGTATTTTACCTTTAGTAGTGTCTACAACACCCACAGGTAGAAATGGTTGATATTCTAACCCAGCACCCCACGGGGTATTATCACATATATTTTCATTTTATCATCTTTTTAATCAGTTCAATTTAAAACTTTTTGCGTGGTCTATCTAAATTGTGGTAAAATAACAGCCTGAAGTATCTCTCACTTTGCCCAAATAATCCGTCGCCTAACCATTATGATCACACAAACAAAGTCTTAATAAACAACAGTTTTTTTTCTTCAACACGTTTCTCAACCCGAAGATAGACTCTAGAACATATTGTAGAAATTTTCGGTTCGCCTGCCCGCCTGTCCGACGCTATCCAACTACGATCTGCTGAAGAATGTGTTAAGTTGTTGTGCCCGACGGGGTCCATAACATGACTTTGTACTCTTTATTGTAACAACTTGTATGTACTACTTATGGAAGCAATAAATGATCTGAATCTGAATGCTCTTCGTAGTATATACCTGTTAGTTCCTCTACCTTTCGATTAATTCTTTTTGTTCTTTTACATGGTAAAGAGCCCTACTTATACAACACGTCCAAATTCTGCACATTCTTTATGACATACAATAAGAAGACGATGGAATAGTCCTTATATTCTTATAATGGAAACTACGGCATACTATTATAACAAAAATCATTTATTTATTTCCAACTAGCTGCACTGATGATGAATAAGTTTGTTTATGTCTTTTTATCATCATTAAAGGTGATAATGATGATGAAAAGACATAAACTATCTATATTCTAAGTTTCATCCAAATCGATTCTGCCGTTTTAAGCGTGAAGTAGTAGCAAACATACACACTCAATCACAAACTTTCGCTTCAATAAAAACTTTTATATAACTTGTGTTATTTAATAGATACATTCTATTTATCTAAAATATTAAAATACAATATATAAGAATCTACGAAATTTTTTATTGTAATACATAGAAAAGTTGACAGTGTAATAACCTATATATTTTAATTACTGCACGAATCTGTTTGATTTAAATATATATTTTTAAAATTTTCTCGATGTACCTAATAGTTGTAACATTAGTAAATAATACAACATAGTCATTGTTTTTATTACGTCGTAAATCGTAATAAATGCAATAAAGGCCCGATTTAATTTACTTTTACATGTGGATTATTTATATGGCCGGGGAGTGCCGAGCTTGTATGTCACCCCCCCATATCTACCAGTGGGTGTTGTAAGAGATGACCAAGGGTAACACACCAGGAGGTGGGCAGCAGCTCTTTATGAGGAACTGATAATTCACACTGCGATCCCCAAGCCACCTGCCAAGCGTGGGGATTACGACAAACTCTATTCTCTACCCGCATATTAGGGGAGGCAGTGTTCAGCAGTGGAATATTCGGCTGATACAGTAATGCCAATTTTAGCTAAAAAGTATTACCATACTATAAAATCTTTCTTCATACCTTTCAATTTAATGTGCGAAGAATCACACCTTTACAGATAACAATAACCTTAGAATCAACCATATTAAATTGTCGTCACTGCTCTACAACTAATGATATTCCAAAATAAATAAAAATATAAAAGTAACAATACAAAAATTCTCTAACTATTACATAAATTCCGTTTATTTTATTTTCTCATCCACCTGTAGCAGTACAAATGAAAAATAAACGTTAATTACAAACTGATGATTAAATGACAATGCTAATTTTAATCACATAATCCGCATTTGGTCAGAACCCGGTCAAATCTTTCATTAATTAAAACCATTTCAAATCCTGGTACACTTCCGGTTAAATTCTGGTAAAATCCCCTTACTAACGCATCCTTTCTTGACAACTTAAAATACTGGCCACGGTACTCCAAACTATTCACTACATATTCATGCGTTGATAAAAACTAAACATAACAAACTTTAACAGGAGGAGTGTTGTTGGTAGCTGTGCTAGGATTCCCCGTGCTACAGCTATAAGGAAATAATATGATACCTTTTATACTCGTTCCTCTCTAGGTATCTTGCAAATACCCACCTCGCTAGCTATCAAGTAAAAATCAAAGCAAAGCGCCTATTCCCCAAGAGCAAGTCGGGTGTCATTCTAATAAGATTTTGCATAGCAAAAACCAAAGAATGAAACGTAGTATTTGACTACAGCTTAAAAGTTACCTACAAATTATGACGCTATCATTATGTTTATTTTTTTTTACCGAAATTACAGGAAATGACGCGCTAGACGGTGTTACCCCACATTTCTAAAGGTACCAACACAAAGTTTATTTACGAATATTTTCCTTGCACCTCTTTATTATAAAGAATATTTTTCTGGGTGTGACCACACCTTCGATAACAATATTAATTTATTATTTTACCAGTAGGTAATTCCATGTTAAGCCCGTTAACACCATCGACCACATCATCACTTTCCATCAGGTGAGATTGTGGTCAAAGGCTTACCTATCTGCAATAAAAAAAAATCTAATTCTGAAATGTTTAACTTGTATCGTTGAAGAGCTAAAAACGGGCCGTGTCGGGCATACAAAGACTAAGAGCAATGTGACATTAGGGCTCCATTTTGGCCTGTAATTATTGGAATCATTATAAACACCTCAACATAATCTAGTGAAACTTTTAGACACTTCTGCCCGTCCCTTCGAGTAATGATAGATGTATGAAACTATATGTTTTTCAAGTACCTAGTATCAAGAGATTATAATTTTTGAGCCACGCAAAGCAAATGTCTGTCTTTAATAATGATCGGCTTCGTTAAACTTCAATCCAGCAGCTTTCCATTTCATAAATGAACTGGCAATACTAACATAATCCAGCTAAACAATGACCATTAGCCAATATTCAAATTCGTATTCGAAAGGGCATCTCAGTGCTCGATATCCCGCGCCGTGAATAAAGGAGTTTGCGTTATCTATGGAATTCTGGCGGCAGCGGCGCGGAGTCGTGGTGAGTCACGCGGCCACACCTGACGTTACCAGCCCCTGTCGAATTCCAAACGCGATTCATTCGCCCAATGGCCCATTAATTGACATCTTTAGCGCACCGGTTACCGATTAATGGGTCAGCTTAGCTTTATTTAGCAATGGTTTTGTCTATGTCTATGTGTGTTTTTGCAAACATTGTCCGTATTTTGTGTGGTTGGCTTTTCTAGTTTTAATGCAATGGCTATTTCTTTCGTTTTTAAAATATTTTTATTTTGGCAATAACGCATGCTCTGCCTATTACATTACGAAGTACAACGTAAGTTGAACTATAGGTGTCGCTCCATTCTCATACGATGGTTAAAGAACAAGAGGAAAAAATAAAGTTATGAGTCCGTCATGTTAGCTCAGTCGGTCAGAGCATACCCCGGCTATAGGGGTGGATGACGTGGGTTCGTATCCCTCACAAGACTATAACTTTTCCTGTCTTAAATTTGTTATTTCTTTCTTTATTTCGTGAGTATCAAAGTACCTATTTACCACGCTTATTTAATGTGAAATTACCTATTCCGTTTGAGATAATCGTTCAACCAATATCAGTGACCCAATAACAACTATTCGTTTATAGTCTGTATTGTAGCCCGAAGAAAACTATGACGCGTAACGACGCTCCATTTCATCGCAATCAGTAGTTTTCACGTGATGTTGGGACGTACAGAGATAGATAGAAAATTCTATTTACACACCACAATAATTAAGAGGCATTTTACATTTTAATGCGGTATACGAAAATTTTAAACGCTTAATTTACTATCATAGGAAATATCTACAAGTTGTTTAGTAATTGATAAAAATAGAATAATCTGTTCTCTTTTCAGTTAATGTACCAGATTTCCAAACATAACATTAATTATTTTGTAGTGACCAATCTCCCGCACCTTGTTTTACGAATTAAAGTACACATAGCCAACTTCAGAGTTCTATCTCTTGTAGAAAGATTTATCAAATTAACTAAAAAAAAAAACTGTGCATCAGGAATATAATCTTGTTGACACATAGTGTACTAGAATATCGATAATTAATCGTCATTGTAGAAAAATAAATAAAGAGCATGCGCCATTTTCCACGAATTATATCAGCCGTTTACCACGATATATTGCGTTTAATAAAGTGTAATTCCAAACAGATATTATATGAAAAGAAAGTTCATTCTTTAATTAATCTGATCTTTAATAAATTGTGCTATTAACTCTGTTTTGTTAGACAAGAAAAAATATTGAACATAACTCGAAATGCTCATAAAATTAAATGTACAAGCGCGAGGCGATCAGTACCGCGCGAGCGCTCATCGAGGTAGGACCTGCGTTCGTTTTGCCTTGCTCTGACGTCTCGTACGCGGAACGCTTAGACGAAAGTTTATAGTGCGACCACAGAGTTTTGATCATGTCTTTATTTTTTTAAGTAACAAACTATGCTTTATTTTTGTTGTCAATAATATAATTATTGTTTTCTTGTTAAGTAACTACATCTTTAGTTTCTGTTCATCCATTGTGTTAAAAAAAGGGAACGTCACAATTATGCAGCCTTATACAGCGTTATTGGAAAAATGCTAACAACCTCAGAGGGTTGACTTCTTCTTTTTGGTCTGCTAGTTTTTATATTAAATTAGTAAAAAACTAGTTTAACTCACTATAACTTTTGTTTTAGAAGGATAAGATGACAGGCGAATAATTGATTTCCAATATTTTTGGATTCAGTTAATGTCTATAAGTGAACACAGCGATAACTTCAGCAGGAAATTAAACTACCTTCCTAATTTGTACAAAACGGCCTCCCGGCTTTTCCATCATTTGTACAAACCGGGATATCAGTTAGCGGTCGGTAGTCGTATTTACAAATTTACCATAAAATCTGCGTAAGTGTTTTCTGCGTAAGTTTAAGTTTTGAAGCAGTGATGGCTCAGTGGCATTGGCTATGGACTGCCGCGCAGCAGGTCCATGGTTCGAATCCCGCCCAGAGCTTGAGCTTCACCGCATGGTGGAAGGGCATTTTGCGAATGCCCGCCTGGCTAGCGACCACCCTCTAGTAGAAAATCTGTCGCCAAGCACCTAACGGTGAATTCCGGCAGCAGTCCTTGAGAGCCAGTGAAATAACAGGCAAAAATGAGACTTAACAGGTATGTCTCAAGGTGATGGGCGCAGTGCAGTTCGTCACTTGTGATGAAATGCATCTGTTATAGGCAGAGGATACCGCTTAACATCAGGTGGGCCTCGCGCTTGTTCCATCACAATGACATAAAAAATAAATTAAAAAAAAGTCCGACTTTCATAATCCAAATGGTTTTCAAAAGGATGCATCCTTGCCCATACAAGAAAGAATCCATACTTTTCTGAGATAACGGAAGTATTTTGAATATTTTGATGAAATCTGAAACCAGCACAAATAAAATTTGGCCCCAAAATATTACGTCATTTCATATTAATCTCGTAGCTACGTCAACAGTTATAAACCTAGAAAAACGCAATTTTGCATATGTATAAGTCATTTTTCGCTCGATACATTTTGCAACGCAAACACTTACCGGTGCAAATTTTCGTATTAAATAATCTCGTAACTAATTTTAAACTTCTAAACAAAAAATCTGAAATAATACAAGTGTATAAATTATATGTAAATAATCAAAGAAGGACCAAAGCCGCAGGTGGTATAGTTTTTCAGAAAAAAATATTGCTCTCCAATACAGTTTTCCCGCCAAAGTTCTTAAAACAATTGGGTTGTTTTAATCTTGTTACTTTAAAATATTTGGCGTAAAAATCTGTAACAATTCATGGCTAAAGAACAATAGTAAATTATCATATAAAAAGAAGAATCGAAGTTCTAGGTTAGTCTAGTTACGAAAAAATAAAAATAGCAATTAAATTACTATTTTCCACCATTTTTGTCGTGTGTTCAAACCCCATTTCCAGTATTTTTTTCTATAAAAAGGTGTATTATCATTTATTTTCCATTGAGGAAATAGTGAGCATAAGAGTATATAGTGAGGATTGCATTGGTACCAAGAAGTATATATGTTGATTATAGATTGCATCAAAGATTTTCGATTTATAAACAAAAAAACCTCAAAATGTGTACATATATATTTACATTTCGCTGTTTGGTCTACTCAAACTAAATGGATGAAAATGTTATATATTGTGGTATGGGAATATGAGGGTGACATGTATAAGTACTGGAAAACCAAAAACGTCATGGGACGTTTGTGGTTGGTACTGAGTTGTTTTCCGGATGCACAGAAAAATAAACCTCAATCCTATGCATGGTCATTATGGCAGACAGTGTTAACGACTGCATATAGATACTGTGTAGAGTGTGAACGAGGAAAATAGCAATTTTTAAAAATTTTATAGAAAGAGCTTTTTTCCGCAGCTTTTAATCAATACCGTTACGTCAAATATTTATATAATTTTAAGCCGTATAATTATTTAATTATTTGAGTTTATTCTTACAATAAATGATTCAAACATATCTATTTTTTATTCATCAAGGATGAAATGTAAATATACGATTCACAATGTAGGTTGACTATTTAATGTATATGCCTACTTCTTTTCTATAACATTAGCAAGTAATCGACAAGAAATTGATTATTTACTCATGCCAATCAAACAATTTTTAAATTCGCAACTTACATTTCTTTATTAATGAGTGCTAGTATCAAAATATGTTACTCACAGTCACGCTATTCCGTCGTCACTTCTTTCGCTTGTGTATGCGATGCGCTGGCATTTACCTAAACTTCAGTAGCGTGATTTTGTGAAATGGCTCTTAAGAATAAAAGGCATATTAGTATAAACAGGAATACAATGTACAAATGGTTAAAGTTTCCATTTCTTGGATTAAGAGGTAAGTATCTAAATTGTTTACGATGGCAATCAGTACCAACATACATATACTGTTAGAAAAGGTTTGTCGATAGAAATAGACTATTACATAAGATCCATTTAGAAAGATATGAAACGCCAACTCTTATCTTATTGAGACACTTGTTAGAGACGAATCTTTAAACAAAGTGAAGAATAGAATTATTGTTTAAAGCGATCTCTTCCAGACTATTTGTATATGCATTTTAAGGCCTGAAGACTTTTATGTTGTTTCGTGAAAGGAATTTTGTCTCATCTATGGGTTATCACATTGTGTTCCATCGTCGTAGTGAGAGTCTCGCTTTGGATATTATCAACAAAATGTTTTATCAACTTCTAACAATCGTAAAAGTGAAACTTCTCGGATTACGTAGATAATTCGTGATAGATACCACTCAAGTTTACTGTTAAAAATTACATTGCGATGGCTTACTTTGTTCTGGGCTCTTCGCAATCATAGCTGATAGACTCAGAGCCAACCACGTAGAAAATCTTGTCATGAAGGTGATTGTTTTCAGTAGTCATTTTCTAGTAAAATTATTTCCCTTGGTTAGCACCACGGGGATAAATCAATGTTTTACATCATGGGCAACATATTTACTCCTGAGCTTAGGCTCAGGCTGAGCCAAGGCTTCTAGAAACTGTAGTTTCTTAGGAGAGAGCCTCTATGTAGATAACGAATATTGGAAACATGCTTAAACCAGGAAATTGATGTTATTTTTCTAGTTAGGTACTTTTAACATTTAGAAGATTATTAACAATGTCTATGATGTATAACTCCTAATTCAAATCACTTTTAGCATAAGAAATGTTATTATAATATACATCAAAATTATTGTAATAAATAATATATATAAACAAATTACCAAAGTATTCTCACAATACCTACTTAGGTATATTCTTCTAGTTTTCATTTTATGGCTTAGTTTTCTAGTTCCTCGTTCCTCCTTAGTTTTGCTTATGATGTGAATTCTATAACTATCCCATTAAAAAACGTCGAATTTTGAGTCAAATATATTATGTTTCTATACTAAAAGTTTTCATTTGAGGCTCCAAATACTAATAGGGTTTTTGCTGAAATGGCAATAATTAAATCCAATAGAAAACTATTGCTCGACTACGGCGTTCATGACTTACTCGTACTTTTAGTTAGGTTTGCATGGTACGGTACACGTTTTCATTGTTGTCTAGGTAGTTAAAATAGAAATTTGGCTTGGCACAAAATACTCAATAAATATCCACCTACATAAAACTTGGTCGTGATGATGGCGATTATAGCGAAACAATAATAGAACTGTGAAAGTAGTATCTGTTGCTGTAGTGCAGTTAGGCAGCCGTACGTTCAAATTTTACCATGGCTCAACCTTCATCGCATATCGATAGGAACTTACTTCAGGTGATAGGGCATTATGCGAATTTATTCTCATCTGGTCAAATACCACCATCAAATCTGTCGCTAAAAATTTATTGTGTCTTATAGCAGCTTTCCTAAAAATCTATTAGGCCAAATATATAAACAATAAACCTAACTATAGATTTAAATAGCCTATAGTTATGTTTTGAAAGACTACCAGTTTACAATTTTTATCCTGGACTACTGAAAATAATTTAATATGAAATGAATATAAGCCTCGTTTACATCTTTTAAGTTTCTCTCTTTGTTATTCCCGAATAGGCTTTGGCCTAAATTTGGTCTTTGTTTTCTGGGTGTTATTTATTTATTTTCAACCTTTTGACATATTTAACTATGTTAATTGTTTTTTCACTCAGTTTTAACTTACTCATGAGTGTTAATCGGGGATTTTTATACGGAGCTAGCTCTCAGCCTATACGTACGGTTTTAAAATGAGTTTTGTGGTTAAACAATCGAGCCTATCCGGGTGTAGTGTTGTCCGATTCTTAATTTCACACTACATTTGTAGTGCGTCTGTAGAAAGACCGTTCTTTCCACAGAATTGATCGATTCAATAACTTTGTACCTATTTGTCCATGTGAGCGTGACGACGCGTTCTTTTGCGGTAAGTATGAAAGTTTGTTCTACATTATTTTTAAGATAAAGTACATACAGATGAAAGCTTTCATATAAATAAATGTAATTCAAGAATTAGTTTCTTACATTATACCTTTTATAACGTTGTTGTTGTTAACGGTGCAACAACAACTAAACAACATTTTTTTTTAATTTAATTTTGGTTTTAGTATGTAGGTAGGAAAACTTTTTGTACCTAGTATGTATATGTAAAGTGCGAGATTCAGACAATATTAGGTTTTGAATGTATCTGATTTTTAACCAGCAATTTAATATGTATTATAATATGATGTTAATGTTGAGAACTCCATGTACATGACCTAGCTTCAAAAACCCTTATTGCTCTTTGAATTTCTCGTTACAGACGTTTCAGTCCTTTGCAGATTTGGTGCCTATTAGCGCTAATGATAATAATCAGCAGATCAATAAAAACATCTCTACCAAAAAGTTAAAAGGGATCAATTTATTTGGATGCTGTAAAAAAGTCTACGTTCTAAAACTCAAGCATAATAACTTATTCTATAAGTTTTAAAAGTGATGAGGTCCAGAAACGTCTATGTATCTTGTATAACTGCAAGATAATCAACGTAGGTATAATCGTTTAATAAGAATAAGAGGACGTTCCACCAAAATGGTAATTTCAATAACTAGGTGGGTAGGTAACTTCTCAGGGCTTCGCAGTAATGTGTTGTAATAACTTTTTATACATCATCGGTCAACTGCAGATTCATATTATTTCAGATTCATCTCATTTATCACGAAAGGTAACTCCGTAATTGCTTCATCCTATAGGAGTATAAAACGTTCAGTATTGTCCTGCTCAATTATATTCTCTGATTCTTTTAGGCATAATTTCATTGTAAATTACGAATAAACACATCATAATTTGACATAATAGCAGCAGATGAAGATATTCCGCGAATTTATTTAATTTTAAACGTATGGAGGCAAAATTGAGAGATAAAACAATGTTATGAGTAAATCAAATCTTATCAGGTTTGTATCAAGGTTGTATCGGGTATCTGGTGGAATCTTGAGCTCGGTCCGTCATAAACAAGGAACAGGCTTGCTTGCATTGACTTGTGAAGAATAAAGACATCAGTGTCAATATGATTCATTGCTGTAAAAGCTTTAAGCCTTTTACATTTTGTGAGCATTGATTGATGACTTCAATTTGAGGATTTCGTGTTTATCTCAAGACTTTTAATATACAATTATAGGTTTAAGGTGGAGCAACCTTTTTTAAAAAAAAGGTTTGCCAAAATTAAGTTCGCTTCTTTGACATTTTAAATAATTGATGATTTATACATCTTTGCTGATGTCTTTACTATTGATGTTCTGGAAAAATAACCTGGTCATAATAAATAATATTAAACGACGTTATAAATCGCTGTTAATGTATAAAAAAATTATATAGTTTTGAAGCGCTCGTAGCGAAGTTTACTTAGCTGTTCTCAACCGATCAGCAAAGTTAAGCAACGTCGCGCGCGGTCAGGAGTTGGATGGGTGACCGCTAGTGACATTACTACTGAGCGTTTCCGTGCTTCGGAGGGCACGTTAAGCCGTCGGTCTCGGTTGTTGTCTTAGGATGGCAGTCGTTATAGCATGGTGGTAGGGCATTTTGCGAATGCCCGCCTGGCTAGCTACCACCCTCAAGTAGAAAATCTGTCGCCAAGCACCTAATGGTGTGTTCCGGCAGCTGTCCTTGAGAGCCAGTACTTCTAGGTTAGCCTGAACAACATCTTCGACCACATCATCACTTACCATCAGGTGAGATAGTGAACAAAGGCTAAACTATCAGGCATAAAAAAAAAAAAAAAAAAAACAGTCATAAAAAAAGAGTACACAATAATACAAGTGAGTTATGCTGGTTCACCTTTGAGGTTCGATTGTACCCTGAGCCCAATCTTGAATACGACATATAATAAATACCACAGGAGCAAAAAAAAACTCTTCGACATATACACTAAACTCAAGAATACAATAGTACACAGGTCAAGTTTACAATTTGTATGTTTATAGGGACAAATTTTCAAAAATCTGTTCGTTTTTTTTTATAGGAAGCTGCACTATTTTTATGGAATATATTGTTTTATTTTGTTTTCTGTTAAGTTTTATAAGAGTTAAAAAGATAAGTAAGACAAGTAGGAAACTTGGCTCATAATTTAAGTACATTATGAGCCATAGATGTTCTCGTGCCATAATTATTGATTGATAATCACATAATGTATGAGATAAGCCAATATAATGTAAATATAGATCGTTGGTAGATGTACAAAAAACTGTACGATGGTACCTTCTAACTTCTATTCCAATTTAGTAAGCTAGCTTGCCAATTTAATAAGCGTGGGGGTCGCATGGAGCGAATAAGGGTAAACTACCTGAAGGTGGGCTTGATCTATCGATACCATGCTTTGTTTTGAAGCAGTGAAGGCTCAGTGGCATTGGCTATGGACTGCCGCGCAGCAGGTCTATTGTTTGAATCCCGCCACGGGCTTGAGCTTCACCGCATTGTGGAAGGGCATTTTGCGAATGCCCGCCTGGCTAGCGACCACCCTCAAGTAGAAAATCTGTCGCCAAGCACCTAACGGTGTGTTCCAGCAGCAGCCCTTGAGAGCCAGTGAAACTATAGACAAAATGAGACTTAACAAGTATGTCTCAAGGAGACGGGCGCAGTGCAGTTCGTCACTTGTGATGAAATGCGTCTGTTATAGGCAGAGGATACCGCTTAACATAATGAGGGTCTCGTGCTTGTTCCGTCACAATAACATAAAAAAAACCCGCATTTAAATCTCGAATTAACGTTGGCGCAATAAGCACTAAGCCTGCATAAAATTGAAGCCAAAGCTGTTATATTTAATATGTGCATGTGTTATTTAGGAATGACATATCACACTAAAATCATTATAATCCCGAAAGTAATGCGTGTGTCACTCACATTCAAAACTACAGATTTACCATTGTAAAATTATTATTTACTTCTTTTATTATTATTGTGGTCACCGGTTAGGACATAGAATACTTTTATCCTTCGATTTCTAAGAGACTGATATAAACGAATGATAGAAGTTGCATGTGCGGTAAGTATGTTTTATAAGCCGAATTATAAACCTATAATCGGTACGATAATACTTAGTACAAGAATAATAGTCACAAAAGCAAGTACATGTAAAAATAATAAAATTAAAATTATGCCAAAAATTTATGTCATCATCATAAATTATTCTCAATATTAGGCTTGAATCCAAAAGGATTTAAAATTTAACCGAGTTTAAACACTTGGTCCTAAAATATATGACGAAATTACGTTTGCATGCAAAACGCTAAGTACACAATTATGCTTGTTGTTCTGTTTTAACTTGAGCTGCCACCCTCAAGTAGATCCGAAAATCTGTAACCAAGCACCTTACGGTATCTTTCGGCAGGCATCCTAGAGTTTCCATATATACTATATACGAGTATGTATATAATAAATAAATGTACCTCCACTAAGATCAACATTAAAATCAAAATGTATTGCAATGTATGAATGTCAAAAATGATTCATTAATGTTACAAAAGATAAATTATAAATAGCATAATACGTACCCACAGCTCGAGAAGTTAATATACAGGGTTATTGGTAAAATGCTAACAACCTCCTAGGGTTGACTTCTGCTAGTCCTTCTCCTAAGAAACATTTTGAGATGATTTTTTTTGGTTTGAAAAAAGTAATTTTATTTTGTGTTTTTTTATATGGTTTTGACTGAATAAGCACGAGGACCACCTGATGTCAAAAGTCTCTTGTGCCTGTAATGTATTATTTCATATTTTTGATTACTTTGTTCGATGTAAATATTCAAAACTCTATGCAAAGGGACCACGGCGCTGTCCAGTGGTGCCGCGGCGGGTCCTCTTGGGTCGGAGTAGGCATTAAAATACAAAAAAAATACTAAAAATATTTAAGATTTTTATTTCAAAACAAAAGAAATTATCTCAAAATTACAAAATCACAAATATACGATAGGAAAAATTTAAGGCAAGTGCGGGTTTTTTTTTTATTTTTTATTTTTTTTTCCTATCGTATATTTGTGATTTTGTAATGTAATCCGCATAGCATGCGTCATTGCAAACCTAACAATATTAAAATTATCTCAAAATGTTTGTTAGGACTAGCAGAAGTCAACCCTAAGAGGTTGTTAGCATTTTACCAATAACCCTGTATATGTACAGTAGTACCTACACGCTACCTATAGAATATAATGAGCAATTGAATTGTAACAATAGAGATCCCCGGGTCACATCGGCTCGGTGGCCCCGTCATACACCGTCATGGGTCGTTCGACGTTTATCGGGCCACGTAATGATGTCGGCTGTCAGCGATTACGGGTCATTCGTGCAGCAGCTTACCCACCACTCCTCTATTCGATATAGTCTTATCGACTAAATTGAAAGCTTTTCGAATAAGCTTTTTTAGAAAAAGTAAGAAGTTAAGAGCTTTTTTGCATATTGGAATATCCATAATATAGCAGAATGGTATATTTTAACAACTATTAAGTACTTTTTAAATATTGTTATGTTTGCAATAACGCCTGCTATGCGGATTACATTACAAAATCACAAATATACGATAGTCATGTGTGGGATTCGAACGTGTCCATCCACCCTTGTAGCCGGCGTATGCTCTAACCAATGAGCTAACATGACATGACGTCGTCGATTAAGAACTTGTATGTTTATAATACTACCTTTTTTATAGCCGGCGGCGCTATGCCTATATTAAACAGTCAGTAATAAAATTTAAGAAACCAAATGCAACTTATATCTCTATTCATTAACGTGTTTTCTTTATAAATTAATATGAGACTTCTATACAGTACCGGTTTGAACCCCCTGTCCCGGTATTTCGCAAAATGCTTTAACATCATGCAATTTCCAACGTTTCTCTCCTATGATTTTTTTTAATTATAGCTGATAGGCTAGCCTGATCAATATCTCGCCTGATGGGCGTCGCGATAAGGTCAATGATGAAATTCAGGCTAACCTAACATTACTGGCTCTCAAGGACAGCTGCCAGAACACACCGTTAGATGCTTGGCGACAGATTTTCTACTTGAGGGTGGTAGCTTGCTTGGCGAGCATTCGCAAAATGCCCTTCCAATATGCGGGGAAACTTAAACCGGCCGGCGGTGGGGATCGAGAACCATGGACCTGCGGTACTGCAGTCCATACCTATTACCGCTCGGCTAACATCGCTTCATAGGAATGATTTGTCTTGCATTGTGTTTTTTTTATGCTAGATAGGTTAGCCTTTGGCCACTATCTCACCTGATGGTAAGTGATGATGTGGTCGAAGATGTTGTTCAGGCTAACCTAGAAGTACTGGCTCTCAAGGACAGCTCCCGGAACACACCGTTAGGTGCTTGGCGACAGATCTTTCAACTTGAGGGTGGTAGCTAGCCAGGCGGGCATTCGCAAAATGCCCTGCCACCATGCTATAACGACTGCCATCCTAAGACAACAACCGGGACCGACGGCTTAACGTGCCCTCCGAAGCACGGAAACGCTCATTAGTAATGTCACTGGCGGTCACCCATCCAACTCATGACCGCGCGCGACGTTGCTTAACTTTGCTGATCGGTTGAGAACAGCTAAGTAAACTTCGCTACGAGCGCTTCAAAATTCTTGATATCATAAAGTTAGCATTGATAAGAATCTTTAGAAACAGTACATCGCGCTGACGTTTTACAGTTTGGCGTTCACATCAAGCACCTAAAATGGAGTTATTCGCGTCCTCAGAGCATCACAGACTGCCGCCGTCGTGTTGAATGTATTTATGGAGGCGATTCCTGATTTTGAGTCATTTTGAAGGTGGACTCCTAAAGAGAGGATCATCATTTAGATACAGAAAATATTTATGAAATATGAAGACTTTTTGTTAACTTCCGTGTGGAAGATTTGTTAACTGTTTGATTAATAGGTAAAAATAACTGAACTACAAGCTGCTTAACAATATTTTTTAGGAATACCTCTTCCAAGAGAAAAATACATCTATTTCGCTTAAGCGCAAATACTTTACGCTATATATTATTTTCTTGAATTTTCGCGCATTTCGGACAAACAAAAGATCTTAGCAGCGCGCATTGTTATTGAACTTTACTTTTGTTTTCCGTTGCAAATACTAATTGATCTGAATCACACAGCCTTGCACGAAAGTTGCTACTATCTTGAATGCTATTTAGAAAATATGTATTATATTTTAGAAATGGTGTCACGGTATATCTAAAAATTTGCGCGGTGCACTACGCTTCAGTGCTAAATGCTTCTAATAATAAAAAATATTAATTAAGAATACATAAAATTAAAATAAAAACACTTTAAAATATAGTCTAGTATTCCGTTTTCATAATACTTTTAAAATATTTGTCATTTTCAGCAAAGTAACTTCTGAATCTATTAACAATATATACCTAAATACTTCTCTCCAATATTTCCAACGCCTAATAATGTATTTGCTAGTTTTATACAGATAAATCATATGCTCTGAGCAGTCTATAATAGTTACAGGCTATTAAAGCTATTGAAGTTGACAGTCTACTTACTTTCAATACAAGAAAAAGCGAACCCCAGGGCTTTTAGCAATTTCTTACATATTGGCAATACTTGTTATCTGATCTAATGACCTGTGATATATTTAACAGGCGTTTGAAGCAAGGCGTGGCAACTGGCGACGCGTGCGCAACTAGGCTCGTTGGGGGAAGAGGGGGAGTACTGAAGGGACAGCGACAGCGATAGATGCAAATGGTATAATGCAAGAACTTAAGGCGTGTCACCTTTAGACGCTCTAGCGAAAGTGTGAAGTACGCAAAGCGTTGCGCAATCTAGACGTTAACAAAGCTAGTGGTCCAGACGGCATACCAGCTGTAGTCTTGAGGATATGTGCGCCAGAGTTGACTCCTGTATTGACTCGCCTCTTTCGCTTGTCTATGACGACTGGTCAAGTGCCGAAGTCCTGGAAGCTTGCAAACGGGCAGCCCGTGCCCGAAAAAGGTAGTCGCGCAGACGCTACCAATTACAGACCTATTTCAGTCACTTCCATTCTATGTAAGACGTTGGAACGTGTACTGAACCACAGGCTCCTGGCATACCTAGAAGTGAACGATCTCCTCAGTGACCGACAATACGGATTTCGCCGAAACCGGTGCACTGGGGATCTTCTAGCGTATGCCACTCACATCTGGAGCGAGGCCATCGAGAACCACGGAGAGGCGCTTGCTGTCTCTCTCGAGATCTCGAAGGCTTTCGACCGGGTCTGGCACGATAGCCTTATTAGCAAGCTTCCTTCATACGGCCTTCCCACTGGTTTGTGTGTTTGGATTTCTGATTTCTTGAAGGACGGTCGATTCGATTGGTCATCGATGGCTGCTCTTCCGACCAATTGGCTATAAATGCCGGAGTCTCCCAAGGATCAGTACTCTCTGCAACGCTTTTTCTGCTGCATATTAACGACCTGCTCAAACCCGGTATTTTTGGCTACGCAGACGACAGCACCGTTGTCGAGAGTTATACATTTTACGCATGAACCAGTGAGTACAAATCCAGTCTCGTAGGGAAGCGATGGTACAGCGCTTGAACTTTTCTTTGAAGGCAGTCTCCGACTGGGGCGATGCCAATCTGGTCAAGTTCAATGCTGCCAAAACCCAGGCGTGTCTTTTCTCCGCCAAACGGAGCCCTTTTCAGCTGGCTCCTACTTTCAGGGATGTATCCGTGCCGATAAGTAACCATCTCGAGCTTCTTGGCATCTCTTTATCACCGACTCTCAATTTTTGCTCCTATATTGAGTCTAAAGCCCAGCTAGCCTCAAAAAAGCTTGGTGTTTTGGCTAAAGTGAGACAGTACTTCACACCGGGACAGATGCTTAATCTTTATCAAGTGCAAGTCCGGACGTGTTTGGAGTACTGTTCTCACCTTTGGGATGGTTCTGCCAAATACCAGCTGGAGACACTGGAAGCCATTGAGAGGAGAGCCAAGCGACTCATTAACGACGACCTTCTTGAACGCAAGAGACTCCAGAGTCTTGAGCATCGCGGCAAAGTCGCATGTTTTTCGGTATTTTATCGGATACATTTCGGGGAGTATGCCACGGAACTGCATGATTTGATTCCACCATCCCGATTCTATAATCGGACATCCAGGGATACTCAGAAGCGCCACCGTTATATGGTGAATGTTCCATTTACCCGAACGAAGCGATTCGCTTCTTCGTTCATCATACGAACCGCTAGGGAATGGAACACCCTGCCTGAGTCTGTGTTTCCGGTTAAGTACAATATGGGGGTCTTCAAAATGCGAGTGAATTTATAGGTATCTTCTGGGTAAGCGCGCTCCATCATCGATCGCATCATCACTTAACATCAGGTGAGATAGTGGTCAAGTGCTACCCATTATGGAAAAAAAAGCGACATGTTATATTTTTATAGGATAATTTTGAGTGTGTCACATGTGAGCCTAATAAGTGTTTACCGCTGAAAAAATGCAGCTTCCTGTTGTGCTACCCCCATCAGCATTTTATAAATCGCTTGACAAGCATGCCCTCTCTGCCAGTTTCAACTAACAATATCACGATCGTGCCAGCGTGGAAGGAAGAGTGCCACATGGCCTTTCGAACCGCCATCCCCTGCCAATGAATATTATCAGTGATACTAATGATATCTGCTTTGGGAAATCATTCAAAAATTAATGGCAACCGTGACATGACAGGAGCAGTGCACCGTCGCTGTTTATAAAGCGGTAAGCAGGTACTAATCTCTGCTTTTGCCTTTATTCCACTGAAATTGCCAACGCAATTAAAACTCTTGGTGTGTGCACAGCAAGAAGAGCGCAAAGTGGCCTATCAGGCTGTCACACTCTAATAATATTAGCTAATAGCTTTTGCCTCTGCTTCCACTGGCATTTAGTACAGATTGTACCGAGCGCATCATGAAGAGTACAGCGTGGATTATCGTCTCGTCATTTGCCGTGCTAATGATGTCAGCTCCTGCGTATTTTTTCACTGACATAATGCTACGTTTTTGTCTTGCGGTTACACAAGACAAAAATGGTATTCGTAGTTACCAATGGAGTTAGCTCCTGGCTGTTTCTGCTGCTATCACGCTGCAGCTTGTGCCGTGCACGGCAGGAAGAGTGCAGCATGGCCTGTCGTGCCGCCATCCGCCGCTATTGATAAATCATCGACAGGCCACGCGCGCCCCCGGCGGCGGCGAGCGCTGCGCAACCGAAATACACGGCTTTCGAGATTTCAACCATGACGCCATGATGCATTTTATGAGCACTTATGTTTTTGACAAAGCTATTGTACTTAATGGAGTCACGTGAGAGAAAAAGCGCTTTCGCTTAAAATTGTTTTATGAAAGATACATTCTTTAATTTGTAATTCCAATAAACTATATTATATATTACATTAACTGGAACTAGTATAGCTTGCTGAACCTGTCGTGATTTTTCAGAGTGTGAATTTACTTCGCGATCGGTAACTCTGATTACTTCTTCACTAAGCAGCACAACAGATTTTGATAAAATTTGATGGAGGATATGGTGTGTAGAATAAAGAGAGCCTAAGATATTTTTTTTGCGTAGCTCCTAAAGTATCGCAACATAACTGAAAAATGCGCTGGCGCAACCGCGGCGTATCATCTGGTCATATATTTTTTAACTATACTTGCTGCTCAGATCTCACAAATTTTTCTACGACAACTTTATTTACTAAATAATGCATACATAACGAATGTTCTATCTAACTAACATAACTAGAGCATCTCCGACAGAAACATTATAGTTTTATCTTCAACTCCATCAGGAATGTCCCGCATATGCGTAGGCGCATGACAGTCCCTATCTTAATTAAACCCTTGTTTCATTCATTGCAACCAACCTATTTGTGCATATATAGGTGCGCTGCGGCTAGATGTTGGTTAGATAAAGGTTAAAGGTATTTAGTTCACAAAGGAATTCGGAATTAATTCGTCGATAAATGTGCCTAAGTCGTGCGTTACTGATCCCGATTAAAATGTTACGCACTGTTAATGGGCCTTTCGGAGTCGATTAGATTTTGTTATGGGTTTAACGCCTGAAATAATGACTAGGTAAGTACTATTATAATACCAAAGTCTTCATACGACTCCCATTTTTTTTTTTTTTTATTTATGCCTGATAGGTTAGCCTTTGACCACTATCTCAACTGATGGTAAGTGATGATGTGGTCGAAGATGTTGTTCGGGCTAACCTAGAAGTACTGGCTCTCAAGGACAGCTGCCGGAACACACCGTTAGGTGCTTGGCGACAGATTTTCTACTTGAGGGTGGTAGGTAGCCAGGCGGGCATTCGCAAAATGCCCTACCACCATGCTATAACCACTGCCATCCTTAAGACGACAACCGGGACCGACGGCTTAACGTGCCCTCCGAAGCACGGAAACGCTCAGTAGTAATGTCTCTAGCGGTCACCCATCCAACTCATGACCGCGGGCGACGTTGCTTAACTTTGGTGATCGGTTGAGAACAGCTAAGTAAACTTCGCTACGAGCGCTTCAACAATATAGTTTAAATTAGCTGTTGGTTTCTGGTATATTGGTAGGAAAGTCAATCAAATGTGTGAAATAAGATTAATGTCAGCGCACGCTGTAGCTAAGCTGTAAAGCCAACCATTCTTAAAGAGATACTAGAATGTTAGAGAAAATATACATTTGCATGAATGCACTTGTCCGATTTAAAAATTATAAAAGTACGAGTACCTATTAAAGATATTAAGTTCTCAAGTTTAATAGATATTTTTACCCATTTACATAATTTTGAAGAAAATTGACAATGTCATTTAGATATAGCAGGTTTAGGTACATGTGGTTTTCCTCTTCAGTTCTTCAGTTGTTTCCCACATTCCAGTATTTTTTCTCTTAGTCGCCTCTTACGACACCCACAGAAAGAAATGGGGGGTGACATTCTGCATGGTGGTAGGGCATTTTGCGAATGCCCGCCTGGCTAGCTACCACCCTCAAGTCAATAAAATCTGACGCCAAGCACCTAGCGGTGTGTTCCGGCAGCTGTCATTGAGAGCCTTCTAGGTAAGCCTGAACAACATTTTCGACCAAATCATCACTTACCATTAGGTGAGATAGTGGTCAAAGGCTAATCTATCAGGAATAAAAAATAAACACTTCTACTGCGATCCTAAAGACGTCTGCCGAGCGTGGGGATTATAGCAAATCCTTCCAATGTGGGAGAGCAATTCAACGGTGGACTTTCCGGTGGTTGTTCCGGTTGAGTCTTCTTCAGCAAAAGTCTGTCTTGGTGTGTACCACCGCATTGTCAGATAAGATTCTAAGCAGTGTTTGCACACTGCTGTGTTAGTGCGTGAAGGACAGGTGCGACGCAGTGTCAGGTTGAAAGGCGACTAACAATTATGTCTTAAAAAACTGGGCCGGCGCGAAGCTTAACATCAGGTGGGCGTATTTTTACTCGAATACTATGATAGGCCCTACTGAAAAATATAAGTTGTAAATGTACTCAAAGTTTTAGAGATTCACCTATACTTATAATAAAAAAGTAGTTTTTTTTAGATTCATGTCTTTATTAACCGGGTAATAAATCTTACAAAACAGAAAGAAAGAAAGAAAAGAAAGAAAATGTTTATTTTGCAACAAATAAATAATGACAATATAAACTTAAAATTATAAATTAAACAGTGACTGTTGTTTCATAGCATAGTACCCTATGCTGAACGTCGAACACTATAGTAGCCTAGACTATAAAGTCTCCAATACTAGATTTGCTGACTCTTTCTGTATCTTAGGAGTGGTAATAAAAATAGGCATATCTAGAATCGATACCATCGCTTAGTGAATTACTGTTGCCTTAGACCATTATTTGTTAGGTTACCTGAAATAGACATTCTAGATATGGCAGGGGTAAGAAGGATTTAGAATAAATTCAATTAAAACCTAAAAAAAAATAAAAGTTGTCTTAAAAATAAAATTGCCAAATCGTGTTCTTAGGTCGTTAATAATAAACCGTTCACAGTCGAGATCTCAAGAGCGATCTCAGCTGTAGAGTTCTGTTCAGCATTTTAAGATATCCCTCGACAGAATAACCACAGCCCATATCCACATGTTTTTACACTCCGGCATAACCAAAGTTGAAGTTGTTTAATTTGAGTTTACCAGCGGTATGCCTTTATTATCATAACACTACAAACTATATACAACACTACAGGTACTACAACAAATGCAATAACTTAAATACCTTTGCAGGCCTACAGGTTGTCCGATTGTTTAGTTGGAATTAAAATTACATAAAATGAGTAACCAAATCTGTAAAATTTACGTATAAAACTTTTTTGATTACACGCAAGGTAGATTTTACGAGCATCTACGAGAAACAACGTATCTGGTTTCCAATATTGAAATATCATGTTCGTTCGCGGGCGAATTTGTGGATCTCGGGGCCATCACTCATCAATGTAATTTACACTAACACAAATAAATTATTCTGTATCAGCCGTCTCGTACACTGCTGAACACAGCCTCCCCTATTAAGGGGTATTTGCCATAATCCCCACGCTTGGCAGGCGGCTAGGGGAACGCAGTGTAAGTTGACAGTTCTTTAGAAGGCGCTGCTGCCCACCTTTCATTATATTTCCCTTAGTCGGCTCTTACGACACCCACGGGATGATATGGGGAGGTGCAATTCTAACCCGGCACCCCACGGTAAATAAATTATTACTATGCTTATAATGCAGTTCCCACTGCTCCGCTATAATTTCACTGGATGACAATAATACCCTACATAATCATCATCATTATCAGCTATGATGTCGGCTCGTTGAACGAAACCTTTCCCGATTTTTGGGGATTTGGTGATCGGCATGCATCGCAGACGTCTTGACTATCACAGAATAAGATGGCAATTCTTCAAAAGGCATTGCTGCCCACATTCTGGTGTATTTTACATTTCATCGCCTCTTACGACACCGTTAGAAAATATGTGGGGGTGTTAGTATAAAGTAATAGAATTACGCTGAATTTGCAGCGTGCCATTATGTCAAAGAAGCGAAAGCAGAGTCCGGTTTTTTTAAATGCTAGATATTAATTATTATTTAGCAACCAGCTAGGACTCGCATAATTTACCGGATATTTATCCGACCAGTTTCAAACTTATTTGAAGTTTTTCGTCTGGGAGTCACGATTGTGCACAGCGTCAAGCGCGGGCTTCAGCACGTAACTGGCGTTGAGACGGTTGCGCTGTAGTTGTCAAAGTCGAAATTCCTCCGTCCGAACTGTCACTGTTGTCACTATCTCTGTGATTGTCACTGTCACTATCTGTAATAGATAATCATAATAGATATGACACCACAGAAGCCACTCAAAAAAGAAGTTGCAATGTATATCTATTATATGATAGTGACAGTGACAATCACAGTGATGGTGACAGTTGCAGTTGCTAAATAATTTTGCACAAAATTCGCGACATTTCTTTAGCTTAAAATGCTAGTTATTTCTTATCTTTTTGTTTTATAATTGCTAACGACGGTATCACATCTTGAATCTGTATATCCATCGCCGTTATTCCATAGCTTCTCAGAGACTAATGGAGTATCAGCGCTATAATTCAGGGCCTTCTCATTGTCCCCGGCCCTATCTGTAGCGTTGACAAATTTATTAATGTTAGACATTGTAACGGTGCTTAATAATCCTGCCGTAGCTAATTTGATGGACTGGTTTTATTGATAGGGCTTGTGCGAAATCACACTTGATCAAAGTGATTTTACACTTGTACCTATTGTAAGTTGTTTATGGTAAGCATGGTCAAGAAAATCTAGATAGTTAATAGGTTCACGTGTTACTATGCGGATATCTATACTTAAAAGTAGAGTTCACGGAGCGCTTTCCATAAAAACGTAGTTTCATCATATTTTAAAAACTAAGGGTTCTCAAACTCGGTGAAACTTTGTACGCATATTTCTGAGCCTAATATATCTATGCTTCTGGTGGTCCTTTAGTGTTTAAGTTTACTCGTTACATACAAAAATACAAATCTTTCCTCTTTATAATATTAGTGTAGATATTTTAAAACTTATACTATCATTCAATTATGTAAGTACAAGTACTTGTACATATAACAAATATGTACAAGTAAGTACTTGTATTAATTCGTAGTGAAATATCATCACATCACTTGCAACGTTTACTGTTGAACAAGGTTTCCCGCGTTGAGCAGATTTTTCATAATACCCACGCTTGGCAGGCTTTGGGGGTCGTGGAATATAAGCGATAAGAAATATGTATTGTTGTAAAATGTTAAAAGTAGAGTTCACGGAGCGTTTTCCATACAGACGTAGTTTCGTCATATTTTAAAAACCAAGTGTTCAAACTCGGTGAAAATTTGTACGCAGATCGCTGGGTCTAATATCTGCGCTTGTAGTTGGCCAGTTTTTAGATTTATTATTCATTATATCACTGAATGTCAAAATAACAATTCCAATACAAAACGATTTTTCGGATTATTTTACGGAAGTCTAGCAAACCAGAAGCATACATATTAGGCTCAATATAGACAGACATGCAAAGTTTCACGGAGTTTTAACAATTAGTATTTAAAATATAACGAAACTACGTTTGTGTGAAAAGTGCTGCGTGAACTCTATTCTTGTAAATATGTTGTAATAATAATAATAATAAACTTTATTACCCAAAAATACATATTTTTACACTAGGAGTACATTTTAAGTAATGAACAAACAGTATTACAATTAATACAATCGGCTTTTATTTCTTTTGCCTGACTATATAATCATTGGCTATGAGGGTTAACGTTTTTTATATCCACATTCAGAAAGGTTGAAGCGCTCGTAGCGAAGTTTACTTAGCTGTTCTCAACAGATCAGCAAAGTTAGACTAGTGACAT